>OY970830.1:28749968-29949968 GCA_963853835.1 Calendula officinalis | reverse complement strand
ATTAAACTTAGTTTTTGATGATTTTAATATGAAATTTGCTATTAATTTGCTCGAAATTAGTAATAGAACAAAGTTATAATAACAAAAACGTGAATCATACCTTCGATTTTGATCAGATTTGATTTTCCCAAACTTTTTCTTCAAAAACCCATTAAAATCTTCAAAAAATACTTAATCATTACTGATTTGAATCTTATCAATTAAGATTTTTGCTCTAATACCAATTGTGGATTGTGAATTCAATGATTAATCATGGATTAAGCAATATCAAGTAAGAATTAGGAAGATTGAGATGAGAGAAAACTAAGAACACTTTGCATTAGCATAGGGAGGTTACAATTTAGGGCAAAGGTTAGGGTAATTAGGTTACAACTAGGTATTTATACCTAGGCCTAATATCGACTAATTACACAATGGTCCCTAGACTATTGGTTACAACACAATTGACCCAACATCTTCCTTGAAAATAACTAAGACAAACTAATTAATAACTTAAGAAGAAAAAAAGACGAAGATAAAAAGAGCGTTTAAGTTAGATCTTCCTTAACAAAACACGGTTTACATCTTCCTAACATGAAAAATTTACTTTCTAAACATACTTCTTTACATCATCATCATCATCATCATCATCATCATTTTCTAAGTATAAAAATGTACATGTTGAATAATATATACTTCCTCCGATTCAAAATAAGTGATACACTTTCCTTTTTGAGGTGATTCAAAATAAGTGATACACTTTGAAAAGTTTCCTTATTTGGCAAAAAAAAATGGGACCCACACCCACTAACTATCTACTTTAACAAAGTGAAATGACCCCTTTACCCTTACTTTTTACTTTTAAACATCATTAACCTTACTTTATTCAAAAGGTGTGGGACCCATTCCCCACTAACCATCCAATTAATCTAATTTAACCATCATTATAATCTTTTGCCTCAAAAACCATGAAACCTCAAGTGTATCACTTATTTTGAATCGGAGGAAGTATTAATTTTTTTAAGTCCAAGAATATTTATTGTTGGAAATAATAATGAGTTATTTGCAAGTTGGTAAATTTCCTATTATTATGAGAGTTGTGGAGCTTAATATTTTATGAACATCTTTTGTATGTCATAACCATTGACACTAAATGTCATAATATGTGACATAATGTTGAATTAATCAAGAGTTACAAAACTCTTGGTTTGAATGTCATTATGGTACTTCAAGGCATGAGAGCCTATATAAACAACCTCTAGTTGTGAAGTTCTACACACCAAAATTCATAAGCTCTCCTCTCATATGCTCTCTTCTCATGATGTTGTGTTTTGATATCATCATGTGTTTCCAAGTAATCACTTTGTGTTGTCGGTAATTCTAGTGCTGTAGAATAATACTGATAAACTGCATCAAATCCTGGGGTTCTACGTTGAGGCTTGCAGCATATAGAGCGCGTAAAAACCTTAAAGGACAGGAATTACAATTCCGTGCGGTTCGTTCTTCATCAACATTCAGGTTTGATTGTTCCATTTGGTTCTTTCTTTTTTGTTGATGATGATATTGAATTATCAATATCAAATACGGTTTTAATATCGTAATTGTCTAATTATTTAATCACCGAATATTTAATTTAAACAACAATCTTTAAGGTTTTTATTTTGTTATACTCCCTCCGTCCCTAAATAAAGTTCCCATTTCACTTTGGCACAAGTTTTAAGGAGAAGTTAGTGGTGAAATCATTGATAATAAATTTGATTAAAATATAAGGTTGGTTTGGAGAGAGAAAGATAGTTAGTGGATAGTTAGTAGTGGGGTCCTTGATAATTATATTATTTTATTAAGTGGACCCCATCAACTTGAGAAATGGGAACTTTATTTAGGGACAAAAGATTATGGAGAAATGAGAACTTTATTTAGGGACGGAGGGAGTATATTATTGTGTATATATACACATATTTTCTTTTATAAAATATTCGGTGATTAATAAAACATTGAGATATTGTGTCAATGGTTAATATATATATATATATTAAACAGAGTTCATTATGTGAATGTTTAATATATATATTCATGTTATGGAATAGTTTTAAAAGTGATTATTATGACTATTAAGTTCAACTTTTATGAGTTACATTTTTTCTAATCATGGCTATTTAATATATGTATTTTAATGTTTTGACATAATTAAATATCTATTTTAATATAATGGACAAGTTAAAACAAAAGGTTTTTTCTCATCTAAAGTGGGTGTTATATGAATTATCATGCTTATGGTTGAAGCATTATAATAGATTTAATTATTATTTTTTGTATATAGATTATTTCAAGATACTTTTATGTTTGAAAAGTATACTATTTGAAAAATCATGATTATACAAAATAGATAATTTTAGTGTTAAACGGAATCTTTCCAGCTGTGTATCATTAAGCATTGTATTGAACCTATAAGTGGAATAAATTATCAGTCATCCCCAAATAGGCTCACCTATTCTTATTACAATGTCTAGGAAAGTTAAAGGCGGTTTTTCTGACTCCACATGGGGGTGGTTCCGATACGCACTAGCGCTGTCTACCCTCACCGTCTTTCCTGGTTGTATTCGAATAGAGCTACCGAAAAGGGTTGACTAAATAATGTTTTCCTTGAATGTGGTTAAATACTTGGAGTTTCACAAATTTGAGGACTACTCTTTGGATGTTTTGTCGAAACACTTCCTTATTGAGAAGGAAAATCTCATAAGAGATCAAAAGAGTAAAGTCAGATTGAGTGTGTACCACATGTCAGGTGGGAGCTCGGATTTTGCTTATGTAAAAGGAATTGCAAATGTTGTTGCAAATCTAATCCACTTGGGTGCAAGTGTGGGTCATGTAGGAGTCAATATGACTACCTCAATTACTCGGGTGATGGAGGCCCGAGACTGGTTTGTGGATTCTGGAGTTAACATTCATGTTTGTGGAAATTGTGATAGTTTCAAATTTATGGTATGGTTCGAGAAGGAACTGTGGTGACATGTGTTGACCGCCATAGAGTACTTGTTCATGGCATTGGCACAGTGGTTCTAACATTGCGAAATGGAACTATGGTTACCTTCGAGAGGTCGTACATGTTCCTTGAATCTCCAAGGGACTTATATCGGAGAACAAATATGACAAAAATAGTTACAAGCTGGTAATAATAAAAAATGGTCATATCGTGTTCTCCAAAGATGGGTTATTATGGATCAAACCATCATCAAGGGTGGAATGTTTATGCTTGATCTATGTGGTGATGGATAAGATAATGTTGTATCTATATCCAATGATTATGTGTCAAATGTTGATCTTTGTAATCGTGAGAATATGATACTGTCAGCGTTAGTGACAATATCGCTAGTAATGATGTAACTAAGTTTCGAATTAATGACATAGTTTTTCAAATTATATTGCGTGTTCAATTTCTTTGTGTCATAAAAGGTTAGCTCACACTAACATTAAAAAAATATTGAAAAGACACAATCTAAAGTATTGATAGAAGTAAATAATAAAGATTTTAACAAATGTGAAACTTGTATAAAATCAAAGTTTACAAAGAAACTTTTTCAAGTGTCAAAAGAATTACATCATTACTAGAGTTGATCTATTCAGATATTTGTGAACTGAATGGAATACTCACGCGTGGAGGTAAAAGATACTTCATTACAATTTGTGGTGACTATAGCCGCTATTTACATGTTTACTTGTTGCATTCAAAAGATGAAGCTTTTAATGCATTCAAACTGTATAAGTGCAAGGCTGAAAACCAACATGACAAACACATTAACATTCTTCGCTTGGAAAGAGGCGGAAAATACGTTAGTCATGAGTTTGACACATTCTGTGAAGAGAATGATATCAAGCATGAGATAATTTCACCATATACTCCCCAACCGAATGGATTAGCTGAAAGAGAGAGTTGAACCCTTGTTGAAATGGTCAACTATATGTTGAACCAATCGGGTTTGCTACACAATTAGTGGGGGGAAGCTTTGTTGACTGCATGTTATGTGCACAAAAGAATCACTAGTCGTGTGATTCTTTCTAGATTATCTAAGAGTGTGGGGGTGTTTAGCTTATTATCGTACACCTGATCTTTAACGATCCAAGTTGGGAGCTCGAGCTATGAAGTGTATATTCATTGGATATGCTCAGAATAGTAAGACCTACCGATTGTTGGATAATGAATCAGGAGTCATCGTGGAATCCAGAGATGTGGAATTCTTCGACGATAAGTTAATATGAGATGATGAAAACTCTCATCCCAACTTTAATCATATTCTAGCACCCAGTACTTCTCGAGATATTATCTCATCTTCTTCTGTTGTGGGAGAATCACATTCTACTGTTGTTGTAGAAGAACCACCTTCTTCTGTTGTAGAAGAACCAACAAGAAGTACACGGGTTAGAAGGGAAAAGAATTTTGGAGATGATTTTCTATCATACTTAGTTGAAGGATCTCAATCTAAGGTGACGAGAGAGGTCATCTTAGTTATTATTTTGATAATGATCCTAAGATTTTTAATGATTCCATGACATCGAGAGGATGTTATTAGTGATGAAATGGATTCATTTATGGGAAACAAACTTGGGAGTTAGCTGATCTTCCCAAGGGTATGAGACCCATATGATCTAAATCGATCTTCAAGAGGAAGTATCATCCAGATGGATCAATATCTTTCTATAAAGCGAGAGTAGTCGCTACACGATATTGATTATTTCGATACATATGCTTCGGTTGCTAGGATTAGTTCAATTAAAACTCTTATAGCAATTTCAGCATTGAAAGGACTATACATTCATAAAATGGATGTGATGACAGCCTTTCTAAATGGATATCTCAAGGAGGAGATATATTTGGAGCAACCTGAAGGTTTCATAGTAACCGGACATGAAAACAAAGTTTGTAGACTTATTAAATCACTGTACGGTTTGAAACAAACTCCAAAACAGTGGCATGAGAGGTTTGACACCACTGTATCTGCATTCGGTTTTAAGCATAATAGTGTTGATAGATGTATCTACACTAAATGCACACCTAAATACACCGTAGTTATCTGTCTTTATGTTGATGATATGTTGATCATTGGCACTCACCTACAAGGTATTCTTGATACGAAGAAATACCTATCCTCGAACTTTAAGATGAAAGATTTAGGGGAAGTGGATACCATTCTTGGTATTAAGGTTAAAAGGACAGATAGTCAAATTTCTCTAAGTCAATCTCATTACATAGAGAAAATATTGACAAAGTTTCAACACTTGAATATTAAGGAATTTAACACTCCTTTTCGATTCTAGTGTAAAATCTGAAGTGTACTCTGGTAGAGCAGTGGCTCAACTAGAATATGCTAGTGCAATTGGAAGCATGATGTATGCTACATATTGCACTAGACCTGACATTGCTTTTTCAGTAAGCAAACTAAGTCAATATATTGTCAACCCCGGTACAGAGCACTGGAAGTAGGGGTGCACAAAGGGTCAACCCGACCCGACCCTAACCCGAACCCGAACCCGATAACGCTATTCGGGTCGGGTGCAATCGGGTCCTGTGGTGATATCGGGTTTTGTAAACCCGACCCGACTAACCCGTTTCTTTATAGGGTCGGGTTTCGGGTCATGCTTTTTATTATTTTCGGGTTTCGGGTTGACCCGATTGACCCGATAAGAGTTAGGATTAAAATTTAAATTTTAAAATTTTAAAATATCTTTATCAAAAATATATAAAAAGAAAAGGAAAAGTCATAATTAATACCTACCTGAAGTGTTTACATAATAGAGTTTTTTGATTTTTTCTTTCTAAAGATTTATATACAAAGATCGAGAGGAACATGGTTTACTAATCTTCAAAGTCCCCCCTCCACCGTCTGATGTTACCTGCTTCCATGTTTGTTTACAAAAATCACATTTGATATTAATTGCTTGAAAACCACCATTTCCTATTTGTTAATATACAAAGGTATTGTTTTCTCTTTTTTGTAATTTTTTTATTTGTATTTATTCGACAAACATTATTACAGAAAGTTGTTTGAATTTGATTCAAGTTCTTATTCAATTACTATTAATTTCATAATTATTATTTTTTAGGTGTCGTAAGGATTTTAATTTTTATTACAATATGTAATGGTCTAACACCTTATAAATGTGTGTTTCTTGAACTTTTATAAATGTGTAACCCGACCAACCCGATCGGGTCAACCCGACAAACCCGAAACCCGATAGACCCGAACCCGACCAACCCGAAATCTTATCGGGTCGGGTTTCGGGTTAGGATTTTTTAACCTCAAACCCGACAGACACGACCCAATAAGAGCCGGGTCGGGTCGGGTTGACCCGTTGGGCACCCCTAACTGGAAGGCATTAGGAAGAGTACTACGATACCTGAAAAGGACTAGTAATCTTAAGTTGACTTACACGTCAAAATCTAGTATACTAGAGGGGTATTCAGATGCCAGCTGGATTGATAACAGTAGTGATTCTAAATCCACAAGTGGATGGATTTATACACTAGCTGGTGGGGCTATTTCTTGGGCGAGCAAGAAACACTCATGTATAGCTCATTCAACGATGGAAGTTGAGCTTATTGCTTTAGCCCATGCAGGCAAAGAGGCAGAGTGGATTAGAGATCTACTCTTGGATATCCGTTTGTGGGATACTCCGATGCCTTCAATTCCCATGTACTGTGATAGTGAGGCCACACTGTCTAAAGTATATAATTATGAATATAATGGGAAGTCGAGACACGTAGGTCTTCAACATAATTTTGTGAGACAACAAATTGATAGTGGTACCATCAAAGTTGTTTAAGTCAAGACGGCAAAGTACTTGACGGATCCATTTACCAAACCTCTGACGAGAGATTTGGTTACATCTACCGCGAGAGTCATGGGTCTAAAACCAAACTAGAATCGTTAGTAATGGAAACCCAACTTGAACTTAGTGCTCATATTTTCAAGTTTAATGGGTAATAACGAAATTACTAACGATAGAAGGTACTATCAATCCAAATAGATCCATGTGAGGTAGGATAGTACGTCGTTTCCGAGAACGAGGATGAGTTAATACTCTTAACAAAATTTTGGAGACATCTAAGCAACAAAGATGTTGTAAAATTTTGCCTATTTGATCTAGAGGTGGTGCCGCCTCAAATGAAGACTTTTGGTTTATCTTCTAAAGGGTCATGAAAAGGATTTTAGCACATGGCCATATTAGTGCTCAGAGAGAACACAAAGACAGCATATGTTATGTGGGGGTAAACCGGGGAGGCTACTAAGGTTCTTGGTTTAAACCTATTAGGATACCATTGAATCAGTCTCCTCTTGTTTGCTCACATTAAACTTGGGTTTAATCTTCGTGCCACCTAAGTGACAACATATGTCTGAATGAAAGGAAACTTTCCAACTTGGTGGGGGATTGTTGGAAATAATAATGAGTTATTTGCAAGTTGGTAAATTTCCTATTATTATGAGAGTTGTGGAGCTTAATATTTTATGAACATCTTTTGTATGTCATAACCATTGACACTAAATGTCATAATATGTGACATAATGTTGAATTAATCAAGAGTTACAAAACTCTTGGTTTGAATGTCATTATGGTACTTCAAGGCATGAGAGCCTATATAAACAACCTCTAGTTGCGAAATTCTACACACCAAAATTCATAAGCTCTCCTCTCATATGCTCTCTTCTCATGATGTTGTGTTTTGATATCATCATGTGTTTCCAAGTAATCACTTTGTGTTGTCGGTAATTCTAGTGCTGTAGAATAATACTGATAAACTGCATCAAATCCTGGGGTTCTACGTTGAGGCTTGCAGCATATAGAGCGCGTAAAAACCTTAAAGGACAGGAATTACAATTCCGTGCGGTTCGTTCTTCATCAACATTCAGGTTTGATTGTTCCATTTGGTTCTTTCTTTTTTGTTGATTATGATATTGAATTATCAATATCAAATACGGTTTTAATATCGTAATTGTCTAATTATTTAATCACCGAATATTTAATTTAAACAACATTTATTAATGGATATACTATTTTCCCTACTACTTTGTCTTTTATCTTTTATGAAAAGGAACAAATTGATAATAATTCAGTTACATTGTTTTAATCCTCACTAGTATAAATAGAAATGATAATAAATTTATATGAAAATAGATAATGATAATAGTTTTTAACAACAATGAAACTTTTTAAACCACTTACATTTCCATTGTTTTAATCTTGTTTACACCTTATTTATACCTAAACATAAATAAATAACGCCATCCTATTCATTTTATAGTCAAAAAGTAAAGTATGTACTTCTTGTTAAATCACTTGTACAGTGAAAGTAGAAACTAGAAAGGCATAAGGAATAGCCTCACCCAATCCAAGTCGGTGTTCCAGCCGTCATTCCCATTAATCGTCACCGGCCTCTTCGACGTAGCCTGGGTCGACTTTTGATTTAAATCTTCTTTTTTAGTTTTTTCCTATTAACCAATCTAATTTTTAAACAACTGTTTTATCAATTAGTATTTTTATTTTTTAAAATATAATGATCTTTTATATAATTCGGTATTATTAAAATGTACAAGATTCGTGCTTAGAGATAATAAAATAACCGATGATATGTTATAGAAGAAGGATATAATAATAAAATATTTTAAAAGTAGGGTTGCTCAGAGATTATAACCAATGATTATGGAAGAAGGATAAAATTAATTAAAATATTTAAAAAGTAGGTTTCTCCTTTACCGGTGAGATACGAGATCTCATTCACTCACACACACACACACACACACAAACATCCCGAGACCCGGCCTAGATTTTTTTTTAAATTACTTTCGGTAAGTAATTATAACTGTTTATTATTTTTATGATAAATTATGTGATTTATTTGGATTTTGTTATATTTTAATCAAGGGATTAAAATATGTATTAACTGATTTGATCCAGTATAAGAGAGCAAATTTTAATTCTTATTAAACTTTGAATTACAGTTCCAAAAATATCTTCGTTATTAAAATTGGAGTTAGATAGGTATTTTTAATTAAATCAACCGCGACCCAGACTTTCAGTATTGCACTGTGTTAAATGAAATTAAGCTGTTGTGAGGGGAGGGGTGTACGTGGGCTTTTGAGAGGGCAGGTGTCAATTGGGTTTTTCCTCCTTGTTCTTTTGCCTGGCTCGACACACACACACACACACACTTCACATACATGCATTTTTCTTGAAACTCTCTATTGAAGAAGACTATCATTGTTTTGTTCTTTCCTCTGATTTTCGGAATCATCATCATCCCAAAGTAGGATTCATGCTAATTGTTCATTATCTTGTGTGTTCTTGCTAGAAAAACTTAGGGTTCTTTGGTTATGGAGTTTCTTTGTCTCAAATCATGAAATTGATGAATTGCTAGGGTTTCTATGAAGTTCATAACTAATCTTGTATGTTCTAGATGGCTAATTTTGGATTGTAGTGTAAGTTCAAGCCTTGGACCTTAAAAACCTAGTTATGGAGTTTTGGAGAAGATGACCAAAACCCACCAAATTTGATAAATTGTGTAAATTGGGTTCTTGATGTTCTAGCTAGTGTAGAATCATCATGAGATAGAAATTGACTGAATTGTAAGTGTATGTGATACTAAATTGGGTGGTGTTTAGCTAATTGTCTTGAAATGGCCTTAACTAGCTAATTGTGCATTGTTGACTTTTCTAAGTCAACCTAAAAAGATGTCTTGATCAGAATTGGATATCAAATGGTTATAAATGATTCTAATATTATTTATATGAGAAATGTAACTATTTTGTAAGTGTTGTTGGTTTAGTTTGGTTTTGACCCGTTTGGGCCTAAATAGTTAGAATTGAACATAAATACATGTTTTGGTGCAAGTCTTGAATTGGGAAGCTTAGGTCATGTTTATTGTCATATTTGAACTTGTGGCTAAATGGTTAATGGAATTGTGCAAGTCTTGGTCATTTCTATAATACTTGCATTTTAGCTATTTTGATTGATTCGGTCACTAACTCGGTTGAATTATTATTATAGGCAAAGGCAAGGGAACTCAGTAGTTAGTATACTGAGTTTTGAGGATTGGATTGCGAAGCTAAGGTGAGTGAATTTAGCCTTCAAACATTAGATGGGCAATTTGGTTAGAAATTGGTCAATGTGGTAAAAAGGTGCAGGATTTGGTATCTGGGAAAGTTCACGACGCGAACTTGGGTTCGCGATCGCGAACTCGAGGCAGGCATTTGGGGACTGGGTCGTGAAGAAGTTCACGGATCGTGAACTCAAGTTCACGACGCGAACTTGAGTTCGCGAACGTGAACTTTCTTGGGTGCAGTTTTCTTGGCTGCAATTGTTATTGCAAGCCCATACTTTGGTTTAATTAATAACGGTAGTTAATTAAGTGCACATTTGGGGAAGAGGTCAGTAATTGGAACATTCTACTAAGCAGAGGTTTACTATTGACAAGGTGTACCGCCCTTAGAAGCACTGGTTGTTCTAAGGGGGTACACACTGTCTTTGAGTAAAGGGCTATCGGTTATCATTGTTCGGCCAACAATGATTTAAGGATTCGGCAGAACCCCGTTACTCTTCAAAATTAACTAATTGGGATAATAAGACTTATCATTCGGTTGTTTTATTCTATTGGTTTAGTTCATTCACTTAGCTGTTAGCTAATCCCCACCTTGTTGACCTTTTTGCAGGTTATCTTTTGGGCGGGTCAAGGGGTGATGTGGGAATGGTTGACCGACACTTTGTTTTGGTATCATGTTAACCGAACCGCCGGTTGTTTAACACTTTTAGTATTTTGGATAATTGTTGTAAAAGGCCTGTTTATTAATAACTGTGTTTGGTAAATGTTTAAACGCTTCCGTTAATTTAAAAAAAAAAAAAATCGGGTTTAGTTTTTGCGGTGTTACAATTTGGTATCAGAGCTTTGGTTTGGCAATGTGTGCACATTTAGGTGTAACATTCCCAAATCTTGGCTCGAGTTTGGTCAAACATTTCTAGATTCGGGTTTGGGATTAGTGAGTGAACTTTAGGGTGTTAGTAGTTAGTGTGTAGGTACTAACGAATTACACTAATTGTTCGTGAGATGTTGTGATTGTCACAGGTATGGCAGATAACGATAATACAAACCACCCGAACCCACCGAATAATGACGCCGGGAATGATCAACCATCGGGAAGTAATCGGGTAATTAATGAAGAGTACGTCCACTCGTTGGAAGGCCAACTTCAAGACCTCAGAAATATTGTTAGAGAATACGAACAAAATCATACCTACTCAATACCAACTCCACCCGTGAATACCACCACACAACCTCCTACCAACATGCCACCCCCAACATTTAACTATCAATATCCACCACAAGGATATTATCCTTACCCATACCCCGGTTATCTACCACCACCACCTCAGAAACAACCTTGCACATATAAACAATTTCTTGATTGTAAGCCATCAGAATATGGTGGAAGTACCGACCCGAGTGTTACCTTAAACTGGCTAATGGAGATGTCTAGGGCCCTGGACGCATGTAATTGTGATGATGATCGGCGAGTAATGTACGCCTCTCGAAGATTAATAGGTGATGTAATGCAGTGGTGGGGTACTATAACCGCAAATTTCTCAGCCGCTCAGTTAGCTTCAATTACATGGAGCCAATTTTATGAAAAAGTTTGTGCTCAATATTGTAATTCATTCGAGATGAACAAGATAAGGAGAGATTTTATGGGGTTGAAAATGGATGAAAGAATGACTGTGGATGAACTGATAAGACAATTTAATGGAAAATTACGATTTGTGCAACAATGGGTGCCTGACGAGCAAGCTCAATTACAACATTTTATCGATGCATTGTTACCAAAATATCGAGGGTCTGTTAGGCATGCGAATACTCTAACCCAAGCATTTTCTTTGGCGAAGTCGGTAGAAAGTGATTTTAAAGCAAGTGATCAAATGGGTAGGGAAAGAACGGGGTTCCATAAGTCAAACTCAACCCAATCAGGCTCTCAACAAAGCCGGAAATGGCAGGGTAAACAAAAGCAAGGTAATTCGAGTCGCAAAAGTACGGGTTTTACATCGGATCAAAGAGCACCTTGGTGTTCCCGGTGCAAGTCATCACATTCTGGACCATGTACACTCCAAACCTTGAGGTGTGCACGATGTGGTCAATCCAAACATGAAGCAAAGGATTGTAACTTCCCCGGGAATGTATGCTGGAATTGTCATAAAGAGGGTCACCGAGCAGGAGAATGTCCTACGGCTAGGAAGACGAGTGCGGGTTCTGGATCGGGTGGGGCATCGTTATCGACCACGAGCCATAAAAGAAAGACTCACCCTCCACCTGAGGGTAGAGCATTTCGGATGACAGTCGAGGAGGCCACTACAATCGATGATGTAATTACCGGTATGTTCCTAATCAATTCGGTTCCTGCTCGTGTATTGTTTGATTCTGGAGCAAATCGCTCTTTTATTTCTATAACTTTTTGTGGCAAATTGAAATTACCTACGAATGTGATAACTACCCCATTAGAAATAGAAGTAGCAGATGGAAATTTGGTTCCGGTCACAACATCTGTGTCCGGGGCACGCATAGATATCGATGGTGTGCAATTTGTGACCTTTCTATTATTAATTCCAATATCTGGCTTCGATGTTGTCCTTGGTATGAATTGGCTTAGTAAAAATAGGGCTAATATAAAATGTGATAAAAAGATAATTTCTTTTCCTTTGCCCGACGGGACACACGTAGTGGCCCGCAGTGACCGTGTGAATTCTTCTTTTCCAATTATATCATTTATGAAGGCCAGAAAATCTTTGGTCAAAGGGTGTGAGTCTTTCCTTGCTTATGCTATTGATGTCCGAAAAGAAAGGAAGACAATTGGTGACATCCGGGTGGGATCGGAATACCCGGAGGTCTTTCCTGATGATTTGCCTGGGTTACCTCCCATTCGGGAGGTAGAATTCAAAATTGACTTAATTCCGGGATCCAGTCCCGTAGCTCAAAGTCCATACCGTTTGGCTCCTTCCGAAATCCGTGAAATGATGTCTCAGATTCAAGAATTATTAGATAAGGGTTTCATTCGATCGAGCTCCTCTCCATGGGGAGCTCCGGTATTATTTGTGAAGAAGAAAGACGGTACTCTCCGTATGTGTATAGATTACCGTGAATTAAACAAAAGAACCATAAAGAACAAGTACCCACTCCCGAGAATAGATGATTTGTTTGATCAGTTGCAAGGGGCTTCATATTTCTCTAAAATCGATTTGAGATCCGGATACCATCAAGTTCGGGTTCAAGAGAGTGATATTCCGAAAACCGCCTTTAGAAATCGATATGGCCATTACGAGTTCTTAGTTATGCCATTCGGGTTGACAAATGCTCCCGCCATTTTCATGGATTTAATGAACCGGGTATGTAGACCATTCCTTGATCGATTCGTTATTGTATTTATAGATGATATTTTGATTTACTCAAAATCTGAGTTAGATCATGAGCAACATTTAAGGCAGTTTTGGAGACTTTGAAACGTGAGCAATTATATGCCAAATTCTCTAAATGTGAATTTTGACTTCGGGAAGTGCAATTTTTGGGGCATGTAATCTGTTCAGAGGGGGTTAAGGTTGATCCGGCTAAAATAACTGCAGTGATGAATTGGGGCTCACCGAAAACACCGACAGAGATTAAAAGTTTTCTGGGGTTGGCAGGGTATTACCGTAGATTTATTCAAAATTTCTCTAAGATTGCTAGTCCGTTAACGAAATTGACACGTAAAGATGTACCTTACCAATGGGGCAACGATCAAGAAACGGCGTTTCAAACTTTAAAGCAACTTTTATGTCAATCTCCCATACTTACCTTGCCTGATGGGTCTGACGACTTTATTGTGTATTGTGATGCATCATTCGCAGGCCTAGGTTGCGTCTTAATGCAGAGGGATCGGGTTATCGCTTATGCCTCGAGACAGTTAAAAACTCACGAAAAGAATTTCCCGACTCACGATTTGGAATTAGCAGCCGTTATTTTTGCATTGAAACTATGGAGACATTACCTCTATGGCACCAAATGTGTTATATGCACCGATCACAAGAGTCTTCAGTATATTTTCACACAAAAAGAATTGAATATGAGGCAGCGAAGGTGGTTAGAGTTGATCAAAGATTACGATTGCGAAATTCGTTATCACCCGGGTAAGGCGAATGTGGTAGCCGATGCATTGAGTCGAAAGGGTACTTCAGAAAAGATCCAATTCATGCGTATGGAAATTATTTCGGATTTGGTAAGTCGAATTCGAATATGCCAACTTGAGGCGTTGGGTAATGAGCATTTAAAATCGGAAGTTATGAGTAAAAGAAAAGATGAGTTAGTTGATGACAACCGGGGGTTAAAATTGTATAAGTCTCGTGTTTGGGTACCACTACTCGGGGGACTACGGGAATTGATTTTGACGGAGGCGCATAAATCTCGATTGTCGGTTCATCCGGGTAGTACAAAAATGTATAACGACTTAAAGGTGTTATATTGGTGGCCTACTATGAAAACCGACGTTGCTCAATTTGTTGAAAAGTGTCAGATATGCGCGCAAGTCAAGGCCGAGCATCAGAAACCGTATGGGTCATTGAAACAGTTAGAAATACCCGAATGGAAATGGGAGAATATAACCATGGATTTCGTCACTAAACTTCCCCGTACTCAGAAAAATCACGATATGATTTGGGTGATAATTGACCGTTTAACTAAAAGTGCTCACTTTTTGGCCACAAGAGAAACCGCGTCCCTCGATCAACTAGCTAAATTATATATTGATGAGATAATTTCTCGTCATGGCATCCCATTATCGATTGTGTCGGATCGAGATCCTCGTTTTGTTTCTAATTTTTAGAAGAGCTTACAAAGAGAATTGGGTACACGGGTTAATCTAAGCACCGCATATCATCCGCAAACAGATGGCCAGACAGAAAGAACGATTCAAACCTTAGAAGATATGCTTCGGGCGTGTGTGTTAGAATATGGTGGTTCTTGGGATTCTCATTTACCGTTAATTGAATTTGCCTACAACAATACGTATCACTCAAGTATTGAGATGCCACCTTATGAAATGTTGTATGGTCGTCGTTGTCGTACCCCCACTTGTTGGTTGGAAGCAGGCGAAAAACAGTTTGCGGGCCCGGATATAGTTCAATTGACGGCTGAAAAGGTGGCCATTGCCCGAGAAAAAAATGAAAGCGGCCCGAGATCGTCAGAAAATGTATGCGGATCCGAGACGTAGACCGGTAACTTTTGAAGAAAATGAGATGGTGTATTTAAAAGTCTCGCCTTGGAAGGGAATTATTCGATTTGGGAAACGTGGTAAATTAGCTCCAAGATACATTGGCCCGTTTCGTATCAGTTGGGTCGTTAACGATCAATCGGTGACTTTAGAACTACCGCCGGAATTGTCCGGTATTCATGATACTTTTAATGTTTGTTATTTGAGAAAATGCGAAGTGGAAGACGAATCTCAAATCTTGCCGGTTCGAGAGTTGAAAGTTGATACAAAGAAAAGGTTGATAGAAGAGCCGGTTGGATTATTGGATAGAAAGGTAACAAAGTTGAGGAAGAAGCAGGTTCCTATGGTTTTGGTCAAATGGAAACATAGTTTAGGTTCTAATCTAACATGGGAAACCGAGGCCGAAATGAAAGATCGTTATCCGAATTTATTCGTGCAAAGTGAGATTCCGGGGACGGAATCTCTTTAAGGGGGAGAGATTTGTAACATCCCGAGACCCGGCCTAGATTTTTTTTTTAAATTACTTTCTGTAAGTAATTATAACTGTTTATTATTTTTATGATAAATTATGTGATTTATTTGGATTTTGTTATATTTTAATCAAGGGATTAAAATATGTATTAACTGATTTGATCCAGTATAAGAGAGCAAATTTTAATTCTTATTAAACTTTGAATTACAGTTCCAAAAATATCTTCGTTATTAAAATTGGAGTTAGATAGGTATTTTTAATTAAATCAACCGCGACCCAGACTTTCAGTATTGCACTGTGTTAAATGAAATTAAGCTGTTGTGAGGGGAGGGAGGTACGTGGGCTTTTGAGAGGGCAGGTGTCAATTGGGTTTTTCCTCCTTGTTCTTTTGCCTGGCTCGACACACACACACACTTCACATACATGCATTTTTCTTAAAGCTCTCTATTGAAGAAGACTATCATTGTTTTGTTCTTTCCTCTGATTTTCGGAATCATCATCATCACAAGGTAGGATTCATGCTAATTGTTCATTATCTTGTGTGTTCTTGCTAGAAAAACTTAGGGTTCTTTGGTTATGGAGTTTCTTTGTCTCAAATCATGAAATTGATGAATTGCTAGGGTTTCTATGAAGTTCATAACTAATCTTGTATGTTCTAGATGGCTAATTTTGGATTGTAGTGTAAGTTCAAGCCTTGGACCTTAAAAACCTAGTTATGGAGTTTTGGAGAAAATGACCAAAACCCACCAAATTTGATAAATTGTGTAAATTGGGTTCTTGATGTTCTAGCTAGTGTAGAATCATCATGAGATAGAAATTGACTGAATTGTAAGTGTATGTGATACTAAATTGGGTGGTGTTTGGCTAATTGTCTTGAAATGGCCTTAACTAGCTAATTGTGCATTGTTGACTTTTTTAAGTCAACCTAAAAAGATGTCTTGATCAGAATTGGATATCAAATGGTTATTACTGATTCTAATATTATTTATATGAGAAATGTAACTATTTTGTAAGTGTTGTTGGTTTAGTTTGGTTTTGACCCGTTTGGGCCTAAATAGTTAGAATTGAACATAAATACATGTTTTGGTGCAAGTCTTGAATTGGGAAGCTTAGCCTTCAAACATTAGATGGGCAATTTGGTTAGAAATTGGTCAATGTGGTAAAAAGGTGCAGGATTTGGTATCTGGGAAAGTTCACGACGCGAACTTGGGTTCGCGATCGCGAACTCGAGGCAGGCATTTGGGGACTGGGTCGTGAAGAAGTTCACGGATCGTGAACTCAAGTTCACGACGCGAACTTGAGTTCGCGAACGTGAACTTTCTTGGGTGCAGTTTTCTTGGCTGCAATTGTTATTGCAAGCCCATACTTTGGTTTAATTAATAACGGTAGTTAATTAAGTGCACATTTGGGGAAGAGGTCAGTAATTGGAACATTCTACTGAGCAGAGGTTTACTGTTGACAAGGTGTACCGCCCTTAAAAGCACTGGTTGTTCTAAGGGGGTACACACTGTCTTTGAGTAAAGGGCTATCGGTTATCATTGTTCGGCCAACGATGATTTAAGGATTCGGCAGAACCCCGTTACTCTTCAAAATTAACTAATTGGGATAATAAGACTTATCATTCGGTTGTTTTATTCTATTGGTTTAGTTCATTCACTTAGCTGTTAGCTAATCCCCACCTTGTTGACCTTTTTGCAGGTTATCTTTTGGGCGGGTCAAGGGGTGATGTGGGAATGGTTGACCGACACTTTGTTTTGGTATCATGTTAACCGAACCGCCGGTTGTTTAACACTTTTAGTATTTTGGATAATTGTTGTAAAAGGCCTGTTTATTAATAACTGTGTTTGGTAAATGTTTAAACACTTCCGTTAATTTAAAAAAGAAAATCGGGTTTAGTTTTTGCGGTGTTACACCATACCAAAATAATTTTGGTATTGTTGTGGTGGTTGTTGATATTGTGGTGGTTGTTGATATTGTGGTGGTTGTGGTTGGTATGGTTGTTGGTAGTAGGGGGGAGAAAATGAATTATTTTGATAACCTTGTGGAATTGGTTGACTTGCTTGGTGTACGAAAGTTGGTTGTTGAAAGTTGATTGTGGGTGATTGAGAGGGTGTGGGAGTGTTTGTTTGGCGTCGAGATTTTGAACCCTTGCTTTTGTTCTTGGAGGAAGACATTTTTGGAGAGGGTGAATGAGAGAATTGAGTGTGTGTTTGAGTTTAGAAAGAAATGAGAGTTGTGATTTATTTGGTAAAAGAATTGGGTATTTTATAGGGAAAAAAAGGGGTTGTTGGTTTAAAGAAAATAGCCGTTGGAGGGAGAGGGATCCGTTGAACGGTCGACTGGGAACGGTCGAATAGTCGACCGTTGGTGAGGCTCGACGCGTCGGGGAGGAGAACGCGTAACGGGGGCGACGCGTCGCCGGGGCAGAGCTGGCAGGTCGCGACCGGTCGCCGGGTCATGCGTTACGGGCAGTCTCACCATTACTTTAAAAACCCAATTAAAATGCCATAAATTCATAACTATAATTTAAGCGACATCATAAAGGGTGTAAGACAAAGCATTAAACATACAATCAAACACATAAAAAAAATCATGTAAATATATATTTCAAAATTCAAATACTAAAAATTGTAAATTGAATACCTTTTTAAACTGGGAAATGGTGGTCGGAAATCATTCTGACCCGATTTCGGGAGGTCTACGCTGGCGTCGGAGAAGCAGGTGGAGGCGGAGAAACATATGGGGTGGTGGGATGATGGTCGGGTGAGCAAGTAACTGGAGTGGTGGTAAAAGGAAGAATGGAAGAAAAGTGTTGCCGGAAAATCACCGGCTAACGATGTGTGTGTGTATGATGTGTGTGTGTATGCTGTGAAGTATTAAAGGTAATATTTATTACAAAATTAAAACAGGGTAGTTGGCATTGTTGAAAAGCCTTTGATTAAACCTGAGAAAACAAAAAAAGAAGTTAAATATCAGAAGCTGTTCATGATCTGGCCTCCACCGGATAAACTTGGCCGGTTGTCGAAAAGCCTCAATCCCACAATCACTTTTAGGGCTTTTTGGTAGAATTGAGATGGTTTGTGCGATAGTTAGCTTGGTTGCAGCAAATTAAATTAGAAGAATGATGAAAGCTCATACCTTTCATATTTTGGAAGAACTTCTTTGCAGCCTCGAGTTTTGATGAACGACAGAGACCGAAAATCATGAGATGGACCTATACAAAAATTTCTCACGATCGCCTCTAATAAATGATTATACGATTTGCTTAACTCTTAATTCCTCCTTTTTCAAGAAAAAATTCACAAATTAACGATGATAAGGAAAAAGATACGTATGAAAGATGATGAAGAAACAATACCTGTGAAGATGATGAATGATATCTGAAAATCCCTGATTTCGTGGGATGTGGATTGAAAGCTTGTAAAGAAAGGGAGGTGGTACATAAAATCCTCAACAGATCCCTGAATTTGTGGGAAGCTTGTTGAAGAAACGATGTAGCTGGTCTTTAATATTAAAAAGAAAAAAAAAAGAGTAAAAGGTATTCATCAACTGTTCATCTACAATATTGTTAATATAGGTAATGTTAATATTTTTGAATAACATCAAATTCACTACAATTTAGTTCATACAAGGAATTGAATTCATGAGTAATACCTCAAACTTTAGTTGTTTTTTTCTTTATGAATGGTTAACAATTTTATAGCCTTAAATTAATTATATATTAAATAAAAACACTGTATACTTTGTCGTGTTCAAATTATAAATTATTGGTTTTATGGTTTTTGGATAGTTAGTAGGGATGAATTCCACACATTTTGAATAATCATCTCCTTTAATAATGTAAAATGATATGTTTATCAATACTTTTACTTTTAAATATTATTAAACTCACTAATCATAATATGTGATTCTCATTCTCTAATAATTATTCAATTTAATATAATTTAACATTCATTATATTTTTTGACCTCAAAAAGCGTGAAAATCTAAATGTATCACTTTTTTTTAAACGAAGGAAGTATATGGATAAAAAAAAGTTGAAACCGGCAATTCCGACCAGGCCTATCGAACCCAGCCTCCAAGTATACTCGATGAGGCTTGAATCCGCAACCTATCTGTTATGGATCAAGTCTCCTCCATGTCTTACTAACTGGGGTACACACCAGAAGCAACCTTAACCGGCCCCATCAAAACCAACCTCCAAACACATTGACAATTCAATTTAGCTCCATTTCCAATTTAAAATATATGAAATCGTTTTAGCATACACAAATTCATTTAACCCTATAACTTTGTTTGATATGTTTATGAGGTATTAAGGTAAATAATTAGACATAAACGGGTAATAAAAGGGATCATGAAAATTTATTAATCAACTTTTTAACATAATTAGTTATATGTTGGGTGGATTGAGGGGCAGTTGGGTGGATTCCCATCGACTCATCCACGTTAGTTATGCGATGACATGGGCGACTCCCGGTCATGAGGTGTGGAGTGAGGGGCAGTTGGGTGGATTCCCATCGACTCTTCCACGTTAGTAGTCTTACTCATTGGACGTATTCCGGTGGGTAAGGCAGGTATCGGTAGCGTGGGCGATCCTATTGCCGATATCTTGTTTCTAGTTAGCTCGGGGGCGACCCGATAACTAGATATGTATGTGATTCTAGCTAGTTCGGGGGCAACCCGATAGTTAGACGTGATTGCTAGGTAAGCAAGGTTGATAGGGTCACACTAAGGTGACTAGCCCTGAAAGTATCAACTACCTGAGGCTAAGGCAGATTTGTCTGGATAGTTGGATATATATAAATATATGTATATTGATTGGTTATATGAAACGTGACATTTCATTTTATTATCGGGTATAAACCCATGTAGCTCACGAGACGTTTTTGTCTCACGTACTCCTTGTCTTGTTTTGCTATGTACTCAGGTTCGGGATCGAAGGCTTAGGTACGCATGGATAGGGATGCGGGACCTAGATTAGAAGAACACTAGATTGGATTTAGTCTTAGCTTGGTTATGATCTATTTTGTAACACCTACTTTTATACTCTGATTTCATATCAAGGTTTTTGTAAATCCAAATTGAGGATGTTCTTCTATTTATAAAAATGTTTTATTTTGGCCAATATTTGGTATTAAAAATTTGAGGTGTTACAACTTGGTATCAGAGCTATAGTTTAAGTGAATTAGGTTGGATGACCATCCTAGTCTTAGACTGTAGCATTAGGAATATAAGATTCCTTAAGATCATAGGTTGACCTTGAGACTTTATATTAAGTTTAGGGTTGAACCTAGGGGACCGATGAAATTTGATATGATCTTGGATATTGAGTCTTATGCGACTAAGGGGTTGTACGCAAGGTACTAAATGTTTAATGTCTTTCGTATAGTCTTGATTGAAAGAAATGGTGACCACGCGAAGAAGTGGTAAAGCCCCGGAGGGCCGGGTGGAAGAGATACCTCCTGTAGAGGTTGAGGTTGAACAAGAAAGTCACCCGTCGATGCATCGGGTGGGTGAGTCGGAGGTCGGAGCTAATAGAACTCCGGTAACCATGGCGGATCTCACAACTATTATCGATCAAATTAAGGGAACGGTGGCCGATGAAGTGCACCGAATCATTGGAGACCGTGAGAAATCGGGTGGAGACCGTGAATCCGAGGCTAAATCGGATGAGAGAACCGGGGGTAGTGGCACCGGGGAAGGGAAATTCTCCACGGGTGGCCAAAGTGATGCTAGGGCTAGGCCCATTGTGAAAGAGGGTTGTTCGTTTAAATCCTTCATGGCTTGTAAGCCAAATGTGTATACAGGTAGTTCAGACCCGAAAGTAACTATGAGGTGGATCCTAGAGACCGAGAGGGTTATCGGTAGTAGTAAGTGTAAGGATGCCGATATGGTGACGTATGCGTCACAACTATTGAAAGAAGATGCTATGGTATGGTGGGATATCGTGTATGAGACCCTCGGGAGGGAGGTGATTGAAAAGATGTCATGGGACGACTTTACCACGAGGTTGAAGAGAAAGTTTTGCCCCGAAAGGGATTTCGAGAAGATGCATGAGAGGTTTGTAAACCTAAAGAAGGGTGATAGGTCGGTTGAGGAGTACTCAAGGGAATTCACGGGATTGCTCCCGTTTGTTGCAAGAACTTATTTTGAGGAAGGATCGAGGGTAGTCAGGTATGCTTGTGGGCTACCTTGGGATTACCAATTGGAGGTAAGGAGAGCGGTCACACTCGATGAGGCTATTGGTGCCGCCCGGGGTGTGGAAGAGGTAAATGCGACAAGGAATGCCGAGAGGGCCCATGTGAACGAGAAAAGGAAAGCCGAGAGTGGCTCGGGAACTTCTAAAAAGGGGAAGTTCACATCAAATTCCTCCAAGCAAGGAAGCGTTGCCCGTGCAAGAGATGCGGGAAGAACCATGCCGGCGAGTGCCGAGGAGATTCGAAGGCGTGCTATAATTGTGGAAAGACGGGGCATATGGCACGGGATTGTAGATCCAAGGCGTTTTCCGAGGTGGAGTGTTACTCCAGCCATGAAATGGGACACTATAGCAATGTGTGCCCGAAAAAGAGAATCGAGCCAAAGGCGCCCACGGCTCAAAAGAAAGTGGAACCGACTAAAGTGAAGGGGCGTTCCTTTCAGGTGACTCGAGAGGAGGCAAAAGAGGTGCACGATGTAGTATCAGGTACTTTATTCATTAACTTCATGCCATCTTCTATATTATTTGATTCGGGTTCTACTTATTCGTTCGTGTCTCATGAGTTTGGTAGAAAGTTAATTGTGCCGAGCGATGTTGTTAGATGAAAAATATGAAATAGAGGTAGCCAATGGGAAAATCTCAACGGTCGAATTTGTTTATAGAAATTGTGATTTAGAAATAGATTAGAAAAAGTTTAAAAAATTGATTTATGTCCATCAAAAAAAAAAAGATTTGGATGTGATCATCGGTATGGATTGGTCGGGTATGCACCAAGCCAAGATATTGTGTGATTATAGCTTAATGGTCGGGTTGTCGCACGGATTGGTGGTTATAGGAATTAGAGATAAGTTGTATGACGTGAATATTTATTTTTGGGAATGATCTTCCCGGTCAGTTATGTGTATGGAAATTATATTTTTAGAAAGGATTACGGTTCAGTGTGTCGCAGGTAGTAAGGATATAGGGGTTGATGGATGCTATTATATAGTATCAAAAGATGAACCGCAAGGACGGTAAATGTTTCCAACAAATGGATAGTAGTACAATGAAGTACTAAGTTTTGGTAAGAATTGTAGTAAGGATGGAAATTTGGAAATAGAAATCTTGGAATTGAATTTGAGTATTTGGCGGGAATCCGGATAAGTAATGTAATGTTAATATATGTAAATGGGAAAGAAAAGAATGATTAAAGGTATAGTGATGCCTTGGAACTAATAAATGTAACATAAGTGGAAAAGAGTAAGTGTCAGGAATGGCATATTTTAATTGTTAGAAATGGTTGAAAAAAAAATAAAATTGGCATGTAGCCATAACAAGTTTCGTGCCAGGGATGATCGATTTGATATTAAGGTTAAGATGACGATTATGGGCAAAATGTCATGATAATGATATGATATAATATGACATAGTGTGTGTGAGACTACGACTGAGAAATAAATATTTCAAGGTATCTTGATGTAGAAAGACGGGAACATGGAATGTTGGGCTAATGGGTGCCAAGTCATGGGTTACAAATGTAGACCGGAGTCGATTGGTTGACTCAAGGGTGACCGGGTTGGCCGGTGAACTTTGGTTAAAGGAATGGATTGGTGATTACCCCGGTGGTAATAAAAGGTTTGGAAATCGATAATAAGGAAATGGACCGGTTAAGGGTGATTAATGTGTAAGTGAAACGGTAAATGACAATCGGAGATCTTACTGGTATACCCGCGGGGTACAATGCATGTGCATTACGTGATGGCCTTGGAAGGCATATAATAATGGAAAGATAATATTATATGAAATGTGCTAAGTACTATGTTCGATGGGAGACATATGAATGGGGAAGAAAACGATAATGCGATTTTTATGGGAGAGGTGCTAGAACGCACGATGAGCGATTTGATGATCGAATGGGTAAGATAGTAGCAACGCTACGCGATGCGAAAAGATGGATGTCTGATGACATTGGTGTGACATATACATATGTTTGTATATGCGCATGATGATGATGCTTAGATGGTATTGGTGACATATACATATGTTTGTATATGTGCACAATAGATACGTTAGATTGAGTTGGCGTGATATATATATATGTATATAGATGAAGGTGTGTATGCTTATGCGATTATATGACGAAGATAGAACCATGTGGTTAATGAGTATTTCTATTATGTTATGGTAAATGAAAATTGGTTGGAAATGCGGGTTGCGTTAGGTCATGTATAGGTATGGGATGCCTACGACTTCTAGAATATGAGAAAAAGAATGCTGTTAGGAAGCAATTGTTATTGGGAACCAGGATATGGTCAACTTGTGTGAAATTATGGTATGTGAGGCGAAGATAATTGAAATGGTACTAAGAAATGGTATAGGTGACCAAATGAAAGTTAAGAAACGGTAAAGGGTTGATGTGACCATAAGGGAATGTGAGAACTTGGGGAAATTTGAAAAGATTTGAAATTTTGGAGATATGAACGATTGTTAAGGGAACAATTATGAGTATGATCGGGAGTGATAAGTCGAGAATGATATCTCGAGGGTAGGGAATCTGTTAATTGGGAAAAGTATGGTTGACTTTAGGCAAAAGTCAAGATTAGTCAACATGTGATTAGTTGACTTGGTTAAGAATGGGTTTTGACTTTCGTTTCGAATGACTCGCGATGATGAGAGCATAATGTATTAGTTGTGTGTATGAGAAAGGGGTAATGAAATAATTAAAAGAGTTATGGTCAAAATTATGCGACTTTGACCCGTTGGGCGTTTTCAAGTTGAATTTGGGAATTGGGTATCTAATGGTTGATGAATCATAATTAGAGTTCGATGGTAAAGGAAATTGTTAAAGTATAGTTGACTTTGTTCTTAAGTCAAGGGTTAGACGATGTTGGAATATGGTAACTTGGTCGAAGCTAGACTTTGACGTTGGTGTTGGTCAATTAGTTGATTATAATGCGTGGGTCATGTCATTTCTATGTGTATAAGATGATCGGTTAAAGGATTGAAAGTCTTGTGGTCAAAATTGTGCAAGTTTGGCCCATTTGGGCACTAAAGGCTTAAGATTGATTTTTTTGACCTGTTTGGATCTAACGGGATTAATTGAATGTTTACATACATATTGTTGACTAATTCGGGATGAGAAACGTTTGACGGTAATAACCGCGGGAGAATGAGAATGGATACTCGGTAGAATATGGATTGGAATTTTTGAGTGATTCCGAGGACGGAATCCTTTTAAGGGGTAGATAGTTGTAACGACCCGAAATTTGTAAATAAATAAATTGTACAAAAATATGATAAATACGGATAAATCGTTTAAAGAACGTAGGAATTGGTTTCGTGTCGTTTGGAGACCGTACGAGGAAGTTATGAGCGAAACCGGGTCGAGACAAAGATGAAAAAGTGCATCCCTGCTGCCTTAGGAAGTTCGCGACGCGAACTTGTGGTAACGATCGGGAAGTCGGACCAGGTAGTTTGGCTTTGGGTCGCGAAGTAGTTCGCGTTGGGTTAACGATCGCTAAGTATGCGTACGATATGCAGAGTTAGCGACGCGAACTTAGTTCGCGCCGCGAAGTCTGGTCGAGCATTATTAAAGTCGGGTTTGAGCTCATTTAATGCATTTCAAAAACCCTAGTTTTCTTCCTCTCGAGTTTGTGAACGATTTTGAGTGCAAACCATCATTTGGAGCAGAATTCTTGGTCAAATCTTGTGATTCTTCACTCCTAGTTGAAGATTAAAGGTATATCTTCACTCTTTCATCTTTGTAGCTCAAGATCTATGGATCTTGAAGCTAGGGTTTGAAACCCTAGTTCTTGGGATGGTGATTTATGGTGAAATATATGTTGTATACACTTAATAGATGGTATATTAACAAAGGAAACAAGTGTATGATTATGATTTGTAGGAATCTTAAGGGTTGGTTAAACCTAGGGTTTGGTAAATCATCATATTGGGGAAATGGATTGATGGGTGTTATCTAGAGGTAGATGAACACATTGGTAGTAGTTTGTGATGATAATCTTGTCGTGATAATTGTTTTAGACATTCGGTGAAGTATTGAAGTGGACGAATTGTGAGCAAGGAACCGGCGGAAAGAATACGGTTAAAGCATCTTTGTTACTAAGGTGAGAACGTGTGGAATTTACTGAGTACATAGCCGTTTAAATATTTTCATTACTTGCGTTACGGTCTATTTGCTTATATGTGTAGGCTTGTAGTATTTTGAGTTAGTGATAGATATTACCGATAATATTGGACTAACTTGTTTGATGATGAAAGTGATAGCCGAGAGCTAGAATGGCATAACCATAGGGTTATGATGAGATTGAGATGATGTGATGATACGGGCGACTCCCGATCATGAGGTGTGGATTGAGGGGCAGTTGGGTGGATTCCCATCGACTCGTCCACGTTAGTTATGCGATGACACGGGCGACTCCCGGTCATGAGGTGTGGAGTGAGGGGCAGTTGGGTGGATTCCCATCGACTCTTCCACGTTAGTAGTCTTACTCATTGGACGTATTCCGGTGGGTAAGGCAGGTATCGGTAGCGTGGGCGATCCTATTGCCGATATCTTGTTTCTAGTTAGCTCGGGGGCGACCCGATAACTAGATATGTATGTGATTCTAGCTAGTTCGGGGGCAACCCGATAGTTAGACGTGATTGCTAGGTAAGCAAGGTTGATAGGGTCACACTAAGGTGACTAGACTGGATAGTTGGATATATATAAATATATGTATATTGATTGGTTATATGAAACGTGACATTTCATTTTATTATCGGGTCTAAACCCATGTAGCTCACGAGACGTTTTTGTCTCACGTACTCCTTGTTTTGTTTTGCTATGTACTCAGGTTCGGGATCGAAGGATTAGGTTCGCATGGATAGAGATGCGGGACCTAGATTAGAAGAACACTAGATTGGATTTAGTCTTAGCTTGGTTTTGGTCTATTTTGTAACACCTACTTTTATACTCTGATTTCATACCAAGGTTTTTGTAAATCCAAATTGAGGATGTTCTTCTATTTATAAAAATGTTTTATTTTGAACAATATTTGGTATTAAAAATTTGAGGTGTTACAAAGTCAGTGAAATGTTTCAGATAGCTGTGTATAATGTGAAAGCGAAAAATAGGTAATTTAATGGGTTTTGGTATTTTTTTTTATGTGTATATTTTGTACATAAATATGAAGAGAACAGTAATTATTGGTATAAATATATCAGTTGAATGTCAGCTAACGTGATAATAATGTGACAAAAAAGTAAAATGTCATTTGATGTCAAAATATTAGCTAAAAGTTCCTTCTAAGCATAATTTAATGTGAATTAATTCTTATTTTATGAACAAGTAATATTTCAGATTGTACAAATAAATAAAACTAATATTATAATGGGCTTTTCTAATATGTGCCCCTAGGCACATGTTAGAGTGCATTAATGAACCTTAATCTTCCAAACAAATCACATAACTCATTTAATGCATTACCTAAATACCTTCAAATTTGACTTTATTATTGTTTATTGCTATACTTTTAGAAATTTTGGACTTCATTAATCCATCCTAACATGTGCCTAGGAGACACATATTAGAAAAACCTATAATAATATATAAATTAAAATATATAATATAAAATCTATGGCTTTAATTTAACATGAGTATTTAATACATAGACTACCATCTTTGTTTCACTGTGTTTGTAAAATTTGTAGTAGTGATATTAATTTAAAGATTCAAGAATTAACTTCTTAATTTAATATGGACATGACACGAGATGTATGTGGGTAAGGTGAAAGATTCCATTGAAAAGACCGGACAATGATGATTATTTGGACAACCCTTAGGCCTCTCCCAACCCTTACCCATCACTAAACCCATCACTAGCGCCACGTCATCACATCTTTACTGATCCGCTACTGACACGTTCGTGCCAACCCTACACATCACTAACCCATCACTAAACTCATCCTTTCCACATCATCATTTCCACATCACCATTTTAATTAATAAAAAAACACATTACATTAAATAAAAACACATTACATTAAATAAAATAAAAATTACATTAAATTATAAAAAGACATTAAAATTAAAAAAAAACATTAAACTTAAAAAAAAACATTAAACTTAAAAAAAAAAAAACCCGGTTGATAACCCGGTTGATAACCGGGTTGAACAGCGCCTTGGTTCGAGAAACCGCCGGGGGTGGAGTGGAACGGCATAAAACCCGAACCCGAACCAGATGCGACGTTGCTCGGGCTGGGCTGGCTAGTCTGT
This sequence comes from Calendula officinalis, assembly GCA_963853835.1. NCBI lineage: Eukaryota > Viridiplantae > Streptophyta > Magnoliopsida > Asterales > Asteraceae > Calendula > Calendula officinalis. The sequence continues at coordinate 29,921,793 of OY970830.1, read as the reverse complement.
CCAGCATTTGACGAATATGCTGGTGACGGGATACGGGTGTTTAACAAATTTTGGAAGTGATCATTTGACGGGGAGGAGTTCGATCTACGACTCATGATGAAAATCTGGAAAATAGGTAATGAAGGTAATGAAGAAGTGGGAGAAGTGGTGTAAAATTATGAATGTGAGGGTGTTGTATTTATAGGTAAAAAATAGGTTAAAGGAAAAAAAAATAATAATAAAAATTGATTTTTGAATTCAATTTTGGACGCTCCCTCGGCCCCACACACGCTCCACGACGGCTTCTCTCTTCCGTCGAAAACACGACGTGTGCATGACGACGCCGGCCACGACGGCTCGGTGCCAACGCCGTCGTGGCTCGACGCCTCGTCGACGCCCCCCGACGCTTGCCGTTGGCAGCGGTCTTAGAGCATCCACAGCGCAAGCTTCTAAGACCATGCGTATCGCACGACCAAACGATCGGTCGCGACCTCCACATCGGACGACCGCGACGCGTCGTCCCCGTTACGGCCTCCCTTGGTCGACGCGTCGACCCCCTTGAACTGTCGGGGAGTCGACCGTTGGTGAACGCCGGTGTTTTGCTTCCGATCTCTCTCTTATACATATACGGATATATATATATATATATATATTAATAATTAATAATTTAATAATATATTATATATAAAATAAATATTATATTATATATAAATTAATAAAACTGAAAAAAAAATAAAAAAAAAATTGGACGCCGATTCGGTCACCCGTTACAGGGGTTTGGTCGCTGTCTGGTCATGTGTTTGATCCGGAAAGAGAAAGCTGATGTGGCGCAGAGGTGGCAGGGGTGACCAAACTGGGTTTGGTCACCCATTACGCACAGTCTAATGAATTTCAAACAAAATTTACAAGCCACCTAGGAAAGAGGATTGCAACTTAAGCAATTCTATTTGCAATTCATAAGTAATTTTAAAGTGATATTTTCTTCATTTTTAATGATAGTGATTATAATTTGTTTATTTTTTAATTTTTTAATTAATATATATCTATAAAATATAATTTGCTATAATTGCAGTGATGTGAAAAGGAATTGCAAAGCTGATGTGGCACAATTGAAATCTGAATGATAATTTTATGGATGTAGATGGCCTTACGATTGGGTGTTTAACCCAACGTCTATTTGTGATAATTTAATTTGCATTTTCTACGACAATAACAAAAGTATGCTATTTATAGCATAAATCTAACAAAACATACAAATTATTATTTAATTTGTACACATCAAGGATGCAAATAACTATTATTTGAGGTTGTACAGCGGTTAACTGTAATTTAACGAGTTGGTGACCAAACCCAAATCAAAAGTATAAACTCTATAACTAATAACAAAATTTAAACGGATCAAAGTATAGATAAAAAAAAAAAAACTTGTACAAGTTATGGTATAAAATAAAGATATACGGAGTAAAATTTATATTTAGTACAAGTATAGCCAAAGTCAAAAACCTCCAACAATAAAAGTCTGAAAACCCATTTAGCTGTCACAACGTTTTTTTTTTAATAAAATAAGTATACATGCATGATGCATGTATATGGTCAAACTCTATGCCTCATCCTCTTTTCTTTTCTTCTTTTAAGTTTAAAAAGGTAAAATTGTCCTTATCCTCCATTTGCCCACCGAACTCTCCAAAATATCGGCACACGTTTCCAATAGATTTTTTTTGAACGGCAAGTCAGTAAGTTAGTGATTCGAGCCTAGACAGTGACATCCACAAGGCCACCTTTTTGGCAAGACCCATTTAGCAGAAAAAGAAAAGAAAGCTCCGGTGAACCAGAAATCTTCCCGGCAAGACCACCGTTTGTTCTCGGATCCATCGTCCTCGTTGCTTGGTATAACACCTTATTTTTTTTTAGTTTTTCTAACGAGAGTTCTGTTCGATTAATAGTATCAATCGATATTTATTAAATTCTGGTTTTAGTTCTGACGAACAGAAACGTTTCTTCCGGTGAATCCAGCTTTCCGGCGAACCAAGCTTCCACCAGTCATCTTGCTCGATCTCTCTCTCTCGCACAACAAATAGGTATAATCCGTGCCTACCATTTCGTTTCTCGTTAAGCATGCATACGTGAGTTTATTCGGTCATACATAGGGGTGTTCCATTCGTTTCAGTCACCACCTCCGGCGACACACACCCCGACGCCGGAATTATTACGTATAGGAACATAAGTTTTGAATCTACGTATTTACTATAAAACTTCACACGAACACAAATACAAAACCGATGTTGAGGACCTTTGTCAAATCATTCTTTTTAATACAAACAGTTTCCGGTGAAAATATTTGGTGTGTTTGCGACTGATCTCAGTAAGTCGGGTGGGGATTTGCATGCCATTAGAGTTGCTAAGAATTTTCAATATAAATAAAACACCAATTAAAGTCAAGCCCAAAACAATTATCTAAATTATAAGTCCACATAGTTTTGAAACCCAAAGCCGAAATTTGTTGCTGCTGGGTCCTGGCCTCGGGCCGGGCCAGCTATCCGAATTTAGCAACCCAATCCCTTATCTGTGTTGAGTCCACCAGTCTTCTTTTGGTAATACAAATTAATTGGTGCCCAATACTTTTTTTACAAGAATAAGAGATTTTAATATAAATAAATAAAGTAATTAAATATTATATTTTTATATATATAATCAGGACAGTGAAGTATTTTAAAATAATAATTTAAATTTTTTTTATTTAAATTAATTATTTATTTACTTATATAGTATTTATTTAATAATTAATTTAGTTGCTATTTAAAAATCATTTTCCTTAATTATTATCTAATTAATAATTACTAATAATTATTTAACACGAATTAGATAACTATCTTTCGAACAAGGAATCGTTTATCTACAAACGGGTGGATGTATTTTTAATTATACTTAACATATACCACTATAATTAATATTAAAGTCCAACCTCATCGAGTCACCAATATATCGCTCATGTCAAAACTCGAGTGGAGTGAAACATTCATGCATCATATAGAATAGGCGGGTCATTTTAGACCGTCACTTATTAACTATAGTTATGCGTTTAGGATGCTATGAAACTTTGGTTGGAATCCCCAACTACGAAATTTGGAAGTTTCGCTAAGGTGAGTTTCACGGCCCCACTTTTACTGCTTTAAAACTATTTTACCTGGGGGAGAAAACATATACTACTCAAACTATTTTGCAATAATTAATCTTTGTATAATTATTGTGGTGTACACGTACCAACTGTTTAAGTGCCACAATACATGTCCTCGTTTAACCGTAATCATTAACTATGCGTTTTAGCCAAGGAATATAAAGATAGTACTATCGGGATTGATCCCCCGCTCATGGTTAGTCACGCTAACCCAACTGGGTTTGAGCTTTATATTCTAACTACTTTAGATTTATGGTTTGATTACCGGCTCCTTGATTATACTTTAACTTGTTTGCTTAGCTAGCTTGCGAGGGATTATGCATTGCACCAAAACTATTTTTGTACATGATTTGTACCCAACGATTTGATGATATAACTTTTGGAGTCACAAAACCTGTGAACTCACCAACCATTGTGTTGACACTTTTTCTATATGTTTTCTTAGGTAACGGAAATTAAGCTATGTCCAGCATAAAATTTTGTCAAGGATTGTCATGCATTGGTCTCAACAATAAGTCTTTATGACATTAGTTTTCAATTACAAACATTTATTTTGTTTTATGGTTAAACAATTACTTTTGGTTTTTGTAACGACATTAGCAATCCATTTTACATTTTGTGCGAAGTTTACTATTATTGATGTGTTATGTTATTAATTGGTCGCACCTCGTTCTTCCGCAAAACCATTTTTGGCGGGGTCTGACATTATTGGGTACTACTTTTCCTACTGGATAATCTTTTTTGTTTTTCGATTTCAATAATCTTTTTATTACTTTTTTACGTTTTACGTGTTGGGAGTCCAAATTCTTAAAATTCCATCAATCAATCACATAAGTTCATGAAGAAATGACAAAAGGGACAAAAATATTAATATTAATATTTTATTACTTTTTTATATTTAACTTAGAGCATCTCTAATGAGAGCTTTTTCAAAAGCTTATTACTATTACAATAAGCTTTTGAGTGACTTTTTACCATTGAATTACAAGCTGTTTTAAAAGTTTTTTGCAATTACTTTTTTTCTACTAACCTTTTAACACACTTTCAATGTTTGTCTTTTTTGGTCCCCTATTTTTAATAAGTTTTCATTTTAAACCTTTTAGCACACTTGCAATATTTTTTTTAATATTTACAATGTTATATTTTTATCTATTTAAATATTAATGTCAATTATTATAATATTTTTGTATGAAATATTTTAATATATATTAAGCTTTATAAGATGTAAAAAAATTTGTCAATTTATATATAAGGGGTATTTATGAAACATTTGAGATAGATAAAGGTAAATTTGAAATATTGTAAAAGAAAAAGCTTTTGTAAAAGGTTAACCATTGGAGATGTTATTTAGGAATAGCTTTTTGGTTAGTGGAATGTTGATGTGGCAAAAGTAATAAGCTTTTGTTAGGTTAACCATTGGGGATGCTCTTATAATAACCTCTTAAAAAACCTCCCATAGGAGATGGTTTAATTTAAATCTCAATTTTTAAATCAACATTAAAATAAGTGATACAATTTTAAATCTTATCTTATTTGGAAAAAAAAAGTGACACACATTCTCAGTTAATTATCTACTTTAATAAAATAAAATTACATTTTTACCATTAATATTATTTTTAAAACATCATTAATATCACTTTATTCAAATGAGTGAGACTCATTCTCCACTAACTATGCACTTTAATCTATTTTAACCCGTTAAACATGAGTCATTTCGTTAATTCAAAACTTACTTCGTTATTGCTCGGAGAAGATGACAAACCCTGTGATCTAGTACGAGCCAGATTAATACCACAATGCTAGGATTCAAGGAAGAATCCCTCTATCGTATCACACCCAAGGTTGATCACGAACAGGACGATATACATCTAGGTAGTATAAAACACCTTTGAGAAACAAGCACCGAAAACTAAACCGAAAACTATTTCGGTTCGACGACGGCGGCGGAGCAGCGGCGGTCCGACGGCGGTCGTGCGGCGGTGGAGGTTCGACGGTGGTGGTGTTCGGCCGAAGCTTTGGGAGAGGCAAGGGGATCAAGTATTAAGTGTATTAGGTTAAACCCCTTAACCTTAATATATATACTTGCCAAAACACAATTATGGTCAAACCCTAATTGGTCCAAAGCCCGCTTTTAATTAACTATTAATTAAGCCCACAAGTATTAATTAAACTAATAATTAATACTTGGTCCGATTCCATAATCTAGTCAATTACTCATTAACTAGATTAGCTCGTCTAGCCCGATAGTCTATTTAATTAAACTATTAATTAAACACTACGTTATTTCTCGTGTCCGTTGATTCCTCGAGGGCAACCCGAAAAGGACTCTAAAATACCCGAACCGTAATACCGGTTTATTTGATGTATTGGACACTATTATTGGTTGAAAGTGGTCAAAGTGGGTTATATTATGTTATGTATACCTGATTCCGATTCCACACAGAGATATACGTTCCCATCCTTTTTTATATAGCATGCAAAAAATGTTAATATTTTAACATACATATTTCCAAATTAATTAAAAATTATATGATTATAAGGATTCAAAATAGTTAAGTCAATAATTATTGATATATAGAAACACAAGCAATCTACAACATAAAATCCAAACGAAACGTGAAAAAAATCATATTGCATTATATATATATTTTTAAAACGTCGGAATTAGATGATTGAATAATAAATCAAAGCTGCATAAACTCGCAACGAAGTGCGAACCTCATTATACTTGTTTTAAACAATAATAATAGAGTGCTTAATGGAATAATGATATTCTAATGGTATTCTTTTTTGTTGAACGGCAAACATAAAAAATTAATGGTATTCAAAATTTGCCTTCGTGCGAATGTAACTTTTTTTTCTTAGTTTTAGAAACATAATATTACATACATATCAAAATAAGTGATACATTTGAAAATTATGATTTTTAGGTAAAAGATTAGAAGGTTGTTTAAGATAAAATAAAGTTGATAGTGGAGAATGAGTCTCACTTTTTTTTGAATAAAATGATATTAATGATGGTTAAAAGTAAAAGTAAAGGTAAAAGGGTAACTAGGCTTTATAAAAGTAGATAGTTAGTGGAGAAATAGTCCAATTTTTTAACAAATAAGGTAAGTTTTAGAAGTATATCACTTATTTTGATCCACCATAAATAGAAGATATGACACTTATTTTGATACGGAGATAGTATATAAAACTATTTTGCCACATGGCCCTCCATCCGTGGAAGATTGATGAATAGCATAAATCACATTCTTCCATAAAGAAGTATCTTCATTTTTAAACCGCCACCACCATTTACATAATAAGGCCAGGTTTTGAGCCTTTAGACTCTGCACATTCAATCCATGATGTGATAAAATCAGTTATAAAATTAATTGTCCTAAATACGCCTTTTCTAGATTACCACACTCGTAGGCAAGTATGACCTAACCCTATGCAATATAGTACAGGTAAGTATTTCGGGTATTCGTCTCCACAGGGAACACTTAAGCTGATTCGTAGACTAAAACTAAGTTGATTAACCTAAAACTGATAATTAATAAAGGGGGTTTTTATTTTATTTATTAAAACTAAGAATTAAAATAAATTAAACTTTAACTAAAAATAAATAAACTTTAAAAAGACAAACGATTAACAAACTCTAAATGGTTGGAGAAAACATTCACTATGACTGAATCCCTCTAAACATAGGTTTGGTACGTTAAGACCCGACTGATAAAATATTCTAGAAGTTAGGCAGCTAGATTTCTCTCAACTTCCTACAATGTCCGTAATATGGTTCCTAGGAATTTCTTCTCTCAAGAACTATATTATGGTCAGACTTCGGTTTACTAAATATGACTAAGGCTCGGATTTCCGCCACCTAATCCTAGGAATTTCTTCTCTAAGGGTTAGTCTTCTAGTCTCTCCGAGGTTATCTGTATTTGGTCTCGGACCCCTATTTCTAGTGAGTCGCCTACTACGTCACCGAGGTGAAAAGCAGAGGGAATTACTAAATAGTTAAGATGTTGTCAATATCTAATAGTTCAATAACAAACAGATCAAATATGTTAGTCAATGGATAAATATGGAAGTAGTTTAATACTCTTTATCACCATATATCACGTTCATAATTGTCCCTTTATTGTATCCGTAATTTACTCTGTAAAATAGGCAACATAGGTGTAATCTTGTATTATAAATTAACATTGTATGTAATGAGAAAGACAATCAACTTTGACAATCTTTATGGTATCAGAGCCATTTAGGCCACCTTTTCCTTTCTCGTTTTTTTTCTGCCAACCATAGTTTGCTTCGGCTGCTGTGGTTTCATTGGCTTTTCTTTTTGCTTATCACATGTCTTTCTCAACCTAACAATCACAGCAAGCTTCGGCTACTGTTTCCTTTCCCCCCCTTCTCAATGGCCCCCGAAACGCCTAAACAAAACGCCCTCCATCCCGTTTATACGGTCACAAATATTCAAAACAAAGTTCGTGTTCTTGATGGCATCAAAGTTATTCCGTTTGCATGCAAAAGGATACAAAGTTTTGAGCCACATTGACGGTACTACACCGCCCACTGATGCCGCTGAATTAGAACAATGGACCGAAATCGACGCCATTGTCCTTCAATGGATTTATGGCTCCGTTTCGGATGATCTTCTCACTCGTGTCCTTGAACCGGACACTAATGCTCACAAAGCATGGGAGAAGATCAAGGGCCTCTTCCTCAACAACAAAGGCTCGCGTGACGCGGCCCTTGAACACGAGTTTACGAATCTGACTCTTCGATCCTCATCATCTTTAGATGACTATTGTCAAAAATTAAAAGATCTTGCGGATCAATTAAATGATGTTGACAATCCCGTTAATGAACAACGGTTAGTTCTTCAACTCGTTCGTGGCCTTCCACCGGAATACGACACCGCCGCCTACATCAACCAAACTCTCCCTAATTGGGACACCGCTAGAAGCATGTTACAACTTGAACAAAACCGCCAAACGGCTCGTGAAAATCCAAAAACAAGTGAACCTGTTGGAGAAGCTCATGTAACCCAAAACCCGCAACCCGAAAACCGCTCCAACAACCAAACCAACCACCGCCCTATGAACCGCCAATCTGCTCGGGGCGGATACCAAAGAAACAATTCCCGTAACAACCATCCAACCTACCAACATCGGCAGTCCCATAACCGCAACACAGGGAACCATCCCGGAACTTCACAGCCTCCTTTTTCTTACCCATGGTGGAACCTTTATCCTCCTCCATGTCCATACCCAACTCAATCCGGTTGGTCACAACCATGGTTCCCATACCCACCCAAACAAAGTTCTCAAAACAGAAACCAAAACCAAACCAACACCACTGCCAATAATGAACCACCCCAAGCCAATGTTGCCGGCTCATACAACGCGTTGGACCCTACGGAAATAGGGACGGCTCTCCAAGCCGTGTCCCTAAACCCACAAGAAGACGGCGATTGGTATATGGATACGGGAGCATCCTCTCATTTAACGGGTGATTTTGGTAAACTTAAACAATTTCAATTTAACTCGCCCATTAAATCCATTTTTGTAGGAAATGGAAACCACATTCCTGTCAAGGGTATCGGCACAAATACCATACAAAACCAACCCAAACCCCTTAAATTACATAACGTGCTTTACACTCCCGACATAATCAAAAATCTTGTTTCGGTTCGCCAATTTACTATTGATAATTATGTTTCTGTTGAATTTGACCCCTTTGGTTTTTTTGTGAAGGATTACAAGGATGGGAAGATTCTCTCCCACCACAATAGTACCGGAGCTCTCTATCCATTCACCAAACCCGCTCCACAGCATGTCGCTTTTAATACCATGTCGTCCAACGATCTATGGCATTTTCGTTTAGGTCATCCCGCCAGAAATGTCATTGATTTTTTACGGACAAGATCTATCATTTTGTGTAATAAGAGTGCTACGAACACTCATTTGTTATGTCATTCATGTCAAATTTCTAAACACAAGCGTCTCCCATTTTATGATTCAAACTCACAAACTTTGTCTTCATTTGACATCATTCATTGTGATCTTTGGACATCTCTAATTGCAAACAAAAACGGGTATAAATATTACATGGTTTTGGTCGATAATCACACACAATACGTTTGGGTTTACCCACTCAAATTTAAATCGGAAACATTCACTCGTTTTACTCAATTTCACACATTTGTTCAAACTCAATTTAACACCAAAATTAAAAATTTTCAATGTGACATGGGAGGTGAATTTGATAACACCAATTTTCATAAATTTGCAAACACACATGGCTTACAATTTCGGTTTTCATGTCCCCAAACATCGCCACAAAATGGCAAAGCCGAACGAATGATCTGACGGCTTAATGAGATCATCCTTGTTCTTTTGGCTCATGCATCTCTCTACCCACCACATTTTGGGTCGATGCATTACATGCCGCCGCATACCTCCACAATATCACCCCCACCAAACTTCTACAAAACAACACCCCCACCTCCATTCTTTATAAACGTCACCCAACCTACACACATCTTCGGGTTTTTGGTTGTGCTTGCTACCCAAATTTTTCCGCCACCTGCCAACACAAACTCGAAACCCGATCCATCCGATGTGTATTTCTCGGATACCCAACCAACCATCGTGGGTACCGTTGTCTTGATCCCGAAACCGGAAAAATTCATATATCAAGACATGTCACATTTGATGAAACCGTTTTCCCCTACGCCACACCGAACACCCCTAAAACCGATTACACTTTCCTTTATCCCGACACCAACCTCCCATCTACTCTACAACAGTTCTCCAAAACTACATCTCGGCCCGAACCCACCACAAACCAACCCCCTCAACCACACCTAATCGATACCCCTACACCCCTCACTCCATCACCCACCCCTACTGCCTCACCCGCACCCCACTCACCAAATACAAACATCCCTACACCAAACAGTACCGTCCCATCTCCAAACCAACACACCTCAAACGGTACCACCACATCTCCAACCCCACCCCCACCCTCACCGTCTCACCCCCACCATATGACCACACGATCTCAAAACCATACCCTTCGACCACCACAACGATTAAACTTATTCACCACCAACATCTCTCCCGTACATAAAAACCCACACCTAGCCCTATTAGACCCGAATTGGAAAAACGCTATGAATGACGACTATAAAGCGTTATGTGACAACCATACATGGGAATTAGTCCCATGACCCACCGATGCACACATTATACGGTGTCTATGGCTTTATAGACATAAATTTAAATCTGATGGGACACTATCAAGGTACAAATCCCGACTCGTAGTCAATGGAAAATCTCAACAAGTCGGTATCGATTGTGATGAAACATTTAGCCCGGTTGTCAAACCCACCACCATACGCACCGTTCTTACACTTGCAGTCTCCCGCTCTTGGTCGATTCACCAACTCGATGTCAAGAACGCATTTTTACACGGCAACTTAAACGAGACAGTGTACATGCATCAACCTCCCGGGTTTGTAGATCGTAATAACCCAAATTTCGTGTGCAAATTACGAAAGTCACTATATGGGCTCAAACAAGCCCCTCGGGCATGGTATCATAGGTTCGCCACGTTCATTCAGGCCCACGGATTCAAAAGCACCAAAACCGACACATCTTTATTTGTGTATCATCAGGGTCACAACACGGCATACTTACTCTTATACTTGGACGATATCATCTTAACCGCCTCAAATAACACATTCTTACAACAAGTCATCCGCACTCTCTCAAAAGAATTCGCCATGACTGATTTGGGTACATTACATCATTTTCTTGGCGTGCAGGTCACCAAAACAAACAACGGATTATTCTTGTCTCAAACTCAATACATTCATGACATAATCTCACGAGCCAACATGAGCACATGTAATCCCGTGGCCACCCCTGTCGACACATCCTCAAAACTTAGTGCTACCGCTGGTCAACCTTTAAAAGATGGCACTTTATACCGCAGCTTAGCCGGGGCACTTCAATATCTAACGTTCACCCGACCCGACATTGTGTACGCCGTACAACAAGTATGCTTATTCATGCACGCACCTCGGGAACCACATTTTCATTTTATGAAACGAATCATTCGTTATCTAAAAGGAACGTCTACTCAAGGGCTTCATATTCATAAATCCAACAATCTTAACATCACCGCCTACTCGGACGCCGATTGGGGTGGATGCCCTGATTCCCGTCGATCTACATCAGGATATTGTGTTTTCATAGGGGATAATCTTGTCTCGTGGTCATCAAAACGCCAACCCACCATCTCGAGATCAAGTGCCGAAGCCGAATACAAAGGCGTTGCCAACGCCACTGCCGAGACGAGTTGGTTAAGAAACTTACTCCTCGAACTTCACGTACCGATCACCAAAGCCATGCTAGTTTATTGTGACAACATTTCCGCTATATATCTCTCGGACAACCCGGTACAACATCAACGAACCAAACACGTCGAAATTGATATCCATTTTGTCCGCGATCTAGTTAAAATTGGCCGCATTCGTGTCTTACATGTCCCAACCGAACATCAATATGCAGATATTTTCACCAAAGGACTTCCTCGTCAACTATTTCAAAGATTCAAGACCAGTTTATGCATCCGATCCCCTCCTGCTCCAACTGACGGGGAGTGTTAGTCAATGGATAAATATGGAAGTAGTTTAATACTCTTTATCACCATATATCACGTTCATAAATGTCCCTTTATTGTATCCGTAATTTACTCTGTAAAATAGGCAACATAGGTGTAATCTTGTATTATAAATTAACATTGTATGCAATGAGAAAGACAATCAACTTTGACAATCTTTAAAATATGCGAAGATTAAAGGTTCAACTAAAAGGTTCTTCGTTATAAATAATAAATGTTCAAATATAAATAAAGACAATCCTAAAAATAAACCAAACTTATATTCAAGAGTTCATCAAATCATATCAAATACAAAGGTCTAGCACATAGACATGCTAGATGAATCAAACATTAAATAAAGAATAATTAAAAACATAGTTTGAACTCCCCTTGGTGACCAATGTGTTCGTCTTCGACTGCTTGCGAATAATGTAGGGGTTCTTTTCTTCGTTCGTCCCCAGCCTTCAAACGGCTGGGGTTCTTTTTTCGTGACTTCCCTCCTTGCGTCTGACGTCTACCTTAATTATTTGTAGCTTATATCAATTAGCTTTGTGGGCATTCTTTTTAAATCACACAATTTAAGAATGTATGGCCTTTTTTTTTAATCCAAACTCACGTGGCTAATGGCTCTGTATGTTATTGAAATGTGGCCAGTTTTAATTCTTTAGTGGACCGGCTGTTCTTCAAAATGGACACGTCAATTCGTCATTCAAGTGGGCCGTTTGGTGTCAAATTGTGACTTTGGTGTCTACGTGAGCCTTCTTTAATTTGATAATGACTCAAACAATTTTCTTTAGTTCTCATTTATGTTTATGATTTGCATGGTTCAAAGCTAACAGTTTAAAGTGAATCACCTCCTCTTTTAATTCTTTATCTTTTAACGCGTTTTTAGCTTGATTCTTGTGTGATTTAGAGTTATGACATGCATTTCACGAATAACATACATTTAGGTATAAATAAAGTATTTTCCTTATAAAACGAGCCTAAATTATATAATATTGACGGATTTAAATATATATAAATACGCTAATATCAATCCACCTTTCTCTTGACTAGCTTGTACTTGATTCCAACTAATCCAATGTATCTTTCTTTCCGAATTTTTTGAACCCCAACTTTTTTTTTTGCCCTTATTGATTCTAATTTCTTAAGAATTGTTTCCGGAACTTTAAAAATTGAAAAGTAGAAAATCCCAAGCGCACCAAGAACGGATTTTACTAGGGTTAATCTACCTCCAAAAGATAATGTAGAAGCCTTCCACGATACTAGGGTTAAAACTTGAATTTTTTTTTCATAAATAATGCAAATTTAAAAAATTTCACAATTTTATTTTGAACGGCCAGTTAGTAAGTTAATGGTTCGAGCCTAGACAGTGACATCCATAAGGGACAGTATGCCTTCCCTTGAACCCTCCACATATGGGGAATAAATCCCACCATTTGTCCACGACGGGACTTGAACCCATGACCTATAGGTAATGGACAACACCTTATCTTTTTCACAAATAATGCAGTTTTTTTGCCCTTTCAAAAATAAGGTTGCTGGTATCGCCGAAACCGGATCTTGATTAAAATCCGGTTTCCCAGAGGCCGGATCTTTAACACTCGGTTTCCCTGAAGCGTGGATTTGTTGTCCTTGGCACCCAAACTATGAAAACATTTTAATATAATAACAATAATAAAGTAATACTTCGCATATGGTACATGGAATGAATTATATAATCCTTTGGACATTTAGTATGCGGGTATTATCCGCTGGATATTAAACTTTCACTCTGTATGCAGCTGCTGTACGTCTTCAGATGTCCCCATAAATGAGTAACCTTTACCGAAAATGTCATGATATTTGGTTATACTACCTGAAAGTCCATTTTGGAACTCATGAACTACAATTTCTACAAATTTAACATTTTTTACACAAAATCGAGATATAATATTCAACGTTAAACAATAGTTAATCATCTACTAGTGATGATTAAAAGTAAAAGTAAGGGTATATGTGTCATTTCATTATATTAAATGAGATGGTTAGTGGGTGTGGACTCCACTAGTTTTTACCAAATATGATAAGCTTTTAAAGTGTATCACTTATTTTGAAACACCCTTAAATGAAAAGTGTATCACTTATTTTTATTTTGAAACGGAGGAAGTATAATTAATTGCTAGGCCTGTGTGAAAGCATTGCCCTATTTCGTCTACATATATAATGCTTAGCCAAGAAGTAAAAGGGATGGGTCCTAGAGAATATTTCTGAATCAGTGGAATGATAAAGAAAACGTACATATAGTGCTATATATGGACTGTATAAAGAAAAAAAAGTTGGTGACAATGGGCTGTATATTTGACTTGTAGATATGACTGTGAAAATTTGGCACGATACGATAGAAATATACGAAACGGAACTGATATTTGAATTCGTGTTTATGTCGTGTAAAACAAACATGAAGTCGTGTCGTTTTCATGTTCAGAGATTATACAAAATTGACACGATAGTTATGATTTTGAGAACATTTAGAATTTTATATTATACTTTGTCGTGGTCATGTTTATCGGTTATTTAGCATGTATTATGTAAAAACATTGATATTTTTGTTATGTATCTCGTGTTTTTCGTGTTTATCGTTTTTTAATTGGGTCGTGTTCGTATTAACAAAACGAAACGTAACATGATTTGACAGCTTTATTTGTAGATATATGTTTTTGAAAACAAAACGTAAATATTGCTATTCTAAATTTTGTTCAATTTTTAATAATAATAAAATAGTAGTATTAAATTAGTATAATGAAACTCTGCTAGAACTAAAAATTTTCTATAATGGTTTTGTTTGTAACTGATTACTTCATCCATTTGTTAAAGAATATTATACTTATTTATGTAAACAGATTTAACATTTTGTCATAAAATGGAAAACTAAAGTTTAACACGTACAGTACGAAAACGATCAAGAGAAATATAAATTTTGTTTTTGACAATTTTATTTGGGAATGCCACCAATTCTTTTCTTAATTAGCATCACATCGTGTGGTTTAAAACATTTATTAACTGGTCACATCATTGTACATGCGACCTATGTCAATAGCCAGGAAAAAAAAAATACACTATCAAATGTTTTACCCAAGCTATCTAATTCATAGGCTTGCTTATTTTCACACACTATCTGAAATATAAAAAGTGTATTAATTTTTTTAACAACTAACTTTATTACAAGGAGGCTCACGTTGCGAGCCTGAGTTCTTGCGCTTGAGTTGTGTTGGGTGAATCAAAATCGGGTTTGACCAGAAAACTTAGCCATTTTTACCGAAAATTTAACCTTTTCGAGTTCTTACGGTTTCTTGGTGATTTCAAGTGATTCTTAAGCTCAAATCAAAGGGATTCTCATCAATTATGAGATAGTATAGGTAATACATCTTCCATTTCAACATGCACTTTTAGATTCGATGAAATATAAAGTTAGGTAAATAACCCTAACTTTTAGTTGAGGTTTAAATGGTGAGACTGAGATTGTATGACCTTAACTAGAGGGGTTTAGACTTGAAATTCACAATAATGGCAGCGTCGTATGTGAACTAGTCAAGTTACGGTATTGATTATCACTAAATTGGGAAAATTCGGTGATGCTTCCTAACTAGTAGGAAAGATTATTACTACGGATTGTTATTGTATTTGTGTAATTGTAGTTCGTCACCAATTTGGCAAGCATCGAATAAATTCAAGTATTGGAAAGTTTGTGCTAATTCCACTTGTAATTAGAATTGAGGAAGCTCTTGTGAAACAATATTTAGAGTTACTTATCTCAGGTGATTTCATTATATGCAATTGTATGCTAGTAGGTATATATATGTGCAATGTGATTAAGTGGTTGTATATCTCATTTGTTGTGCCTTGAGTATTGAATTGACTTTGTAATCTTGTGATGTCTTTGACGATTGACCATATGAGTGTTTACTTTGAGTGATGTTTCCTTTCGTGAGGACCCACGACAGCTTGAGTACTATTTTGTGTGGTATGTCGGGCAGTGGTCACGGGAGTATCCAGTAGATTAGGTGTTCGTAAACAGATTTTCTGGACCGGTCCTTACATAGTTAGATTTAATTGTTACTGATGATACAAGCATAAATGTCTATGTTAAAAATAATAAAATTATAAAATTATAATAAAGATAGTAAAATTCAAGTTAAATAATGATTATTAAAAATATATATAATTATAACAAAGCTGATGTCTTAAAAACATAATATACGATAATATAAATTTTATAAACACTTCTTTGAATATAAAATATATTTTATTTGTTAGATAACTATTTTTTTAGAGTAAATTACATGAATAGTCCCTATGATTTGACAACAGTTTTGGATTTGGTTCCTAAGTTTCAGAAATTACACCCGTGGTCACCGTGGTCTGAACTTCGTATTGATTTTGGTTCATAATACTAATTGTTGTTAAAATTTGCGGTTAAACTTTTTAAATTGACAATTTTACCCTCACCCTCACCATCTATTTCCTCTTTCCCTGCAAACAAAAACACACTGCTCCCTTTCCAGAATTTTTTTTCAGAAATAGGCTTCATCGGAGAGAGATTTTCACAAATAGGCTTTTTTTTTTTTTTTTTTTTTGTTTTCAAAAATAGGCTTTATGCTGTCCCCGAGGCCGGCTTTCCCATTAAAGAGGGACTCCGGGAGACCGGCTTTAGCCTCCTCTGACATGACCCCTTCATTGTGGCACTCCTCGAGGCCGGCTTCACCTACATTGCCTCCCCGAGGCCGGCTTAGGCCAAAC
Organism: Calendula officinalis; assembly: GCA_963853835.1. Classification (NCBI taxonomy): domain Eukaryota; kingdom Viridiplantae; phylum Streptophyta; class Magnoliopsida; order Asterales; family Asteraceae; genus Calendula; species Calendula officinalis. Next base: position 29,905,202 of record OY970830.1, on the reverse strand, counting down.
CCGAAATTCTACCTCACTATATATACACACACCGGGTTTAATAACACATCAAAAATAAAAAAATAAAAAAATACACTAGTGCTACGCTCACAAAAAAGAAAAGCATATTTCACTTCTATACTTCACAAATCAAAAAAACAAGAATGAGTTCGTCGAATAATGAGTCACCTCCATATCATTACGTGTATGATTCGCCTCCTTTAGATGAGGCTGAGTTAGAATGTATGATAGCTAGAGATTACAATGAGGTGCACGCGGAAGAAATTGCAGACCAGGAACAACTTCTTTGGCTTGATACAGAGGAAGCTCAATATGAGCGACGTATTGAAATGTTGCGTGAAATAGGACCACCGGTTGGTCATCTCAGGCTGTTAAAAGGGAGGTTTAAGAATTTTGACACGAGAAAGCAAAAGATGGTACGTTTAAAATGTGGTTGTAAAATTACAAGATAATATTTGTTCAATTAACTAAAATCATATTTTATTTTTGTATTTTTAGATTTTACCCGCTTGGTTTGTGAGGCAGCATAACCACCTCCTTCAGAAAAGACATTGCGTGATACGAAGTGGTGATTCTGTTGAAGTCATGGACCTCCGTGCTTTTCGTGAGGAAGTTAAAATGACTGGTGATTTCAAGCATTTCATGCATGAAAATGGAATTCTACCTAATGAACTTTGTACTTTTACCATAAACGAAGACTATCAGACTAATGGTAGAAATGTGATTTTTATTGTTAAACTTGAGAATGAATGATATGTAATATAGTTTGATATATAATGTGAAATAAAAATAGTATTATCATATTAAAAAGTGCATTAAAAAACTATTACATATTTAATAATACATTAATTTTAGTACCAAATACATAACTAAAAAGCACACAATCCTTCTACAATATTCTTTCTCCACTAATATTTGGGCATCTGGTTCTGTTATGCCCTTCCCGTTCGCAAATTCCACAACGGCTTTTGCCAGATTGCGTTGGATCTGCCTGGTCCATCTCCATAGGGAACCTATTCACCTGTCTCCTCCCTCTTCTTGTTGCAATTCTTCCACTTTCGGCTCTCAATCCCAAATTCGGGTCGTTCCAGTAAAAGACATGGGCTAGCGGTGTAAAGGCTTTTCTATATTGACGTTGCCAAAAGTGTGTTGTATACACCCGATTAGCGATACGGTTCAGGTCATCACCTCTATGACGACAAACGGCAATAGCATGTGAACACGGAAAGCGCATCATTTGCCACTTCCCGCATGTACAAGAACCGTTTCCATCGTTGTAAGTCACCGTTTGATCGTTCCCACCATTTTGGCCCGGTTGAACCCTTGTCCTCACCCTGTACACGCCCTCCCTGTAGTCAAAGTTCAGAATATCGTGCTGCCGTGCATATATGTCGCGCCTGGTGAAAAGATCCCACATACGCGGGGTTAGTGGCGTGTTACAATCAGACGTTTTCTTAGCACGCTCTCTGAAGAGGTTGACAGTTTTTGTGAATGTGAAGTCAACCATTGCCTTAATTGGGAGAAGCCTAGCCCCACGCAATACATTGTTGTAACTCTCGGCGATGTTTGATGTCGTGTTCCCCCAACGTCTATGGTTTGTGTCTCCCAAAAGAGTCCACTTATCAAGACCGATCTCCTCCAGATACGGCCCCGCGGACGGGTTGATAGATATGAGTTCGTCTCTGGCTACCTCAAACTTACGCAATTCAGTTGTGGCACCCATCACCCAACATAGTTGCTTCATTCGGTGGTTTTTGAAACGCTTGTTGAGGTTGCTTCTGACGTGCCTCACACAATATCTATGATACGCATTTGGCTCCCGCCACTCTTCCAGACTGTTCATTGCATATAGAAGCCCTTGGTGCCTGTCAGAAATGACACATAACCGACGTAGCCTGCCAGATTGTTCATTACGTTGATTTGCAACGTACCGCCGTATGTGATTGAAGAACCATGCCCAATTTTCATTTGACTCCTCGTCAACAATGGCATACGCGAGAGGTAAAATCTGATTATACGTGTCTTTTGTGACGGCAATCAACAGTTTCTCTCTGTACGAGCCTTTTAAAAATGTCCCGTCTACACAAATAATAGGCATGCAATACGGAAAGGCTGCGATAGCAGGTCCAAAAGCCCAAAAAATAGATTTAAAAATTTGCCGGGTGTCATCAACACTCTCCCTCTCCCTAATTGACCACTGAACGATTGTGGAAGGGTTTGACGCCAATAAAGCCTCAATGTACTTGGGCAACTCTTCAAAGTTGCTTTCCCAAGTCCCGAATAGCCTCTCTATAGTAATTTGCCTAGCAAGCCAAGCCTTGATGTAAGATATGTCAGCTTTAATATGTTCTTTGACATTTGCTATAATGTGTTTTACCGGGAATGCGATATTGATCTTTACGTGGTGGAGGATTTTGGTGGCTATGAACTCGGACGTCAAACATCTGTTGTTGTTTCCAGAAACCGTACCTTGATGACAATTGTGCATGCCTACCCATTTTCGTAGTTGCCACAACCCTTCCTTCCGCTTCTTAGTTGCACGAACATACCATTCACATGGGGCGTCCGAGTTCGAGGGATTGCTGGTGGATTTTAAGTTCTCATCTGGGTTGTTCCGTATTTTTTCTGGTTTAAGAGTAGAGCACCTAGCAACCCACCTTGTAGTTGAACTATCAACAACCCAAATCTCTTTATTTTGGCCTATATTCCAAGACCTAACGGCATCAATCATCTCTTGCTTGTTAGAAAAAAACATATTAATTTGTAAGTGGTCAGGCCTGTTTGAGTTCCAAAATAATATTTCATCTAGTTCATCAGAGATGGGGCCCTACTCATCAACCTCAGTTTGTGCATTTGTTTCAAATTGGCTATAGTCATACAAAGCCTGTTGAGGACGTTGGTCAACGTGCGGGCCGTCTACATCCGCCTCACCGTTGTCATCAAATTCGTCTCTCGTGTCATCAGATTGTGGTTCGTCTTCCGATCTATCCAAGTCGACATCTTCATTGATATCAAGGCCAAGATTGGTTGCTGGTGGAGGGCGTGAATTATCAAACGAGGGGGCAGTTGTCGATGGACCAGCCATGTTTGCGGACTCATAATGAGTTGGAGCAGTAACTACTTCTGATACTGACCAATGTTGCGTATTCACATACTCGATTTGGGGAGGTTGAGAGGGACCCATATTTTGCATATCCAAAAAAATATGACCCATGAATTCTTTAGTTATACCGGCAATAAAGTATAATGTTTCTAAGCTTTCATTACTTGTTATTCTTGCAGTGTAACTTAAACCGTATAATTCATAACATAAATAGTAGTGTAAGTTGTATTGCTCTCTCGTGACTTGAAGATGGCTGTAAGCCAAGTTTTCAAAGCTTTCGTAACTATGTTTGGTTACAAAAACAATAGAACATTGCAGGTACGAATCACCTGATACTAAGCCATTTGAAAAATCAAGGTTACCACCCCAATATAGAGTAGCAATGAAAGGTTTCGCCAAAGCCATTTGAAGGATATATATTTAGTGGAAGGATTTTTGAAGAATTCTTTAAGAAATTGAAATTTATGGTTATTGATAGTGTATGAATGATATATGTATTTATACAGATGAAACTTGTGGTTGTCGAATACTCACTCTGTTGTAAAGTTAAATGCCACCCAACATCCAAAATTTAAAACGTAATCAGAGAATCTGTACTTTATTATTCGAAATAATAAAGCTACTGCTGATATTCGATATTAAGTGAGATTCACTCTTTTTCAGTCAACTTTAATCACTTTATGTCCACTTTAATGTCCACTTTAATTCACAGACTTGACACTACACACTTAATTCACGGATCGCCCCAACCACCAAATATTTACTTTAATTTACATCATTTACTATACACCAAAAACAGTTCACGGATCGCCCCAACCACCATCACCATCATTTACTTTTCAGAGGGAAAGCCGGCCTCGGGGAGTTTATTTTCAGAGGGAAGCCGGCCTCGGGGAGGCCAAAGCCGGTCTCCAAGAGCCCATTGTCAGGCATTGTCAGGCGAAAGCCGGTCTCCAAGAGCCCTTTGTCAGGCCAAAAATAATTCACGGAGTACTAGAGGCCAAAATTAATTCACGGACTGTCCCAACCGTACTCACTTATTTCAAAATTAATTCACGGACTGTCCCAACCGTACTCACTTATTTCGGTCAAAACTAGTCCGAACTACCATTATTTATTGAAGCCGACCTCGGGGAGGGTGTGTCAACTGAAACAGGTCACGTGGAGGCAATATTCAGTTATAAAAACGCCACAAACTAAAGATCAATCACACTCAAACTCAATTCCTCAAACTACTCTACTTCAAACAAATACTTCAAAAACAATACCATCTGTTGCGTTAAAAAATGAATAACATGCAAGTTGTTCCCGGTCCTATTAACCCAGAATTATTATATTTAGCTAATGAGCACAGAGCATATAGTTTATTTCTTAATCAGATCCCTGATAATGTTGTACATATTAGACGGGCTGATAAAACATTTTTTCGCAATCACAAACGTGTCAATGAGGCACTTCCCGATGTCTTCTGGAACTACATCCGTATGTCAGGTTTTGAAGGAGTGCTTGACTGTATATTCAGGGAAGTTGATCACGGTCTTGTCACAGCACTCGTCGAGAGGTGGCGGCCGGAAACAAACACATTTCACCTGCCAGTTGGAGAGGTCACAGTGACCCTCCAAGATGTTCAAGCCATATGGGGGTTGCGGACTGATGGCGACGTTGTTACAGGTGTTGAACCGCAAACCGATTATGACCACATAATTATCAACTTTGAGCGGTTGCTTGGTTTCAGGCCGGAAAGAGCTGATTTCAAAGGCATTCAGGTGAAAGTAACATGTCTCACTAAATTTATGGCGGAATTTTGGCCGCGGAATGAAGAGGAATGGCTACAAAGAGCAAGACTATACGTACTCCTTCTACTGAACGATACTATATTCACGCATAACACTGACAACTACTGCCATTTGTATTTTTTAAACTTACTTGAAGATCTAGAGGAATGCGGTCGATATAGTTGGGGTAGTGCTGTTCTGGCCATTCTCTACCGAAACCTCTCCAAAGCAACTAATCATAGAAAATGGCACATTTGCGGGCCTATGAGTTTGCTTCAGTTATGGGCATGGACTAGGTTGCCCAATTTATCACCGATTCTTACTGATAGAAATATAGCATTAACCGGAAAAACATTTGGTGCTAGGTACGTAATCCGGTATCATTATATTAAAATGATAGTAGCATAACTCATTTTCAATATATTAAAATTCAGGTGGAATCAAAAGCTAAGCTACGTGAATTTAACCAAGAAATGTGTGACAGGGTATCGGTCAGCGTTAGAAGTGCTGAAAAGTGGAGAGGTATTTTACTAGTTAACTCTAATCTACAAATGTTATACAAAATATTGAGCTATAACAAAATTTTGCAGTTCTTATGGACTCCCTATGAAAATTTTGCCGGTGTTCTATCACTAGTGTGTACATACAACCCGCATACCTGGTTATGTGTAACATATGTTATTCATTGGGAAGTAGTTGAGCAGTACTTACCCAACAGGGTATTAAGACAGTTCTCGGTTTATCAAGGTATTCCAAGGGCGCCCCTCTTTACTGTAGCGGATCATAGGTTTTTACGTAGAATGATGTAACGCCCCAAAAATTTAATGGCTTGAATCATTTAAGTTTTAGTGCTAGAAATCGTTATTGTTTTATTTGATGGATCAATTGTGTGTCATATCGTTATTTTCTATAATTATGGATACATTAGTGATCATAAAGTGTTTATGTATTACTGTGACATTCCGTTGTCGCGACGTTTCATGTTTCCGCAACATTTTAAATTCCCGTGTGTCGGTGTCGGGCTATGGGCCGGCCGGAGGCCAAGGCCCAAAAACCCGACAAAGAGTTAGAGGTGGATCGGCTAACAGGTGAGGGTATTCGGTTTGGGCTCCAAGGGAACAAACCAATCTTTAATCCTTCCTTGCTGAATAAATAAGCCCACGATGGGATACAGGCTCGGCCCAACATGCAATAGCCGGTTAGAGGAATTCTACCCCAAGTCGCGTTCCCTTATAATTTACGTTCCTGTATGTCCAAAACCCTACATTTTGCCGATATCCTCTCCTCGTAACTTTCCCTGTGCGACAGCCGCACCTCATCGTCTTTTCTTCTTGTCGAGCGATCAATTCATCGGGGTCCAAGGTGATCGAACGTGAAGCATTTGGTAAGTGACTTTTCTTCTTTGTGTTTAAAACCTACCGAGTTATAGAAGCAATAATAATCGGTTCTTGTGTGTTAATCATCGAAGGACGGACAGGAAGTATCCGGTTCGTCAACGACCGGAGTATTCGAGCAAGAGGGAATCCAACGAATTTCGAACGGCCTAGTCGTTTATATCACTCAATTTACCGTTCGAGTATTTTGGATACGGTAACCTCTAATTCTAATCTGTAGGACTCGTTTTTCCCGATTGATCAAGTTTGTTAATCTAGTATGTAGTAGTTTAGTAGGACTGCTAGAATTCAAGGGATTGATATCACACCGAAATTGAAATTGATTGGTTAAGAACTTGTAGTCGTTGTGTTGTTTCGTGACCTACATAAACCTCAACCCGCTTTGGGGTATTGATCATCGACCTAGAATCTGTGAAATAAACAATCGAGGTCAAACCTCGGGCTGTCCCGGTAGATTGAGTTAATATGATCGTATTACTAATCGAGAATCTTTAACCGAAGGGAAACCGAACCCGTAGGGTTCTTGGGTTCCAATCGGGAAAATTGGTAACGTCTAGTTCTAATACAAATAAACTTTAAATCTAGTTAGAATGTGATGTAGGAAGGGCTGTCGGGTAATGAATTTAAATGCTCGGGTTTCCGGTGACGAGTCGGGTTGTTAAAACGAGTTTAATAAGGCAACATCTTCGGGCAGAATCTGCCCTACTGTTCTAACCTGTTTTTGAAGTATTTAAAATAAGATTTTGGAATTTTGGCCCGTGATGGGACCTTGGTTTTTGAGTTATCTTTCCAACGCCGCAACCCGCTCGTCAATCCGAATTACGGTTTAAAAGTTATAGTCGAATTAGTATGCTGCTGTTAGGAAATTGACCTGTGCAGTATGTCTGTCTTGCATCACTGTTTTGAGACATTTAGCTTCTGTTTTGACCAGTGACCGTCTCACAGTAAATTGTAGTTCTGATTGTCTTCTAGTCATGGTAAAAAGATGGTGAAAAACTAATAAACCGTTTAGGAGTTATGGCAGTTTCCGTGAGACTGACGGGGGCTGCCAATTTTCTGAAATAAGACCCCGGGTGGGATTTTAATTCCGGGTTTCACTTTTTGGTTTTAGGACCGTCTAGGAGATAACGTGCTATCCTTCTGATTGTCGGGAACCTTTTGGAGCTTACGTTTACCAAGGTGAGTATTCTCACCGTGTATTCAGTTTTAACAATATACATGCATGACTTACGTGTTACATTCCTTACACCATGGTTTGTATCTGAGTATGAACTGTTATCTGAGTTTGAACTGTGATCTGAGTATGAACTGTTATCTGAGTTTGATCTGTTATCTGAGTATGAACTGTTATCTGAGTTTGATCTGTTATCTGAGTATCTGAGCAGCTGTTGAGTTATTTATGATCTGAGACATTGTGCCTGGGTAACTTAGCTCGGCACAGGGTCATTCTGTGTTATTACTTGCTAGGGCAATCTGAGATAATTATGTTAAAAGAGATAATAAAATATAATAACGCATCTGAGTTTTGGGATCACCTCCCGTCTGAGTTTTTGGGATCATTCCCGTCTGAGTTTTGGGATCACTCCCGTCTGAGTTTTGGCTTATGCCTATCTGAGGTGTGAGGAGGTACGAGGTTGATCTCTCGTCCCAAGTCACACAAGCGCGCTATATAAATTTAAAATCTGAGTAATAAAATCTGAGAAGAATAATCTGAGTAGTTTTGACTAGGAGTACACCGATGTGCCCTCATGTGTTGTATGTTAAGATTGTTTGCATTTTGAGATATTCACTCAGCTTCTCCAGCTGACCCCTATTTTTCCCCACTGTTTCAGGTACTAGCAAAGGGAAGGAGAAGGTGGACGGGTGACCGCTGTATTCTACCTATGCTGATGTGGACAGCAATTATTATTATTATAAACATTTTACTCTATTAAACTATTTCCGCATTTAAGATTTCGTTAACTAATGACATTACTATTTTGGGATTTTTATATTTAAATTATAGGGACATTTTTATTAAAATATCATATTTAAAAAGTTTTAAAAAATCTTGTAAATTTGAGGGTGTTATAAGTTGGTATCAGAGCTCTGACTTGAGTGATTTGGATTTGCAAGGGGCAAATTCAAACTCAAGTATGAGTGTTGAGTTTTAAAATGAGAAAAGAGTAAAACATTTTTCTGAGAAAAGTTCCACATCAAACATACAGCACGTCACGTCGACCTCTTGTTTTCCCGCTGCCGGTAATCTTTAAGAGTTTGTTTAATATTTTATACTTTATGCCAAAAGTCTCATCAATAGACCTATTTTTAGAGCTTGTGGAAAATACTTCGCGACATCGACGCCGAGCGTACTATATAATATATATATATTTTTTGATCTATCTATAGGGTATGGTTGATATGGAAACAAAGGGTTGTGACGACCTCAATTTTTGCTGAAAACTTGTTAAGGGTAGGTGCCGAAAAATAATAGAAGGGCCCCTATTATTGTACGCACCGAACCTAAAACTATGTTTTCAGGAGAAATTGAGAAAGTTATTAATTTGACGTTTAAGTATCATTATAGGAAAAAATTCTCGTTTTCTGACAATTTCCTTCCTCTCTATTTTTAGCAAGATGCCGCCAGCTAGACCTACCGCACAAGAGTTGCGAAACATGATGACTGGGATACTGGGAGAGATGTTGCCTGCGATGTTCCAGGGTATGTTTGATGAGATCACTGATCAGGTCAGCCATATGTTGCAGACCGAATTCGCTGCCAGAGATGCTGTGGCGCCACAACCACCAGCACCAAAAGCCTTCACGTATCGTGATTTCTCCGTGTGTTCACCTCCTGAGTTTAAGGGTGAATCTGATCCCAAAGTGGCAATACGTTGGCTTGCCGATATGGAGAGTGTCTTTCGCATCTCAAGATGCCCTACCGAGTTGAGGACTACTTATGCATCGCACTCATTGAAGGGCGAAGCCAAAGAGTGGTGGAAACCATTAGCAGCGTCCATGACCGAGGAGCAACTGACCTGGGAGGTGTTCGTGGACAGGTTCAAGTTGCAGTACGTGCCACGTGTGGAAGTAGAGCGGATCACTAGAGATTTCCTGAGCCTTCAGCAAACCAACGAGTCCGTCAGTGCTATTACCACAAAGTTTCGAGAATTGGCTTCCTTTTGTCCCGACTATGCTGCTACTGAGGAAATGAAGATGGCTCGATATCTGGATATGTTGCGTAGTGATATTAGGGAGTTTGTGGCGATGATGCCCCGTAATTCCTTGGCCGAGATGATAGAGGCGGCACGAGGCCGTGAGATTGAGCTAGACCGTCAGAAGAAAGATTCCAAGAGGTCCCTACCAGCATCTCAAGGGAACTACAGTCAGGGCAATGAGAAGAAGCGTCGGTTTGAGTTCAAACCATACAAGGGCGGTAATTCGGGTAAGAGCGGTCAGACGGGGGGCTATACGCGTTATGGCAACACGAATCGTGATGAGACGAGGAGCACGTCTCGTGATGCACCAGGTAGAGATGAGGGGAGAGTGAAACTTTGTTATAAGTGTGGACAGACTGGGCACATGGCGAATGCCTGCAATTTAAGAGGACTGATGTGTTTCTACTGTAAGGAAGAAGGCCACACGAAGGATGACTGCCCGAAGAAGAAAGATACTGGGAGAGGTATCAAATTCAAACTTTTTACTAACTTTTCCATTCCTCGAAAAAAAAAAAAATTGTTCTTTATGTTTGATTATATAAATTTAAGTATATAAATATTTAGGTGTTGCTAGAGGGGGGCCTGTGATGAATCCGGCCCCGGCTACACTCAGGATCGCTGAGGGGGCTACTACTAGGGCTCGAGGACGAGCCTATCAGATGACCGGGGAGGAGGCCAAGAAGGCTCCTAATGCTGTTGCTGGTAAATATTTTACCTTCTGAGTTATTATTTCATTCATAATTTGAGCTATTATCTGAGTTAATCTGAGAAAATCTGCATGAGTACTACTGTGTGATTCTAATTCTGTGTGCATGTTGTGATCTCTGTGTAATAGGTACTTTTTCTGTGAACGACATACCTGCTTTTGTGTTATTTGATAGTGGGGCAACCCATTCGTTTGTCTCTCATGCTTTTAGCAAACTGATGTCTCATAAATTAGAGAACCTTTCTGAGCCCTTAGTGATAGAGGTCGTCAACGAAAAAGCTCTTACGGTTACAAAAGTTTACCGGAAATGTCTAATCGAGTTGTGTGGGGAGAAATTTCCCATAAATCTTATTCCTATCGCTATGAGAGAATTATGTGTAATTGTGGGGATGGATTGGATGACCGAATACCACGCTGAGATTCTCTGTCACCAAAAACAAATCCGTATCAAACCCCCCAAGTGGGATTGAATTGTTAATTCAGGGTGACATAAACCGTTTGGTGCCGGCACTGTGTTCGGCTGCGAGGGCAAGAAAATATCTTCAACACGGTGCCGTGGGTTATCTAGCTTATGTTATCGACACCATTCTTGAATCAAAACCGAGGTCGATAGAAAGTGTTCCTATTGTTAGCGAGTATGCCGATGTATTTCCCGAGGATCTGCCAGGAATACCACCAGAGAGGAAGGTGGAATTTCGAATTGATTTGGTACCGGGTGCGGCGCCGATTGCTAAGGCTCCTTATCGCCTTGCACCGCCAGAAATGAAAGAACTGTATGACCAGTTACAGGAGTTGCAAGAAAAAGAATTCATTCGACCGAGTTGTTCACCGTGGGGCGCACTGATTTTGTTTGTGAAGAAGAAAGATGGGTCGCAGAGAATGTGTATTGATTATAGGGAATTGAATAAATTGACGGTGAAAAACCGTTATCCATTGCCGAGAATTGATGATTTATTCGACCAGCTTCAGGGTGCATCATGGTTTTCAAAGATCGATTTACGTTCAGGGTATCATCAGATGCGGGTGAAAGAAGAAGATATTGAGAAAACCGCCTTTCGAACACGTTATGGTCATTATGAGTTTGTAGTGATGCCCTTCGGACTCACTAACGCACCAGCGGCTTTCATGGACCTTATGAACCGGGTGTGTAGCAGTATGTTAGATCGCTCGGTGATTGTGTTTATTGATGATATTTTGGTTTACTCTAAGACCAAGTCGGACTACGAGGTTCATCTTCGCGAGGTGTTAGACACGTTGAGACGCGAGGGTCTTTATGCAAAATTTTCCAAGTGTGAGTTCTGGTTACGTGAAGTGCAGTTTCTTGGGCATGTTGTGAATGAAGAAGGTATCAAAGTTGACCCTGCAAAAATCTCAGCAGTGATGAAGTGGGAGGTACCAAAGACGCCATCGGAGATTCGTAGTTTCCTGGGTTTAGCTGGGTATTATCGTCGTTTTATCCAAGATTTCTCCAAAATCGCGTCACCATTGACAAAGTTGACCAAGAAATCAGCTGCATTTAGTTGGGGTAATCAGCAACAAGAAGCTTTTGAAGCATTGAGGAATCGGTTATGTGAGGCACCGATTCTAGCCCTGCCAGAGGGTGTGGAAGATTTTGTGGTTTACTGTGACGCGTCTATTCAGGGTTTGGGTGCCGTTTTAATGCAAAGGGGTAAGGTGATTGCTTATGCTTCGAGACACTTGAAATCTCACGAAGGGAATTACCCTACGCATGATCTCGAATTAGGTGCCGTAGTGTTTGCCTTAAAAATCTGGAGGCATTACTTATATGGCGTAAAAATCACCATCTACACTGATCATAAGAGTTTAAAATATTTGATGGATCAGCAAGATTTGAATATGAGACAGAGGAGATGGTTAGATGTGTTGAAGGATTATGATTGTGAGATCCTTTATCATCCAGGTAAAGCCAATGTAGTGGCTGATGCATTGAGCAGAAACCCTATTCGGGGTGTTTGTATGAGATTGACAGCAGTGGCCTCGTTGTTGGAGTCTATTCGCAGTGCACGGTCAGAAGTTTCAGAAGCCGAGCAGGCTAAGAAAGAACGGGTTGTAGGTGTGATTGGTAGTTTTGTGAAGGACAGTAGAGATCTTTTGACACATCTTGGTAGAGTTTGGGTTCCTTCACACGGTGGTAACCGTGTTGTGTTATTAGACGAGGCTCATAAGTCTAAATTTTCTATTCATCCGGGTGCGACTAAGATGTATCGAGACCTTCGTGAAAACTATTGGTGGCCGGGTATGAAGTTGGAGGTAGCCGAGTATGTTGAGAAATGCCTGACTTGTCGCAAAGTTAAGGCCGAGCACCAGAAACCACATGGTATGTTACAGCCGTTAGAGATCCCGGTATGGAAGTGGGAACAGATCACGATGGATTTGATCACCAAGTTACCGAAAACGCCAGGAGGGTATGATGCTATCTGGGTAGTCGTTGACCGTTTGACTAAGAGTGCTCATTTTATTCCGATTCGAGAGAGTTCATCCGCTGAGAAGATGGCAGATATTTTTGTTCGTGAGATTGTGGCGAGACACAGTATACCAGTCTCTATTGTATCAGACAGAGACACTCGTTTTACATCGAGATTTTGGGAAAAATTCCAAGAGGAGATGGGCACGAGACTTCATTTCAGCACCGCGTTTCATCCACAGACTGACGGTCAGAGCGAGCGGACAATCCAGACGCTCGAGGACATGCTGAGAGCATGTATGCTTGATTTTGGTGGTAGTTGGGATAAGTATTTACCGTTGGCGGAATTTTCTTACAACAACAGTTACCACTCGAGCATTCGTAAACCACCTTTTGAGATGTTATACGGTAGGAAGTGCCGAACGCCTATTTGCTGGGGTGAAGTCGGGCACAAAGTACTGGGTAGTACTGAGATCGTGTTGAAAACTACCGAGATGATTCAGATGGTGCGTGAGAGGTTGATTACCGCGCAGAGTCGTCAGAAAAGTTATGCAGACAAGAGGTGATCGGTTCTAGAATTTCAGGTTGGAGATTATGTGCTGCTCAAAGTCTCCCCGTGGAAGGGAGTAATCAGGTTCCGGAAGAGAGGAAAGTTGGGACCTCGTTACATTGGCCCTTATCAGGTGATTGCCAGGGTCGGAAAAGTTGCTTATCGTCTAGACTTACCAGAAGAGCTCCATCTTATCCATAACACTTTTCATGTTTCACAACTTAGAAAGTGTATTGTTGACGAGTCAGTGGTGGTACCATTAGAAGATATCCAGATTGATGAAAAGTTGAACTATATCGAGCATCCGATTGCGATTCTTGACCGCAAGGTCAAGACTCTGCGTAATAAAGAGATCGTGTTAGTCAAGGTGCAGTGGCAACATCGTAAGGGTTCCGAGTGGACGTGGGAACCCGAGTCCGAGATGCGGGATAACTACCCCGAGCTATTTCCGAGCAATGACTTCGAGGACGAAGTCTGATTCAAGTGGGATTGAGTTGTAACGCCCCAAAAATTTAATGGCTTGAATCATTTAAGTTTTAGTGCTAGAAATCGTTATTGTTTTATTTGATGGATCAATTGTGTGTCATATCGTTATTTTCTATAATTATGGATACATTAGTGATAATAAAGTGTTTATGTATTACTGTGACATTCCGTTGTCGCGACGTTTCATGTTTCCGCAACATTTTAAATTCCGGTGTGTCGGTGTCGGGCTATGGGCCGGCCGGAGGCCAAGGCCCAAAAACCCGACAAAGAGTTAGAGGTGGATCGGCTAACAGGTGAGGGTATTCGGTTTGGGCTCCAAGGGAACAAACCAATCTTTAATCCTTCCTTGCTGAATAAATAAGCCCACGATGGGATGCAGGCTCGGCCCAACATGCAATAGCCGGTTAGAGGAATTCTACCCCAAGTCGCGTTCCCTTATAATTTACGTTCCTGTATGTCCAAAACCCTACATTTTGCCGATATCCTCTCCTCGTAACTTTCCCTGTGCGACAGCCGCACCTCATCGTCTTTTCTTCTTGTCGAGCGATCAATTCATCGGGGTCCAAGGTGATCGAACGTGAAGCATTCGGTAAGTGACTTTTCTTCTTTGTGTTTAAAACCTACCGAGTTATAGAAGCAATAATAATCGGTTCTTGTGTGTTAATCATCGAAGGACGGACAGGAAGTATCCGGTTCGTCAACGACCGGAGTATTCGAGCAAGAGGGAATCCAACGAATTTCGAACGGCCTAGTCGTTTATATCACTCAATTTACCGTTCGAGTATTTTGGATACGGTAACCTCTAATTCTAATCTGTAGGACTCGTTTTTCCAGATTGATCAAGTTTGTTAATCTAGTATGTAGTAGTTTAGTAGGACTGCTAGAATTCAAGGGATTGATATCACACCGAAATTGAAATTGATTGGTTAAGAACTTGTAGTCGTTGTGTTGTTTCGTGACCTACATAAACCTCAACCCGCTTTGGGGTATTGATCATCGACCTAGAATCTGTGAAATAAACAATCGAGTTCAAACCTCGGGCTGTCCCGGTAGATTGAGTTAATATGATCGTATTACTAATCGAGAATCTTTAACCGAAGGGAAACCGAACCCGTAGGGTTCTTGGGTTCCAATCGGGAAAATTGGTAACGTCTAGTTCTAATACAAATAAACTTTAAATCTAGTTAGAATGTGATGTAGGAAGGGCTGTCGGGTAATGAATTTAAATGCTCGGGTTTCCGGTGACGAGTCGGGTTGTTAAAACGAGTTTAATAAGGCAACATCTTCGGGCAGAATCTGCCCTACTGTTCTAACCTGTTTTTGAAGTATTTAAAATAAGATTTTGGAATTTTGGCCCGTACGGGGACCTTGGTTTTTGAGTTATCTTTCCAACGCCGCAACCCGCTCGTCAATCCGAATTACGGTTTAAAAGTTATAGTCGAATTAGTATGCTGCTGTTAGGAAATTGACCTGTGCAGTATGTCTGTCTTGCATCACTGTTTTGAGACATTTAGGGTCTGTTTTGACCAGTGACCGTCTCACAGTAAATTGTAGTTCCGATTGTCTTCTAGTCATGGTAAAAAGATGGTGAAAAACTAATAAACCGTTTAGGAGTTATGGCAGTTTCCGTGAGACTGACGGGGGCTGCCAATTTTCTGAAATAAGACCCCGGGTGGGATTTTAATTCCGGGTTTCACTTTTTGGTTTTAGGACCGTCTAGGAGATAACGTGCTATCCTTCTGATTGTCGGGAACCTTTTGGAGCTTACGTTTACCAAGGTGAGTATTCTCACCGTGTATTCAGTTTTAACAATATACATGCATGACTTACGTGTTACATTCCTTACACCATGGTTTGTATCTGAGTATGAACTGTTATCTGAGTTTGATCTGTGATCTGAGTATGAACTGTTATCTGAGTTTGATCTGTTATCTGAGTATGAACTGTTATCTGAGTTTGATCTGTTATCTGAGTATCTGAGCAGCTGTTGAGTTATTTATGATCTGAGACATTGTGCCTGGGTAACTGAGCTCGGCACATGGTCATTCTGTGTTATTACTTGCTAGGGCAATCTGAGATAATTATGTTAAAAGAGATAATAAAACATAATAACGCATCTGAGTTTTGGGATCACCTCCCGTCTGAGTTTTTGGGATCATTCCCGTCTGAGTTTTGGGATCACTCCCGTCTGAGTTTTGGCTTATGCCTATCTGAGGTGTGAGGAGGTACGAGGTTGATCTCTCGTCCCAACTCACACAAGCGCGCTATATAAATTTAAAATCTGAGTAATAAAATCTGAGAAGAATAATCTGAGTAGTTTTGACTAGGAGTACACCGATGTGCCCTCATGTGTTGTATGTTAAGATTGTTTGCATTTTGAGATATTCACTCAGCTTCTCCAGCTGACCCCTATTTTTCCCCACTGTTTCATGTACTAGCAAAGGGAAGGAGAAGGTGGACGGGTGACCGCTGTATTCTACCTATGCTGATGTGGACAGCAATTATTATTATTATAAACATTTTACTCTATTAAACTATTTCCGCATTTAAGATTTCGTTAACTAATGACATTACTATTTTGGGATTTTTATATTTAAATTATTGGGACATTTTTATTAAAATATCATATTTAAAAAGTTTTAAAAAATCTTGTAAATTTGAGGGTGTTACAAATGAACCGTAGAGGACGCGCAGGTTTAAATTGGCAGACCGAGCATGTCGTTTATGTGACACATTGGAACAACCGTCTTAATTATTGCGTCAATGTGACAGAATGGATGACCAGTCCAACAGCTGCTAATGATTATATGCATTGGTACTTTCAGCGTACCATAGGCTTTATTAAAATTCCAAGGCCTGTTGGAGACAACTTATCACGTGGCCATAATTTGGGAGGAGCTTTAAATGTTGCGGTAATATTTCATAATAATGTTTATATGTATACTTAGTCATAATATATTAATATTTGATATAACATGTATGTAGGCTGATGGGTTAGCACATCTTCAATCGATGATGCAACCGTACCTGGGACAACAGGACTTTCAGCCTTTTATAGGTGACATGTATCAAGTGTCCCAGGATTACTTGCACCAGGCACATGAAGAAGAACGTCCAACTTATTGGGCTCCTCGTGTGGCACCTATTCACCATCAAGCGCCACAGCTGACACAAGATGAACTAATGCCGGTTCCCAGATGGATGCGGGGGGCTCGTAGGTCCCAACAAACTCAGACAGAAGATGAGGGCCCATCAAACTGGGGGGAATCTAGTGCCCAACAAACACAAACTGAATATGCTGGTGGTGCCAGTTCATCACACCAGATGAGCAACAATCCAAGTTGTAACTTTAAACAGGGGGGCTCTAGTACACAATTTGAAAACCAAAATGCACTTAATATGGATGGGATCTCTCAAAATGATTTTTTCTCGGAGTTGTTTAATACCCCCCCCCCCCCCCCCCCCGCGTATTCTCAGGAATTCAGTTTCACACATCCCCCTCATAATTATTTCGCGGGCCAATTTTCTGATCAACAACCGAATAGAAATGTGAGTCCGGTCCATCTGTTTGACATTAATATAGAGCCACATAATCCTGAAGAACAACAAAGGCCGGCAAGAAACAGAAGACCACTGAATTGTGGGACAGGTGGAAGAAGGGGCCACAATCATTAGCTTATATTTTGGCCAAAGTTGTATTATGAAATTATTTATTTTTGTTTAATTTATTGACTTTTGCAAACCATTTTGTATGTTTTTGGATTACAAAAAACCATTTTTTTGCATTTTCAAATTGTCATAACTCTTTCATTACTTATCTTTTTGCTCTAATTCTTTTTCATATGTTTACATTCTCATCAATACCACAACTATCATTTAGAAAGTTATATCTGAATAACTTAAAAGTGTACTGTATCAAGCTCCAAAGTTAGACATTTAATTTTTTTCAAATTTTTTTTTAATACTTGATTTTTAAATGACAAATAAACACTAATTCTGAATTTTCATGCATTAAATTAACATTTTTTATGTTTTTGGAATACAAAAAACCCTTTTTTTGCATTTTCAGATTGTCATAACTCTTTCATTACTTATCTTTTTGCTCTAATTCTTTTTCATATGTTTACATTCTAATCAATACCACAACTATCATTTAGAAAGTTATATCTGAATAACTTAAAAGTGTACTGTATCAAGCTCCAAAGTTAGACATTTAATTTTTTTGAATTTTTTTTTAATACTTGATTTTTAAATGACAAATAAACACTAACATCATGATTTTATAAATTAATACCAAATACAATTGAAACTTTAATCCAAATCATCATATAAAACCACAGATCTAAAAGGAAAAATTTCGGGTTGTGATTCTAAAATACGATAGCTATACAAATCACGAGCCATAAGTTGTCGATAACCCGTAGCGATCTGATTACTATCGACGACTCCATCTTGCTTGATTGATTTCCCTGTTACCAAATAGTGCATAAACTTACAAATAAACACAACATAGTCTTCTTCCCTTCCTTGAGGTATGCCTTTGGCGAAATAAAGATTCGCCTTAACTTGGGGGTTTCTTTCTTCATATGAAAAACTCCTTTTAAAACCGGGCAAAACATCTCGCCAACGTTTTAGGGTTGCCGTAAGCACGTCATGCTTTATGGAACGACGACAACTGCAAATTAAACATGTATCGTTGCTAACAAGATCCATCTGCACAAGCAACCAAACGTTATCATTTAAACGTAATGGGATGTATAAGACATCCGTGAGGTGGTAAAAGTAGAGACTCAAACTTGGTAGGCATTATTGTCCATCGCTTATATTCTCCAGTATTATAGCCAAGATACAATCGATAACGCATCCATCTTCTAACGCAACAATCTATATGCTGTATTAAATATACAATTATTTACCTTTGAGATTCTATTAAAAATATGGATAATAACATAATTAAATTACGTACCCCACGGCACAAAACTGAGCTTGAATTATCATCTAACAGGGTACTCCAAAACTCTCTAGGTACCTGGGTACGACCTAAGAATACAATATAGCAAAAGATTTCATTCCCGCGCCTATCCCCGTTCAAGTAAAATTCCTCTACACTCCTGGCCCAACCATACTCCTCAACCAAGTCAATTGTGTCTGATTGTTGATTACCTATTGAGGAGTTTTGAGTTTCCTGCTCCACAGCCTGTAATGTCGGTGGAGGCATTTCCCTCGTACGTCGCATCCTATGTGTGCTTGCTTCCTGAACCGCCTCCTCCTTCGCCCCTTCATAAGCCAGGTTATTCATTTCATGCATTGTATTTTGCATCTCGTCAATGATAAGTCGAAGTTCATGGGCTCGAGCTTGTTGACCCATTTGGTCAACTGATTCTTCTAACATTTGAAGCTGTAGATGAAGTTCATAGATTAAAGTTTGTTGACTTCTCCACATGGTATTAGAAAATTGCTATTTTCCTCTTTTTATTTTTGTATTTTTTTTTTCAAGTGAATCTTGATTTTTATAGTTTTTTTTTTTTTTTTTGTGAAGTGTTGGGGAGAAGAAGATGTGGTTTAGTGTCCATTATATAGGCGAAATTTGGTATGGCCTAAAGCCGGCCTCGGGGAGGCAATGTAGGTGAAGCCGGCCTCGGGGAGTGCCACAATGCATGGGTCATGTCAAAGGAGGCTAAAGCCGGTCTCCAGGAGTCCCTCTTTAATGGGAAAGCCGGCCTCGGGGACGGCATAAAGCCTATTTTTGAAAACGAAAAAAAAAGAAGCCTATTTGTGAAAATCTCTCTCCGATGAAGCCTATTTCTGAAAAAAATTCCCCTTTCCACGATGGGCGTGATGAGTGCACAAGACTGCATCATATGCACCCGCACCTAATGCAGCAAAATACCCTTTACTTTGTATTATCTTTTTCATTTGAGACGGTGGATTGATTAAAAATCCAGGATGAGAGTGACGTTGGCAACGATTTCAACCAGAGAGCATCATCTTCACCATCAGATTAAATTTGGGGGTTTTCAACAATGATCCTCAATTCGTGAAGCCCTAAACCCAAATTGAAATCGTGTGTTTCATTTTGATTCAGTTGGGAGCGAATTAAGGTGAACTGAACCAGAGGAGGTGCCAATTGAGAGGTCTAGATGGACAGTCTTGAATGGGCAACAATGATAATGAATATCAACTTTCATGCCTTCTGGATCCCACCGCCATTGACGCAATCAGAATTGACAGTTCGTGATTAATCGAAAGTTCAATTGATGTAACGCCCACCGCCATTGACGCCATCGTCGAAAGCACAGAGCAGGAGGCTATAATAGTGGAGCTCGAGTTTATTTTTGGAACCTGGTGGTCTCCCTCGCGGCCGCCGACCACCACCAAAGCTAGCTCGTGGGTTCAGATATCTCCAAAGACCCACCTCCGCCAACATTATTGTGTTCCCGTTCCTCAAACTCTTAATCATTATCATCGTTACGATCATCATTATTCATTTGGCTTGTAATAGAAATAGAATTAGCCATCATTACGATTCAATCCCACATTATTTCCAGTCCACCATCGATTCCCCATGGTCCAAAAACTCATAAAAGATCTAAACTTTTTAATTAATTCCATCACAACTTGATAGAGATTATACCCATTTCAAGATTTATCAACTTTGATCGTCAAGTAACGGGGAAAATGAAGGTGGTGGCGGCGGCGTTATGGTGGTGGTGTCGGCGGAGGGCGGGTGATTCAACAATAGATTTGTTTATCCTGATCGATCGGGTGTTTTGGTAAAAGAAAAAAGCTTGGTTGGATTTGTTTTGAAAGGATGAGCTTATTTTTGTCCTCAGAGATGAGAGAGGAGAGAAAATGAAAAAGATAAAGGTCAAGGGTATTTTACCATTTAAAGAAAGTTAACAGCAAATTTTAACGGGTGTTAGTATTAGGGACTGAAACCAATACGAAGTTCAAACCACGGTGACCACGAGTGTAATTTCTGATACTTAGGGATTAAATCCAAAATAATTATCAAACAACGGGGACCATCCATGTAATTTACTCTTTTTTTTTTTATCTCAAATCAATATTTTCAATTACTCTACATAATACAATATATAATATATAATTGTCAATGTGAAAAGTTTGACTCTCTCAAATAAACGACACTATTGAACATATGTGATATTATATAAAATATAAAAAGTTGTATTAGGACGCAAAATAAATGTTGCGATATGCAGATTAACATGGTCGTACTTTTATATTTATATAAATTTAGTAATTGTACAAAGTTTTGTTCAAAAAACCAATATATTTTGGAAGTATAACTACTAGAATGTTTTTGACCGAACAAAATAATTTTAACTTAAAAAATTCCCCTTTTCATACAAATGAATTGAAGTATATCGTTTTGAAAACGTTAAAAGTGTTTCCCTTTTCTTTATATACAGCTCAATGTTTTAAAACTGGGTTTGGATTTGAACTAGTAGATGCTGTAAAAACGATTGAATTGATCATAATGGTTGAATCAAATTATAATATCATTAAGTATTTATGATAATTAATTGTGTAAAAAGTACATAAATGTCAAAAACACCTAAAAATACAAAACATACTACCTCCGTATCAAAATAAGTGATACACTTTCCATTTAGGAGTGTAACAAAATAAGTGATATACTTCCATATCTTACCTTATTTGGTAAAAAATTGGAACTTATTATCCACTAACTATCTACTTTAATAAAGTGAAATTACCTTCTTACCCTTACTTTTACTTTTAAACATCATTAATATCACGTTATTAAAAAAAAGTGGGACACATTATCCATTAACTATCAACTTTAATCTATCTTAACACACATTTTAATCTTTTGCCTCAAAAACTGTGAAACTCCAGATGTATCATTTATTTTGATACGGAGGTAGTATATCATAAAAAATCCATAAAATTTAAATTTCTGTTTTTTATAAAATTCAACAACCTCGAGTTCAAAATAAATAGAAAATATATAAGTGACATTCAACTAAAAAAAGTTGTTTAAACTTCAAAACATATAAAATAAGATAAAGCTCAAAATTAAAAAAAAAAAAGATACAAAATACTCAATTTAATAAAAAAATTTGAGATTAAAAGGAAAATAATAACTTGGTAGACAACACGTTCAACCATCCCGATCCGACCCGATTCATAGTAACCTGCCCAGTTTGAAGTGATTCATGAAGAACTTTTTAACCCCGTTGATTCAACCCAACATGCTTTCCATTTTTCGATCCAACCAACCAACCCAACCCGAATTTAAAAGATTGATCCAACTCAACTACATGAATTTAATTATGATTCTTTATGTTATTTTTTTATTTAAAAACTCATGAACAAGAATAATTTCATCTCTTTTTTCTATTATTTTCTAAAAACTTAGGAGACAATGTTAAGGTTTGAGGACACGTTTACTTTGTCCTTCCATTTTTTTAGTGCTAACCACTAAAATTTATATTATGCATTTTACATTATGAAAAGTATTCTATTCCTATTTATAAGAAAACACTTTCCCCCTAAAACTCTTATAATTTATACTTTTAACGGTAAATGTTGTAATACGTAGTTGTAACATCGTTTAAAACCCGTTATTTATTTTTGAAAACTGAAATAAGTTGGACTAGCTTTTTTACATAATATTACATATATGTTAGTTTATTGAATTGCAGTTAATATAAGCTTTAATATCGTGATATGTGAATAACATATAAACTAATTAAAGCAGTAGTAACATAAAAAAGAAAAAAAATATTGAACAAAATTATTTAAGTACTATGTTCGGTATATTCTAATAACAAATAGAAAGAGCGTAAAACAAACATTATGTTAATTAAATTATAATAAATTTATCACTAATTATTAAATAAATTTATATGATGGTTTCTTTTTTGTGAGACTGTCTATTGCTTGTGATCCCTAATTTTTATTTTTCATTAATACATTATTTTTTTTCAAAAAATTAAAAATGAATTAAATAATATATATATATATATATATATTCTTTCTCTTTAGCTTATAGTAATTTTATTCCAGTGTGAAATCAATGTATCTTGAACCTTGTTACAATTATAGTATACTACATTTACCATCACGTGAATAATTGTTGGCTGGTAGATGATTTTTTTTTTCAAATTCTAGCCTTTAACATTTTTGACATTTAGGTTTAGAATACTTACATTTTAATCCCATTTATTTTAATATGTTGATTTTTTTGTCCAATAACTATAATGTGCAAATTAATAATAATATAATATACATTTACCAACTTGTTTTACAACTCAAACTATTTATACTATCTAAATTATCGAAAATACGAATTTATAGTTGTATGAATATCTAATAACATTTTTATGTTAATTAAATTATAATAAATTTATCACCAATTATTAAATAAATTTATATGTTGGTTTCTTTTTTGTGAGACTGTCTATTGCTTGTGATCCCTAATTTTTATTTTTCATTAATACATTATTTTTTTTCAAAAAAATAAAAATGAATTAAATAATATATATATATATATATATATATATATAGCTTATAGTAATTTTATTCCAGTGTGTAATCAATGTATCTTGAACCTTGTTACAACTATAGTATACTACATTTACCATCACGTGAATAATTGTTGGCTGGTAGATGATTTTTTTTTTTTCAAATTATAGCCTTTAACATTCTTGACATTTAGGTTTTGAATACTTACATTTTAATCCCACTTATTTTAATACGTTGGTTTTTTTTTGTCCAAAACTGTAATGTGCAAATTAATAATATACATTTACCAACTTGTTTTACAACTCAAACTATTTATACTATCTAAATTATCGAAAATACGAATTTATAGTTGTATGAATATCTAATAACATTTTTACAATTTTTTTTTTATTTTTACAAAATTCAACAACCTTGAGTTCAAAATAAATAAAAATAAAAAAGTGTTTTAAACTTCAAAACATATAAAATAAGATAAATCTCTAAATTTATAAAAAATGATACCAATACTCACTTTAATAAAAAAAAATAAAGATTAAAAGGAAAAAAGTAGCCTTGTTAACAACTGGTTCAACCATCCACGGTCGACCCAATTTATGGTAACCCACCCAGTTTGAAGCGATTCATGAACAACTTTTTAACCCCGTTGATTCAACCCAACATGATTTCCGTTTTTCGGTCCAACCAACCAATCCATCCCGAGTTTAAAATATTGATCCAACTTAGGTACATGAATTTAATTATGATTCTTTCTATTTTTTTTAACTCAGGAACAAAAATACTTTCATCTCTTTTTTTCAATTATTTTTTCATATTATTTTTTCAAGACTTAGGACACAACGTTAGGGTTTCAGGACACATTTACTTTGTCCTTCCATTTTTTTTTTATTTTTTTTACTGCTAACCACTAAAATTTATATATAAGCATTTTACATTATGAAAATTATTCTATTCGTATTAATAAGAAAACACGTGCCCTAAAACTCTTATAATTTATACTTTTAACCTTTAAATGGTAAACGTTGTAATTTGTACTTTTAACACCGTTTACACCCTTTATTTATTTTTGAAAACTGAAATAAGTTGGACTAGCTTTTTTACATAATATTACATATATGTTAGTTTATTGAATTGTAGTTAATATAAGCTTTAATATTGTGATACGTGAATAACATATAAACTAATTAAAGCAGTAGCAACGTAAAAAAGAAAAAATTATTGATAAAAAAGTTATATAAGTACTATGTTTGATATATTCTAATAAAAAGTAGAAAGAGCGTAAAACAAACATTTTGTTAGTTAAATTTTAATAAATTTATCACTAATTATTAAATAAATTCATATGATGGCTTTTTTTGCCAGACTGTCTATTGTTGCTTGTGATCCCTAATTTTTATTGTTCATTAATACATTATTTTTCCACAAAAGTAAAAATGAATTAAATACTATAAATAAAATTCTAGTTTGAATAGTAATTTTATTCCCGTGCGAAATCAATGTATTTTGAGCCTTGTTATAATTATGGTATACTACATTTAGTATCGCGTGAATAATGGTTTGGTAGATGGAGAGACGTTTAAGGAGGTCCATCATTTTTGCGTAGTCCCGAGGAACAAATCTCAACCATTGTTCAATAAGATCTAATGGTAAAAATTAATCCCATATTTTATACATGAAGGGGTATTTTGATCATTTGGCACCTAATTTTTTTTTTTTTTTTGATTTTTTTAATTTTTAATTTTTTATTATTATTTCGTTAAAAAACAATATTTATTTGATAATTACGTGTAGTACTTAATCACATGTGATATGTAATTGTATATTTAATCACATTTGATGTGTTAGTACAATCACATGTGATTCAGTATGCAATCACATATTATGTGTTATTAATGAAAAAAATATTAAAAAAAATAGAAAAAAAAATTCTAAAATAATAAAATAAGTTTTTTTTATAAAATGACAAAAATACCCCTCCATGTGTAAAATATGTGATTAATCTTGATCATTACTTATAATTAATCAATGGTTGAGATTTGTTCCCTGTGACTTTATAAAAATCAAGGACTTCCTTGAACACAACCCTTGGTAGATGATTTTTTAAAATTCTAGCTAACATTTTTGACATTTAGTTTTAATATTCTTACTTATATTTTAATCTCATTTGTTTTAATATATTGATTTTTTTGTCCAGTAACCGAATTGTACAAATTAATAATACATGTTTACTAACTTTATTTTACAACTCAAATGATTTATTCTATCTAAATTATTGAAAATATGAATTTATAGTTGTACCAATATCTAATAACATTTTTTGGATATCATATGAAAATCTCTCTAAACATCGCGAGGGTAAAAACTAAATCGTTATAACTATTGATCAATGAATACATAATACAAGAATTATTATTATTTTTTATTTTTTTATCGTATGTATTAATTGTTTGTTATATGCAGAAGAATCTTCCCACCGAAGCTAAACACCATTTGTGAGAGGAATGTATTTAAGGAAAAAGGTTGGTTATACTTATACCGATACCACCCTCCAAAAAGCAAAATTACACAAAGGTCTTGGTTGTTGATTCCACTTATTAGATGTTTTTTTTTGATGCACCCTCCTAAATTTCACCGAATATGCAAATGTGAAATTAGCTCCCAATTATTTCGGGATAAAACCATGATCTCCTATCATAAACTTGATTACAATATAAACTATATTAGCAATACCACAATTGGATTATCCAAAAAAAATAAAATTTAGAGATAAAACATAAATTTACACAATAAAGATAATACATAAGCTTACAACTTTATTAGGTGAAGGATAAAACCATGTGCTCCTATCATAAACTTGATTACAATATAAACTATATTAGCAACACCACAATTGGATTATCCAAGAAAAATAATATTTAGGGATTAAATATAAACTTACACAATAAAGATAATACATAAGCTTACAACTTTATTAGATTAAAGTCTCAATCCATTGTACCAAAAATGTTCCTTTTGGATTCCAAGAAAAATAATATTTAAAGATAAAACATAAACTTACACAATAAAGATAATACATAAGCTTACAACTTTTTTAGATGAATGCCTCAATCCATTGTAAGCAAAAATGTTTCTTTTGGATGTACCTTTAGAGTGTTCAAATTTTTTCAACCTTAAAATGAGTATTTATAGATTCTAATGTGTAAGATTTATAACACTTGAAAAGTCTTATTTTAATTAATTTCAAAACTCTTGGTATTACAATTTAGTGAGTTTGTTAAATTGTTATTAAAATGAATTTATCACTATAATTTATAACTCTTGATTTTACAAATTTTGAGCTTCACAATATTTATTAACATGATTTATTTCATATTAAAATAAAACAATATCAAAATGGAATTCAATTTTTAATACTTCCTCCGTATCAAAATAAGTGACACAAATTGGGTTACACGTTTTTTGAGGTAAAAGATTAAAGTAAAGCTTAAAATAGATTAAAGTACATAGTTAGTGGAGAGTGGGTCCCACTTTTATTGAATAAAGTGATATTAATGAGTTTTAAAGGTAAAAGTAAGGGTATAAGGGTAATTTCACTTTATCAAAGTGTGTCACTTATTTTGATACACCCCAAAATGGAAAGTGTGTCACTTATTTTGATACGGAGGAAGTAGATGGTAATAAATGCAACTTCATTAATGAAACTCATTATATATATATATATATAGATATAGATTGATCAATGAATACATAATACAAGAATTATTATTAATTTTTATTTTTTATTATACGTATTAATTGTTTGTTATTTGTAGAAGAATCTTCCCACCGAAGCTAACACCATTTGTGAGAGGAATATATTTAAGGAAAAAGGTTGGTTATACTTCACCCTCCAAAAAGCAAAAGTACACAAAATCCCTGTTCTTGACTGCCAAAAAATTTATGATTTTTAAAATTCGAATCTGTTTCACAATAATTTCGGTCATCCCTTTTAAATGCACCAACAACACTTAATTTCCATTCACTAAATCACACTAGTTTTTATTGCGCAAAATCTTTCATGAATGCAATTTAAACCTGTTAAAATTCTTGATTTCTTCACTCTACTTTTTAATTCGTAGTCGTTTCCTTTCGTATTCCGCTATTTACAGTCGACGATCATACACACTGTAACACACAGAAACAGAAACAGAAACAGAGTGTGAAATGGCGACTGATGGAAGCAATAATGGTGAAGTATCTGATGATCGAGTGTCACATGCGAGGAGGTAAACCCTAAATTATACGATTATTTGTTTGAGTTTTGACTCTTTCATGTTTGATCGGATAACCGTCATGAAATCCATATGTTAATTAGGGCTTACACACAATTTAAGTTTTGTGATATTTGATGAGTTTCAGTTTTGTTGGATGTAGAATTGTTTTTTTTTTTTTTTAATAAATAATTTAGGTTTTGTGGTTTCATTGAGTAAGAGTTAAGAACATAAAAAAGAGGATGAAGTTTATGTTATTTTACTGAAAAATTTCTGAGTTCAAATGAATATATAAGTTAGTAAACTTTTGAGTAAATTGTTAATAAGATATTCGAGTCATTTCAGTACACATATGACATGAATTTTTTTCATGAAAATGGTACACTATTAATCGGTCTTAGCGGTGATTAACTGATTTCTAGGTGGTTAACATAAAATTCAGAGGAATTTATTTTTATATAAATAAAAAATAGCAATATCCTAACAAATAACTAATTGGTCAATAGCAATGCAAAAAAGTTAACAATATTAAAAAAAACTATAAGTCCATAACAAAATAACTAAACTAGTCAGTAAAGACCCTAAGATGTATTTTTTATTTTTTAAAGTAAGTTTGACTTTTGTTGACCTTGACTAATTTGGACCAATTTTGACCTTGACCAATCAATTGCACTGATTACTAGGCTGGCCACTCATAACCGCCTAGACGCCACCTAGACCTATTTCTACAACACTGCTTATACTAAGAGTATCTGGTTTCATCAAGTCAACAACTTTTAAGTGTAAAAAGCACTTAATTTGTAAATTATTTTAAAAACAGTTCAAAATTATGCAATCCCAAGCATACCGGCCCTACTTTATTAGTAAGTTCTTTGTTATATATCTTGATTAGTTCATTAGTTGTACCTTTAAAGTGATTGTTGATGGATTATTTTGTAAATTTTGGTCAGTTACCAAATTGAAGCTTTAGAAAAAGCCATCAAGCAGAACACTATTGTGTTCTTGGAAACTGGTTCTGGGAAGACATTGATTGCAATTATGCTTTTGCGACGTTACGCGCATCTTTTGAAAAAACCGTCACCAAACATTGCGGTTTTTTTGGTACCAAAAGTTGTATTGGTCAAACAGGTATACGATACAAAGTCCGTGTTTGACTTTTTTTTTTTGTTAATATTATTTTTTAAAAATAATCTTTTTTTTGTGTGTATTGTGTTTTGTAGCAAGCTGATGCTGTTAGAAGGCACACTGATCTAATAGTTGAAGAATATTGGGGAGAAAAAGGTGTGGATTTCTGGAAAGGTGATGACTGGAAGAAGGAGCGAGATCAAAATCAAGTATAAGAAATCAATATTTGACTTTTCAATTTGTTTGATAATTTTGTTGACTGATGATAAAATACCTAAATTACCCCTCAAAGTCGGGACCATTTGACTAATGCAATTTAATGATGCATTGTTTTATAATACAGGTAATGGTAATGACACCTGCTATTTTAGAAATGGCATTGAGGCATAACTTTTTAAGCTTGGACATCATTAAGCTTTTGATATTTGATGAATGTCATAATGCAAAAAAGAAACACTCGTATGCTGTCATTATGAAGGTACATTATGTTTCTACACCCTTTTATTTTTCTATTTTTTTTTAAATTTTAGTAGGGGTGTTTATTTTAGCTTATTTTCAGGCATATGAGCGTATTTTGTTCGGCTTAATTTTTATAAGTTCATTATATTATCATGTTGTTAATGTTAATTTAATTTTATTTGAAATTGTGAAATAATACGTACAGGAATTTTATCATAGACAATTACAAAATGGTGTTTCTGAGCTTCCGAGGATACTCGGTATGACAGCTTCACCTGTGAAAGCTAAAGGTATGGGAACATTAAATTATTAATAATCATTACATTGCCCTAACAATTTACTTTTGTTTTTTTTTGTATTATTTTGTATTTTCAATTTTCAGTTAGTTTGTAGATATGGATCATAAGTAGCTTTTGTATTGTTTTATAGGGTCAAATACAAATGAGGGTTACTGGAAGCAGATAAAAAGCCTTGAGACCCTCATGCATTCAAAGGTTCCCAATTATTTGTTGTTTTATTTATCAATATTATTCTTTGTGCAGTCATTTTATTTGGCACTTGGAGAAATGAATATATGATTATTTAATAATAATATAAATGACACATTTTTCTTTCCTATTTGATGAAGGTATACACATGTGAAAGTGAATCTGTCTTAGCTGAGTACATTCCTTTCTCCACTCCAAAGTATAAGTACTACAAGAACATTGAAATCCCCTTGCAAGTGTTTGGGGAAATAAAAAATAAAATATCTTTATTAAGACATAAGGTAATTTGGATTTATATATTATTTATTTATTATTATATTTGAAAATAATATAATAATCTGACATATATAAATTTTATTTTCCAGCATGAATTGTCAATAAGAAATTCAAACCTCTCTGTATCTTCAAAGGAAAATACAATCAAAAGGTTGTCAAGGTTATCTTCAGGATTTGAATATTGCTTAGATGAGTTGGGTATTTGGTTGGCTTCAAAGGTATGTTTCTAAACTTCTAAAATATTATAATTTATATAATAATAAATATTATAATTTAAATAATTGTATAATGCATTTTTATTGTTAGATAATAACCAATTTTTAACAGGCAACAGAATCATATTCTTGTGAAGCAAATGACCTATTTACATGGGGACAGTTGGATGTACGTGGTGAATCTATTGCTAGGGAATTCTGTAGAGATGCAAACACACTTTTCATCTCTTATATACCAGCTGGTAATTAAGATATATTTTTATTTTTGCAAATAATTATATTAGTTTTTTAGAATCTTATAATTGAAAATTTTGATGATTTCTAGGATGGATGATTAATCAAATGAATCAAGCAAGTGTAAGCTTGGGATTAATCTCATCAAAAGTTCTGTGCTTAGTTCAATCTCTTTCTGAATACAGGTTTATGCCAGTTTTGATCCAGTTACTTATGAATTAGACAATATGGGTCGTTTTTTTTCCAAACGGGCCGACCCGTCTTGCTGAATATTGTTTTTCTATTTGTTTTGAGTTTAATATTATTTAATTTGTAAATTTTCTTTGATTTTCTTGTAGTCATGTAAATGATATGAGATGCATAATCTTTGTGGAGAGAGTGATTACAGCTATTGTACTCAACAGCTTACTTAATGAGTTAAACACTAAAGTTTTTGAGTGGAAAACAGAATATACAGCTGGCAATCACTCTACAATGCAGTCACAAAGTAGAGGTGCTCAAAATAAAATTGTCGAAGCCTTTCGTAAAGGAGACGTATGTCTATTTGACTATTTGACTTTTTAATTAGGGCAAACAGAATAAAGTTATGAACTTTTTATACCATGTGATATGTACAGGTTAATATCATAGTTGCAACTTCAATTCTTGAAGAAGGGTTAGATGTTCAAAGCTGTAATCTTGTAATCAGATTTGATCTTTCAGCTACTGTTTGCAGCTTTATTCAGTCTCGAGGTCGGGCCCGTATGAAGAATTCAGATTTTTTGTTATTGATCAGAAGGTATAAATTTCAAAAATTAGGTTTATTGGGTAACGGGTCAAAATGGATTTGGGTCAACACGGGTCGGATAACGTAGAAATGCAAGCCTTTTTGTCACAAAACTCTCTTATTTTTATAATATTGGCTGACTTTAACTTATAATCAAGTTTTGTTTTGTTTTTTTTTTTTTGCAGTGATGACATGGAAACCTTAAGAAAGGTGAATAACTACCTTTTGAGTGGAAAAATCATGAGGGAAGAATCATTAAACCATGCTTCTGAACCGTGTGAACCAATGGATAGTGAACTATTAGATGAAGTGTTTTATCATGTGGAATCAACTGGTGCAACATTAAGCTTGAGCTCGAGTATTTCAATGGTTTACTTTTATTGTTCAAGACTACCTTCTGATGGGTTTGTTCTCAACTCTTAGATGATTTATTATTATTATTATTATTATTATTATTATTATTATTATTATTATTATTATTATTATTATTATTATTACTACTACTACTACTACTACTACTACTACTATTTTGGTATTTATAAGGCCAACAAAACTTTTTTAATTACCAGTTATAAACAAATAAAACTTTAATCGCCATTATAGTCAGGGTCCAAAACTTTTTTTATTTGCCAAGTTTGTTGAATAATTATATTATTGATTACACCATTAAATAATTGATCTAATAAAATAATTTTAGAGGTTTAAACGTATTAAATTTTTCTTTGGGCGAGTTTTGAATTTTGTCATTATTTACAGGTATTTTAAGCCTTATCCAAGATTTGTGATTGATAAGGAATTAGGAACTTGCAGCATTTATTTTCCTAAAAGCTGCCCGCTTCCAAGTGTTAATATTTCAGGCACAAAATTGTTAAAACAACATGCATGTCTTGAAGCATGTATACAATTACATAAATTGGGTGCATTAACAGATAATCTTGTTCCTGATACTGTGGAGATAGCTGCTGATGAAAAAGCAATCGGTAAAATTAAAATTTCACGTCTTCTTCATTTCTTAGAGGTGGAAAAACGGGCGGGTCGGGTGGTTTTGGGTCTAAACGGGGCGGGTTTGATGCGAGAAATTTTCAACATTTTTTTTCATTACTAATTAGTGTGTAATTATACGATTACAAACATTGTGCTCTATAAAAATCATTCTAGTATTTTAAATAAAATTTATCTAGGAGGTTTTATACACTAATGACAAAGTAAATGTAATAAAATAGCAATATACTTTGTGGGGTGGTCTGTTTTGGTAATTAAAGTAATTTTTGTCCTTATTTGATAATTAAAAAAAAGTTTTTTGGACCTTTGTGGTCATTCTTTATATGTTTTTCTAACTCCATATTTACTAAAATACTTTGGCTCAAAATCTTGTATGTACCAAAACGTACCTTAAAAAGTTTTAGTTACCAATTGGGACTATGACATAAATTATTTTCTATTTTTATGATATTTTCCCTCAATACCACATTTGATCATTTTTGACCCGTTTGACTGATTTGACCGACCCATTAGAAATTCAATTTTTTTTTAATTTACCTTTTTCTGAGTTATTATTTTCTTCTTACAGAGTATGATTATGTAGAAGAACAAGAGCAATACGTGCCACCTGAGCTTGTTGGTCTATCTGCAACCGATTCAGCTAAATTGTATCATTTCTACTCTATTAAATTAAATAATAAATTTGACTATGAAATCATGGTCCAAGATATTGTTCTTGGAGTAAGTTCTAAATTAGATCTGTATAATGAAGTATTATCCTTCGATCTTGAGTCTGATAAAGGTTGGACTGCTGTTTCCATAACATATTTTGGAGCTTCTATGCTTACAGCTGAACAGGTAATACAAAAATCTTACAACTTTTCTTATTATTATTATTATTATTATTTATTATAAAAATGGCACATCTTTTCTTATTATATTTATTATATTACGAATTATAAATACAAAAAACAGTATTGATACAATAATAATTTAATAAATCTATCTTTTTGAAAATCGATGTCTATATTATTATAGTAAATTGAGTTGTTGATATCTTTAGAGGTGGCAACATAGGCATGTTGGCTAATAATGGGTCACAATGGGTAGGTTTTAAACGGGTCATATTTAATATGAGTCAGGTTGGGTTGACATTTAACTCACACACATTTTCTTTCTTTATTTTTTTTTTATAAAAAATAATTATGTTAATCTTAAATACAAAAACAACGTTGCAACTTGTAAAAATAATAATCTAAATAATTGAATAACATGATTCATGCGGTTAAATTCGGTCATTAATTTAGTCTCGGTGGTGAATAATCGGCTCCTAGGCGGTTGACCCATTTTGACCTGGTTAAATTTAGCAATGTTGACCCATTTTGACCTGGTTGACCGATTTTGACCGATGTTTTCTCGAGTAGAATTGTATGATCAAATCACAAATTATTATTTTCTCATCAAGATACTATTTTTTCCTTATATTTTTCCAGATAACACTATCCAACCAATTCCAAATGACGATACTAAGAGTGCTTCTAGATCGTTCTATCACCAAATTGATGAAATCTATTGATGAATCCTTCACAATAAAAAACGATCTTACCTGTTTTGACTATATACTGCTTCCTGCAATGGGACCAAGCAAAAATCCATTGACCATCGATTGGAATTCAGTTTGTTCGGTTATGTTTCTGTTTCGAAAGCAGCATAACTGTATTTCAACAGTTGATAATCATCAGAAAATCCATACCAAAAATGGAGTAATTTGCAGCTGTTTGATGGAAAATTCTTTGGTGTATACACCTCATAATGAGCGTGTATATTGCACCACAAATAGATTAAATGGATTAAATGGAAATTCATTTTTGGAAATTAAGGAAGGAGAACAAATAACTTACAAAAATTACTACAAAAAGCGGTACTGATTTTGTTTACTCTATTATTATTATTATTATTATTATTATTATTATTATTATTATTATTATTATTATTATTATTATTTTTTTTTTTTTTTTTTTTTTTTTTTGTGTAAGGTAAAAAGTAGCTTATTTAAATATGCAGGCATAATGTTGACTTGTGTTATGAAGAAGAATCATTTTTTGCTGCTAAACAACTATTTGTAGTTCGGAATCTGCTTCAAAAAGGCAGACATTATAAGGAGAAAGGTTTGATTTCTGGTCAAATGAATAGTTTTATATTGGTCAAATGGGTCGGGTCGGGTCAGGTTTGGCTTACCCACAAGCACATTTTTGTTTCTTTTCAAAATATTTGAAATTGGTTGTTACATCATTAAAATTTGGTTACATTAAACGGGCCGGGTCACCTTTTCACTTTTTTTTTTCTCCTATAACTTTTGAAATAGGTTGTTTTATTATCAAAATATGGTTGCAATTATAATCTATTGTGAATGAGACCTTCAATAAACTTATAATACTCCCTCTGTCCCACAAAATAGTTCCCATTTCTCTTGGGCACAACTTTTTAGAAGATAGTTAGTGGTGGGTCCTTAGTAATACTTTTGATTAAAATATAAGGTTAGATTGGAGAGAGAAAGTGTTTTATTGGTGGATTCATTGATAATAATATTATTTTATTAAGTGGACTCCTAAATTTGAGAAATGGGAACTTTTTTGTGGTACAAAATTTGTAGGAGAAAGGGGAACTTTTTTGTGGGACGGAGGGAGTAATAATTATTTTTATTATTATGAGTAATTTGTTTTTTATTTTGGCAGAATCAAGCAATGCAGGGAGGGTGGTTGAACTGCCTTGTGAATTGTGTTACATTATAATGTCTCCTATTTCCATAAGCACATTTTATACTCTCTCTTTTGTTCCATCTATAATTCATCGAATTGAGTCTTTGCTTCTTGCTCTCAATTTGAAAAAAATGCATTTAGATAACCATCAATTGAACGGAAATAATGTTCCTGCTTTAAAGGTATATTAATATTAATATTAATTTATTTCACCAAAAATATCTTTTTACATTAAAAATGTTTGTTTTATTTATAATTTCTGTTTAAGGTCTTGGAAGCAATAACTACTAAAAAGTGTTTAGAGAGATTCCATTTGGAATCTTTTGAGACTTTAGGTGACTCGTTTCTAAAATATGCTGCCAGCCAACAATTGTTCAAAAAGTTTCAAGAACAACATGAAGGTATTCTCAGCTCCCACAGAGAAAAAGTAATTTCTAATGCTTCGTTATGCCGATTGGGGTGTAACCACAATATTCCGGTTAGTATTTGTTAAAATTTATTACACTTTTACCCTTTTTAGTTGACAAGACTGTATTTTTCATGCTTAAAATCGGTCAAAAAAGTCAAGGTTTTTAGCTAAAAACTCATCTTTTTATTGAAATTACTGTTTTTGCACAAATGGTAGTTAAGCATTGTTGATTTGAACTTTGAAGTATCTATATATGTGAACTTTGACATATAATTTCAAAATTTATAATATTTTACATATAGAAAATTCCAATCCGCGTAGGTCCGTTAGAAGCTATTATTATTCAATTTGAGACCGTCTATATTGGTAGTTAAAGCATTAAAAAAACTTATATAGTAATGACCAAATATGGCCAAATAAACTTCCATTTATTACCGAATAGGGATGAAATTTCACTCTAATTACCAAAGTATGTTGTTGCAAAACTTTTAATTACCAAAATGGGCCTTAAACAGTTATAATTACCAAATCAGACCACCATCTAAAGTATATTGCTATTTTATGACTTTTTCCCGTTTCGAAGAGTTAGATTATGGTCATATTTGTGTATTTACCTGAAAAGGGTATTTTGGTAATTAGTTATATTTTTCAGGGATTCATCCGGAATGAGCCTTTTGACCCAAAAACATGGGTCGTACCCGGGGACCGTTCTGGAAGCTTTAAATTGGAAGAAAAGATTCTTTCAACCGAAAGAAAAATTTATATTGGGAATAAAAGAAATTTAAAAAAGAAAGTAATAGCCGATGCTGTAGAAGCATTAATTGGTGTTTTTCTCAGTGAAGGAGGTGAGATGGCAGCATTATCTTTCATGAGTTGGCTCGGGATAGAGGTTGACTTTGTCAACACACCATATATAAGAGAGTTGACTTTTGAGCCTGAAAGGTTTTTAAATATACAACATTTGGAATCTTTGTTAAATTATTCTTTTCGTGATGCTTCTTTGCTTGTTGAAGCATTAACTCATGGCTCTTTTCTCCTACCTGATGTTCCAAGATGTTATCAGGTAAGTTAAGATGTTGGATTAGTTTATTGAAGTCGGAAATGGGCGGGTCGGGTAACGGGTCGACCCGAAAGGCTGAAATGATTTTAATCCAAAATTGTAAATCTTTTTGTAAGTAAATAATTTGTGAAGTATCTGATTAGAAAATTTGTAATTTTTTTTTATTCAAATAACTGTGCGTTAAAACTGCACTATTGTAAGATGTTGGATTAATTAAAAAAGTGGGGAAATGGGTGGGTCAGGTCAACATGAAACTTATATACTCCAAAACTTTTGTAAATTTTATAATTAATAGTCCGGCGTATATAATTAAAAAGTTGTATAATCTTTTTTTGGAATGAAGTTATTTATTTGGGTAAGATGTTGGATTAATTAAAAAAGTGGGGAACTGGGTGGATCGGGTCAACATGAAACTTCTCCTCTCCAAAATTGTCATAATTTATTTATAAATATATGTCTCTAATATGATTACAAAATTTTATAAATATTATCTTTAAGATAAAGTGATTAAGAGGTTTATACATTCAAAAATATACACTTTGGCTGACTTTCGACCCGTTTGACCGATTTCCTTAATAGCTATTTTAAGTTGACCCTTTCGACTCATAAAAGGATAAACCGAAATTAATCGATCTATAAGTCAATGGGGTGAATTTAAATTACCACCTCTAGTTACTTACTAAAATTTCATTTTTGGCACTCTCTTTTCTCTTTAACTTTTAAGGTCAACCCAACCACTTTGTAAATAAACCAAAATTATATCTCTCTTATCATCATTACCAAC
This sequence comes from Calendula officinalis, assembly GCA_963853835.1. Lineage (NCBI taxonomy): Eukaryota > Viridiplantae > Streptophyta > Magnoliopsida > Asterales > Asteraceae > Calendula > Calendula officinalis. The sequence continues at coordinate 29,868,250 of OY970830.1, read as the reverse complement.
AAATGTTCAATTTTCAAGTTTTACAAACTTTTAAAAATATAATAATAAAATCATATTTTTTTGTGCAGCGGTTAGAATTTCTTGGGGATGCTGTGTTGGATTATTGTATCACCGTACATTTATACAACAAATATCCAGGAATGACACCTGGCATGCTGACAGATTTAAGATCTGCTTCAGTAAACAATGATTGTTATGCACAATCTGCAGTTAAAGTTCAATTGTACAAACATATTCTTCATGGATCCCTAGATTTACATGGACATATAGCCACAGCTGTTCATGATTTTGACTTGTTGACCTTGGAATCTACTTTTGGATGGGAGTCTGAGACCACCTTCCCAAAGGTTAGTGTTTTTTGTTCAAAATGTTCCTACTTATGCTGTTAAATGTCCTAATTAATTATTACTAACTGAAAAATAAATTTGAAATTAAGTTAACTTATACCTAAAATATAAATTTTTTTGAATATAATATAAAAAAAGTCTTGCATTTCTCGGCAAGTTTAAATATAGTCGTCCTTCTTAGGTAACATGTCCATCCCTAATTTTTATACGTTGACTATAAACAAAAAATATCAACAGTTTTTAATATTATATTTTATCTTGTAATATTTTGGCAAATAGGTTTTAATGAGACAACGGGTACCAGTCAACTATGGTAGGGTTTTGTTGACTTGAAACTTATTTTGTCCAAATTTTTTTAGTATTCATGAAATAATTAGTGTGAAATATGATTACATAAAATAAGTATTGGGTCGAAATTTTGCAACATCTATTCTAATGAGTGACGGTCGTCCCGAGTCTCCCCCTTTTATTTCTAATTTTAATATGATTACTAAAACTATTTCATTATAAAAATAATCTAACTTTTGTAAAAAAGAAGGTATCTCTGATTATATAATTAATTTTTTATTCATTAAATTGTATGATATATATAGGTACTTGGAGATGTAATTGAATCTCTAGCTGGTGCAATTTTTGTTGATTCAGGATATAATAAAGAAATTGTTTTTAAAAGCATAAGGCCTCTTCTTGAGCCATTAGTCACTCCTGAAACCCTAAAACTCCATCCGGTCAGAGAACTAAACGATGTTTGCCAAAAAAAACATTTTGAATTAACAAAATCATTCAAACGAAGTGCTGATGGTACAATATATTTCACTATTGAAGTTGATGATGCCGATTGTGTTATTAAGCAAACTTCTATGGCTCAAGACAAGAAAATGGCCGAAAAGTTGGCATCAAAATTGGTTTTGAAAGTTATTAAACAGAAAATGGCGAATGTGTGACAAAAGCTGCGGTTTTTGTTATGTTTTTTTAGTTGTTTTTTTGATGATTTTTAAGCTAGAAGTTTTCTTAATGTAGGAATGCATTTGCTTGTGTGCACGAAAACACAGATGGTTAACGCCTTAATACTACATCTTTTTCTTTTTGTGGCTTAAATAGTTTGAATCAAACTATACATATATGGATTGAATATTTGAATATTACTTAGGAGGTACTCGTAATTTATTTTTCCAATTGTGTTTATTTTGGTAATTATAGCGTTGAAAGACGTGGAAATTAATGACAACTTACTGTTTTAAAAGTCTGGTTGAATCAGCTGGTCAGACTTGGAAACGAGAAGGTAGCCAGTTAGAATGAGTCAGTTAGATCGATAAAATTAATGACAACTTACTGTTTTAAAAGTCTGGTTGAATCAGCTGGTCAGACTTGGAAACGAGAAGGTAGCCAGTTAGAATGAGTCAGTTAGATCGATAGTAAACCATAATCCCTATGAGATCAATTAAGGCATGCTTATTGCTTAACCATCATTAGATAATTATCTTAAGGATGTCTAGTTGATTATTTATTTAACTATAATGTTACTGTTTTCAAGAACAGAGATCTGGTTATACTTGTAACTTTCAAATACTTCTAAGAGTAAATTACATGAATGATACTTTAGGTTTATAGCAAATTTCACCAATGGTCCTTTAGTTTCAAAAATTACACCGATGGTCCTTATTTTTGAAAGGTTTTTCACTGACGGTCCTTTACGAAAAAGTCCGTCTATTTTTTAAGTTAACATCACATATGATGCACATGTGGGTATTTTGGTCAATTTGTCTTTCCCCTTCTCAATTAAATTACACGGATGGTCCTTTAAGTTTATAGCAAATTTCACCAATGGTCCTTTAGGAAAGATAAATTGACTAAAATACCCCCATGTGCATGACATGTGATGTTAGTTAACTTGAAAAATAGACATCGGTGAAAAGCCTTTGAAAAATAAGGATCATCGGTGTAATTTTTGAAACTAAAGGACCATTGGTGAAATTTGTTATAAACCTAAAGGACCATTAATGTAATTTACTCTACTAATGTTTCATAATTAAGTAGGACACACGTCATGAATGGATGCATATAGCATAAGTTCTTTTTTCAATGGTGTATAATTCGTTTATTTTTTTTAAGAATGATGGTTATTACATTACAATTCTAAATAATTCTTCAAGGAAATTGTGAAGCAAAAAAACAGTTATTCCTTTTTCCGACCAAAGAGTAGGTTCATCGAGTATGTATTGCCCTTTTGGGCAGCTACCTCTACTCGTTTTGCCCCAACCTGAACACATTTTACATCAACAATAATCAAGTTAGTTACGGATATAAACGTCATTTCAGATAATAACAAAAAATTTGGAACACCTATTGTCCAATAAATTTTAATTCAAAGTCTTTTTATAAACAATTAGTTTGTCAAATATAAACAAATTATATTAAAAATACACTTTGGGTTTGGGTGCCTTTATACCTACTTGCAACTTCTGAACAAAAACCATGAAAATGAGCTTCTTTTAAACTTTTCTTTGTTTATTATTACAATAAGTAATATATATATTTTTTTATGTAAGAGGAGTACCTTGTCCATTAGCCAAAATCCAACAGAAGGCATGTATTGCACCAGATACATAACAGCAAGCACTGGCTGCAATAATAAACGAACAATGAATCTATTATTATATTCATATCAATTATTGCTACGGTTAAAAGGTAAAATCTATTATTATATTCATATAAATTATTGCTACGGTTAAAAGGTAAAATATGAAAAAATAATAATATTAAAATTGAGAAAGGTACCTGATATGATATCCAAGCTTCCTTTAAACCATGGCTTGCAGCAACTAGTGTAAGCTCTGCACACCTTTCTGATGAAACTCGTTTCTAGTCACAAACACACTAAAAAAGGTTAGTGGTCAAATGGGTCAAAAGTCAACCAAAGTCTATTTTTAATGCATAAAGCCTAGTAAAAATTGTAATCATATTTGACACACAAACTTTTTAAAAAATGTAAATCTATGGAACAAATGTGTTTTAGGTCAACCCAACCCAACCCAACCCAACCTGTACCAAACATTGACCCGTTATCTGACCCACTCATTTTGTCACATATATTTCAAACTATTTCTAGTTGCAAACTCAGGCCCCATAACTGAAAATTGGTTTAATAACCAGAAAGGGCAAACTATATATGTATCTAGCTATACATGAGTTGCTATTGTATGTACTGGGATATAAAAATGACCTTTTGATGTAATTAACTTTTATTTTTACCATTTTTTAAACCAAGTTACATCATTTTTTACCATTTTAACGTAATCAAATTACATGAATCGTAAGTTTTGAAAGTTTGTTACATCAAAAGGTAACTTTCAAAGTCCAGTACATATAATAGCAGTTCTCATATATTCCACACATTGTGCAATTGACTAAAATAAACTACAAAAAAAGTTTTTTTTCGATACTGTTTACAAGATATAAAAAATTACCTCCTTGATACCCTTTTGTCCTGATGTGCTTGTATCAGGTACATTTGATGTCTCTATTGGCCCAGGACAAACAACGGTTACCATTATTCCCTTTTGGTAAAGCTGAAATCACAAAAAATGTCCATCATAATTCTCAAATTCAGATTAAAGAAAACTCTTAAGCCAATATTAAATAATTAAAATAACTCAAGTATACCTCAGACCGTAAGGAATGAAAGTATCCATTTAAAGCAAATTTAGATGCAGAATAGACTGCTTGACCTGGTGCAGGAGTCTTACCTGCAGCACTACTCATCTGCATATATAACCAAACTGCAAATTAAATTATACAGAACTAGGTTATGCCCCGTGAAAAATCACGGGCTGTCATTAATTTTACTAAACGTAATTTTTATAGAATATACAAATTTATCATTAATTGCATGATTATTACATATATGATAATGAATTCTAAAATGCTTCTATAATGTAAATGATAGAATTCAATTGTTATAATTTTATTGAATGTAAATTTTAAACAATAAAATGTAAAAGAGTATCACTTATTTTGATACTGAGGTAAAATGCTCAAAATGTATCACTTATTTTGATACTGAGGTAAAATGTTTCAAATGCTTCTATAATGTAAACTAACTACTTTAATTTATCTTAAACCACATTTTAATCTTTTGACTAAAAAACCGCAATTCTTCAAATGTATCATTTATTTTGATACTGAGGTAGTATTAAAGAAGTATGTTTTCGTACAAAGCATTTGTATACGTGTTGACAGTATAACCATTAACCGCCCAATTTTTTGCCAAACAGAAATCATAAACCTAACTACCTAATGCTTCATATCGTTATGTAAATGTTTACTACTTCCTCTGTTTTAAAATAAGTGATACATTTACATTTTGGAATTCATGAATTTTGAGGCAAATTATGATAATGAGGGTTAATTAGATTAAATTGGATAATTAGTGGAGATTGGGTCCCACATCTTTTGAATAAAGTGGGGTTAATGATGTTTAAAAGTACAAAATAAGGGTAAATAGGTCATTTTACTTTGTTAAAGTAGATAGTTACTGAGTGTGTTGCCGGTAAGTTTTCAAAATGTATCACTTATTTTGAAATACCCTAAAATGAAAATGTATCACTTATTTTTGTGATAACATTATTGATGCTTTTTCCTAAGATTTTTTTTTTTTTTTTGCCTTTGAAAAAATGAACACGAGGATATCTGTTAACTTGAATACATTGATACTAACCTTTGTTTAACATACTGCGAAATCTTAAATCCGTGAAAGAATTTTTATGACGAAAATTCGAAAAAGTATTGTAAAGTACCCGTGCAAATACTAAAAGAAATAGCATGTAGAAGCCGTTTAACTTGCAGAAGTCGTTTGACTTCCTGCTCCGAAAATTAAGTTGAAATATAAGGGAGAGTTAATGTCTATCCTAAATTTAAAAACTTAAATTAAGAGCGCCAATACTTTCGAAATCAAATTCAATTCTCCGAATATATTCTGAACCAGTTATTTGCAAATTGTAATTTCATATATTAAAAATAAAATTTAAGGAAGATTTAATTAGTTATTAATGTGTTTCGAATGTTTAGGAATTGGTTATGTTTTTAAATTTTAATTTAAGTAAGTGAATCACTATAAATTTTCGGTAATTCTTTGCATAAATAAGGTTGACAAAATAAAATCTCCATAAAACCGAGTGGTGCATTTGGGCGGGAAATTAAAAGTTGTAGCCAATTAGGTGTTGCCATGTGGCAAGTTGTTATCTAAAAAGATGCCAAGTGGCTCATAAAAAGCTTCTTTTATTATATATAATAGATAGATATAACAGTTATAGAAAAAAGGAAAAAACTGGAAAAGTATAAAATGAGTTATTTTATTATATATTTTCAAATATCATTGAGCATATAAAGTTACATACGCCTAAACAAAAAAACAATAGAAATAAAAATAAAAATTTTAAAAAAATTATCAACATACCACAACAAAGTGTCCTGTACCTCTCTTCAACATGTGAGGGAGCAGTAATCGTGTAAGAGATATTGGCCCCATAACATTTACATCAAGTGTAGCCTGCTTGCAAAATATAGAACTAATTAATTATTAATATATGTGTGTGTGTGTGTAAATATATTACTACATGTAATGATATAACAATATAAAAAAGGTATACCTTGAGACTTGCTTCGGGTACATCAAGTACTGTTGATTTCTGCAACAAGAAGACAGATAAAAGGGTAGCGTGTTAAATATGATCACAAAAACTAATTATTAAATAATAATCTAACCTTTTTTAACAGAAATAATGTTCTAGCCTTTAGAATAAAACAATAAAGAAGGTTGTAAGCATTAAAAGTACACTTTGGGCAAGTTTCGACCCGTTTCCTTTTTTGTTATTTTTTTTATTTTATTTTACCCATTCAACCCATTAGAGATAAAACATAACCCAATTTGACCCATTCGTAAACACTTCGCGTATCACATACCAGGAAAAAGAATTGTGCATATCAGTTAAAAAAAAACTGACTTACAGGTCGTTCAAAAGCTGCGTTATGAATCACATAATCCACACCTGATCCACCAAATAAAGACACAGCTTTTTCAACAACCTCTTTAATCGCATCTTCACCAGAACTCAAATCTAGAGGTAATATCTCCACCCCTTCAGATCCATGTTTTCCTAAATTCAAATCTGAAAAGAAAAAAAAAAGTAGTATCGAAATTAAAACGATAACAAAATGTTTAAACATAAATTCCTCCAATGTTGTGATAAACGTACCAGAAATTTGTTTCTTAACTCTTTGTAATTCTTGCTCATTTCTTGCAGAAATTATTATTTTAGCCCCTAAAGTTGCGAGTTGCTTAGCAAGAACCTCGCCTTCATGCAAAAAGAGCAAAATTTGCTAAGCATAAATGGAATAAGGATAAAGGCAATAATAAAAAACTATGATTTGACATACCGATTCCCCGACTTGCTCCAGTAATCCAAACAACCTATTAGTCATTCAAAATACAAAATAAATAAAAAAATAAAGAATTCTTTAAACCAAACAAATTCACCAAACAATAATATCATGTCATCAAGATCTTAGACCTGTTATTCAGTGTTGCAGTCTCTGGGATGTTTAGAAAAAGGTTATTGAACAGTCTGTATTTATTTAGGGGGTGTTTGGGTAGCTTAATTTAACAACTTAGTGAGGTTATAAGCTGATAAGCTGTCTGGCTTCATCCAAACAATCAAAAGTGCTAATTACTTGATTAGCCATACCGAAACACAATAAGCTAATAAGCTATTTAAACATGCTTACCCAAGCACCCCTGTTTAGCCTTAATTTTCATATCGGTTCTGCCAAATTTCAAATTTAAAACCAAAACCAGTTCTATCAATTTATATCCAATTTGATTATGTTAAATTTAAAACAGAATTCATATTATTTTGAGTTCAGAAAATGCTAATTTATGCGTTAAAATCCCTAGGTTTAGGCGGTTAGCTCTTCAACTAAATCAAAAAGAAATTAAAAAATAGAATTTGAACTAAAATTCGAGCACCTTATCTTGAAAACTTTCGCGCTTTACTTTTCCTTTTGACAACAATGTGAAATCACCTAAAAAATACACACACAATATAACAATTTCATCATCCTTAATTAAATATAACAATATTAAAAGCTCGAATTGATGACGAACAGTTGGGGGAAGTGTAATTACCATCGCCTGTGATGAATTTGTGAGAAATTGTAACAATTACAGCAAGAATCGCGGAAGAAAATACAATGGAAAGCATTTTTCAGGTTCAGTGTGATGAGTGTAGAGATTCTGTAACTGGCGTTAGGTCGTTTATGTAGTGTATCGATGACTACAATGAGTCTGAATTTAACCGTCTCCTAACAAAATAACAAATTTGTACCTAACATTTTTTCTAAGGTATTCCTATTGTATATTCGAGTGATGAATTTGTGCACGACTTGAAACCATAAATAAGTAATGGGTAATGATTTTGAGATCACATGAATTATTTCACACATCACACTGTATAAGATTTAAAACATATTGTATAAATACGGTGAAATAATGGTTTTGATGTCTAGAGTAATTTATGTGGTCCCAAAATCACTTCTCATTAAATAATGAGCAACTGAACTCATAACTTCTAAAAAATTTCATCTGAGAACCATTACAAATAAATCATCACCAAAATGGTTAAATTTGTACCAAACATATTTGCAAAATTAATTTTTTAGTATGATACATGTGAGAAGATCAAGGGTATTTTGAGACCTAGTTTTTCAAAATAAAAAACTCATATTCTTGCATCCTTTTATATTTATATTATTCTACAACGTATTATTTATTGAATTTTTTTATATAACTGAAAGCTTCAATTCTCTCATATAACAATAAGTTTTAGGCTTATAGCTTTATAACCCCGCCCCTCTTGTAGTTCCATAAATACGTGACAAGGTAAATTGGATGAGTTTCTTTAATAATTTTAGTTGATCATTAATATCATGTAAATTTAACTCGTGAAATATTATGAACTCTAATATGTGTTGAGCACAGCTCGAGGCTGGAGCTATAGCCAAATGATCTCAATTTCAAGTAGCTCGTTACAAATATATACTTAATACCTTTATAAAACACACTCTTCATATACAGAGATTGTGTCAAGTCATAGTTGAAAAACGTGGATACACATACACTATTGAAGGAGATACCATAGATGTTACATTATATATCAAGCTCATAAAACTACAAAAGGTTAAAGTAATCGTACTTATTAATATCAGATAATTTCTCCCTTTATTGTAGCTTTTATATGTATAAAATAAATATTTGAATATTTTGTGTATGTTTGTCATGTATAAATATCATATAGGCTTAGGCTATATGGAACAATAGAAAATAAGAACATATTTTTGTTGGTAAAATAGCATTAGAGAGTAGAAAGAGAGCAAAATAGCAACCTAACCGGAAATACTATATAGTATAGGGATCAGAAATGACCATAAACAAAACCAAGGGGGCATTTTATAACTTCACAATCCTCAACGTGTTCACTTATAAACGTAAACACCTAAACAGCCACACCGAGCAAGAAGGTGCTACAAACACAAACAAACACACACACACACACGCTCAATCTCTCTCTGATCGATTAGCTAGGTTTTTATCAATGGCGGCCAGAAATGCACTCCTCAAGTACCTACGAGTGAACGTAACACCAGTTCTTCAATCTTCATCGGCTCAAAACCCTAGAGTTATCGGAGGAGGACTAATTCAGCTGTTCCAGCGTCATTTCTCCGCGGAAGTCAAGGGATCGTTCCTCGACAAATCAGAGGTCACCGATCGAGTGATTACTTGCGTCAAAAATTTCCAGAAAGTTGATCCGTCAAAGGTAAATTACCTAATTTTTAAATCAGTGTTAGTATGTTTGATTACGTAATTCTAAATTAGGGGTTTTATTGATGTTGTGATTGAGAATATTGAGCTTTACGAGGACACGTATTCGTATATATATAAGCCTTAGATTTGCCCAATTTGATCGAAAATTGTAGGACAGGGTCTAATTGTTGGGTTGTTTGGTATGAAATGGTTAAAATTATCGTCAGAAATGAGAGGTTATTGATAGGTGGAAAATGGAAGTAGAACAACCAGCTATGTAATATAATATGCTCAAAAGCTGGTGTGAAGAAGCTTATAAATAAGAGCTCATTAGCTTCATTGAGCTCAAGATTTTTTTTTCTTTTTTTCCATAATCCTCTTCACTCTCGCTTTTGAGCTTATTGGGTTTTGAAAACTGAAAACACTAGAACCTTTAAACATGGGCTTACACAAACACCTGTAAAGCACTAGTTTGTGGTATTAATTTAAGGATTTTGGTAACAATATCCCTATGGCAATGGTTAAGAAAAAAATTTATGCTTAAAATACATGTACATTAACCATAAAAAAAACAATCATTTAAAAACCACCAATCACTTTAGCGTGGTTATGTTTCAAAATTTGTATTTTAACCATCACAGTTAACCTTAAGCATAGCCCTAAGGCCTATGTTTTGCATTTTCCTTAATTTAATTAAAAGAAATGATAAATCATACATTAATCTAAAAGTTAACCTAATGACACAGCCCACATGACATGAATCCGCGAGCCCTAAAAAGGGCCACCTTTCTCATGTGACATTAGGTTTATTTTTAGGTATCACTTGGATTTTAAGTTTTATACTCATCTTTTGCAGGTCACACCAACTGCTCACTTTCAAAATGATCTTGGGTTAGACAGTTTAGATACAGTTGAAGTCGTGATGGCCCTTGAAGAAGAATTCGGGTTTGAAATTCCCGACAATGAAGCTGACAAAATCACCAACATTAGTCTTGCTGTTGACTTCATTGCATCTCATCCCCAGGCAAAATAAATGAGTTTATGCCATCAACTATTTTGTTTTCCTTTATTCAAATGCAAAACATTCTAAATTTTTTTTTGGGGAGATTTGATCATCTTTTGGCTTTGTTGTGCCGTTTTGCATAATTCCAGGTAATCGGATGTTACTTTTAGTATTACTTGAAGTTATTATATACTTTTGGATATTAGTTTTATGGATGCTTGTTGCTCAAATAACTGATATCTTTTGTAATAATGAACTTGGTTTTTTAAGTATATGCAACTTTTACATTGTATGGTCGTACGCATATAGAAGTTAATGGAGGGGCGCCGAAACTAAGAAAATGACGTCAGTTGAATATGTTTCTTTGTAATTGTCTAAAAAATCAATAAACCAATAAGGTTTCATTTAGGCAATTGTAATTATTATTGGTATTATCTTTCTTTTGTTTAACTCTTATTAATGATAAAAAGGACACATTTTGTACTGAACTAAACTTATTAAATTACAAAACTGAAAACCAAACTAAAAATCATAATCGGTGTTGGTTTAGTTCAATTTTGATCATTTTTCAATTCGGTTTTCAAACCCAAATGCTCATCACTATTCCCTACTTCAGAGGTTAAAATGGATCGAATTAAAAGTATAACAAAACAAGACTGGCCCGGTTTGGACCGTCCTAGTTCTATCCTGGTCTGACAATCCAATATTACTTTTAGCTTATAAACTAGACTAATTTCAATTTAAAAAAAATAACTGTTTCACTCGGTTAAAGACATAAACTAGTTCAAGCTTGACTGAAATCAACCCATAACCAGCTTTTTACTAGTTTGGTTTAATTATAGATATTTATCTACATTTTTTTCACTAGTTTGGTTTAGTTATAGGCATTTATCTGAAAAATATTAGGTTCAAAATATAAAAGATTTGCTTGGTAAATGTCCTCATTATCAAAAATCATAAAACCATCCAAAAGTATACTACTTAAAGATAGTACCAGCAAGACGAACTTGGTAACATTGGTACCAGGCCCGGCCATAAGGGTGTTCCACATGTTCAATTGAACAGGGCCCCCAAAAAATAGGGACCAAATTTACTCTATTTCCTTATAAGGTATTATATCTATGGCCGGAAGGGCCAGTGTTCGATCCTTAGGCTTGTTATATAAATTATGGTTTTTTTCTTTTCTGAAGTTTTATATATTTATAATGGAGTATTATATTTAGGTTTTTTTTAGAAAAAACCTTTAGTGAATCTAAGATACTAAATGTCAAACAAATATAAATTACTTTTCATAATAGCATTCTATTTAATTTATCAATACATCCAATGCAAAAAGATGCAATAAACATAACAAAATTAAGCTTAATCATAACAAATTATAAAACTTAAGCTTAACTATGATTATTAATTAAATTAACACACTAGAAAATTTGGTTTTTCTAGATAACATGAATATCACAAAAAGGAACTAAAAATTTTAAATGTCAAAAAATTTACTAATAGTTTAAAATTATGTCGTTTTCAATACTTTTATAACTAAGATTATATATATATATATCACCGATGTGCGTGTTTGTGTATGTATGAGCTCTATAAATATTTAAGGGTCTTTTTAAATTTTTGCACAGGGTCTAACATATGCCAGGGCCGGCCCTGATTGGTACTACTTAAAAATACAATTAGCGAACACGATAAATTTTCAACAATGACAATTAAAGCTTTTTAAAGTAGAACATTTGTTTTTTGAAACAGCTATAGATCAATTAAATATAATCAATTTGAAGATCGAAGACTTCTCAGTTTAAAATTTTATAGATAACATATTTACGGTAATGCATGAAAAATACATTGACTGAGGATTTAACACTATATAAGTACATATTGGTGATCGAAGAATTTCGACTACTTGTAATATTGTAGGATTTATAGCATTCATGCAATATTATGCTTGTAGTATGTAGTTGTAAGTTATATAAAAAAATTATAAGATGTTGGTACTTTTTATTTAAGTCTAGTATCACTGAAACTTTAGATTCTTAGAAAACAATTGTTAGAAAAAGTAAAGGGTTTTGTTATAGTTTGTTGATTCCTATTTTCCAAAAATATGTCCGAGAAAAACCATGTGATTACGCTCAACCACCTGACCCGACCCGACCCGACCTGGTCATAGACACATTCTGGAATTTTTTTTTCAAAAATAGGCTTGTTTTTGCCTGGTTTTTCACAAATAGGCTCGTTTTTTTTTCTCTTTCAAAAATAGGCTTTCCGGTGACCCGGAGGCCGGCTTTCCTATTGAAATAGGACTCCTGGAGGCCGGCTTTGGGCAAGACCTGACATACCCTTAAAAATGCCTCCCCGAGGCCGGCTTCAATAAAAGGTGCCTCCCCGAGGCCGGCTTTAATATCACCCTCGGCTATATATTCCACACTTCATACCCACCGCTAAACCACACATCTTTTCCTCCCACACTTCACAAAAAAAAAAAACTATAAAAATCAACATTCCCTTGGAAAAAAAAGTAAAAAAATAAAAAGAGGAAAATAGCATTTTTGTAATACCATGTGGAGAAGACAACAAACTTTAATCTATGAACTTCATCTACAGATTCAGATGTTAGAAGAATCAGTTGACCAAATGGGTCAACAAGGTCGAGCTCATGAACTTCGACTTATCATTGAGGAGATGCAACAGACAATGCATGAAATGGATAACCTGGCTTATGAAGGGGCGAAGGAGGAGGCGGTTCAGGAAGCAAGCACACATAGGATGCGACGTACGAGGGAAATGCCTCCACCGACATTACAGGCTGTGGAACAGGAAACTCAAAACTCCTCAATAGGTAATCAACAATCAGACACAATTGACTTGGTTGAGGAGTATGGTTGGGCCAGGAGTGTAGAGGAATTTTACTTGAACGGGGATAGGGGCGGGAATGAAACCTTTTGCTATATTATATTCTTAGGTCGTACCCAGGTACCTAGAGAGTTTTGGAGTACCCTGTTAGAAGATAATTCAAGCTCAGTTTTGTGCCGAGGGGTACGTAATTTAATTATGTTATTATCCATATTTTTAATAGAATCTCAAAGGTAAATAATTGTATATTTATTACAGCATATAGATTGTTGGGTTAGAAGATGGATGCGTTATCGATTGTATCTTGGCTATAATACTGGAGAATATAAACGATGGACAATAATGCCTACCAAGTTTGAGTCTCTACTCTTACCACCTCACGGATCAGATGCTGTAAAATATGCAGATGGCAGTTTGACACCTTACCCCTCTTGGGGGGACGTAGATGTCTTATACATCACGTTACGTTTAAATGATAACGTTTGGTTGCTTGTGCAGATGTATCTTGTTAGCAACGATACATGTTTATTTTGTAGTTTTCATCGTTCCATAAAGCATGATGTGCTTACGGCAACCCTAAAACGTTGGCGAGATGTTTTGCCCGATTTTAAAAGGAGTTTGTCCTATGAAGAAAGAAACCCCCAAGTTAAGGCGAATCTTTATTTCGCCAAAGGCATACCTCAAGGAAGGGAAGAAGACTCTGCTGTGTTTGTTTGTAAGTTTAGGCACTATTTGGTAACAGGGAAATCAATCAAGCAAGATGGAGTCGTCGATAGTAATCAGATCGCTACGGGTTATCGACAACTTATGGCTCGTGATTTGTATAGCTATCGTATTTTAGAATCACAACCCGAAAATTTTCCTTTTAGATCTGTGGTTTTATTTGATGATTTGGATTAAAGTTTCAATTGTATTTGGTATTAATTTATAAAATGATGTTAGTGTTTATTTGTCATTTAAAATGGTTTTTTATAATGCAAAAACATTCAAAATGCTAATTTAATGTAACATCTTGAGACCCGGCCTAGATTTTTTAATTAATTTCGGTAAGTAATTTAATTGTTTATTGTTTTATATAATTTATTTGATTTAATTATATTTAATTGTATTTTAACTATGGGGTTAAAATTAGTAAAACTGATATATCTAAATATTAAAGTGATCTTTTCATATTTGGGTTCACTTTTGAACCGGGGTTTCAAAAATATCTTCGTTGTTAAAATTGGAGTTAGTTAAGTCTAAATTAATTATCTGCGAACCAAATATCTTGTATTTTATACTGCATATTAAATGAAATTGGGTTTTTAATCCCCTTGTGTGTGCACGTGTCTTGACTGTGTGTGTGTCAAAATTAGACAAGTCTCCATCTCTCCTCCCTCTTTCATACGTACAAAACCCCAAACACCTCAAAGGTGTGTGTGTTCTTCATTCTTGCTCTAAATCAGCCTTAAACCTTCTTAATTTCAGCTATAATCACGAGTTTGTACAAGTTTAAAGGTAAGTTAGTGTTCCTTGTTCTTTGTTCTTGAAATTCTACATTGCATGATGAACTAGGGTTTTGGTGTATGAAGATTTTTGTTAGGAATTGTGAAATTGATGTATCAATTGTGTTTCTATGAGTTAGTAGGACTTATTACATGCTTAATTAGTGGTGGAATCTTAGACTTGATGATGTTTGTAAGAAATCACCATTGTTAGTGATCTTGAGGAAGAAGATGGGTTTTTAACCAAAAAGTGAAGTATGTGATTTTGGTGTATATTATGCATATGTTAGGTCAAATAACATGTTTTAAATGATATTTGTAGTTGGTAATTAACTATAACATGAATTGGTTGTTTTTGATAGATTAAAAGTAGTGTTTGGGTGAAATTTGTAGAAATCCCGTAAGCACAAGAAAATGACAGATTTTGACCATTTTGCAAAAATCATATAAAATCAACCGTAACTCCGTTTTGGGCGTGCGACCAGTCGTTTCGAAGGCCTATGAGTCTACTTTAATAATATAATATTTTCCTGGACTGATATGGTTATAAAAATGAGCAGATTTCTGAGTTAGTAATAGGTGGTTGTATGCATCTTTTCGGGTTAAACTTGTATTGATTATTTTGGGTGTTTCAAAGTATAACTAATTAACATGAAGTTGGTTATTATATGGTAATTGTATACTTGATGAAATGTTAATTAGGTGTTTGTAAACATTGGAAGTTAATAAAATGATTTTGACCCGTTTGGGCCTTATATGATGAAACTTGACTAAATGCATATTTTTAACATTGGACTTATACTTCAAATGTTTAGTTGGAAGTAAAATGGCATTAGTATGTTTATGAAAGTGTTAAGTGATGAATTGATCTTTACATGGTAGTGTTTGGATGTTTTTAGGTAAAAGACATAAAACTAGTCAAATTGGTAATATATGACTTTAACTTGGAAATTGTTAGCCATTGTTGTAGTTCAATAAATTGATCATATAAGAGTTTTATAAAGTATATTAACATGTCTTAATTGGTAGTTTGTAGTTTTGACCCGTTTTCTAGAATTGCTAGTTAAATTCATGAATTGTTGACTTTGGTCAAACATGTAAGTTGACTTTAGTCTTGGATGACTTGTAAACTTGGGACTATCAATTTCATGTCATAAATGTGTTACTTGATTAATTGGAAGTATGTTTGAGGTAGTTTCGGGTCTTGACCCGTTTGGTTGTTAATTGTGCAATTTGACTTAAATAAAGTCAAAGTTGGTTAAGCTTGTATATGGATGCAAGTAGTATGTCAATAACTTAAATTAGTGATAAATGGATAACTTGACAATGTGGTATTAGTAAATTGCAAGTTTGACTTGATTAAGTGTCCCGACCCGTTTGGGCCGATTATGTGCAACTTGGATAAAAATACATGATGAATTGCTTGGAAGTGACTTAATGGAATTCTAGACATTGTCAATTAATATGTTTTGAAATGCAAGTGTTAAATTGTCAATTGGTTTTACACATATAATGTTTTGACTTATAATTTGTACTTGTTGCAAAGTTAATGATTTCGGGTAACTAATTCGGTATTCGTTTTGTTACAGGAAAAGGAAAAGAAACTCAGTGATATAAGACTACTGAGTTCTTCACAAGGGAAGCTAAGGTGAGTGGACTTAACCTTCTTTCTTGTGTGATGTACAAAATTAGGGAATGGTAGAGTTTTGAGAAAAAGTGCAGGATTTGGGCATCTGGGGTAGTTCGCGACGCGAACTTGTGTTCGCGAAACGCGAACTCGGGCCAGAGAAGTTGGGGTTTGGTCGTGATGTAGTTCTCGATTCGTGAACTCTTAGTTCGCGACGCGAACTCTGAGTTCACGACGCGAACTTCGTCAGGAACAGATTTCTTGGCTGCAATTCTTTTTACAAGTTTATTCTTGGTCTAGTGGTTAATGGTAGTATGTGCACATGTTTTTAGAGGTTAGCTATGGTGGTTTTCGGCTACGCTTCGTTACTCTTGGTGGGGGCGATCGGACTCCTTCGTATTCGTTATGTAAGGAGGGATCACCGTGCCTCTAGTAAAGAAGCCATCGGTTGACTGTTGTTGGCCGACAACAGTTGAAGGTCCTCGCCCGACCGCCGATCCTCTTATAACGTCCAATTGCTTGTGGAAGTTTGGACGGGTTTTCCCTATTGATTTCTCTTGATTTTCTAATTTGTTGTGGTTATGCAAATTGATGTTTATTTCTATTCACTTAGCTTTGTGCTAATCCCTCATTTGTTGAATCTTTTCAGGTTGTGGATTTGGCTTGACTAGAGTCGGGTTTTGGAAGTCTGACCGTACTCTGATTTTGTAAACCGGGTCGAGCCTGTTTTTAGTAACACCTTTAAATGTTTTATATATTTTGGTTAATATGTAAATGGCCTTTATAATATGTAATAAATAGGGTTTATAGTTTTCTAAAATCGCTTCCGTATGCATATTAAAAAAAATGGCTCTAAGATTGTGGTGTTACATTTAATGCATGAATAACTCCAATTTTTAAAGGTTTTGGACGTAAGTGTATATACGGGATTTGTAGTACCCGGGTCAAGGTTTCCATGCATATAAAATTCGTTAAAAAAAAACACGGGTGAGAAAGTTAAATGGTTTGCAAAAGTCAAAAAATTAAAACAAAAATAAATACTTGCATAATACAACTTTGGGCAAAAATATAAGCTAATGATTGTGGCCCCTTCTACCTCCTGTCCCACAATTCGGCGGTCTTCTGTTTCTTACCGGCCTAACTTGTTCTTCTGGATTAGATGGGTCTATATTGATGTCAAACGGATGGACCGGACTCACGTTTCTATTAGGTTGTTGATCAGAAAATTGGCCCGCGAAATAATTCTGAGGGGGATCTGTGAAGCCTGAATTGTGCAAAATATTGTTGGTGAGCATACGCGCCGGGGGGGGGGGGGGTATTCGCAAATAATTCCGGGAATAAATTATAATCGTTTTGAGATATCCCATCCATATTAATTGGATTTTCGTTTTGAAATTGCGTACTAGAACCCCCCTGTTCAAAGTTTGAACTTGGAACGTAGCCCATTTGGTGTGATGTACTTGCACCACCAGCATATTCCGTTTGCGTTTGTTGGGCACTAGAATCCCCCCGGTTTGATGGGCCCTCATCTTGTGTTTGTTGGGACCTACGAGCCCCCCGCATCCATCTGGGAACCGGCATTAATTCCTCCTGTGTCAGCGGTGGCGGTTGTTGGTGATGTTCTGACACACGAGCAGTCCAAAAACTTGGTCGTTCTTCCGCACCGGCTTGATGCAAGTATGTCTGGGACCATTGATACATGTCATCTACAAAAGGCTGAAACTGCTGTTGTCCGAACATTGGTTGCATCATCGATTGAAGATGTGTTAACCCATCAACCTACATACATGTTATATCAATTATTAATACATATTATGACTAAGTGTACATATAAACATTATTATGACATATTACCGCAACATTTAAAGCTCCTCCCAGATTATGGCCACGTGAAAAGTTGCCTCCAACAGGCCTTGGATTTTTAATAAAGCCTATGGTACGCTGAAAGTACCAAGGCATATAATCATCAGCAGTTGTTGGACTGCTCATCCATTGTCCGTTGAAGGAAAAATTAAGCCGGTTGTTCCAGTGTGTCACATAAACGACAAGCTCCGCCCGCCAATCTTTACCCACGCGTCCTCTACGTTTCTGTTTACGTAACAACCTATGATCCGCTATAGTAAAGAGGGGCGTGATGTGTGAAAACCAGTTATAAAATAATAACCTAAAATACGCCTTCTCTAAGTTACCACACTCTTAGGCAAGTATGACCTAATCGTGAGTAATACAGTTCAGGTAAGTAATTCGGGTATATTCGTCTCCACAGGGAACAGTTATGCTGACTAAATAATGTAGTACTAATGATTTAATCGGAATGATTGCATAAAGTAGGGTTTTTGATTTTAAACTAAGTAATTAAATAAATTGATTAAATGTAACTTTGAACTTTTGAAAACTGAAACAGGCTGACAAAGTAGTAAAACTGTGTTCAAATAAGAGAGAGATATTCACTATGATCGATTCCGTCTAAGTCTAGGTTTGGTTGGTTAAATCCCGATTTAATTGATATTCTAGAAGTTAGGGTAGTAGTGTTCTCTAACTCCCTACAATGACCGTACTATCATTCCTAAGAAATATTTTCCTAAAGAATCATATTATAGTCACACTTCGGTTTGTTAAATATATCTAGGCTTGGATTTCCGTCGCCTTCTAATCTAGAATTGGGTCATAACTAAGATTAGACTTCTGGCTTTACCTAAGTTATTGATGTTTAAACTCGAACCCCTAAATCTAGTGGGTTGCCAACTACGTCACCGAGATGAAAAGTTGAAGTAATTATTAACTAAAATTGCTAGTGGTCACTCAGCAAAACAATCAATAATTAACAGATCAAACAATCAAATATTTAAGGTTCAATCAAAAGGATCTTTGATATAAAAAACAAATATTCAAAACCAATATTAAAATCCTAAAAATACCAAACCTAAATCCTAGATTTCATCTAATCATAGTGAATAATAAACGACTAGCACATAGACATGCTAGTAATCGTCAAACAAAAGTAAATAATCGAAATACCAAACATAGTTTCAAAAGATATGATTAAAAACCAACTAATGTTTGAAAGATGATGATTCTTGATGCTTGGTTCCTCTCAGATTCGTCCAGATCTGCTGCCGCTTCAGAATCAATGTTAATTAGGTCAAATTTAGCTTAAATACCCCTCAGATCCGTGCGTACTCGCGTTGCTAAAACTGAAATTCGCGTTGCTAAAGCCTGATCCCGTGTAAATTAGCGTTGCTAATCCTGAAATTCGCTTTTGCTAAAATCTGCTTCCTTTGTGAACTCGCATTGCTAACTCGAAAATTAGCATTGCTAAACCTTTTTTTCCCAAAACGAACAGATATATTTAGAGATCACGAATAAGTAGATTCGCTTTGCTAAACTTTCAAAGCTTGACTCGCGATGCTAACTTCTTGGCTCGCTTTGCTAATATTTCCAGGAAGCAAAATCTTCATTTTTCGTGCAGTTTTCGGCTTGTATTGACATGTTTATTAATTAAGGCCTGAAGTACACGAGAAACGCTATTTTTGAGTGATAACACCATAATTTAACAATAATCATACATAAAAAGAGGAATATTGGCAGATAAATATATGTATAAATCTGCCAATATCAGGGCGCCATTGGAATTTGTTGGTAAAGCGAAAATTGTCTCAAAACCATGTTGGGTAAGTACTGCTCAACTACTTCCCAATGAATAACATATGTTTCACATAACCAGTTCTGGGGTTGTATGTACACACTGGTGATAGAACACCGGCAAAATTTTCATAGGGAGTCCATAAGAACTGCAAAATTTTGTTATAGCTCAATATTTTGTATAACATTTATAGATTAGATTTAACTAGTAAAATACCTCTCCACTTTCCACCACTTCTAACCCTGACCTATACGCTGTCACGCAGTTCTTGGTTATCTGCACGTAGCTTAACTTTTGATTCCACCTGAATTTTAATATATTGAAAATTAGTTATGCTATTATCATTTTAATATAATGATATAATGATAACGGATTACGTACCTAGCACCAAAAGTTTTTCCTGTTAATTGTATATTTCGATCAGTAAGAATCGGAGATAAGTTGGGCAACCTAGTCCATGCCCATAATTGAAGCAAACTCATAGGCCCGCAAATGTGCCATTTTTTAGGATTAGTTGCTTTGGACAGGTTTCGGTAGAGACTGGCCAGAACATCACTACCCCAACTATATCGACCGCAAGCCTCTAGGTCCTCAAGGAAGTATAAAAAAATACAAATGGAGGTGGCTGTTAGTATTATGCGTAAATATAGTACCGTTCAGTAGAAGGAGTATGTATAATCTTGCTCTTTGTAGCCACTCCACTTCAGTCACCGGGGTAAAGTCCTCCATAAATTTAGTGAGACATTTTACTCTCACCTGACTGCCATTGAAATCAACTCTTGCTGGCCTAAACCCAAGCAACCGCTCAAAGTTACCAATTATGTCGTCATAATTGGTTCCGGGTTCAACACCTGTAACAGCGGGTCCATCAGTCCGCAACCCCCATATTGCTTGAACATCTTGGAGGGTCACTGTGACCTCTCCAATTGGCAGGTGAAACGTATTTGTTTCCGGACGCCACCTCTCGACGAGTGCTGTGACTAGACCGTGATCAACTTCCCTGTATTTACAGTCAAGCACTCCTCCAAAACCTGCTGTTGTTATGAAGTTCCAGAAGACATCGGGAAGTGCCGAACGGACACGATTGTGAATTCGGAAAAATGTTTTATCAGCCCGTCTAATATGTAAAACATCATCAGGGATCTGATTGGAAAATACACTATATGCTCTGTGCTCATTAGCTAAATATAATAATTCTGGGTTGATAGGATCGGGAACAACTTGCATGTTATTCATTTTTGAATGAAAAAGATGGTAATATTTTTGAAGTATTTATTTGAAGTAGAGTTTGAGGAATTGAGGTTGAAGTGGAGTTTGAGGAATTGAGTTTCAGTGTGGTTTGATCTCAAGGTTGGTAGGTTTTATAAGCAAATGTTGCCTTCTCGTAACCTGCTTTTTGACCGATGTAATAAAAAAAATTAAATTAGCTGACAGGGCCTCCCCGAGGCCGGCTTCGACTGACAAAGGCCTCCACGAGGCCGGCTTCGACTGATAAAGTACTCCCCGAGGCCGGCTTTGACTGGTTAATGGTGGTGGTTGGGGCCAGTTTTGACCGAAGTAAATGGTTGGGAAGTCCGTGAATAAATGTGTTCTAATAAAGTCCGTGAATTAAAGTTGATATAAAGTGCCTTGCAGAGTTCAGCCTTTTAAGTGTAGTCAACATCAATATTTGGTCCGTGAATTAAAAGATGGTAGTTGGAATATTTAGTCGACATCAATATTTGGCATAAAAGACAACTGCACGCTGACACCTCCCTCCCCGAGGCCGGCTTCCACCTGACCTGACAGAGGCCTCCCCGAGGCCGGCTTCCACCTGAGAAAGCCCTCCCCGAGGCCGGCTTCCATCAAAAACTTGGCAAAAACTTAATCAGTGATGTAATTCGAATGCTTCAATTACAGTTGACATAAAGTGAAGTAATTCTTCAGCCTTATTATGTCAACTTTATGTCCGAATCCCACTATCAACAATCCAGCTATAATTATTTTGTGATTGGGAGCAATTGTATTGTCAAATTCGAATAAGAAAGTACAGATTCACTGAAAAGTTTTATATTTTGTAGTTGGGTGGTATTTAACCTTCAGCTGTATAAATACGTATATCATTCATATACTATCATTCCACTATCAACAACTATAACTTTCAATTTCTTCCACTACTAAAATCCTTCCACTAAATACATATCCTTCAAATGGCTTTGGCGAAACCTTTTATTGATACTCTATATTGGGGTGGTAACCTTGATTTTTCAAACGGCTTATTATCAGGTGATTCGTACCTGCAATGTTCAATTGTTTTTGTAACCAAACATAGTTACGAAAGTTTTGAAAACTTGGCTTACAGCCATCTTCAAGTCACGAAAGACCAATACAACTTACACTACTATTTATGTTATGACTTATACGGTTTAAGTTACACTGCAAGAGTAACAAGTGATGAAAGCTTAGAAACATTATACTTTATTGCCGGTATAACTGAAGAATTCATGGGTCATATTTTTGTGGACTCTTTTAGGAGACACAAACCATAGACGTTGGGGGAACACGACATCAAACATCGCCGAGAGTTACAACAATGTATTGCGTGGGGCTAGACTTCTCCCAATTAAGGCAATGGTTGACTTCACATTCACAAAAACTGTCAACCTCTTCAGAGAGCGTGCTGAGAAAGCGTCTAAATGTAACACGCCACTAACCCCGCGTATGTGGGGTCTTTTCACCAGACGCGACATATATGCACGACAGCACGATATTTTGAACTTTGACTACAGGGAGAGCGTGTACAGGGTGAGGACACGGGTTCAACCGGGCCAAAGTGGTGGGAACGATCAAACGGTGACTTACAACGATGGAAATGGTTCTTATATATGCGGGAAGTGGCAAATGATGCGCTTTCCGTGTTCACATGATATTGCCGTTTATCGTCATAGAGGTGATGACCCGAACCGTCTCGCGAATCGGGTGTATACAACACACTTTTGGCAACGTCAATATCGAAAAGCCTTTACACCGCTAGCCCATGTCTTTTACTCGAACGACCCGAATTGGGGATTGAGAGCCGCAAGTGGAAGAATTTCAACAAGAAGGGGGAGGAGACAGGTGAATAGGTTCCCTACCGAGATGGACCAAGCAGATCCAACGCAATCTGGCGGAAACCGTTGTGGAATTTGCGACCGACCAGGGCATAACAGAACCAGATGCCCAAATATTAGTGGAGATTGATTGTAGAAGCATTGTGTGCTTTTTAGTTATTTATTTGGTACTTAAGTTAATGTATTATTAAATATGTAATAGGTTTTTAATGTACTTTTTAATATGATAATACCAGTTTTATTTCACATGATATATCAAACTATATTACATATCATTCGTTCTCACGTTTAACAGTAAAAATCACATTTCTACCATTAGTCTGATAGTCTTCATTTATGGTAAAAGTACAAACTTCATTATCCAAAATTCCGTTTTCATGCATGAAATGCTTGAAATCACCACTCATTTTAACTTGCTCACGAAAAGCATGGAGGTCCATGACTTCAACAGAATCACCTCTTTGTATCACGCAATGTCTTTTCTGAAGGAGGTGGTTATGCTGCCTCACAAACCAAACGGGTAAAATCTAAAAATATAAAAAAAAAATATATATACTTCCTCCGTATCAAAATAAGTGACACACTTTCCATTTTGAGGTGTATCAAAATAAGTGACACACTTTGAAAACTTTCCTTATTTGGTAAAAATAGTGGGACTCATACCCACTAACTATACACTTTAATAAAGTGAAATTACCCTTATACCCTTACTTTTACTTTTAAAACTCATTAATATCACTTTATTCAAGAAAAGTGGGGCTCATTCTCCACTAACTATGTACTTTAATCTATTTTAACCTCTACTTTAATCTTTTACCTCAAAAAACGTGTAAGCCAATTTGTGTCACTTATTTTGATACGGAGGAAGTATGATTTTAGTTAATTGAACAAATATTATCTTGTAATTTTACAACCACATTTTAAACGTACCATCTTTTGCTTTCTCGTGTCAAATTTCTTAAACCTCCCTTTTAACTGCCTGGGATGAAGAACATCCGGTCCTATTTCACCCAAGTTTTCAATATATCGATCATATTGAGCTTGCTCTGCATCAAGCCAACATAGTTGCTCCTCGTCTGCAATTTCTTCTGCATGCACCTCATTGTAATCTCTAGCTATCAAACTTTCTACCTCAGCCTCATCTAAAGGAGGCGAATCATACACGTAATGATATGGAGGAGACTCGTTATTCGACGAACTCATTGTTGTTTTTTTGATTTGTGAAGAAGATGGATAAGTTGTGAAATATGTTTTTTTTGTGAAGTGTAAAGGGAGAAGAAGATGGAAGATGTGTAGTTTTTTTTTGTTGATATGGTGAATGAACCCGGTGTGTGAAGTGTGGTATATGTATGGGAAAAGCCGGCCTCGAGGAGGCGTTTTAAGTGAAGCCGGCCTCGGGGGCCTTCTGTCAGGCCGCATGTCACGAAGCCACAAAACCGGTCTCCAGAAGTCCTTTTTTAATGGGGAAACCGACCTCCAGGACTCAATAAAGCCTATTTTTGAAAAACAAAATAAAACGAGCCTATTTATGAAAATTGAGGCAAAATGAGCCTATTTCTGAAAAAAAAAAAAAAATTCGACATTCTGCAACTTTGAATTCCCAAAAAACCACTACGAAACCCTTGACCGGAGTCACACCGCCGGTGAGGCTGATACGAACGAAATTTCACGAAATGAATATTAACTTTGTGATTCTCTCCATCCTTTTATTATTAGTATTCTGCCACAATTGTAGTAGCAGCGACAGTAGCAGCAGCGGGAAAAACAGAGAAATTATACAAATAGAAGGTGATAATGATATTGTGTGGATCGTTCAGCTATCCGATCTTCATTTTAGTGTTCATCATCCTGAAAGAGCTTTTGAATTCCAGAAATTTGTTAGCTCCACTCTTTCCATGATCAATCCTTCACTAGTTTTCATCACCGGCGATCTCACTGGTATTCTCTTCTCAAATTTTGATATTAATCTGAAATGTTACTTGTTCACATGATTTGATTGAAACGTAACCTAATTCATGTTAATTTTTGGGGAAATTAGCTGATAATTTTGAGTTGTTCACAGATTATATGTTAGGAGTGATGAAGGCGATTTTGAATTTTGATGTGTTTCTGCAGTAATTTTAGTTCGTTTCATAAGTGGTTAGGAATTAGAAAACCAATTTGTGTGATGTAGTTTAAGAATTTTTTTTCATTGAGTGATTCAGTTATAGCTCAGAATCGAAGGATTTGTGATAATAATAAGTAGCAAGTGAATACAAGTCGTACAGAACATGATGTAAAATACCAAAAGTTACAATTCTGAATCTTAAAATTAACTTATGTTTTCTGTGATAGGATATAAACATTTTTATGCAGCTTAAAGAATCATAATCAGATTATTAGTTCATTAAAGTTGGGGATAATTAGGTAAATTCAGTTTTCTGGTTTCGAGATTTATAAAGCTAATTACACATAATTCTCACAGATGGTAAAAGCAAAGATCATTTAACAATGAAGCAGAATGAAAACGAGTGGATTGAATATCAAAAAACAATGCAAAATGTTATAAGAACGAGTGGTCTTGATCAGAATATATTTTATGATCTTAGAGGAAATCATGATAATTTTGGTGTCCCCACCATGAATGATGCATTTGATTATTATTCAAATTACAGCATAACCGGAAACTTGGGAAGAAGTCAATCTGTCAATAGTGTTACTCTGCAGGTTAGTTTTTTTTTTTCAAGCTCCAATGTTTATACATTTTGCATTATTTAGAGTAAATACATAAATCGTCCCTGTGGTTTGTATAAAATTCTGGATCCTGTCCCTCGACTTTTTTTTATTACACGGATAATCCTTAATTTTGAAACGTGTAACACAAACGGTCTTAAAGCAAAAAAGACCATTAATTTTTTAGGGACGGTTGATGTTAAAAGTTTTAGAATTAAGGACCGTTTATGCAACAAATTTCAAAATTAGGGACCGTTGATGTTACAACTTTCAAAATTAGGGACTATTCATGTAATAAAAAAAGTCAAGGGTCGAAACCCATAATTTCTCACAAACCACAGGGATGATTTATGTAATTTATTCTTTTTCATTAAAATCTGCTTATGTTTTTTTCCGTTTGAAGTAAATTTTGGTTAATAATACTTATGGATGTTATCATTTCATATTCATATATTTACCAATTAACAATTCATTGTGCACATGTTTCATCACTTAGACTAGCAACCGGAACCTTCTATTTGTTTCATTCGACACCACAAGGTCCACCGGTTTACGCGGGCCCACAAATCTTTTCGGGCATCCAACTAACCAACTTCTAACCGAATTAACCGCTCATCTCTCACAATGGGATTCAGTTACCACTTTTACAAAACCAATAACCAAAATCGCATTTGGCCATTTCCCATTTTCATTTTCCGCACCAACAAATTCAAAAGAAACCCTAAAAGAAATTTTCCTCCACAACTCATTAACCGCTTACCTTTGTGGCCATCTTCATTCAAGATTCGGTAAAAATCTAAAAAGACACCATGAAACCGATCACAAAATTACAAACTCTAACAACCTTTTACAACTAAATATACATAAAAAAGGTTCACAAAGTAGCACAAATTGTCAAAATGGCAGTCAAAAAGTCAACGAATTTTGGGAGTTAGAAATGGGCGATTGGAGGAAAACTCGAGCTATCCGGATTATAGCTATCGATAAAGGTCGATTATCGTTTATTGATACCGATCTAAAAAAGGGAGCTAAAGAAATATTAATATTACCTACTTACCCTTTAGATTCCCGTTATATTTCAACAACTTTTCTAAACAAATATAAATGTGAATCAATGGAGGACAGTTCTCATATTCGAGCCCTAGTTTTTTCTTCAACTATAATCAAATCCGTTAAAGCAAAAATATACGATTCGACCCTTAACGATCTTCACATGGTTCTAGAAGCTTCCATGAGTAAAAATGGAGATTTATACACTGTTCCATGGAATTCAACAGCTTTTATGGATCATTTTAAATATAGATATTTACTACAGATTGAAGCAGTTAATATTAATGATGAAATTAGTTTAACCGAATTAATACCGTTTTCGTTAAACGGTTTTCGTGCTGAGCTGTCATGGACATGGAAGGAATTTTTTGTGATGGGAATTCAATGGGCGGATTTATACTACCCGATATTCTGGTTATTCTATTTTATTATATTCATTATTCTTATATTACCAAAAATCATCATTTCATTATGGAAAAATCAGTACACGTACAAGTTTTTTAAAGCGAATAAAGGTGTTTTAAACGGTTTGACATGGGTTTTTGCTGAGGTGGACAGTATCCCATTTTTGTGGAAGATGATGTCAGCATACTTGCTTTACCTTATATTATGTCCATGGTTTTTAGGTCAAGTTTTTACTGAAAGTGGTAGTGACAGGGGGTACATGACATATAAAGGTTGGGTGGTTAATTTTAATGATTTAAAAAAATTGGAATTTATTGGATTTCCTGATGTTATGGTGGTTGTTATTCCTCATCTTTATTTTGTGGTTTTACCGGCGGTTATTATTATTGGGATATTGGCGGCTGAGAAAGCAGTTTATCAAGATCACATTTTTTCACTTTCGGGTAAAAAAAGAGATGATTTTGGTGTAACTGATGGAAGATTAAAATCAAGTAATAATCATATAATTGGTTGGATTTTATTAAGGCAGTTACTTAAATGGGCTCGGGGTATATTATTGATTTTCTCTCTAGCGGTTTGTTGGAAGCATTTTAAGGTAAGTATTATTTTGACCAGTTTATTTATAAATGATTAAATGCGTTTATTTGGGTTGTATTTTGTTTTAAACGGGTCGAGTAGGTTAAACAAATTGAAAGTCTCCAAAAATGAAAAAAAAAAGATAATCATAATTTGCAGATTAATAAATATAAAAAAGGATAATTACAAAAATAGCCAAATTACAAATGTACATTAATGATATTTGGCTATTTTGTAATTATCCGTTGTAAAAATTCAAGAAATTGTATAAAAAAATGTAAGTGGGTTGGCTAATATTTTGCCCACTTTTTACCCTAACCCAACTTGCCCGACCCGTACATATCCCTGCCCCTAGTAAATACTCAGAATTCCTGTAATTTGTTAATATTTTCTTTTAGAGTAAATTACAGAAATTGTCCCTGTGGTATTCCCGATTCTGCGTTTTTGTCCCTATACTTTTTTTTTTCGTTTTTTTTTGTCCCTGTGCTTTTCTAAATTCTGCATTTCTGTCCTTCAGTCCAAATTTTGCTGTTAACTCACCCCACATGCCAAGTATGAGAGGGTATTACATGAAAAGCAGACAATATGTTAGTTGAAATACTCGATGATTATTACATGAAAAGCAAAAAAGATGGGTGAAGAAGGTTTAAAAAGATGAAGATGTGGGTTTTGTGTCTTAGATGAATTTGGGGGAGATGAAGAAGATGAAGGAGGAAGTAGAAAAAAATGGAAATAAAAATAATAATATAAATTGACCAAAATGCCCTCATATTTTTGGCATATTCCGTTAGTTAACATCAAAATTTGGACGGAAGGACATAAATGCAGAATTTAGAAAAGCACAGGGACAAAAATAATGAAAAAAAAGTACAGGGACAAAAACGCAGAATCGGGAATACCACAGGGACAATTTCTAATTTCTGTAATTTACTCTTTCTTTTATGAATGTATTGTATGTAATATGTATTATTATAGAGAGTAATGGTATTTAGGCCTACCATTTAGACCTACTCATAGGCCTACTCATTCACGTGTCAAAATCAAGGGATAATATTAGGAGAGAGAATTAGTGGAATACACATGTCTTCCTATCAAGTGGGTAGGCCTATGAGTAGGTCTAAATGGTAGGACTAAATATCATTTCTCTATTATAAATCTTATGCTTTTGTGTTCTTGTTTTATGAATGCAGAACTGTTGGGCCCTTATGAAAGCTTATGAGATGAACCCGTTGGCGCATTTTCCATTCTATAGCTTTACGATACCATTGTTATTGGCTTACGTTTTCTACAAGACAAAAAGACTATAATGCCCTTTGCTTCTTAATCCCCATAAGGTTACAATAGTTTGAAACATTTTAGAAATTTTAGGAAGACCCAAAAGCATGTTTTATTCTTTTCATTTCACTAATGGATGAAAACAAATCATGTTTGGGTATATATATATATATATGAACACAAATATGGATTATTGATGGGGATCAAAGTGCTTTTTTATGATAGTCGGTGTTGTAAATATTGGTCTCGGCGGCCGATTAGTTGCCCCCTAGGCGGGTTATCAGCGACTGACCGCCCTAGAAATTGCATAATAGGTGAAATTAATCGTCTGGTCAACATCGGTGAATATTAGTGAAGTCGGTCAAAATTAGTCAACATTGGTAATGTTCATTTATTTTTAAATAATTCTTTTATAATTTAGGGTATTTGTTTAGAAACGGATTAATTACCGTTGAGATCAATTAATCACTCGAAGGTGGTCGATCAACTACGATCCACCGATCAATTTCTACGAGGTGATAGACCTTTACTCAAATAATTAGATTGTCAACTTGAAAGAAGTATGTTAAAGGCAATCTGTTTTTTGAACTATCATATCTTGCTGGGCAAAGAGTAAATAAATTTAGTAATCAACTCTAAGTGGCTTTAGTGTCACTAAGTAAACTTTAGAGGGGTGATTTTTCTACCACAATTTTTAAGGCATGTACCACATCCAATGCTTAATATACTTGTACAGTTAGCTGTAAAACCTGTACTGTGTGGTATAACCATTAAAAGTTGTGGTAGCAATATCAATTCTCAAACTTTAGGGACTTAAATGTCAGAAAAGTAAACATAAGGATTCATGTGTCTTTGAAGTAAAGTTCAGAAGCAAACGAGTATCTTAAACCGCTTAAATGCTTTGGAGGCTCACAAGTGTCAATATATTAAGTTATGAGAATTGATATTGCTATCACAACTTTTAATGGTTATATCACACAGTACTGATTTTACAGCTAACTGTACAAGTATATTAAGCATTGGTTGTGGTATATACCTTAAAAGTTGTGGTAGGAAAATCACCCCCTTTAAGTTATAGGGGCCGACTATTAAACAGTAGACCTTATTAAATTATGCTTATAAGGCGACCAAACCATATTTGGTTAGCGTGCTTTACATCAGCTTTTCTATTCCGATTAAACATATGATGAAATGACGAATCCCGATTAAACCCACATTGAGCAATCATTGCATAATTTAAATGTGTCACTTCCCCATGGAAACGACTAATGATATATTATAAACGGTCACACACCTCTTCATAATTTTTTTAGTATCGAAGACTCTTCATATTTAGGATTAAACATACTCTTTTGTTGTTTTTTGTTTGTATAAAGAAAATTCTGTAGTGGTAGCCAGAATTGTGCAATATCAAGCACAACCGAAAATTTGAGAAAAAAAAATATGTCCAAAAGTAGACCGTGAATTAGAATTTAGATTTTATATTAGTTTTAAACTCAAAATTTAAACCTAATTTTAATAATCATTTCATTAAAGTTGTTTATTGTTTCATATGGTATAGTTTCAAGATGCATGTTAAAAAAATAAAGAGTAAATTACAAGAATGAGATTTATATCAAATTTTAGGAAACTTTCTGAAGTGCGTTAAAATATTCAGCGGACATTATGCTAAATGACTATAGGTGTAAAGAGTTTTCAAAAAAAAAAAATAAAAAAAAAAATACCAATATATTCTCTCCGTCCCACAAAAAACTTCCCATTTCACTCTAAATTTTTGTCCCACAAAAAAATTCTCATTTCCTATATTTGATGGGCTCCAACAATAAAAAAAAACTATTATTATTAAAGACCCCACCACTAAGGCCCCGTTTGTTTTGACGTAATCCCCCGTAATCCTCCGTAATTGTAATTCAATTACATTACGATGGGATGTTTGGATGGGCTTTTTCTTCGTAATTCATTTACGACGTAATCTCGAATTACGACATTCATTGTAATTGAAATCCGTCCCAAAACCCTATGAATTCAATTACGGTGAGACCTCTCATACTGAAAAGACAAAAATACCCCTGATAACCCCCCTACTTTATATAAAAACACATCAGATCCCTAAATTGAAACTCCTTTTCATTCTCACGTCTTCACCATGGAAAGCGAGAGAATTTCGGAAACCTAATCGAGACCTACATCCAGTAAATCGTCATCTTCAATTGCAATCAAGGTATTTCGATTCTATTTCATCTCCTTTACTGTTCACGTCTTCGATTATCATTTCGATTCTGTTTCATCTCTTTTTCTGGTTCATGATCGATTATGCGTAATTGTGGTTTAATTCACAGATTTGTTGTTGTCGAGTGATTGTACTTCGATTAAATGCTTTGCTCTTCGAAGATTTAACGTGATTTATCAGTATTCATGGATATATTGCTGTATTCATTGATTTGTTGTGATTTTTGTTGCCGTATTCATTGATTTAGGTTCATGAACTGAATTTGTTTTATGAGTTGAATTGGCAGTGCTTTTTGAACACAAAGTTGTATCCAGTAGCTACAATGTCTCGACTTAGTACTACTTGTAGACGTAGGTTGAGGAGGAGGCATATTGTTATGGCTTATTGGAACCAAGTTATGATATCGGTAGTATGGTTTTTTATAACCTTATGCAATTTGATAGCCAAATACAAAAGTAGTAGACAACGTACTCGAAGTATAACATCAGATTTGGATCGATGCACAATATTGCATAGATATGCTTATGAAAGCGACAAAATGTGCATATCACAACTTAGGATGAACAGGAGATGTTTTTCTAAATTGTGTGACATGCTAGAAACATCAGGTGGGTTAAAAGCAACTAGATTTATGAAAGTGGATGAACAAGTTGCCATATTCCTTCACATGATTGCCCATAATGTTAAGAATCGAGTCCTTACTTGTCGTTTCCATCGGTCCGGAGAAACAATTAGCAGGCTTGTCACTCGAGTGTGTCATGCGGTGATAAGATTGCATCCATTGTTGCTTAAGAAACCCGAACCTATCACCGAAGACTCTACATATCTCAAATGGAAGTGGTTCAAAAACTGTCTAGGGGCTTTAGATGGAACACATATAAAATGTTTAGTGCCACTTGAAGACAAACCTAGATATAGAACAAGAAAAAATGATATTGCTACAAATGTATTGGGGGTTTGTTCACAAGATATGCAATTTATATACGTGTTACCGGGATGGGAAGGTTCAGCTGCAGATAGTAGAGTGCTTAGAGATGCCTTGCTAAGACCACATGGATTAAAGGTTCCAAGACCAGGTAACTTATTAATACAAATTAACTATGTACTAGACATCAAGGTTATACTAACTATAGTGTATTTTTAGGTTATTACTTGGTAGATGCTGGATATACAAATGGAGAAGGTTTCCTCGCCCCTTATAGAGGTCAAAGGTATCACTTGAATGATTGGCGTGATGGACATAAACCAACCACTCCAAAAGAATTATACATTATGAGGCATTCTTCTGCACGAAATGTTATAGAAAGATGTTTCGGTATTTTAAAGGCAAGATGGGGAGTTTTAAGAGATAACTCGTATTATCCGGTTGTAATAAAGAATAGAATCATAATGGCGTGTTGTCTTCTACATAATTATATAAGGCAAGAAATGAAAGATCCTTTTGAAGACGATGATGAACTTGATGAGGGAACTGGAGACAATGGTGGAAATGATGATTATGTCACAACCATCGGGGCTTCAGACGAATGGACTGCATTTAGAGATAATTTAGCACAAACAATGTTTGATTCTTGGAATGCAACAAACTGATGTTATTTGTAGTTTTAGTTGTACTTAATGACTATGTTATTTGTGCTTAATGACTATTTTATTTTATTTTGTATTTTATTCGTATTTTAATTGTATTTTATGACTTATTTGTTGTTTTATATGTACTTCATGACTATGTTATTTGTGTTTTATTTGCAGGTATGATGGAAAAAAGTCGAACTTATAGGGCCTGGTCAGCATTCGAAGATGCTAAACTTGTGGAAGCCATGTTAGATATGGTTAACGCTGGTGGGTATAAAGCCGATAATGGTTTTAAATCTGGGTATTTACAATATTTGGGACAATTATTGAAAGAATCACTTCCGAATGCGGGTATTTCACCGAAACCTCATATTGAGTCACGAGTCAGAACTATGAAGAAAGATTGGAAAGTTGTTTATGATATGGTACTTGGTAAAAACACAAGCGGGTTTGGTTATGATAGTGTTAATCGATGTGGAATTGTTGAATCACCTGAGGTTTGGAAATCTTATGTTCAGGTATAATATAATATCATATATCACACACACACACAGATATATATATATATATATATATATATATATATATATATATATATATATATATATATATATATATATATATATATATATATATATAATCCATTTTAAGTTTAAGTTTACATAATTGTTTTTTTTTTTTGCAGTATTCATTTATGAATTGTTAAATATTTTAGATGCAATTCTTAAAGCATAGTATTTTTTATGTAGACTTTTTGCTAAAGATTTTTTTTGTTACATGTGATAGGTGCATAAATGAGCAGAAAAGTGGAGAAATAAATCACTTCCTCATTATGATGACTTGTGCATCATTTTTGGAAATAATAGGGCTCAAGGAAGTAGAGCTGAAGATTGTCCGGAAATGTCACATGATAAAAATGTAGAAGAAGAATTATTAGGAATGGAAGATGATATCAATCTGCCAATGGATGTAAGTCAAGATACACACACATCAAATGGGCAAAGTGAGGAAATTTCAAGTGCTACTAGTAAAAAAAAACGTAAAGTTGATCCTTTCATCGAGGGAATATCTAATGCAGCCACTTTACTTGGCAAAGAACTTCGGGAAGCATCAACGACTTTGTCTCAATCTTTAAATGCCGATGTGGAGTTGCAAAAAAAAACTTCTATGGTGACTTCTGAAATTTTAAAGATGGACTCCATGGATCAAAGGAATAAGTTCAAAGCAAGCAGAAAGATAATGCACGAGCCGGAAGCAGTGTTGACCTTTTGGAACTTGGAAGGAGAAGCGAGAGAGACTTTTGTGAAGTTTATGTTACAAGAATGATATGTACCACATAGTAATTTGGTTCCAAACTTATCGGAAATGTACTCATTTTGGTTCATCACTTTGGAAGATATATGAAAAACTTTCTAGAATAGAAGTTATATTTGATTGTTGGTTTATATGTTTAGGTTTGGGTTTGTGGTTTAGGGTTGGGGTTTGGGGTTTGGGGGTTAGGGTTTAGGGTTTGGGGTTTGGGGGTTGGGGTTTAGGGTTTGGGGTTTAGGGTTTAGGGTTTGGGGGTTAGGGTTTAGGTTTGGGGTTTAGGGTTTATTGTTTAGGGTTTAGGGTTTATTGTTTAGGGTTTGGGGTTTAGGTTTAGGGTTTAGGGTTTGGGGTTTAGGGTTTGGGTTTGGGGTTTAGGTTTGGGGTTTAGGTTTAGGGTTTAGGTTTAGGGTTTAAGGTTTAGGGTTTGGGTTTGGGGTTTGGGGTTTAGGGTTTAGGGTTTAGGTTTGGGGTTTAGGGTTTAGGTTTTAGGCTTTTAGGGTAGGGTTTAGGGTTTAGGGTTTAAGTTTGGGGGTTTAGGATTTGGGTTTAGGGTTTGGGATTTAGGGTTTAGGTTTGGGGTTATGGGGTTTAGGGTATCTTTTTTTTTTTTTTTGTCATTTGACATATATTCCAATTGCAAGAGGGGCATTTTTATCATTTAACAAAATTAAGCAAATGTATTTATTTGAATTCCAATTCAAAATTTTGATAGCCAAACGCTTAATCGTATTCAATTACAACCGAATTCAATTGCATCCGAATTCAAATACAACTGAATTCAATTACATTACGGAGGATTACGGCGAGCCAAACGCCCCCTAAGACTATTCCCATTAGTAACCAAACCCAACCCAACTTTTATATTAAAAATTAATTTCTCTCTCTTCCACCTACACAACCCAATCTAATCTAATCTCACACACACATTAACAACCCAACCCAACCTAATAAATTTTATCTTATTATAATCAAACTAACCAATCATAAAATCCTACCTCATATTAAAAATAAGAAAAAAGAAAGAAAGTTGGTGACCCCAATGGGTGACCTGGTTCTCCCCCACAACCTAGATTGCCTTCTTTGGTGACCCTCTTTATTATTTTTCAATTTTATATTATGGTGACCCAATCCCAATCAAACCAATGGGGATAGTCATCCACTAATTATCTTTCTCTCTCCAACTCAACCTTATATTTTAATCAAAAGTATTATCAATGACCCTACCGCTAACTATCACCTAAAAACTTGCGCAAAAACTAAATGAGAAGTTTTTTGTGGGACGGAGGGAGTAATTTTTAAAAACAAAAGACTATGCATGAAATTACCTATATAACATTTATCAAATGATTTTACTATTCATGAATAGTTTTTTATTTTATTTTTATTTATTTTTTATTTTTTTTTACATTTAAGCTATTTTTTAGTTGTTGTTGTCTTTTGATTTTGACATTTCAGGTGACTCTGTCATTATTATTTTATATAGTGTTTAAATCATATTTTTTATACAATAACAATAATATTTTATTATACCTTTTATTACTTGAAATTTTTTTATATAATTTGAATGTACAGAATGAAGTTAATCAAAATTATTTTATATTATTGTAATGTATAGATTAAGTAAATTTGCAACTAATTCAATATGTTTGCATATATTTTAAAGGTCAACTAAGACAATAATTGTCCAAGTTAGCCTAATGAAATTGTTAACATGTTAGTTTATAAATATAGGGTTGTGTTCAAGGAAGTCCTTAATTTTTATGAAGTCCCAAGGAACAAATCTCAACCATTGATTAATTATAAGTAATGATCAAAATTAATCACATATTTTATATATGGAGGGGGTATTAAAATCATTTTTTTTTAAAATAATTTTTTTTAAAATAATTTTTTTTATTTTTTATTTAAGAATTTTTAATTTTTTTTAAAAAAACTTATTTTTTTCATTAATAACACATAATGTGATTGCATACTGAATCACATGTGATTGCGTCATGAATCACATGTGATTGTATTAAAATATCAAATGTGATTAAATATACAATCACATGTGATTTATGTAACACCTCAAATTTTATAACAAAACATTTTACCAAAATATACCATTCTATAAATAGAAGAACGGTTCCAAAATATGAATTTACAAAAACATTTGGTATGAAAATCAGAGTATGAGGTTTGGTGTTACAAAGTATATCAAAACCAAAGCTAAGCATAAATCCACTCTAATGTTCTTCTATTCTAGGCCCCGCATCTCTATCCATGCGAACCTAAATCTTCGATCCCGAACCTGAGTACATAGCAAAACAAACAAGGAGTACGTGAGACAAGAAAGTCTCGTGAGCTACATGGGTTTAGACCCCGATATAACAACAGGTATCACATTATATATAAACATATATATATATATATATATATATATATATATATATATATATATATATATATATATATATAAACATATATATATATATATATATATATATATATATATATATATATATATATATATATATATATATATATATATATATATATATATATATATATATATATATATATATATATATATATATATCATCATCATCATACATTTAGCCACCCTATTGTGACTCTATCATTCTTGCCTCCCTAGCAAGTCTATCTAGTTATCCGGAACATCTCCAAATAACCCGTCATCTCACATACTTATTAATCGGGGATCCCCCGCCTTAATAAGCCTTATGGTAACGGTAAGAGGGAATCGCCCAATCTACCGTTACCCGACTTCTAGCCGGATCTCGTCCGGTAGCAAGCCTCCTAACACATGATGGTCCATGGGTCGATGCCCAATCCGCCCCATCCAAAGTGACCGGGGATCCCCCGAATCACCGCCACACTATCACACGTCATAACTTCTCGAGTTATTCCATCTAAGCCCTTGGCTATCTCATAAATCATCAAACAAGTTAGTTTTAATATTCACAATAATATATAACTAACTCTACATACTAATAGTCTACACAATTAATCAAATAGACCAAATCACAAGTAAGAAAACATATTTCAATGGCTATGTACTCAGTAAAGTCCACACGTACTCACCTTAGCAATTAATACTCCAAATGTGTTCTTCACACCTAATTCCTTGCTCCAACAATCAACCAATCTTCCAAGACTACCAAAAGCCTAATACATCAATCACAAGGTTTTTAACATCACATACTACTACCAATGTGTCCATTTATCTATAAACACCCTTTAATAACATTTTCCCCCAATTTTGATGGTTCATAAAACCCTAGGTTTAACCAACCCTTATGATTCTTACAAATCTTAACCATACACTTGATTCCTTTGTTAAAATACCATCTACTAAGCATGTACAACCTTTATTTCACCATTAGACATAAACTCAAGAACTAGGGTTTCAAACCCAAGCTTCAAAATCCATAGATCTAGAGCTACAACTACAAGGAGTGAAGATATACCTTTAATCTTCAACTAGGAGTGACAAATCACGAGATTTGATGAAGAAATCGGCTCCAAATGATGTTTTCCACTCAAAAACGTATACAAACTCGTTGGGAGAGAAACTAGGGTTTTAGATGGCATGAAATGAGCCAAAACCCGACTTTAATGTTGTGTCTGACGGACTTCGCGCCGCGAAGCACAAGTTCGTGCCGCGAACTGCGCGTGTCGTGAACAATTCGCGTTCGTGAACCAGCCGCGAACTCTGATCTCTGAAAACTCCAACTCTCTGCCCAATCCTCGCGATCGCGAGGATCTAGTTCGCGCCGCGAACTCTCTACACCAGTCAGGCTGCAGTTTTTGTTCCTTGTTTCGACCCGGTTTCGTCCATAACTTTCTCATACGATATCCAAATGACACGAAACCAGTTCCTACGTCTTTTAAATGATTTATGCTTATTTATCATATTTTCTTAGAATTTATTTATCACAAAAATTCGGGTCGTTACAATTTACACTAAAATCACATGTGATTAGGTATTACACGTAATTATCAAATAAATATTATTTTTTTTATCAAAAATAAAAAATATTAAAAAATAAAAAAAATAAAAAATAAAAAAAATCTTTAAGTGCCAAATGACCAAAATACCCCTTAATGTATAAAATATTTGATTAATCTTGACAATTAGATCTTATTGATCAATGGTTAAAATTTGTAACTCGAGACTATGCAAAAATAATGGACCTCCTTGAATGTTTCTCTGTAAATATAATTTGTGTTTTTACAACCCACCGTGAAACGCGGGTCCAAAATCCTCGTTTGAGGTAAACTTCAATCACTATACAGCTATACTTTTATTTAGTAAAAAAAAAGTTTGAAAATACCTCCTTTGAAATATTTAAAACTTCAATAACTAAAATGAAAATATTTATAGGGGCGTAAAATGAAAATTGGCCGACCTCATGTGGTTTTGAAGTGTCTGCAGAATGCACCCCCCATTTCTTCCATCCACCATAAAAAAGCTAACAAAAAGCTTTATATTCTTTCCCTCATTCTCTCTCACAATCATCGGAATCTCCGGTCAATCAAACTTTAAGCAATCACGGTGGGAGAAAGAGGAAAGATATAATATAACACACACTACATGTGATTGTTCCGATTGAATCGAGTTTTCGATTATTTATCTGCGGATTTCAATTAGGGATTGTTGTGATTGAATTAGGTTTTAGGTTAATTTTATATAAAGGTGTCAAATTAGGGCTTGTTATTGTGTAAATTGAATCGTTAATTCGCATTGAAGATGGATTCAGAAGATGATATGCACGACGCTAACGATGCTGAATCGCTTGATGATGACTTCTACAGTGGTGAGACTGCGATGGACTCCGATGACGGTGATGCAGCTGATTACGAGTTTGATAATGATTCCGATGATTCTGATGATCTCGTTTCTCATCGTAGTCAGGTAGAGCTGATTATCTGAAAACAAAAAAAAGAACATTACTCTTTTAGCTATGAATTTTGGTTTTATGGTTTTATGATCTATGATTTCGGTTATTGATGAAATGAAAAGGAAAATGAAACCGGTGAAATACTGAGATGCTCTATATGTGATAAACATGTGAATCTATGTTACTATGTTAGGTATTTAACCGTCTTATTTATTAGTTAAAGGATCTTAAGAGTAGCTACATTTAAGGAGTTTCAGCTGTTTCTAATTGTACGGATGTTCATGATTACAGAAAATATTACATATGGTCACTCAAATGTTGATCTAAATTTGTTTTGTTACCGCACTACAGAAATGCTAAATGTGATGCTCAACTTTTTTTCTTCTTTTGAATCATATTGGCCAGTTCAGGATGAGGTGTGATAGGGAAATCCAGACTGAAACTTGATTTTAAGGTCAAATCTATATATTCTTAACTTTAGGGATGCTAATTGCTATCGAGTAACTGTGTATTAGATGATGTTATAGATTGAAGTAAGCAATCAGAAGTTAATGGAAGTTTGTGAAAAAAAGAAGATTAATTGGGTCCAACCAGAGCTCCTGAAAATTATGATCATAAAACACAACATTGAAGAAGATTGAATGTCATAATGCACATGTTTATCTGTTATATATGTATTGTATTAAGCAACACTAAATGTGTTCCCGGCTTTTTATTTTTCAGCAAAACTATACCATTTTGAATGAAGCTGATATTCATCTACGCCAAGAGGAGGATATCATGAAGATATCTTCTATACTTTCCATTTCAAAAAATGCAGCTGCCATATTACTCCGCCATTATAACTGGTAATCTATAGTTTATGTATCTATGTTATGCTCATACACATCAGGTATAAACACAAAAACAGTTCCAAAAGTCTAATCCCTGTTATGCAACATTATCATCTACTTAAAGCTATAACATGAAGATAAAAACGTAAAAGTTAAGATACGATTTCCTGATGTTCTTGCATGCGTATCATGAAAATTGAATAGTGTTTTGGAATTAATTGAATAATGTTCTTGCAAGTGTATGTTCTTTCCTTCCCTATAAGTCTAATACTGATCTCAAGTGTATGCTCTCTTTTTGGTCAAAATTTTAGCTTATTGGGTGGAAAGTGAGACTTTTTCTCTAAGTTGCACGGAAACTCCATCTAGAGTGCCGCTCCCGTATCGGAAACCTTTGGGAAACCGATACTCCTAGGATACCTGCCCGAAACGTTTCTCAGGTGCCGGAAACGTTTCTGTGAAGTTTCTTCGGCGTTTCAAGAAACGTATCTGTGTTTTTTTAAACATTGTCATGGGTTTTTGATTCAATGGAAGATGTAAAGATGTGGGATGTAGGTGGAGATGCTTTTGATTTAATGGAAGATGTAGGGTTTTAGAGGTTGCTGATCTGTCACTAGATGAACCGGATTTAAAAAATAATTTGATTATTGATAATTAATTACATTTGAAAGATTTAGTATTTTTAGAGTTTATATACTTTAAATCAATAATATCTATTTGGAATTCTTTAAAATATATATATTTTTTTATATTTTATGTGCCGTATCTCTGCCGTATCCGTATCCGTTTCCGTGCAACTTAGCTTTTTCTCCTTCTTCTTTGATTTAAAAGCTTTATATTTTTAATGGAAAGTGAGGTGGCGACTCAAGCACCGTAGGTACTCACTAAAACATTTTTGGAATAACTTAAGACAATTTAATGAACATATATATATATCTATCTTTCTATTTTTTTCCTTGACTCGAGCTCGGTTGAGCCTTCATTTTTAAGCTTCATAGTATTAATGTAGTTTTTGTAGGCATGTTTAACACATTAATCATTTATTAAATTTCAATGGAGCAGACAAAAAAAGTGTTTCTGAGCCAACCCGACCCACCCTATAATTTCCTCACATTACCCAACCCACCCATCTATATCATAAATAATGCACATATTTACCACCTTTCTTATTCACTTTTTTTTTTATAAAAAAATAATCTTGTAGCATAGAGTTCCGTAGACACTGTTTGTTGGCCCTCAATCTTCTAGATGGTAACAGGAATGTTATTCTCAAATGTCAATCTGCTGAATGAATTTGAATATTTTGACCATTACAGGAGTGTCAGCAAAGTGAATGATGAGTGGTTTGCTGATGAAGAAAAGGTTCGCAGGGTTGTTGGATTACTGGAAGAACCACATGCACTTCCCAATGCTAAAGAGGTAACTTATAAATTTATAATAATTTATAGGCCATCAATTCTTTGTTTTAGAGGTGTAAAAATGTACGGGTTTGAAGGGTTGGGTAACAGGTCAAAATGGCGGGTCACTTTTTCAAGGGTAGTTTTTTTTTTATATTTTTTTGTAAGTAATATCTAGACTTTTTTTTCTTCTTCATAATTGCTAATAATTGACTTGTTTTTGGCAGTTGACATGTGGAATTTGCTTTGAAGTCTATTCGCGTGACAGTATGCGTTCTGCTGCTTGTGGTCATCCTTTTTGTGTAACTTGTTGGCAAGGTTTGTGTTGACAAACTACACTCTCACAAACACACTTATATATACACATACGTTAACAAATACAATTATTTTCCTAGAGTAAATTACATAAACTGTCCATGTGGTTTACTGGTTTGTATGAAATTATGAATTTCGTCCCTCGACTTCTTTCTATTACATTGATGGTCCCTAATTTTAAATTTTGTAACATCAATCGTCCCTAGTTCACAAAAATTTAAGGCCTTTTTCGCTCCAGGGACCGTTGGTGTTACAAACTTCAAAATTAGGGACAATCTGTGTAATAAAAAAAGTCGAGGGACGAAATACAAAATTTCATACAAACCATAGGGACGATTTGTGTAATGTACTCTTTTTCCTACTTTTATAATTGTATTCAAATTTAGTTGCTGACATCAGCAATATGACATTGATAAAGTATTTTGCAAATAATAAATGCAGGATACATAAGTACTTCAATCAATGATGGGCCTGGATGCTTGATGCTTAGATGTCCTGATCCATCTTGTGGTGCAGCTGTTGGTCAAGATATGATTGTTTCATTGGCCCCACATGATGATAGACAAAA
Source organism: Calendula officinalis (assembly GCA_963853835.1). Lineage (NCBI taxonomy): Eukaryota > Viridiplantae > Streptophyta > Magnoliopsida > Asterales > Asteraceae > Calendula > Calendula officinalis. The sequence continues at coordinate 29,826,202 of OY970830.1, read as the reverse complement.
ATATCATCGTTATTTTCTTCGATCTTTTGTAGAAGATAATAGAAAGGTAAATAACTTTGTGACAAATTTAGGGAAAATGGCACGAAAAGGTACTGAACTTTTTAAAACAATTCATTTGAGGTACTCAAACTGTTTTTATCTTAATTTAAAGTATTAAACTTTTTTCCCATGCAAAATGAGGATTTTATATGCCATTTTCGGAAAGTTTTCGCCTTTCGGTTCCATTTTTGTTAAAAAAAATTCTTCATTTTGGTTATTAAAAAACTTTAGTACCTTTAAAATCTTTAAGAGGTAACTAAAGTCCTCATTTTTATCACGAAAAATCTTTATTACCTGTAATTGCGAGAGAAAATAAAAAGCTGAGGGGTTTGTCTGGGAAAGCTTTTTTAAGGAGTTTTTAAGCTTATATTAGCTTATATAAGCCTGAAAAGCTTAAATTTGTAAGCTTATTTAGGCTTATATAAGCTAATAATGTTAAAAGCTTTTTAAATAAGCTTTCCCAAACACCCCTGAGTACCTTAAAGGGGACTTTCAAAAAGTTCAGTACCTTTTTTGTGCATTTGCCCCCTAAATTTGAGGACAAATATTATAAAATAGCAATATAGTTTAGAAGACACCCCCTTGGGTAATTGTAACCTTTTGAGGTCCGTTTTGGTAATGACACGTTTTTGAGCGGTCAATAACCAAATAAACCAGACAATAAACTTGTAAAAACCAAAATGGACCACCTTCTATAGCACATTTCCCTTTTATCAGAGTTTACATTATTGATCAAAAAATTATTGGTGATTGATCAATTATGCGTCTATTAATTATTCACTACATTTTATCCTTTTTTTGATTATTTTAGACAAAATGGTGTCCTGCTCCTGGTTGTGATTATGCTGTTGACTTCATTGTTGGTGGTGGAACTTTTGATGTTACCTGTCGCTGCGCATATAGCTTTTGTTGGAATGTATGTTTCATTTGATATTCCTTTAACTTTTAAATAAATAATTAATGTCTCAAATATGATCTAGAAGTATATATTATCTCAATAATAATTTGTTTCTTTAGATATAATGATCTTATGCATTAAAAATACACACTGACTTACTGTCGACCTATTTTACCTTTTTATTTTATTTTACTTGTTTCCTTTAAGGCTTTAAGTTAATTCTTTATTTATAATAAAAAAATAACCCAAATCGACCCCTTCATAAGTATATGGGCCGAGATTGGTATCATTATATTTTTTAATTGTATTAATCAGGTTAAGTGTTTGTTACCATTGAATTATATTGACAGTGTACTGAAGAAGCTCACAGGCCAGTTGATTGTGACACTGTTTCAAAATGGATAATGAAGAACAGTGCAGAATCCGAGAACATGAATTGGTATTTAATTAAATAACTTATTTTACCTTATATTTTGTGCACCAATTGTACAATCAGGAATTCAGTTAGTCAAATATGAAAATAAAACAAAATAAAATAATGTTTTACATGAATTGATAAGTACCTTATTTGTTGTCTTCAAAATGAAGTTAGTATTGTAAATATGTTTAAAGGAATTAATAATTAGCAATAGCTATAATATGAAGTAATTGATTGAATTTGCAGGATATTAGCTAATTCGAAGCCATGTCCAAAGTGCAAGAGGCCAATTGAGAAGAACCAAGGTTGTATGCATATCACATGTACACCACCTTGCAAATTTGAGTTTTGTTGGTAAGTTTATTGCATTTCTTGTATTATAAAAAAGCACCTTATTTTACAATTTACACTTCAATTTGAACCCATAAATGGGTCGAACCTAATGGGTCAAAATTAAAGTTTAGCTAAAGAGTAAACATGTCAATTGGCTATTAAAAAGAATAGATTATTATTGTAATAATAGTTAGTTTTAAATCATATTAAAAATGCAAATTATTTGTGGGGTTTTTTCAGGCTTTGCCTTGGAGCATGGTCTGATCATGGTGAAAGAACAGGTGGTTTTTATGCATGCAATCGTTATGAAGCAGCAAAACAGGAGGGAGTGGTAAGCTGATTTAACCACATTTTTAATACTTTATTATCTTATTGCAATGCAAATAAATAGGTCAAATCACATATTCCTGGGACCAAATTTATTAAAATTGAATACATTTTCAGTATGATGACACGGAAAAGCGACGGGAAATGGCAAAAAATTCTTTGGAAAGATACACTCATTATTATGAAAGATGGGCTACAAACCAATCGGTTAGTTCTTGGTTGATAATTTATCTAGAATAGTAATAGTATTATTTCTTTCTTGATTAGATTAAACCAGAATAATTTGATTGATGTATTAGTATTAACTCCTTGCATTAACTTGTTTTTTCAAATTGTTTTCTGTTGTGCAGTCTAGACAAAAGGCCCTAGCAGATCTTCAGCAAATGCAAAACATACATGTAAGAATATATATACACACACACGCACACAAAAAAAATTATCCCTTAATGTTTAATTTGCAACAGAAGTGAAATCAACTATCCCATTTTCATTACTGATAATAAAATAAAGGTGGCTAAATGGGTAGATAAGGGATGCTGGGTAACGGGTCAAAATGGGTAATTTTTTTACAGGTTGAAACGGGTCGTGTTGGGTTCACCTACAAATTGCTCTTGTTCCAAAGTTTTAACCTCTTTAAATAACAATCGGTGTGTTAGATTCGATTACAAAATTAGTAATATTTCAATAATCCAATATTTTTAAGGAAAATGATTTAGGAGGTTTTATGCATTAAGAATACATTTTGGGCAAATTTTAACCTACTTGACCAAAATGACCCATGCATCACAAGCAAATGCTCAATAAATATCTAATTTCCATTTTTCTCTCCCTGTAGCTTGAGAAATTGAGTGACAAACAGTGCCAGCCTGAATCACAGCTTAAGTTCATAACAGAGGCCTGGCTACAGGTGAAGAATTCCTTACTCTTTTTTCTACTTTTAAAAAATAATTAATAAGTGATATAATTTGCTCATGAAATATCTTCTTATTATCATTGTAGATAGTTGAATGTAGAAGAGTACTTAAGTGGACATATGCTTACGGATATTATTTAGCTGAACATGAACATGCCAAAAGGCAGTTCTTCGAGTACTTGCAAGGTTCTTCTTCACATACCAATTTAAAAAAATATTATTATTATTTTTTATTAATAAAAAAAATCTTATTTTTATTTGTGTTATTTAGGTGAGGCAGAATCTGGGTTGGAAAGACTTCATCAATGTGCTGAGAAGGAACTACAAAGCTACCTTAGTGTTGAAGGTCCTTCTAAGGACTTTAATGAGTTCCGTATGAAACTAGCTGGCTTGACCAGGTCAGTTCTCTCTAAATTTATATTAATTTAAATAAAGAGTTGTTATATTTTGTAATTTATTTTAATTTGCTTTTGTTTTTATACTCATCTCTTCTGTCTCTTTACAACACCAATTAAAAAGTTTTAAGGGTGTGTTTAGTGGCAGAATTATTTCTCTAATTTTTCATCTCCAATTTTTTAGAAAATGGAAGGTGCTCTTTTATGTCTAGGAAACTACAAGGATGGTCCTTGAGATTTACACCAAATTTCACCTATTGTCATTTACTCTAAAAAATTACACTAGTAGTCCTTTTTTTGGAAACTTTTTGCACCTATAGTATTTTAGCCTAACATTCATTAAATTTTCCTGTTAAAAAAATTACACGTGTGTTCCTTTAAATTGCACAGGTCTGTTAATAACGGACAGTAGGCTAAAGGACTGTGGGTGTAAATGGTTTCCAAGAATATGACTACCAATGTAATATTTTAAAGTAAAGGACCATTTGTGAAATTTGGGGTGAATTTCACGGACCATCCTTGTAATTTACTGTATTTTAATTTTCCAGTTTAGTAAACATGAGGGAGTTTTTTATCTTTGAAAACAGAGTCAGAAAGTCCTCTATAACATCTTATCTCCATTTTTCAAGTGTTTTTCTATCTCTAGGAAACTAGAGAAGGATTGAAAAACGTGTTCAAATGTTTTATTTTCCGGATTACTAAAACAAGAGTTTCCAATCCTTGAAAAGGTATAAAAGTGGATTTTCTCTTTTCTACAAATATATTCTTGAAAAATTCATTTGGACACGTTTTCTGTTTTTCAAGTTTTCAGAACAAAAGCACCAAATTAAGTTAATATTTATTACACTATTTTACTTCTTATTTTCTTTTTTATGAATGTAGTGTGACCCGTAATTACTTTGAGAATCTAGTACGAGCTCTTGAAAACGGTCTATCAGATGTGGACACCCACGGTGGCACCAGTCGAGCCGGTGGCTCACGAACCCTAGGAGCCGGTAGCAGCAAAACCCGAACCAGTAGGAACAAAGGAACCGCAAAATCAAACGGTTCAAGAAACATCGATGATTCTGGTCATTGGTCATGTGAGTATTGTACTTTTGCAAATCCCAAGTCAGCAACCGTGTGCCAAATGTGTCAGCAACGTCGTTGATTTGTGTTGACTGTTGACCGGTCAATGGTAGTAAATGGAATGAAAAAAGTTATATTACAGTAGAGGGTCAAGAAGAAAATATGTATATATTTTATTATTGTATCTCTTTGCTTGTTCAAGTGTTGTTGAAGATCTGCTGTATTTTTAATATAAAATTTGGACAATTTTAGACAAACATAAACTAAATGGTAAAATGGATGGGTTGGGTAATGGGTTAACCGCGTTGGGTGACGACCCTTGAAACTATTTTTTTTGTTCTTTTGAGTTCTATAAATTGTTGATGTGTTGTGAAAAAGAAGATATACTTACAATGATGATAAGATTTTGAAATTGAACAATTTTTAGGAGGGTTTTTATTCTTTTGACCCGTTCAGCTAAATCTTTTTAGAAATTTATAGGGTTGACTTGCATTGCTTGAGTTGGCCGATTTACTTAAAATGGGTTGATACTATCTTATCGCTGACATTGCGATTGGGATTGCACTTGACTCTTCTATTCATATAATAACACTTTTTGCCACACGACTGTTCAAATTGGACTGAGTACTGGCTCGAACCGGCTGATTGAATTATACAGGTCTGGTTCTCGGGATACTGGTGGTGGATTAAACTAGAGTTTGACCCTTGTTAGACTATTTTCATGCAAAACTCATTCTCGTTTTGGTCTAAATTAGAAAAAACACCTAAGGTAAAAATAAATCGAAAAAACCCGATTCTCAATTCGGTCCAAGACATCATCGCCCAAAACCATTTTTCGGTTTTTGGTTGGTTCTGAGCGGTCTGATTCGGTTATTCAGCGGTTCCATAGGAACACATGTTAGTTTATGGGGTTACATCTTAAAACCAATTGGTTGTAAGAGGAGTAGCCCAGAACATTTATAAGCAAATTACAGGTTTGTTATTTGTCCAATGTGAGACAATACTCAACACGCCCCCTCACGTGTGGCGTCCTTTTTTACCATGTTAGTTTATGGGGTTCCATCTTAAAACCAATTGGTTGTAAGAGGAGTAGCCCAAAACCTTTATAAGCACATTACAGGTTTGTTATTTGTCCAATGTGAGACAATACTCAACAACACATGCATTTCGTTTACTAGTGTCACAATGTTTGCATGATTGGACATTAAAGTTTGCATGATTAATTAAAAACTTACACGTATTTGTATTTGATTAATATTTTATCAATGAAGTGCTTTTATCAATACGATTTGTTATTTTATGGAGATTTTGAAACGTGTTATTGCGATAAGATTCAGCACAGGGTGAATATAAAATTAGCTAACTATTTATAATTCTAAATTCTAATAACTATCTGGTAATGGGTAGTGACAAGGATACCTGAAATGATATTTTAGATGTCACCCGGATTTAGAGTATCCTACTTTCACACAATTCACAGGGTTCAACAAGCAATCGATATTTCACAATCAAGGGTCCTTGTATATCGTATTACAATCGAAATATGGTTGGAAAAAAAATCTCTATTTGATAGGGCTTCTTCCTATACCTATGAATTCCACTGGACCCAAAAATGATACATTGGAAGAATCCGTTAGGTCTTCCAATATTAATAGGATCCATTCCTTTGGTAAACATCTACCGAATGGTCACGGAAAGGTTCGGAAATGGTCATGGCAATGGCTAGGTTGCATACATCACGAGCAAAGCTCAGCCACATCAGAGGAGCCAATTATAAACAGAAATACTTTGTAAAAGAATATAACTCTAATAAAATATTCCTTAATCATCAGGTTTTGAATTTTAACATTGTAATAATCACTTTAAAAATGAGTATTCAAATATTCATTATGATCCATGCCTGTACAATCTTTCATGTGAAGAAGATCATGAATCTATGCACAATTACATTTATAAGCAGATACAAAGGCAGGAAAAAGAAGCCATAAAATTTCAACTACAAACTTGTTACACACTGGCAGCTTTTAGAGTCAGAAAATCTGATATTTTGTTCGTATAAAAATCTGGTTGTATGGAATTGTTTGGGTTTTGAAGCATCGAAACACTTGTTACACCTAATCCATAAAAGGATGAAAATATATATTAAAAGTCTCAATTTCAACTAATTTACTTATGATTTTTGAATAAACATGTCATACACCGATACACGTAGAATTAAAAATAAAATAAAGAGTTAATTTCATAAATGATCCTTTAATTGACCACGTATTACAACTTTTGTCCTTTCTTTTTCAAAGTTCTAAACTCAATACTTTATGTACTATTTTGTTGCATGGACGGTCTTTTTTAAAACATACATGTGGACCATGTGGTTAGTTAAATGACCATTTTATTGCACGGAAGGCATTTAAAAGTATTGTACATGCAATAACATAGTACTTAAAGTAATGAGTTTGGAACTTTGAAAAAGAAATGACCAAAGTTACAATATGTGGCCAGTTAAAGGATCATTTGTGAAATTAACTCTAAATTAAATGAATAATAATAAATATAAAAAATAAAAAGCTTAGCTAAACATGAAACAAGTTAAATGTGTCAAACTTCAAAGGTAGCCAAAAGTGGATTTTTAACACAAAGCACCTTGTTAAAATCTTTAGGGCAAATGTCATAAACCAACAATATACTTTAGAAAATGATCTATTTGGTAATTATAAGTTTTTAAACTCCTATTTGGTAATTACTAGTTTATCGAGCCGATCTAATTTGTCAATTACTCCCTCCGTCCCTTAATAAAGTTCCCATTTCTCATGGGCACAATATTTTTGGAGATAGATAGTGGTGGGTCATTGGTAATAAATTTGATTAAAATATAAGGTTTTTTTGGAGAGAGAAAGTGTTTTTAAGAGATAGTTAGTGGTGAGGTGCATTATAATAATATTATTTTATTGAGTGGGTCCCTCCAATATGAGAAATGAGAACTTTATTTTGGGACAATGTTTTGAATGAAATGGGAACTTTATTAAGGGACAGAGGGAGTATAACATAAGAAATAATGAAATAGGGCCAAACAAAACTTTCTTAGATAGGGACGGGGAAAAATGTAATTACTAGTCTACTCAAAACTTGTAATTAATAAAATTAACCTTAAAAAGTTATAATTACCAAAACAGACTACCGCCTAAAGCTTATTGCTATGTTGTGACTATTGGCCAGCATTTTATTAACCAAATTAGATTATTGTTGAAATAATCTAACTATAGTTAGCAAAGTAAATATTAATAATTAAAAAGAACTAGAAGATTCAGAGCAAAAAGTTTTTTTGGGTCAACCTGGCCGATTTTAACAAGTACCAAATACTACACAATTTAACACACCCAACCTGTCTGACCCGCCAATTTTCCAACTAAAAAATGTGTGTGTGTGAAAGAAGTTAACTTGTAAATAAGAGTATATGTGATTATCACCTGAGAGAACAAGTAGAGTTTTGCATCCACCATTTTGCCCGAAAAGAATATCAGTGTCTAATCTGTCACCAACCATGCATATCTGTGATTTGGTGATGCCAAATCTGTTGTTGATTCAAAGTGTTACAGAGTTAGAGAGATTGATTACAAAAAATATTTGTCAAAGATGAGGACCAGATGGGTCAACATTTGACTTTTAATTGTAAAACCATTTATCTTTAACCAAAAATACACTTAGTCATATATAACGTAGTTCCTTTGTCCCATGAAATTTGCAGCATTTAATTTGGCACATAATTGAAGTAAAATGTCTTATCATATAAATCTGGTAGATAACAGCATTCGCCAAAAACATGTTAATAATAATAGAGGTGGCAAAATGGGCGGGTTAGATAACGGTCAAAACGGATTCAGGTAAAAATGATTACAAAACACCTATACTGCTACAAAAATAATCTAAATCTAAATTATTATATAAACAAATTTAGGATGTTATATGCATTAGAAAAACACTTTGGTCAACTTTCGGCCCGTTCAATCCATTTGACCAGTTTCCTTTTCCTATTCAGCTACTATTTTTACATGACCTTTTTGAGATAAAACATAACCCATATTAACCCGTTCATATATATATATATATATGGTTCATAATTGCCACCTCTTGGTGATAATGATATTGATCACCAAAGCAAAATCAAGAGAAAAGAGTTATGTTACTTGTTAGCCAAGTAATCCATCATGAATGTTGAAGGTTTCCCAACAACTGTTGGTTCACGTTGAGTAGATCCAACAAGAGCACCCACCATAGAACCACCACCTAAAACCAGACCATCTTACATCAGAATCTATCTATTAACATTCCAAACATCATGTCATGTTATTAAGCAAGTTTACACTATCAAAACGTGTACCAGCTCATTCTTATTTTAATCAAAAAAATTTGTTGAGAGGGGGGGGAGGGGGGGGGGGGGGTACCTGCCCATTCTTGTGCATCTGTAAGATGAGTAACAGCATCACGATTTGTAGCAAGGAAAAGACAGCCCGGATTTTCACGGACACATAGTGTCCCGTACCTACCAATGATAAAACCAATTGAATCATTATTTTGGGAACATTACATGAAGAATAGATTATTCATTTTTTAAATAACTTACTGAACTTTGTAGTAGTTAAAGTAACGGTCAAATCCAACCACAACTGCGCCAACCTAAATGTCAGCAAACAATATTCTTTAGCAACATTATTAGTTCTCAAGTTTAATACATGAATACCTACTCCATCAATCTAATTAAAATACAGATAAATTTGTGAAAAAAAAGTTTAATATATTAATCTAAGAGTTTTAGTGATCCACCTATATCGGTACAAATGTCACTTAGTAGAATTTACCAAAATAAAAAGACCTTCATCTAATGCTTATATTTAAAATTTAGATCTATGTCTATAATTTACAAAAAAGAAATGTTCTATATTGTTGCCTTGTTGTATCCAGGAAATTTACATGGGAAATCAGTAAGTATAATTTATCTTATCAAATAAATGGAGTTATTACTGCCTCCTGAAAACAGGATTAAAAAGTTATGAAGAGGGGGGAAAAGTAGAGGGACTTATACAGGACAAAAATATAGTAGAGGGGCTTTTATGAAAAGAAAATTTAAAGTTGGTGAAATTAGGCTGAAAATATCACAAGAAAGAAAGAGTAAAAGCATACATCTTCATCATGCTCCATCAAAAACCCAGGTTTGAGCTCTATCTTTTTTCCACCATCTTCCTGCAAAAGTAAAATATAACTTCAGTTAATACTAAAATAATAAAAAGTGCACAAACTGAAAAACTGATATGGAGTAAATAATACTATACAGTTATCACAGTACAATTAACACCAGATATTAATACTAGAGTAAATTTATTATTGTGAATTTGCAATTCATACATACCGGACCCCCAAGGTATGAAAAGCCTGCTAATCCAAGCTCTATCAGTATCCCTTCTTCACCAATCACATAAATCTGAACAGTTTTAATTAACATATCAGAAAAATATATGTTTAGAACACTGTTCAAGGATATACTTATTGCCACATACCTTCTTGTCTTTTGGAAAATCAATTGATTGTAGATATGCAGCTGCAGCAAAAGAAGATGCAAAAATTTCCTCCTGAAACCTTCACTTGAAGTTAGAAAATTTCCAACATGAAATATAAAAATAAAAATTTAATAGCATAGTGTTACAATTACACCTTACCTCATTAACATTAAGACCAAGTGTCTCAAACTTTTTGCCATATTGTTTCCTAGACTTTGTTGAGTTATTGGTTACAAAAACTAGTCTTTTTCCCTAAAAGAATAATAGAACATGTATTTGAAAGTTATTAATACAGTTAAAATACAAGAAATCATGATTACGAAACAAAACATAATTCATTTCATACAGACCTTAGACCGGAGCAACTCTAGGGTTTCTGGAACCCCCTCAATCAATGAATCTCCTTTCCAAATGACTCCTGCAGTTATACAAAGAAGCGATCACATAAAAATTATTCCATAAAAAATCAATATGGAATGATAAACACACTATTACTGTTACTTGTTAATTCACGTCCATTTACATGTAAATATTAGTAGGGGTTCAAATTACAACCGCAAAAAATAACATTTTGTTTGATCCGTTCTCATGTGAACAACATCGCATATGTGAGCCTGGACCATTCACAAACAAAAACGTGTGCTTTAAAGTGTACTTTTTTGGTTATATATGTCTTTTTTTGGTTCTAATTTGAACCGATACCAATATTCTTTCTCAACATTTTTTGTGGTTTTCATATAAATAGTGGTGATCATATTTAAGCTCTGATATTCAAATCCATAATCGTAGTAGTGGTTATTTGGCTCATGGTTGTATATATACTCAACATAAGTAGTACTTGGCAACATGGGATCCCTAATTTCAACAAGTGGTGGTAATTAGAGGTATAAACATGAATGTAGAACATAAATCAAAAGGAAGCTAATTGTCTTCACAGTCCTTCAAAATGATCTACAAACCCAAATTAGTCGCATCGCATACCTATACTAGGTCAAAATAATGCAAACTTATTCTTACAGCGAATTTTAATAAAGGAAATAACTAGTACGAGTAACAATTCATGTCGATCACAGTCTCACATATATAGCAAAAACTACTGACACACTAACTGAAATAAAATCGTCTGCGTGGTTATGCAATTATGCAATGGAAACGCAGAATTTACCATCACAGTCGAAGATAAACGTCTATGGGGAATCAATTGGAACAATTCATGTCAATCGCAGTCTCACGGATATAGCAAAAACTACTAACAGATACAGCAAAATCTACTAATACAATAACTGAACTTAAAAATTGTCAGTGTGTTTATACGAGAGAAACATAGAAATTAGTGAATTACCATCACAATCGAAGATAAAAGTCTCGACGGAATCAATCAGAGCATCGGCATCTTGCAGCGGTTGTGCTACGGCGGAGGCGGCGGCAGAGGTAACAACTAGATTCTTCTTCTGATTCTGATTCATTTTATTAGCGTAACAATTACTCCATCCGATTGTAGTTTTGATTAACGAAGAACCGAACGATGACGGAATTGAAACTGAAGAAATACGATTGAAATTGTTGGAGAAATTGGCGGGAAACGAGTTAGGTGCGGCAGCGGATATGACAGTTGCTCTTCTGCTAACAAGCATGTCTAGTCTACTGAATTCCGGTGGATCGATCGCCGGCGGTTGGAATTTATGGATTCAAAAAGTTTGTATTTAAGATTTGGGGCGGAATGAGGTGGCGGATTGATTGGGTCAGCTTTGGGCTTTTATCCAAATCATCCTACATTTGTGGCCAGTTTTTAAGTTTTATTTGCAACATATTTTAGACTACCCGTAATGGGTGACCAAACTAACCTGTCACATCTGCGTCACATTAGCTTTCTCTCTCCTGATAAAACACATGACCAGAAAGTGACCCAACGCCCGTAATGGGTGACCGAATCCGCGACCAAATTTTTTTATTTTTTTATAATTTTCTTTGTATTAATATATATATATATATATAAATATAATATTTATTTTATATATAATATATTATTTAATTATTAATTATTAATATATATATATATATGTATGTAAGGGAAAAAGAGGCAAAAAAAAGGTCGCAAACACACACCCCCACCGGTCGAGTAGTCGACCATTCAAAAGGGGGGACGCGTCGGTGGGTTTGGCTGTAACGGGGAGGGGACGCGTCGGGGTGAGGAGGTGGCGGTCGTGACCGTTCGTTCGGTCGTGCGATACGGGTAGTCTTAGACGCTGCAGTAAAAATGCTAGTTATATCTAGGGGTGAGCAGAAAAAGCGGGTAACCGGAATTGGAACCGGAACCGCTTTATAACCGCCGGTTCCGGTTCCTAAAATTATGGAACCGCCCTAAGAGGTTCCGGTTCTCAAAATTTGGGAACCGGTAACCAGTGGATAACCGGAACCGTCGATTATTCGGTCTATTTTTGTTAAAATATTATATATTTGAGAAATTTAATGTCCAAATTTAACAATACGATAAATTTTGTGTAATTTTGAATGAGTATAGTCATTAATTAATCTAAATATAGTGTTTTAACAATATAATAATTAGATAATCATATGTTTAAGTGTTTAAAATTTAGGATTATTCAAAGATTAGTAGATAAAATGATAAAAAATAATAATATTTAAGCTTTGCATCTTATTTTATATTTACGATTTTAGAGACAGGGTAACCGGAACCAGCACCGGAACCGGAGATTCTGGTTCCGGTTCCGAGAATTGAGGAACCGTTACAAGAGGTTCCGGTTCCGGTTCCGGTCGGAACCAGTGGATACCCTGCTATGCTCACCCTATCAGTTATGTGCAATAAAAAATGAAATATTTGTAACCTTTTAATTTTGTACATACATAATTACCTATTTGCATATCTTCCATGTAATTTGATTGCAACTAGGTGTATGTTAGGAAATTGATTTGAGATAACTAATCTTTCAACAAATTAAGAAAGAAACTAATAATTAAGTGATGTGCTACATGAATATAGGAATTAAAAGGGAACATGGGTTAGTGGAATAAGTGGTCTACAATGCACGCAACAAATAGTGTAAAGTAATAAAATAATAATAGTCTTGTATTTCTCTAATCATGTCAATGTGGATCATGCACACATCAATACTCCACGCCTCAAAAATGACATTGTTCTCAAGGTTGTTGGCCACTTATTTCCTAGAAACATGGAACTAACAATGCATGGATAGCTAAAGACTAGGTTTCATTGAAACTCCCCAATCGTGGCATATAAACGGTAGGGATTGGAGTATAACAATTTTCCAAACTTATGCACGTACCAATATTTCGCGCCTCAAAAACGTTATTTTCCTTAAGGTCGGAGTTCTCGTCCAATGGTTTGGGAGGAGGTGTGGGTTCATATTCGATGGAAGTGGTGCAATGGGTAACAAAAACTTACATAAATTAGTACGGAAACCCAGTTGAATCTTTTATAAGTACATCGTGGTGACGCCATGTGTGGTTTCGAATGTGCAAGGATGTCGTGTTTGAGTTGTCTTGGAGTTATAGTTGGGTTTGAGATGGTGGAGCTGATGATGGGGTGGAGATGATATATGGCGGTCATTGTGTTGGGTTCCCATTGTTTAGTTTGAAAACTGATTGTAACAAAAGTTACAAAAAAGAGGTGACGAAGTTTTTTCAACAATTAACAAGCCCGCTATTGGTGTCAATATTAGCCACGATATTAGCTAAGTTAGCCATAGTCATAGCTTGTTCAAGACGGGTAGATGTTGGATGCATGATACAAAACAATGAAGGTATTATTGTTAGAATACTGATACGAAACGACTATTCTCTAAAAAATTAAGAAAGAAACTAATAACTTTTAACAATTTTCTTTTCTTCTTAATTAATAAATGAAGCATAATTTATAGAAATAATTTTACCTACTAAGAACATGATATGGACCAATTGGTGGTCAATTGGTTAATGAAGCTTTATTATTATTATTATTATTATTATTATTATTATTATTATTATTATTATTATTATTATTATTATTATTATTATTATATAACAACGTCGTTTCCAAAAAAATTATATAACAACGTAATTTTATTAGAATAAGTATTTTAAATATGTTGTAAGACAAATTAGCTCAACTTGTATAAACATCAAACATTCCAACAACATTCTCATTAGACATGATACAAGTGATACAAATGATACATATGATACAAGAGAATAGAGAGATACTAGAGATACAAGTAATATCATGTACATGACATTCCTATTTATAGGGTAAAGTTTGGTTGTAGACTTTATGTACATAAAGTCTACTTGTGATGGTCATAAATCATAATCAACCACATTAGAATATGAGTTACAACACTCCCCCTTGGTTGTTTAGATTTACGCTGAATCATAGTTGGTATTTCTTCGTCTTGTATCTTCAGACTACGTCTCGTTAAAAACCTTGTTGGAGAAAACCCTTTAGGACAAAAACTCCATTCGAAGGACAAAAGAGTACGATCTTGATGTCTTGAGCGTGGAAAGTAACCATATACGGTGTGCCTCATTAAAACCTTATTTAGAGAAAACCCAGTGGGACAAAAACTCTAACGATGGACAAAAGAGTGCACAATGGTTAATAAGTATTGTATCTTAAGACAATCCATAAAGCATTCGCCTCGTTAAAAACCTTGTCGGAGAAAAACCCTTTGGGACAAAACTCCATCGAAGAACAAAAGAGTACGATTTGGAAGTCTTGAGTCATATAAGAAACCATATATGGTGTGCCTCATTAAAACCTTGTTTAGAGAAAACCCAGTGGGTCAAAAACTCTAACGAAGGACAAAAGAGTACACAATGGTTAATAAGTATTCAACTGGATACTCCCCTGACTTCAACAATTCTTAGTGAGAATAGGGCACTGTTAGTGTCTCATTAAAAACTTTGTCAGGGTAAACCCAATGGGACAAAACCCTAGAACTAAAGGAAAAAGAGTACACAAGCATTCATTAGGATGCTCCCCCTCACATGCACTCAACAGGGTGCAAAGCATACGTCAGGATGCAATTATTATTCTCCCTCAACAGGGTGCAAAGCATACGCCAGGACGCAATCATTATATGCACTCAACGGGGTGCAAGGCTTACGTCTGGATGTAATCATTATATGCAATCAACGGGGTGCAAGGCATACGTCCGGATGAAATCATTATATGCACTCAACAGGGTGCAAGACATACATCAAG
This sequence comes from Calendula officinalis, assembly GCA_963853835.1. Lineage (NCBI taxonomy): Eukaryota > Viridiplantae > Streptophyta > Magnoliopsida > Asterales > Asteraceae > Calendula > Calendula officinalis. The sequence continues at coordinate 29,811,041 of OY970830.1, read as the reverse complement.
ATGCAATCATTATTCGCACACAATTGGGTGCATGATATATGTCATTTAGGTAGCTCGAAGACTTTCCTAAGTCAAATAGCTTTGATATGTTTTGGAAAGAATACTTTGGCGGTGACTTGGTGAACAAGTCCACATGATTCTTATCTAATCCAATATGTTGCACTTCAATCTTTTGAAATGCTTGTTGTTCATGTGTAAAGAACAATTTCGGCGATATGTGTTTGGTGTTATCTTGTTTTGATATAACCATGTTTCATTTGATCAATAACAACGGTGTTATTTTCATATATGACAACTGGTTAACTGGGATCATAAGCCAAACCACATTTACTTCGAATATGGTCTCTTACATCTCAAAGCCATACACACTCTCTAGTCGCCTCAACGAGCGCGAGTAGTTCGGAGTGATTTGTTGAAGTATCAACAAGAGTCTATCTATAAGAACTCTAGGGTGTCGCCACATTCCCTATGGTAAAGACATAACCAGATTGGGAACGTCCCTTGTGCGGGTCTGATAAGTAAACTGCATCGGCATCGCCGATAAGGGTCGCGTTATCTCGAGTATCAGTCACACTTGATCCACTCGATGACACGCATGGATAGAATAAGCCTATATCCGTACTATCTTTAAAATAACGGAAGATATCTTTAATACCATTTCAATGGTGGCGTGTTGGCGCATTGTTATGCCTAGTCATGCATATCACAATAAAGAAGATGGCCAGTCTAGTACATTAATTGGGTTAAGTACCATATTGCGCTTATGGCACCGAGATATGAACACTCATGGCTCAATATCTTTTCATCATCCTCATTTGGATGGAATGAAGCCTTTTAATGTCTAAGGAATGAATGACCATGGGAGTAGATTGACGTTTTGCGTCATGGCAACTAAAGCGTCTTAACACCTTTTAGGTGTAATTCTCTTGATAAATGAAAAACCTCATCTTTACGGTGCTCGATCTGCATGCCGAGCCAATGCCGTGTTTTCCAAAGATCTTTCATCTCGAATTCCTTCTTCAGGATTTCAGCAGTTTCAAACAACTCTTTCGAGGATCCTATGAGATTCAAATCATCTACATAGACTGCGATAATAACATGTCTTGAAGTGGATATATTTATAAACACGCATGGGCATATCAAAATATTCAAATATCCCAGTCTGATCAAGTACTCAGTTAGACGGTTATACCACATCCGTCTGGATTTTAATCCAAAAAGTGATTGTCTCAGTCATATCAAGAACGTGTTCCGTGGTCTAGAACTACTTGATTCAGGCAACTTGAGTCCATCAGGGACTTTCATGTGTATCTCTGTGTCATGATCCCCATAGAAATAGGTTGTGACCACATCCATAAGCTGCACATTCAGTTTTTCGGAAACTACTAAACTGATTAAGTAGTGGAACGTTATAACGTCCGTTACGGGAGAATACATGTCCTCGTAATCAATACCAGGGCGTTTGAGAGAAGCCTAACGCCACGAGGCGAGCTTTGTATCATACAATCTCATTATTCTCATTACGCTTCCTTACGAATACCAATTTATAATCAGTTGGTTTAACATTAGGTGGTGTTGGAGCAACAAGTCCAAACACTCATACTTTCGGTAAGGAATCCAATTTTACCTGGATTGTGTGTTTCCATAGACCAGTCCATTGTACTCAACAATAGTACTTGGTTCCATGTCATCATTTCTCATAATGTCAGTGGCCACTGCGTATATGAGCAAATCATCGATGACAGTCTCGTTTTGCATCAAAATATCGTCTAAGCTAGCATACTCGACATATATTTTGAGATTATCGGGATGATGAGAAATTGGTGTTTTATCAGGAACAAGCTTCTCTAATACACTCCCGTGATCCTTAATGATCTGGTGTGGCAAAACGTATACAACAGAATTTCTCCTCCTTTAAGGCAGAACATCCTTGGAACCGAACCGGTCTTCCTCTTATTGGGAAGAGCGACGGACTGGACAACCAATGGTAGCGTCCTTTGCACGATGGGTTCGACCGATGCAACATGTTCAAACGGAACATGGCGTCTCACAGGGACGTCTTTCCTTGCAGGCACATTTGCAGCGGGTATATTTGATCTCGTGACATTTGCTAAGTCATTAAACGCGTCTGGTAGCTAAATAGAAACATTTTATAGACTTGGAAGTTTGTGCACATCCTTATCACGATGTGCAGTCGGGGGATCCATATGAGACAAATTGGGTACATGCCACGTTCTTTCACGTCGTTCCTTATCAACGTTAACGTGCAAATCTCCCCCTAACGACGGGAAGATTGTCTCATCAATGTCACAATTCACATGTATAGCGTTAAAGAGATCGCCTGTCAAGGGCTCTAAATAGAGTATGATAAATGGGGATTAATAATTAACATATATTCCCCGTCGTTTCTGAGGTCCAAATTTCGAACGCTTTGGAAGTTCAATTGGAACATTGACCAAACACCCAAACACGCGTAAATATGAGACGTCGGGCTCATATCTAGTTACCAGCTGGTACGCAGGAAGTTATTGGGTGCCCATGGGCCTCAGACGGACCAATGCATCAGTGTGTAATATCGCATAACCATATATAAAAATGGGGCATTTTGGTGCGCATAACCAAAGTTCTTGCACTTGTTTGTATTCGTTTCATAAACGCTTCCGCAAGATTAATTTGAGAATGAATGTACACAACAAGGTGTTCAATATCAAGACCCAATGTTATGAAATAATCATCGAACATTTTTTATGTAAACTCACTGACATTATCAAGTCTAATTGACTTTATTGGATAATTAGGATGATTAGCCCTCAACTTAATGATATAGGCTAGGAGTTTAGGAAATGTTGCATTCATTGTGGGCAACAAAGTTACGTGTGACCATCTTGTTGATTCATCAACCAATATCATGAAATTTTTAGATGGTCCGCATGTTGGTTGGATAAGTCCGCAAATATCCCCATGAATTCTATCAAGAAAACCGGATATCACTTTTGTAGATTATACATAAAGTGGTTTGAGACGTGTCTTTACAATCGAGCATGTTTGGCATAGGCTTTTCGAATTAATCATGAAATTAATTCCTTCAAGAGGATGTCCATGGGATGCATTCATAGTTCGAAGCATCGTATTTTGACCCGGGTGTCCCAGCCGGTCATGCCATAACATATAAGTTCCGTCATCAACAGGGGCTCGACGAATGATTTTTTTTTTTAACAGCAAAAAAGAAGGCAACGGGTCGAGCTACGGCATTGCTTTCAATGGTTTAGATCGTAGTGAAGTAAAAACCATCTGACAAATATCTCAACTTCTCCAACATACGCTTTTGGTCGTATTTATCGGAGGTAATGTAAAGGTATTCAATACCATTTTCTCGAGCAGTTTCAAGATAAAAACATGTTTTCTCGAATATCCTTAAAACTCAACAAGTTACGACTTGAACTTGGATAATATAAGGCTTCATCTATGGTTAAAATAGTACAATTTGACAACATATATTGGGCTATACCAAAGCCAAGGGTCGACGGGCCCGAAATGGTTCTCAATGAAGTTAGTTTTAGGCGTAATGTTGATAAAGTAGTCCTTATGTTTTATGAAAGTGTATCTGAATACCACAATCAACCAGACTATCAACATACCCAATATACATGCCTCAAAGTAAAAATAATTCAAAGTTGGTCACACGTATAGACTAATTTCACAAGGAAAAAAAAACTTTAAATTATTTCGAGAAACATAATCAATGTAAACAAACCATAATCCAAAAGATAACCATTATTCAAATGGGAAAACATAATCCATGAGTTAAACAATAGCTCGATTATTCCATTTGAGCCACAAAATCGGTGGTCTCAAAGAATTCATGATTGTTTTGATATTTTCCTACAACGGGAGGACAAATATTGGATTTAGTTATCATATAAAATGATAAGTTTAAATGTTTATGGTTTGAATGAGCATAAATTGTGTGTCGAATCAGCAGGTTCGAAAAACACAAGTGTGAATGGTTCTCATTTATCGAACGACAGGTCGATTGATAGACACCAATTCATCATATGTATATAACCACATTTGGGGAATAGATTATTTAGTCAACCCTTTTCGGTAGCTCTATTCGAATACAACCAGAAAAGACGGTGAGGGTAGACAGCGCTTGTGCGTATCAGAACCACCCATCATTAGGAGTCAGAAAAACCGCCAATCTTTCCTAGACATTGTATTAAGAATAGGTGAGCCTATTTGGGGATGATTCAAAAATTTTCCACTTAGGTAGTTTTAATGCTCATGAGTCCACATTTTTCGTTTTGAGTTCGCATGGACTAATAGCGTGCGTAATTCACACATTGTGATTCGCTAACAATAAGGATAATCATTTCACAAATGAATTACCAATTTGTATGTTCATGATTTTAAAAAAAATCAACTTTCAAAATACAAAAGAAAGTGTAACGAAATCACTATATGCCAATGAATCCATAACTGATGGTTAATTAATCCAAAAATACTTTTTTTTCAACAAAAAAATATAACAATTAATTAATGAACATACCGTTTTTATTTTATTTTTAAAGTGTTTATGCAATATGGCCTTCAAAAACATTTGTACCTGTTAATAAAAACTAGCACCAAAGGAATGAACGAATACCAAATACTCTTTGTTTTGGTCTAATATAATATGTCATTAAATAGCATGTATTTGATCATAATTTACGATTTAATCAATTCAAACCATTTTACTTCCGCACAAAATTTATATGACAACATATTTAAATTTAATTGTTCACTTTGGTGACTAACAAATTAACTTTAATCATAATGTCACATTAAGATGTAAAATAACCACATTTCAAATGGATAATTAACTAATAGAATAATTATAATCTTAATGTCATATAATAACTCCAATTGATGTTATTAAACAAAAACATAATGAGTAATCAATACTCCATAAATTTTTAATGAATTCATATCATAAGTTATAAAATTTAAAATGACAATAATATGTAACAAATAAGTCACTATTTTAGTGCTATTAAAAATAATCTAACCATGAACTTTTCAATAGTTTCAAAAAAAAAACTATAATTTTCTTTTTTATATTTTTATTTGGATTTACTTTGTACCAACAAAATTTGAACGATAAAACTCATAATTTCTCAAAATAAAATTTAGAATCTTCATCGAATGAGAAACTTTTAACTATTTCATTAAATATCTTTAAAATCTTCATAACATGTATGTTACATGTTTATCAAAACTCACAACTCAAAATTTTTTCATATAATTGTGACAACCCTCGGAATCGGGTATTTGAACTCAGAAACTATTATAACTCTATCTCGTTATAAACATTTTCCGTCGTTATTAAAAACAATTATTATGCATTTGAGTCTAGCAAACCATTCTATTATGTGTTCTTAATACACATCATCGTTTATGCATATAGCAGTTCATCTATTTTTGTACAACTAAAACTGTACGTTTTGCGAGTTGGTGACTAAAGTAAACTTTAAATTGAACTAAAAATATAAATTTAATAAACAAAACATCTAATACTCGGTATGTTTCGATAATACTGAAAGAGGTCAAATAATTACTCGGAATTATATTTCTCTATCAAGAATTTATCACCACCAAAAACCGAGTAAAATCCTGCTTAAAAATATTACCAGACAATTGTAGCGATACCTACGTATACATAATATCTACTATGAAGTATGTCGATGAAGTATGTCAATTTCATTTGTTTTTTTTTAACAGCAAAAAAGAAGGCAACGGGTAGAGCTTCGGCATTGCCATCACCCTCCCGAAGACCTTCACACCAAATATATTAAAAACTAGAGTCTAGCAAAAAGCTAGACTAAAAAAGAAAAACAATTACAAAGGAAGCCTCATCCAATCATCCCACGGAGTCTTAAACTTTTGACTCCTATGAGAGATCCACGAGAAAGAAAAAAGACGAATATTATCAAACAACTCCGACTTATTAACTCTACCACTATCAAACAATAACGAATTCCTAAAACGCCATAAAAACCAACACGTGACGAAACCAATCATCCGGAACTTCATCTTACGATCATTTGCATTTGAAATTCGCTCACCATACTCCCACCAATCCCGAACAGAAGTTAACGGAACCCTCCCGATGTCACACCACTTGAAAATTGAATCCCATACTTGACTAGCAACCGAACAAGAAAACATAATATGAGAGCTCGATTCCGTATAGATACTACAACACGGGCACAAAATAGATTCAATTTCAAACCCCCTTCTAGACAAGTTTAATCTAGTTGGTAACCGATCCAAGAACAGTCTCCACATAAATACATTTACTTTTATCGGTATTAAATTATACCAACAAAACTCCGTATGCGACCCGGGGAACAAAACCGAATTAATATGGCGTCTCGCTTCACCTACCAAAAAAGAACAATTATCACCCAAATTCCACATAACTTTATCTCTACCAACACCAATCGACTTCCCACATAAAAGAGACACAAGATTGTTAAATTGTTCTTGTTCAACACCACCTCGAATATTTCTCCTCCAATTAAAGGTCCAAAGCCCATTTCTCCATCTATCACTAACTTTGCAAAAAGGATTTAATTCAAGATTAACTAACCGATTGAACACATGAGCTAAAGGAGTCGGCCCCATCCATCTATCATACCAAAACCGAATAGACTCCCCATTCACCAAAATATATTGAATAGCATTGTGGTCAATAATATTCTTATCGTGTAAATGATTAACGGACCCAATTATTTTAGACCAAATACCTTTTTTATGACGCGGATAAGATGGATTGACAAAACCACCTTCGGCACCATAAATAGACTTAATAATCCGACACCAAAGTACATCGCCTTCATTAAAAAACCGCCACCGCCACTTATATAAAAGAGCAAGATTTAAAGCGTCGAGGCTAGCAACACCTAAACCTCCGTTACTTTTATCCGCCAAACAATCGCTCCATTTCACCCAACTCAATTTCTTGTCACTACCATTACTCCCCCAAAAAAATTGAGCTCTAAGTTGCTCCATCTTTTTAATAACTCCAACCGGGGCTCGTAATATCGACATCCAATAAATACCCAAGCTACCAAGAACCGATTTGATCAACGATAACCGACCACCAATAGAAAGCATATTAGCCTTCCAACGTGATAACCTAGACCGCATTGGATCCACAATCACATCCCAAGACCGAACGCTATTAAGCCCACCCAACCTAATACCAAGATATGAAAATGGAACCTCGCCTTTACTGCATTCATTAAAAGTGCATAAAGCCTCCACGTCTTCATCTTCAACATTTATACCAAAAATGCTTGACTTATTCACATTAATTTTAAGGCCCGAAACTTTGTAGAATTCATCTAACACCCATAAGATCCCTTCAATATTACATTGGCCCCATTCCGAGACAAACATCACATCATCCGCGTAAAACAAATGAGACACCGGAATACCTTGATCCCCGACCGTAGCACTACAGAACCGGTTATCAAGAACCGCCTTATTGATCAAAACGTGAAGACCCTCCATTGCTATAATGAAAAGGAAAGGAGAAAGAGGGTCACCTTGACGTAAACCACGGTACGAATTGAACTCCACCGTAGGGCTCCCGTTGACTAGCACCGATAATCTAGCTGAAGCTAAACACTCCCGAATCCAACCTCTCCATTTAGACCCGAAACCCATGTGCATCATAATACAATCTAGAAACTCCCAACTTAAAGAATCATACGCCTTTTCAAAATCAACTTTGAACAGGAGAAGTTTCTTCCTCTTCAATTTATACCATTCCATAATTTCATTAATCATTAACGGACCATCTAGAATTTGCCTTCCTTTTATAAAAGCCGATTGTTCCGGGCTAATCAATTTATCGACCACTTTTGCTAATCTTAAAGCTAACACTTTTGCGATAATTTTATATTGGGACCCAATAAGAGAAATGGGTCTAAAATCTTTCACCACCGTAGGATTTGACACTTTAGGGATAAGAGTAATAAAAGAAGAGTTACAACCTACCGGAAAAACACCTTTTTCAAGAAATTCCTCCACCGAATTAAAAACGTCTTCTTCCAATAAAGCCCAATGTTTTTTAATAAATTTAAAGGAAAACCCGTCCGGCCCCGGGGCTTTGGCACTACCACAACTCCACACCGCTTCTTTCAATTCCTTCAAATCACACTTTTTTTCAATATCTAGAACCTCCCCATCCGAGAGGTACTTGAATTGACTTTGATCAAGATCGGGAACCAAAGTCTCAATACTACTAAATTTTGTCTTAAAGTACTCGAAGAAAATTCTTTTAATACGAATCGGGTCTTCTATCCATTCACCATCTTCCATGATCCCTTGAACCAATTGCATCCGCCTTCTTTGATTCAATAATCCATGAAAAAAGGAAGAATTTTCATCCCCTTCGACTACCCATTTTAACTTCAGCTTTTGCATCAAATCTATATTTTCTAGCTTTTCCAACTCCTTTAGATCTTTGACCCAAACAATTCTTTGATCTATCTCTTCAACCGACGCCATACCTTCATCAATTTTCTTCTCAATATCAACTATACTGTTTTTTAACCATTTGACTCGGCTTGATGCAGCTTCTTTTTTATCAACATACCAACATTTACATTTTGCTTTAACATTTTTGAATTTATTCTTTAAATGTACGATATGGGACTCGGGGCCCTTTATACAATCGGACCACGAATCATGAATCAACTCGTTAAAACCATTATCTTCAAGCCAAGAGTGAGCTACACGGAACGGAACCGGGCCAAAATCTACTCTATTAACATGAAGCAAGATCGGGATATGATCCGATAAATTTCTATCCAAAGCGGTAATTTTAAGATCAGACTTTTGTACAATCAAATTACCGGAAATAAGAAATCTATCAAGTTTACTCATCTTCGTAGCACGCTTATTCATCCAAGTAAACTTTCTACCACCAATTGGTAAGTCGACCAACTCATTTTGAGCAATGAATTGGTTAAAATTCCGAGCCCCGATATCATTAAAGATAGAACCAAATCTCTCATCCTCGTAACGGACCTCATTGAAGTCACCGAAGATAATAAAATTCCCGGATTTACCTATCATATAATTATTGATCTCCTCCCACAAAACACGTTTCGCTTCAATACCTTGAGGAGCATAAATATTAATAATGTGAACAATACCTTGAACACCCGTCCACCGACCTTCCACAATGACAAAATGGGAACCACAACTGATATTTATTTTTTCAAAAACCGCTTTATCCCATATGGATAAAATACCTCCCGAATGACCACGTGCCGTGCTACATGCAAAGTCGAATTGATAGTTCCCCCATAACGCTTTTATCTTAAATAAATCAACTTTGGACATCAAAGTTTCTTGCACCCCTAAAAAAGAAATTGCATGTTGAAAACAAAGTTTTCTAACCCACCTTCTTTTCTCCACCTCTCCAATGCCTCTAATATTAATGGATAAAATCTGCATTATTGACCAAAGTCACACCGATACAACCTACCTTCTCCCGAGAAATCTTCTTAGTTTTCTTTTTACCGAAAAAAGTGTCACAAGACGAAGATGACACATTTTCAGGCGCAACATTGAACCCACCCCTCTTACAATTTTCGAAGCCCGGGGGACAACTAACCGGGCTTGCCTCATCTACTCCCTCCTTAATGATGAGACCTTCGTTTTCTTCCACATTAGGAACCAGATTATCTCTGCTCGAACTACCCCTCCCCGCTTCAGTCTCATTTTCACACGGAAGTGAAGTAGAGTTGGATTCTACTGTTTGATTCACCTCTGCCCCTACACGGTCAGCATTAAAATCTGCCCCGTTACCTTCTGATTCCAAATCTACCACCAAATTATCCGCTTTATTACCCCTTTCATCATCCCCCGATTCACTTGATTCTGAAAAAACGTTTTGGACCAGTGAGTCATCTTCCCCGTCTTCGTCACTATTGTAAGATCCATCATCAGATTTTGGTTTTGCAATCTTAATAGACCAAAGTCCGGTCTCCCGAACTCTAACATCATAAATGACCTCTTCCACCTCCACCTTAATCACCTCATTTATCACCATTTTCTCGTTTGAACTAATACATAATTTTCCCCTACTCGGGTTGTCATCTAGTTCATCGAACCATAAAAACGATCCCCATAATCCTGCAATCTTCTTATAGACGTCCGAATCCCAGGCGCATAGCGGAAGGCCATCAACTTCAATCCAACACATTCTTTCGTCTACCATAAAATTACTAGTAACATGTTGAATCAAGGAGAAATAACTTTTCAGGTTTGCATTTTTGAAACGCATGCACGCCTTAGAGGATTTAAATTCAATCCACACCCAAAAACCACCGATGTGATGAATATCGAGCTCACTAAAGCCTTCATTATCCAGAATCGTGTGTAATTGAGGCATAATATGAATATCTCTAACCTTGGCCAATGCGATCACCTCAGAATCTTCCAATGTAACCAGATCATTGTCTTTTAAAGAAATCAATTTATCACCCTTGATCTCCTTTTCACGATATGCCCTACTGGCCACAGAATTAGTACCAGCCTTACCACCCCCTGCCACCACACTCGCATATGAAGAATTTCCAATAGGTTTAACATTATCGCTTCTAAGCTTCATATTCACATGCACTTTACGTTCCGATTTTGTTCTATTGAAACGAGCCACCGAAACATAGACATGATAAGAACCCATCCATTGATCGGATAGTTTCCTAGCAAATTTCTCATCATCTTGAATTCGCAAGAATCTAATAAAACCGAAACGCTTACCATACTTCGTAACTTTTTTAGCGATGTAAGCGTCCGCTACGTGACCGAACTGCCAACACCACTTCCATAGATCGGACACTTGCATATCATTGGGAAAATTCGTAATGAAAAAAGAGGAAGCAATCTGATCCACCGCTTTGTGATAAGGATTTGCAATTGGTTTCTCAACATAGTTCGACTTTTTCCGATCATTCTTACCAATTCGCCACGTCCAACCATCCGAATCTGTTCTTGAATTGAATCTGCCCATTAAAATTGGTGTAAAAATCAACGCCCAACCCCCCTCCCTCAACCCCGATCGAAAACGACAGAGTGTCGCCGGCGCTAGGGTTAGAGAGCGTTTTTACTTAATAAGTATGTCAATTTCATTTGTTGCATGGCATGCTTGCAAATATCATTATTCGTCAAGGTTCTGATAGAGTGAGTTGGTGTCCAGATCCTTCGAATGGTTTCTCGGTTTCGTGTGCTCGGAAGATTATTGACGAGAAGCTTCATCCGGGTTCAAGTATGTCGATAAAGTGGCTCAAACAAGTTCCTATTAAAGTAAATATTTTTATGTGGCGTGCAACTCTGGATCGTCTCCCTACAAGACAGAATTTATCGAAACGGGGATTGGAGATAGATTCTATTTTATGTCCTATGTGTCTAATTGGGATGGAAACGATTCATCATATTATTTTGTCTTGTGTAACAGCGAAGCAAGTGTGGGGAAAGATTGCTAGATGGTGTGATGTTACTTTGTTCGATGGTAGCTGTTTGGTTGAGTGGGAAAATTGGTGCAAGTTAGTTACGAGAAGCAAAGATCAAGAGATGAAATTATATATTATAGGAATGGCTACCAGTTGGATGTTGTGGAGGTTTAGGAATTCTTTACTTTTTGATGTTGGTAGTTTACGTTTAGGTGATCTTTTTGAGTTTGTTGTGTTGTTTTCGTTGAACTGGTTAACCCTTCGAGATCATAAATATAAGATCTCGTGGGTTGATTGGATTAGGAATCCCCTCTTGTAATTGCTAGCTTCTTGCTGGCTTTCGTTTTTTATTTTTAATGTTTTTAGGGGGTCTTCGGGAGGGTGATGGCAATGCCGAAGCTCGCCCGGTCGTCTCCTTTTGCTGGTCAAAAAAAAAAAAAATAATAATAATATCTACTATGAAATCAGATTAATAAAAGAATCAATCTTTTACATATGTGATGTACTATTAAATTAACTTAAGATGATAGAATTAATTTCATTTCTTTTTAATTTCTATACATTTTCTTTTTAATATGATACGTCTTAATGGGGTATTAAATATGCATTAAAAGTTTCTTTTGTTATAAACCTTCCACGTGAACCTTTCTTCACCAACAATTGATTTCTTTTTCGTCCAAAGTATCTTGTTGAGCCAGAGAAGCGGCGACATAACCAAAACTAATAAAAATTCAATCCAATTATTCTAACGTCAATTATTATAAAATTCAATTCAGTATTAAAAATATTATACGTTATGACTTATGATATCCTCAATTCATTGTCTTTAACATTTTTTTTTCACTATAAAAAGAGACATCTAGACTTTCCTTTTCCACACCCATAAGAAAATCTATCTCACTCTTTCTTCCTTTTAGTCTCCATCTCTGGTGTCTCTATGCGATTTGTCTCTACACTCACTAAAGGTTAAAAAAAAACTCTAAACTCTTTCATTTCCATTTATGTTTGTGTGAGTTAAATGTTTGTTTCTTTGATCCGACCACTGCATGTAGTCACCTCCAGCAGCACATACACACAAACAGTTGGTGGGTGTGCGTGTGTGTATTGTTTAGTTGGGTGTAGTACTCGAACCAGAAAAATTAGTCATATGGTCTCTCGAATCTGTTATAAAAGAAAAACCAATTTTATGCGTTCGTTTTCCGTCGCCCCTAAAACGATGATTGTTGTTTGTTTTGTAAATTTTATGGCAGCCCAACAATTCTCTTTTAAAAATCATTTTACAATGTTAACGAGCCAACGTTTCTATTGCTTATTTTTAAACCCAAAGACCAAATGATATTAAAATAAAATTTACTAAATGATTCTAATAACTTATTTTTATAAACAGACAAGTAAATTTTAACTAAAGTACTCAAATGGTAATAGCGTGATTAACAAAAGTCAAGTTTCATTTAAAGGTTATTATGTTAGTTATCTATTAAATTAATCAATTACAATTATTTAAACTAGTGTCTATGATACAAATGCTTACTGTTTTCGATCAAAGCAAATTGGTTTAACAAAACTTATAAAATTCAAACTCAACATATTTAAGACACGAACTAATTCAATAAAGTCACCAACATGTCGCTCATGGTTTACTTCTATACATTTAGGTCACTAGAAGTCGTTTTGGTTGGATCTTGCATTTTGGTTACTTGCATTTTGGTTACTTGCATTTTGGCTAGCATTGCATCAGGTGAGTTCACAGCCCCTCTTTTTATTACATTTTTAATACTTTTGGGGTGAAGAACATATCAACTATTTTATAAATATTTACAATATTTATAATCGTTTACTATTTTGTGATGAAACTATTTTGGAAACTAGACAACAAATCCTTATGCTTGGACTAAGTTTAGATGTACATGGAAGTGCGTATATGTTACATACATAATCATTAGCTAGTTGCGACTAGGCCCTGGATATGCAAATAGTACTATTGGCGGAGACCTACCCTCACACGTTATTGATCATTTATCGGTGTATACCGACCACGAGGAGTGTATATCTAGCACGTTTAAGGTTGTTGTTTTGATTATGGACTTAGGGTCAGCATTTTAACTCAAAGGTCTTGCAAACCTTTTGGGGGATCACCGTCAGTTGTTTCTACTACTGCTCTCGGAGCAGACTATTTTTAACATTTATATCATCACTCAAATTTTTGCCAATGGTGGCATACGAGAAATATGGAACAACTAAGTTTTATTATAAAACCTGTGAATTCACTCAACAATTTTGTTGATACTTTCATTTATGTTTTTCAGGTAACTAAGTTTGAAGCATTGAGTACTATCATTTGGAGTCAAGCATGCATTTGTCAAGTGTCACAATTACAATTTTTGTTTTACTTTAAAAACTTGGTCTTTTGGATTCATATGTGACATACTTTATTTATAAAGGTTTTATTTGGGGTTAAAATTATTGTTTACGATAATCATATTCTGTGTTTACTTAGTCGCACGCCCGTTCTTCCGCAAACCATTTTCCTTTAAAAACAAATTTTGGCGGGGTGTGACAATAATGATGCTACTTATAGCGTTGTTAAAAGTCATAGTAAACTATGAGAGACTTTAACTTTGAAGAAAATATATTTATAACTTACAATCCTTTGATATATTTAAAAAAAAATCTCCACCTTTAAAAATTAGTATTTAAACAATGAAAACTTTAAACATGGACATAAGTTAAGATTGATCAAAACTATGTTGATTACATCAAAAATTGCCACAAACCTCTTGAAAATTATGCATGTCTTTTACGGATCCTATACAATAAATAGATTGAGAATAATTAAATAGTTTCAAGAAAATCATACCTTTCAAGCAACAAAGATAGGGTATTGTGCTTCCAACTTTAAGTAAAGTGCTGATAACGTGTTGTAAGACAAATTAGCTCAATTTGTATAAATATCAAACATTCCAACAACATTCTCATTAGACATGATGATACAAGTGATACAAATGATACATATGATACAGGAGAATAGAGAGATACTACAGATACAAGTAATATCATGTACATGGCATTCCTATTTATAGGGTAAAGTTTGGTTGTAGATTTTATGTACATAAAGTCTACTTATGATGGTCATAAATCATAATCAGCCACATTAGAATATGAGTTACAACAAAATACATAATATTGACATACGTTGAACGTTAAAAATGTATAGAGTTATTTAAGGATGTATAGAGTTTACTTAGTTCTATTTAAGTTGTAGTTATACCGTATATAGTAACTAATTTTAAAAATAATTTGCCCCCGTCTAAAAATCTAATATTCCCCCAAAATTTTCAAACAAACAAAAATAAAATTCGGACAAAATATTCAAATATGAAATATGTCCAAATTTCACAGATTCAATGAACTGAAAGCACCAATCCTTTTGAATCAAAATCACATGTGTGAACCCACCGCAACAACCACCGTCACCACCACTCGAACCGCCACCGCTACCGCATCACCGGCCGCCGCAATGGCTGCTTTACCTAATGAGCTACTCGACGAAGATATATTTCTGTCAAAATCGGAGTTATTAGCTCGTGAAGAAGTGATTAAACGTCGATCTCGTAGATTGAAGCAATTAGCTAGGGTTTACAAAGATCATTATTGGTGTATGATGGAAGAACTGAAATTAAAGTACAGAAAATATTATTGGGAGTTTGGTAAGAGTCCGTACCAAGGGGGTGAATCAGTAACAGAAACTGACGCCGGAAATGATGCCGGAAAAAATGGCGATGATAGTGAGTTAGGGTTAGAAATTAGTAGTGGTTCGATTAGGTGTGCTGTTCATGGATGTAAATTGAAAGCTATGGCGTTAACTAAGTTTTGTCATAGTCATATATTATCTGATTCTAAGCAGAAATTATACACTGGATGCAATTATGTGATTAAAAGGTATGTTTTTTACTCTTTTTGGGGTTAATCTGTGTTTTGAGTAGGATTTGGGTGAATTGGTATATGGAATGATTTGTGTATTTAGGGTAATGTTAGTATTTTGATGATTATTGTTGTCAAATCTGGTGAATGATTTGTTCGGGACTAGTTTTGTTGGATAAAAGGCCTAAAGTTTACCCTTTCCATGAATCTCATAGGGCAAATTGTATCGGAATTTATCCAACTTGATACGAATTGTTATTATTATTTATTAGGGTGTTCAAAAGTATGGATATCCGAAAATCCAAATTTCAGATACCAAAACTGGATAACGTTTTCAAAATTTTCGGATATCTGATATCCGAAAAATTATTCGATATATAAAAAATATCCATAATATCTGATAAATGTATGAATAATTTGTTTTTTTTTTCGGATACCGGATTCGGATAGTAAAAATTCACTATCCGAAATCTGGACCTTTTCTTCCACTTCCAGTTCCTATTTTACTAGGGTTGGGACTTCTTCTTTTTCCGAGGGCAACAAAAAGTCTTCGTCGTATGTGGGCTTTTCAGAGCGTTTTATTGTATATGAGTATATGACACCCCTAGCTATTGTATATGAGTATATGACAATGAAACTTATGTCCTAACATAACAAACTTCCTAAACTTACATTTTTCATTTTGATGTAACTGACTTGCATCAATTTTACCATTTGATGTAACCAAATTACATCAAAAGGCAGCTCATACTTTCATAGTCCAATGCATATAATAGCAATTCATGTCAAGTTATATATACATCCATTTTTTCTAATAACAATATTATTTATTATTTTGTGTCATCAGCTCACAAGCAGGACCTATACTTTGTGGAAAGCCGATTCGTAAATGCACCGTTCCAACTCTTTGTGCACCTCATTTCCAAAAGGCGGAAAAACACGTTGTGAGAGCATTAAAAAAAGCGGGTTTAAATGGTTCTTCAACAAATAAAACTGCTCCTAAATTTCATGTTTTAATCACAGAATATGTTCGCCAAATTCAAAGTAATAGACGAGTTATTGATAAGGAAATTAAAGAGAATCCTGAAATTATAGAAGAAGATATTAGTGTTTAAAATTATAATTATGAAAAAATCGAGTTTTTATTTTCTTTTTCCTGTTTCTCCCTTCTGACGGGTCAACGAATACTCTAGTAAAATGGCTGATTTTATGGAGCTCCAGTTTGGATCTTGGCCTTGCTATACTGTACTTTGTGTATTAAAGGTACTTTGTGTATTGGGAATTAATTTGTATACCATAAATTTTGATGCTTATACCGCATTGTACAAATATTAATGCACATTGTACAAATATATAATGTAATAATTGTGGTAGATAGATTAAAATGTGTAGTGTAAAAATCACCACCTTTGTGTATTAAAGGTGGCAACATATTTTCTTTTGAGTTTAATCAATTAGCAACAGAAAGCGAAAGTATATACTCCCTCCGTCCCATAATAAAATTCTCATTTCTCTTTGTAATTTTGTCTCACAAAAAACTTCTCATTTCTCAAATTTAAGGGACTCACTTAATCAAATAATATTATTATCAATGATTGCACTACTAAAACACTTTCTCTCTTCAATCTAACCTTATATTTTAATCAAAAGTATTACCAAGGACCCCACCACTAACTATCTCCTAAAAGCTTGTGACCAAGATAAATGAGAATTTTTTTTGGGACGGGGGAGTATATCAGACTTTGTCATTGGTAGAGGTGGTAAAAAGTGAAGGTTGGGAGGGTTACAACTTACAAGTCAAAAGGGGTTCACGTTAAAATGAGTAATTATTAGTTTTGCTAATAATTAGAATAATTAAATAGTGTTAAATTTGATTACAAGAAAATACTTCCTCCGATTCAAAATAAGTGTTACACTTTCCTTATATTGGTGATTCAAAATAACTGGTACACTTTAAAAAATTACCTTATTTGGCAAAAAATAATAGGACTCACGCCCACTAACTATCTACTTTAACAAAGTGAAATGACTCATTTACCCTTACTTTTTACTTTTAAATATCATTAACCTCACTTTATTCAAAAGGTGTGGGATCCATTATCCACTAACCATTCAATTAATCTAATTTAACCATCATTATAATTTTTTGTCTCAAAAACCGTGAAACATAAAGTGTAACACTTATTTTGAATCGGAGAATGTAACACCACAATCTTAGAGCCATTTTTTTTTTATATGCATACGGAAGCGATTTTAGAAAAACTATAAACCCTATTTATTACATATTATAAAGGCCATTTACATATTAACCAAAATATATAAAATGTTTAAAGGTGTTACTGAAAAACAGGCTCGACCCGGTTTACAAAATCAGAGTACGGTCAGACTTCCAAAACCCGACTCTAGTCAAGCCAAAACCACAACCTGAAAAGAGTCAACAAATGAGGGATTAGCACAAAGCTAAGTGAATAGAAATAACAATCAATTTGCATAACCACAACAAATTAGAAATCAAGAGAAATCGAAAGGGAGAAAACCGTCCAAACTTCCACAAGCAATTGGACGTTACGAGAGTATCGGCGGACTTGCAAGGTACCTACAACTGTTGTTGGCCGAACAACAGTTTACCGATGGCTACTTTACTATTAGCACGGTACTCACCCCTGACGGAACACATTCGTAGGGGTCCGAGCACCCCATCCAATAGTAACGAAGCCTAGCCGAAAACCACCATAGCTAAACTCTAGAAAACATGTGCACATACTACCATTAACAATCCCACAATTAATGGTACCACTGGAAAATCAATGAAAACCAAGAAAAATAAATTTTTCCCAAAACCAGCCGAAATAGCGTCGCTATCTCAGATAGCGTCGCTATTTCCCAGAAGATAGCGTCGCTATCCTCCAAAAAAATCGCGTCGCTATCTCGGGTCAAAACGCTATTTCGAGTTTCTGTACAAATTTTCCAAAAATGTCAACAAGATAGCGCCGCTATCTACAGATAGCGTCGCTATCTTCCCCAGACAGGCAAAAATCCTGCAATTTCTCTTAAGAACTCCACCATTTCAACCTTTTGTACATTACACAAAGAAAGAAGGTTAAGTCCACTCACCTTAGCTTCCTTTTAGTACCGAGCTCAGTAATCTTATATCACTGAGGCTCCTTCCCTTTTCCTGTACAAAATGAATACCGAATTAGTCACCCGAAATCACCAAATGTGTAACAAGTAATATAAGTTTGAGACTACATCTTGCAACCACAATTTACAACCAATTACTTATATTTTCACACATAACCAATACTAAAGTCTAACATTTACTCAAGTCAATCCATTATACAATTTGACTAAAAATGCACCTTAGGCCCAAACGGGTCAAAAACAAGAATAATGGGTCGGGAAACTACACAACACTTTCCAATGGGAGATTCTACTTGACCAACATCAAAATCACATACTAACAAGTTAATTGCATCCAAATGCAAGTTTCATCAACTTTGACCTTATTTAAGTCAAATTGCACAATTTGTCAAACAAACGGGTCAAGACCCGAAACCAACACAATCAAGCTTACAATTCATTCAACTAACACATTTCTAACATGAAATTGATAATTAAAGTTTACAAGCTATACAAGACTAAAAGTCAATTCCCAGGTTTGACCAAAGTCAACAATTCACAATTTTAGCTAGTTATGACCAAATTTCCATCTAGCCAAACACTACCATTTCTTAGGCATTATCTCAATAGTTAACTAGTGATCTTCATACTTAACAATTACCATTCTAACATGCATAATTCAACTAACAAAGCTTCAAGAACACCAAAATATACAATTCACCAAAATTAGGGAAAAACCCATCTTCTTCCCAAAACCACCATTGATGGAGCTTTATGAAAGCTTCATCCAATGAACTACAACTAACAATTCAACACATACAACTTGCAAGAACTCAATTAGACACTACAACATGCATCAATTCAAGATTACAAACAAGATTCATCAAGAACTTCAAGAAAACCCACTAGTTCAAGAACCCTAGTTCATCTCTACATCAAGAACATGAAACCCTAGCTAAAGAAGAAGAGAACTTACTTAGATTTGCTTCTAGATTCCGAAAATCACAATTAGGAGGCAAGATCTTCAAGTTTTAAGCATCAATTTGGAAGAAAACCCAAGTGTATGTGTAGTGTGTGTGTATGTCGAGTTCCAGAGAGAGAGGGAAGAGAGAAACCCCAAAAGAAAGACATCTGCCCTTTCTACTTAACACGTACGCACTTCTCTCAAAACAGGTATTTTCATTTAAAACGCAGTATAGGTTATTAGGTTCGCAGATAATTAATTTAGACCTAAGTAACTCCAATTTTAACAACAATGATATTTTTGGAACCCGGATTCAAAGGTGAACCCAAATATATAAAAATCATTTTAATATTTAAATATCTCAGTATTTGCTAATTTTTAACTACATGGTAAAAATACAATTAAATATAATTAAATCAAATAAATTATATAAAACAATAAACAATTAAATTACTTACCGAAAGTAATTAAAAATTTCTAGGCCGGGTTTCAGGATGTTACAATTCTACCCCCCTTAAAAGATTTCGTCCCCGAAATCTCATGATTACACACAAAAGAAATAAAACAAGTTTATAAATATCATTATATCTATGTCTCATATTTACATGACAAAATATAATTCTTATTGTTCCTCCATTTTATTAATATTATCGAAATAATAATTTATTAAATCCTCATTTCCTTTTCTTTGTAGTTTCAAACTTGGTGTCTCATTCGACAAATTCTCCAGTTACGTTGTTTTTAATTTATGCACTTAACAAGAAGTCATTTATATTTAAGTAATTCGCAAAATAATCATAATTTCTTCAGATAATCACACACTGAAAACTCTTTCGGCATGTACAATTTGCACGTTTTATATTTAAAAGTTGTTAATTACGCAATGTCATTTATCACAATTTCCAAGTCATGGTCCGCATAACTCTACTTAAACGATTAAAACCCTTGCAAAGCATAGACAATCTATTTTTATTTAAAGTAATGCAACTTTTTAAGTGTCTTAGATTCTCAAATATCCTCTTATGTTTATTATTTCACCAAAATTTTGCACTCTTAAGCGGTTTAACTTGTTAAAAATCTCATAATTTTAGAATAATTATAATAAATCCACAGTCATAAATCACTAATTCTCAAAATTACACTTTTCGAAATCCAAATTCTAATCAATTTTCACATATAACGGCATTAATTTTCATTATTTCAAAATGTATCTTTAATAAATTTCTCAATCTTACTAAATTTTATATTCACTCTGAAATTTATCCATCAATATAATCGGAAATCAATTCAATATGGTCAATAAATTTGATTCTTATGTTGATTTTCATTTATACATTGAACATAAAAGGCATTTTTTTTTTTTTTTTGAAAATTCCAAACTATAACAATTCGAGTCATAGAGAAATCATTCAGATACATTTCATTAACTTTCTTTCTTATTTAACATCTATAACACATAAAAGAACCAATTGACACTTTTATAAGCATACAACGATGTATTTCAACTAAATGGCCATGCAAAATAAAAGTCAACATGTCAGTCTTCACTTTTCAAACCACTACTATCTTCATTTGTTAGCAATTCAGTATATCATTAAACAATATAATCATAATTCAATATACAATATACAATGGTCAATAAATTCGGCTAACACTTATCGAGTCACTACATGTGACTTGATAGGTCACGGCCATTAATTAAATTTTCTTAAATCAAGAAGCAATCCTACATGGGACTACTTAGTCAAAGCCTAAGATTACACCAATCTAACTATAGGCATCACATTAACGGATGAGTACAACAATTATTTACCAAAACAAATTAAACCTCAAACAAATAGATGAAGACTTAATTCCATATATCACTAACTATCTTTATTCCTAATGGAGTAAACACACATGTAAACAATTTTCAGTTCATCACATATTTCATAATCACAAATAAGCAATTTGCTTCAATTCAATTAACATACCTATAAATAAATTGATTGTCAAAAACATACCTGTGATATCATCTTCATCAGTGGAGGTAGTATCTCCCACGATCATCTGAAATGACCTACCCTCGGGTGGAGGGTGATTCTTTCTCTTCTGGCATGTTGAAGATAACGATCCACTCATCGACCCCGACCCTGAACCCAATTTCCTCTCTGAAGGACAATCACCGACCCTGTGACCCTCTTTCTGACAATTCCAACACACCCTTCGTGGGAACCTACAATCATTCCACTCATGCCCGAACTGACCGCACTTGACACATCGCATAGTCTGAGTTGTACAACCACCCGTGTGAGAAGATCTGCACCTAGCACACCACTGTGCCTTCTGACCCGAACTACCTCCTGACTGTATATGATTCGAGTTTCCATGATTTTGATTTCCATACCCTTTCTTATTCTTTTTGGAATCCGATTGTGCAAACTTAAAATTTTGATACACTGACCTATCCCTGATCACCCAATCTCGAGTATTCAAATCACCTTCTACTGTTTTGGCCAAATCGAAGGCCTGTGACAAAGTGGTTGCGAGCCTCGCTGTAGTTCGGTATTCGGGTCGTAAAGCTCCAATAAAATGTTTTATTTTTGAAGACTCATCAGGCACCCATTGTTGTACAAATCTTAATTTTTCATTGAACTGCTCGATCAAATCATCTACCGTCATCCCCTCTGTCATCCGCAAATTTAAGAATTCAGATCGAATTCTATCCATCTCGAACGAATTACAATAACGCTTACACACTTGTTCTCTAAATTGATCCCATGTTATACCGTTTTTAACTTCTTTGGGTAAGTGCTCAATCAAAGTATCCCACCAATTCATAGCACCACCTACTAATTTTCGTGTGGCATACATCACCCGGTGTTGGTCATCACACCCGCAAGCATCTAAGGTTCTCTCCATTTCCCTCAACCAGTTCATTGTGACATTGGGGTCTCTACTTCCATTAAATTCAGGGGGTTTACAATCTAGGAATTGTTTGAAGGTGCAAATCGGTTTCATACCTAACGGATAAGGTTGGTTCGTGAATTGATATTGAGGTATACTTTGACTTGGGTTAACATAGTAGTATTGTGGCTGTGACATTACAGGATGAGGTTCGAATGAGGTTGACATTAGGGGAACCGTCATGGTAAAGGCGGGAGTTGTGGGAATTTGCATGGTAGAGGCGGATAATATAGGGGTAAACATGTGAGGGATGTTTGGTGGTTGGTTATTCTGATTCTGATTCATGCTATCAACAAGATTCTGGAGGTGTTCCAATCGACTTTCCATTCTCAAAATATAATCTTCTCTGTCTGCATTTGCATTTCTAGATGTACCAATGATTTCCGATTCGGGGTTCGACGGGATTACCAACGGGTTGGGATCGTTATCGGCCATACCTGTAACAACACAACATCTCACGAACTCTTAGTTTAATCCGTTAGTACCTAACATACTAACTATTACTAAACCACAATTCATATTCACTCTACTAATCCACTCCTAAATTAAGGAAGTTTGACCAACTCGAGCCAAGATTTGGGAATGATACACCTAAATGTGCAACCATCGCCAAACCGAGGCTCTGATACCAAATTGTAACACCACAATCTTAGAGCCATTTTTTTTTATATGCATACGGAAGCGATTTTATAAAAACTATAAACCCTATTTATTACATATTATAAAGGCCATTTACATATTAACCAAAATATATAAAATGTTTAAAGGTGTTACTGAAAAACAGGCTCGACCCGGTTTACAAAATCAGAGTACGGTCAGACTTCCAAAACCCGACTCTAGTCAAGCCAAAACCACAACCTGAAAAGAGTCAACAAATGAGGGATTAGCACAAAGCTAAGTGAATAGAAATAACAATCAATTTGCATAACCACAACAAATTAGAAATCAAGAGAAATCGAAAGGGAGAAAACCGTCCAAACTTCCACAAGCAATTGGACGTTACGAGAGTATCGGCGGACTTGCAAGGTACCTACAACTGTTGTTGGACGAACAACAGTTTACCGATGGCTACTTTACTATTAGCACGGTACTCACCCCTGACGGAACACATTCGTAGGGGTCCGAGCACCCCATCCAATAGTAACGAAGCCTAGCCGAAAACCACCATAGCTAAACTCTAGAAAACATGTGCACATACTACCATTAACAATCCCACAATTAATGGTACCACTGGAAAATCAATGAAAACCAAGAAAAATAAATTTTTCCCAAAACCAGCCGAAATAGCGTCGCTATCTCAGATAGCGTCGCTATTTCCCAGAAGATAGCGTCGCTATCCTCCAAAAAAATCGCGTCGCTATCTCGGGTCAAAACGCTATTTCGAGTTTCTGTACAAATTTTCCAAAAACGTCAACAAGATAGCGCCGCTATCTACAGATAGCGTCGCTATCTTCCCCAGACAGGCAAAAATCCTGCAATTTCTCTTAAGAACTCCACCATTTCAACCTTTTGTACATTACACAAAGAAAGAAGGTTAAGTCCACTCACCTTAGCTTCCTTTTAGTACCGAGCTCAGTAATCTTATATCACTGAGGCTCCTTCCCTTTTCCTGTACAAAATGAATACCGAATTAGTCACCCGAAATCACCAAATGTGTAACAAGTAATATAAGTTTGAGACTACATCTTGCAACCACAATTTACAACCAATTACTTATATTTTCACACATAACCAATACTAAAGTCTAACATTTACTCAAGTCAATCCATTATACAATTTGACTAAAAATGCACCTTAGGCCCAAACGGGTCAAAAACAAGAATAATGGGTCGGGAAACTACACAACACTTTCCAATGGGAGATTCTACTTGACCAACATCAAAATCACATACTAACAAGTTAATTGCATCCAAATGCAAGTTTCATCAACTTTGACCTTATTTAAGTCAAATTGCACAATTTGTCAAACAAACGGGTCAAGACCCGAAACCAACACAATCAAGCTTACAATTCATTCAACTAACACATTTCTAACATGAAATTGATAATTAAAGTTTACAAGCTATACAAGACTAAAAGTCAATTCCCAGGTTTGACCAAAGTCAACAATTCACAATTTTAGCTAGTTATGACCAAATTTCCATCTAGCCAAACACTACCATTTCTTAGGCATTATCTCAATAGTTAACTAGTGATCTTCATACTTAACAATTACCATTCTAACATGCATAATTCAACTAACAAAGCTTCAAGAACACCAAAATATACAATTCACCAAAATTAGGGAAAAACCCATCTTCTTCCCAAAACCACCATTGATGGAGCTTTATGAAAGCTTCATCCAATGAACTACAACTAACAATTCAACACATACAACTTGCAAGAACTCAATTAGACACTACAACATGCATCAATTCAAGATTACAAACAAGATTCATCAAGAACTTCAAGAAAACCCACTAGTTCAAGAACCCTAGTTCATCTCTACATCAAGAACATGAAACCCTAGCTAAAGAAGAAGAGAACTTACTTAGATTTGCTTCTAGATTCCGAAAATCACAATTAGGAGGCAAGATCTTCAAGTTTTAAGCATCAATTTGGAAGAAAACCCAAGTGTGTGTGTAGTGTGTGTGTGTGTATGTCGAGTTCCAGAGAGAGAGGGAAGAGAGAAACCCCAAAAGAAAGACATATGCCCTTTCTACTTAACACGTACGCACTTCTCTCAAAACATGTATTTTCATTTAAAACGCAGTATAGGTTATTAGGTTCGCAGATAATTAATTTAGACCTAACTAACTCCAATTTTAACAACAATGATATTTTTGGAACCCGGATTCAAAGGTGAACCCAAATATATAAAAATCATTTTAATATTTAAATATCTCAGTATTTGCTAATTTTTAACTACATGGTAAAAATACAATTAAATATAATTAAATCAAATAAATTATATAAAACAATAAACAATTAAATTACTTACCGAAAGTAATTAAAAATTTCTAGGCCGGGTTTCAGGATGTTACAGAGAAAGTATATGATTAGAATAATAAATTAATATTTGAATTAAAGTGATCTTGGGGGTTATATACTTGTATGCAATTGCATTAGAATTGAAAAATAAACCATGAGTGACTTTCGACCCATTTATGTTTAGCTAAAAATTATTTAATCCGTTTGAGATAAAATATAAGCCACATTATATATTTTCCAAGGATAATGATGCCTGAGAGTATTGTGGTTTGGCTTCATCGGTGTTGGTTGATCATAAGATGTTTATGTATGTTTGTTAAATTATATTGTTGCAAAATATTTTGGTTTTGAGTTCTAGCTTATAATCATGTACGTCATCTCATTATTTGGCTCTTAAGTCTTAAAAAAAGTACTTCGTACAATGTTTGGTTGTTTGTGTAGTTTAGCAAGTGTCTATTGTCACTCCCATCCTCAAAATTATTGTAAACAGTTTTAAATGAGAAGTAATTGGCATACTTGTAAACCTGTAAGATACTATAATAAGTGTAAAATAGTAATTGATAAATTATGACTATTTATTTATTAATGTAAACATTATTCTTCTTATCTTAAATTATTATTTACTAGATAAAAAATATATAGTTTAAAGGAAACATATTCATCTCAAAATTATTGTTAAGTTGATAAAAATACGTAATTTGAAGAAAATGACTAATACATTCAGTGGTCATTGCATTTTTTTCGTTTATTAAGCTTATTGTACTTATAAAAAGATCATTTAAGTTATTAATAACCGGATATGAATTTTTACCAATTAATTAATGATGAATTGGCCATCATTTATTTACGTGAAAAATATTAAGAAGATATAAAATCCTGAGGTAATTTTGTGCTTTCCGAAAAATATCGAGAAAAATATCCAATTTGATTATTGTACTTTGCAAAAAAAAAATTCTTAAATAATAGTGATAAAATGTTGTTAACAAGTTTTAGGTCATCCAAGTGATTTAAGTGTATGTATTTAAAAAGTTTGGTATTTAATAATTAATATTCATGTAGTACAATAAGTTTAATAAATAAAAGAAAAGTACAATGACCAAAATTAACTTCTAAAAAAAATACAAATTATCACTGAATGTATCAACACCAATAAAATATTTACACTTAAAAGTTTGTTGATTACTTATAATATTAGAAGTGAATTTAAACATACCAAAATGAAATAATGTACAACAAAATTAGGACCGGGTGAGTATCTCATATCTGGATTGGGCAAGATCAAAATTGTTTTCCAAAACAAGAACCACTATTGTGAATCATTGTTTTTCTTCATGTTACCCTCTTTTTTAGTGTTGGTATCATGTGTTGATAAGCATATAATTAGTCTTGGATTCATGAATCGTATATGTTCGTTTTCCTAATATAATGAATTATATAAGGAGACAGAGAAAATAACACATAGAAATGGTGATGCATGCAGACAATGCAATTGATTGACAAGTGGCAAAAATCTCAACTGTACTTGGTGTTTCATTAGCATGTATAAGTAATTGAACCTTCCAAATACTAGTCTTCATCGTGCCATTAAAAAAAAAAAGTGGTGATCATCGTACTGTTCCGATGGATCTCAAAGAAACTATAGAAACCGTGAAGACATAGCATGTGAGATTGTTAGTCGGTTTTCACTCTAGCAAGATATGTTTATTATTGATTTGATTTCAGCATGATATGTTAGTTGCAAATAAATGCAACAACTATAAAAAATTGTTCATTTGTGGTATTTTTTATGAAGGTTCATTATTAATAAGCATGGTCCTTTCGTTGTTTAATGTTGTTCGTTCATGATAGCAAGGTTCGAGTTTGGGATGTGTTACATTTCAGATTTTCGTGACTTGATTTGTTACCTTGCGGGCACCCCGAGCTGGAGCGGGTCGTCTGCAATTGTTGGCTCCTTTTAGAAATGAGTACGACAATGTTATTTACAAGAAGAAATTTATGTTCTAAGAACATAAAGGATGAGATATGATATTGGTTTCTATAATTTCTGTCTACTTACGTGGTCACTAATTTGATCATGACAGATATCAAAATTAATGAATTATATAAGGAAAGAGAATTAGTAGATTACATATGTCAAGTTTAGAACTGGCCAAGTGGGAGGATTATAGATAGGAATATGGGCAGGAGGAAAATGTATGAAGAAATGTAATTTTTAATAAAGGATATATATTATTTTAGAGTTACTTTTCATTTATAAATAAAAGATTATTTTTTTTTATACAGAGGAGAAAGGCAAAGGAAATTAAACATTCCTTAGGCTATGGGGTATGGGTACAACATCAACACCAACTTTTTCTGTCACATCATCTGGTATCTCAGCAACCACACCACCCCCACACCACATTATCTCTAGGAAATACCCACCACACCACACCATACCATGTTATTCCATTTAATTTTAAATAAAAGAAAAGAAAAGAAAAAGAAAAGAAAATCATGCCAACCAATCACAAGCAAGCATCTTCACCCCCCACAGCTGTTCCCTCACGTTGCCCGTGCCCCCTCCCCACCACGCCTACCCCAAATAGTCTTGCGCAATGATATAATGACATATGCATCTTCCTTTTTTTTCAAAAAAAAAAAAAGTAAATCCTTGACTGCACTGTTTTTTCTTACAAATAACAAAGATGATAATATTTTGTTAGATTTTATTCTCATTCTTTCTTTTAAAGAGTGTGAGCACAACTTTACTGCAAAAAACATAACAATTATTTAGTATGGTTGTATAGTTAATTATAAATTTTGCACTGTATATTATATGAGGTAAAAGTTATGATATATCGATTATTTTTAAGTGTTTCATAAGAATTGTATGAGCATGGTAGATGAAGAACAACAGTTTTTGGAGGTAATTTGGAGTGTACCCCGTTTAAGGGCAGTCATCCTTACATCATAACATCTTCACGTCTGTGTGTTGTTAGTGGTGACAATTTTTGACCCGACATGAAACCCGACCTGAAATCGTCACAAAAATAAACAGGTTTGGGTTGAGGTAAAAAATAATTGGGTCAGTCTCGGGTTGACTCAACTGACCCGTTTATTAAGCATGTTAGGTTCGGGTCAATGATAATTTAAATGGGTCGACCCGCCAACCCGTTTAATTACTAAATTATATTTAAAAAATATATATTTATATGTAGTTTATAGTCTATCGTTTGAACGTAACTAATAGTTATATAAAAACTAAAAATGTTACTTAGTAATGTGTTGTTTTTGGTATTTTGTTATGGATTTGTGGAATAATAACAATATGGATGACATGTTTGACCCGTTTGACCTGCTAACCTGTTTAACCCGTTTAATTAAATAGGTTATATGGTCGGGTTTTGAGGTAAACATGTTTGGTTGAGATATCAGACCCGTTTATATGAACCAGTCGGTTAATTTCAGGTTGAACATTCTAACCCGCCAACCCGCAAACCCGAACCGGCGAACTCGAACCTGACCTGAATTGCCACAACTATTTGTTGTATCGTAAAGATACTATACATATTTAATTTTACCTCAAATAAAAATATTTCTAACATATTTATATTCTTAAAAAAATATTTCACCTATAAACAGGAGCGGACCTACTATGTAGCATGATGTCATTTCGTGCAATTCTTTAAAATTTCCCGATTAATGTTAATAAATTTTTAATATTTATAATGTATGAGGTACTCTTAAGAAAATAATATGTAATCAGTAATACCCCTCAGTTTATTTTCTGAATCCACAATCCTTATACACGTGAAATACTTCCTCCGATTCAAAATAAGTGATACACTTTCCTTTTTGGGGTGATTCAAAATAAGTGATACACTTTGAAATGTTTCCTTATTTGGTAAATAAAATAGGACCCACACCCACTAACTATCTACTTTAACAAAGTGAAATGACCCCTTTACCCTTACTTTTTACTTTTAAACATCATTAACCTTACTTTATTCAAAAGGTGTGGGACTCATTCCCCACTAACCATCCAATTAATCTAATTTAACAATCATTATAATCTTTTGCCTCAAAAACCGTGAAATCCCAAGTGTATCACTTATTTTGAATCGGAGGAAGTATAATGTATCGATGAGAATCTATTTTTCCATTTTTGGACATTATAATTAACGAAATATCAGTATTATTAAATGGTTATCTATATATCTACGTGTCGACGATGCCTTATGGCTTATGGAGCCAATACATTAAATGGTTATTATTTGGAAATTTTTATTGTTGTGGTACTTATTCAAATAGTTCTTAATCTATATGTCACGTGTTGACGATGCCTTATGGAACCTATACATTAAATTGTTATTGATTAGGAATTTTATTTGTTGTGTTATTAGTTGTCCTTTATAATTATGTAGGATTTAACTCGTTAAGGTGATAATTGGTTAATTAGTTTGGGTTGAATTTAACCGATCAAAAGTCGACTAAAGTAAATTTAAAGATGTTTGTATTATTTTTTTTAGATAAGTTACCCATTTTTTCTTAAAATAAAACTATTTTACTCGTTACCAATATGGATAACATATTCAATATAACAAATAACCCAATCCTAAACTTTTGTTAGACATTGTTCACACACGTTAAAATGTGTAAAATTGTAAACACGTGCAAAGAAATGTGGCACTATAACTTAAGCATGCATATCCACACTTGAATAAAAACAATATACTTAAATGACTGCTCGATACGGGTCACGTGGCTAATGACGTGCGTGCTTACCACGCGTGCTTGAAATTGGAACACCGCCCCCACCGCCCCCACCACCTGCTCCTCCCTTTTTTAATGTTTGAACAGTTTTTGCTCTATTTTCCCATTAAAATTTTCTTTTCTTTTGACTCATTTCTCCCTATTTTTCTTGGTTTAAAAATGTATGCTTAGATTTATTTGATCACACGAATATTCTAACTATTGACATACTAGTCTATATCATCTATTTGAACATGTTAAAGAGTTTACTTGAACGTCATAACAAAATTAAATACGAATATAGATTAAGAATACAAACTTCATATACGAAATCTACCACTATAAAAAAATGTATTCTATTTTTTATATTGCTAAATTTTTGAATTTTTATTTTCGAATTAACTAACACACAAACTTTGATTTTGACTGACTTAGTTTACGATTAGACATTCTTCAAACTTAAATTATAACACCACAATCTAGAGTCATTTTTTTTAAAAAAAAAATAAGCATACGGAAGCGAATTAATAAATCCCAAAACTCCTACTTATTACACAACATAAAAACCATTTACATATTAATCGAATATATAAAACATTTACGGTGTTACTGAAAATCAGGCTCGACTAGGTTTACAAAATCAGAGTACGGTCAGACTTCCAAAACCCGACTCTTGTCAAGCTAAAACCACAACCTGAAAAGAGTCAACAAATGAGGGATTAGCACAAAGCTAAGTGAATAGAAATAAACGTCAATTTGCATAACCACAACAAATTAGAAAATCGAGAGAAATCAATAGGGAAACCCGTCCAAACTTCCACAAGCAATTGGACGTTAAAAGAGGATCGGCGGTCGGGCGAGGACCTTCAACTGTTGTCGGCCAACAACAGTCAACCGATGGCTTCTTTACTAGAGGCACGGTGATCCCTCCTTACATAACGAATACGAAGGAGTCCGATCGCCCCCGCCAAGAGTAACGAAGCGTAGCCGAAAACCACCATACTTAACCTCTAAAAAACATGTGCACATACTACCATTAACCACTAGACCAAGAATAAACTTGTAAAAAGAATTGCAGCCAAGAAATCTGTTCCTGACGAAGTTCGCGTCGTGAACTTAGAGTTCGCGTCGCGAACTAAGAGTTCACGAATCGGGAACTACATCACGACCAAACCCCAATTTCTCTGACTCGAGTTCGCGATCGTGACCACAAGTTCGCGACGCGAACTCCCTCAGATACCAAATTCCTGCACTTTTTCTCAAAACTCTACCATTCCCTAATTTTGTACATCACACAAGAAAGAAGGTTAAGTCCACTCACCTTAGCTTCCTTATTCGTGCCGAGCTCAATGATCTTATATCACTGAGGCTCCTTCCCTTTTCCTGTACAAAATGAATACCGAATTAGTAACCCGAAATCACAAAATTTTTAATAAATAATACAAGCTTAAGGTCAAATCTTGCAACAACATCTTACAACCAATTACTTGCAATTGTACATATAACCAATACTAAAGTTTATTAGTTCATCAAGTCAATTCATTATGCCAATTGGCCAAATTGCACCTTAGGCCCAAACGGGTCAAAACAAGAACCACGAGTCGGGCATTCACACAACATTATCCAATGAGTTAGACTACATGGTCAACATCAAAATTACATAACCATCATACTTCTTGCATCCAATTGCAAGTGTTACCAATTTTGACTTTATTTAAGTCAATTGCACAATTAAGCAATCAAACGGGTCAAAACACGAAACCAACACACTTGATCTTACAATTCATTCAACTAACACATTTCTAGCATGAAATTGATAATTAAAATTTACAAGCCATACAAGACCAAAAGTCAATTCCCAGATTTGACCAAAGTCAACAATTCACAATTTTAGCTAGTTATGACCAAATTTCCATCTAGCCAAACACTACCATTTCTTAGGCATTATCTCAATAGTTAACTAGTGATCTTCATACTTAACAATTACCATTCTAACATGCATAATTCAACTAACAAAGCTTCAAGAACACCAAAATATACAATTCACCAAAATTAGGGAAAAACACATCTTCTTCCCAAAACCACCATTGATGGAGCTTTATGAAAGCTTCATCCAATGAACTACAACTAACAATTCAACACATACAACTTGCAAGAACTCAATTAGACACCACAACATGCATCAATTCAAGATTACAAACAAGATTCATCAAGAAATTCATAAAAACCCACTTAACTCAAGAACCCTAATTCAACAAAACTCAAGAACATGAACCCTAGCTCAAGGAGGAAGAGAACTTACTTATATTTGCTTCTAGATTCTGAAAATCACAAGGAGGAGACAAGAACTTCAAGATTTAAGCATCAATTTGGAAGAAACTCAAGAAAGTGAGAGTGTGTGTGTGTGTGTGTCGATCTAGCAGAGAAAGAGAACAAGGAGAGACCAAAAAAAAGACATATGCCCTCTTCACTAAACACGTACACACTCCTTTCCCACACAGGTATTTTCAGTTAAACACAGTACAGGATAATAGGTTCGCAGATAATTTAATTAGACCTAACTAACTCCAATTTTAACAACGAAGATATTTTTAGAACCCCGGTTCAGAAATGAACCCAAATATGTAAAAATCATTTTAACATTTAAATATATCAGTTTTACTAATTTTTAACCTCATGGTTAAAAATACAATTAATTCAAATAAAATCATATAAAATAATAAAACAATAAACAATAAAATATTACTTACCAAAAATAATAAAATACTATAGGTTGGGTCTCGGGATGTTACAAATCTCCCCTCCTTAAAGAGATTCCGTCCCCGGAATCTCACCTTGATTAAATAAACTCGGGTATCGATTCCTCATATCCGCCTCGGTTTCCCATGTCATATCGGCACCCAAACTGTGTTTCCACTTAACCAAGACCATCGGTATCTGTTTCTTTCTTAATTTCGTTACCTTTCGATCCAAAATTTCCACCGGCTCTTCAACTAACCTTTTTCTCGAATCCACCTTTAAATCTACAATCGGTAACACCGGAATTTCCTCATCAATATTACACTTCCTCAAATAACACACATTGAACGTGTCATGAATACCCGACAATTCAGGAGGAAGATCAAGTGCAACGGTTTGGTCATTCACCACTTGACGAATAACAAACGGTCCAATAAATCTCGGTGCCAACTTTCCCCGTTTCCCGAAACGAATAACCCCTTTCCATGGAGATACTTTCAAATAAACCCGTTCACCCTCAATAAAAGCTACGGGTCGACGCCGTGGATCCGCATACATTTTCTGTCTATCCCGAGCGGCTTTTAACTTTTCACGTGCAATTGCCACCTTGTCGGCCGTTATCTGAACAATCTCGGGACCCGCAAACTGTTTTTCTCCCGCTTCAAGCCAACATGTGGGAGTTCTACACCGTCTACCATACAACATTTCATATGGTGGCATTTTAATACTCGAATGATACGAGTTGTTATAAGCGAATTCGATCAAAGGCAAATGAGAATCCCACGACCCACCATATTCTAACACACAAGCCCGTAACATATCTTCTAAAGTTTGTATAGTTCTCTCCATCTGACCGTCGGTTTGTGGATGATACGCAGTGCTCAAATTCACCCGAGAACCTAATTCTCTTTGCAAACTCTTCCAAAAGTTAGAAACAAACCGTGGATCCCGATCGGACACAATAGATAATGGGATACCATGTCGGGAAACTATCTCATCAATGTACAATTTAGCCAATTTATCGAGTGATGCAGTTTCATTTGTGGCCAAAAAGTGAGCACTTTTAGTCAACCGATCGACAATTACCCAAATCATATCGTGATTCTTTTGAGTACGAGGTAATTTCGTGACGAAATCCATTGTAATATTATCCCACTTCCACTCGGGGATATCTAACTGTTTTAACGACCCATACGGTTTTTGATGTTCGGCCTTGACTTGAGCACAAACATGGCATTTTTCAACAAATTGGGCAATATCTAACTTCATAGAGGGCCACCAATACAAAACTTTCAAATCATTGTACATCTTTGTACAACCCGGGTGGATAGATAAACGTGATTTGTGTGATTCTACTAGTATTAATTCCCGTAATCCCCCAAGTAACGGTACCCAAATTTGTGACCGAAACGTTTTCAACCTTCGCGAATCATCAACCAACTCATCTTTCCGCTTTAACATAATTTCCGATTTCAAGTTCTCATCTTTCAAAGCTTCTATTTGGCATATTCTTAACCTATCGACAAGATCTGACACGATTTCCATACGCATGAATTGGATCACTTCCAATGATCCCTTACGGCTTAAGGCATCGGCAACTACATTAGCTTTCCCCGGGTGGTACCGAATTTCACAATCATAGTCTTTAATGAGCTCTAACCACCTTCGTTGTCTTACATTCAAATCTTTTTGTGTGAAAACATATTGAAGACTTTTATGATCGGTACATATAATACACTTGGTACCGTAAAGGTAATGTCTCCACAACTTTAATGCGAAAATCACCGCCGCGAGCTCTAAATCATGGGTCGGGTAATTCTTTTCATGGGATTTCAATTGACGAGAGGCATAAGCAATCACCCGGTCTCTTTGCATTAGTACACAACCCAAACCCGAATAAGATGCATCACAATAAACTATAAAATCATCTGAGCCCTCGGGTAAGGCAAGTATTGGAGCTTGACACAATAATTGTTTTAACAATTGGAACGCATTTTCTTGTTCATCACTGTAACGACCGAGATTTTGTAAATAAATAAATTGTACAAAAATATGATAAATAAGGATAATTCATTTCAAAACCGTAGGAATTGGTTTCGAGTCATTTGGACATCGTATGAG
This sequence comes from Calendula officinalis, assembly GCA_963853835.1. NCBI lineage: Eukaryota > Viridiplantae > Streptophyta > Magnoliopsida > Asterales > Asteraceae > Calendula > Calendula officinalis. The sequence continues at coordinate 29,776,013 of OY970830.1, read as the reverse complement.
GAAGTTATGGACGAAACCGGGTCGAGCCAAGGACCGAAAAGTGCAGCCCTGCTGCAATGGGAAAGTTCACGGCGTGAACTTTTGTTCACGACCGTGAAGTAGTAACAGGGAATTGAGCATGTTGGCGTGAACTACTTCCCGACTGGTTACCGATCGCGAAGTGCCGGAGACGCATAGTTCGCGTCGCGAACTTATGTTAGCGATCGCGAACTATAGAGCTCTGTGTATATAACGAATTTGAGGCTAGGGCTTAGACACCTACACCCCTAAAACCCTACCAGCCGTTTTTAGAGAGAGAGAGCTCGTTTTTGCTGTTCTTGGGCTTGAATCTTCATCAATCTTGGAGATTTCTTCATCAAAGGTAAGGATTCTTGATTATCTTACTTACCTACCTTAGTTTCAAGCTTCTCATGGGTATCAATGGTGGTTTTGGGAACCAACCACATCATCTTTGGGGAAGATGATCTATCATGAGTGTAAAACACTCATGGTGAGCTTGTAATCAATGTGTACAAGCTAGATTTCAGTTTTATGGATAGAAATCTTGAACTAGGGTTTGAGATTTCCACCAAGTGGTATGAACTTGGTGGTTGGGAATGTTAAGATGGGTTATCTAGTAGTTAGTTATGGTTTATGACTAGATTTGTGATGATTTTGATAATAGGTCAAGAAGGACTTGGAATTGGAAGTACTTCCTTGTTTGGGAAGTAGAGATTGTGTTGATTTGCACAAGTATTGGATAGCATTGCTAAGGTGAGTACATGTGATCTTTCTGAGTACATAGTAAACCTTGTTTATGAATTGAAATGATTTTAGAGTCTTTATTAGATAAATATTTTAATAAAGAAAAGATGGAATTGATAGAGTATGAATTTGATTTAATTAAAATGAATTGAATTGTATTGTATTGTGTATGTATTGCTTAGTTACCACTAGATTGATTGAGTTGTGATATGGGTCTTGACCCAAGTTGATGATTTGTTATGTGGTAGCTAATCGATTGGATCCTAGATAACCCACACAAGTTGGGGGAGTTAGTGACTACTACTTGGGGCGGTACCACCCTGCGCAAGAGTAGTATGTCGAGAAATAGATAACCCGGAAATCGGGGGAGTTTGAGATAACCCGGAAATCGGGGGAGCAAATAGATAACCCGGAAACGGGGGAGTTTACCTAGATAACCCATATCGGGGGAGTTGTTTCGGGGAGGCCCGTTACGTATGTGTTTGGCTTATGGCAAGCCTTAGAGATTGATTGACTATGTGCAATTTGATAATTTATTAAGTATTATTTTATTGCAAATTATTTCTAACCGGGTCTAAAACCCATGTTTCTCACGAGACAATATTTGTCTCACGTACTACGTTTATTTTGACTATGTACTCAGGTTCGGGAGCAAGAGATTAGGCGGCCCGTAGTGATAGCATTTGGATGATTAGCTCGGTGTACTTATTTAATTCCCTACACTATAGTTTTGATATATTTGTAACACCGGTTTTGACACTTTCTAGTTATTCCAAATGTTTTGTTTTAATCCGCATTTTGGATATTATGGATTTTGAATGTTAAACTTGTTTATTTAAAAAGTTTAAATTGTTTCGAAAAATCGGTGTGTTACAATCACCCCACCGATATGGAACATCTTTTCGTGTCAACCTTGTCAACGGACTAGCAATCTTTGAGAAATTCTTGATGAACCTTGTATAATAACCGGCCAAACCTAAAAAGCTTTTAATTTCGGATGGAGTCTTCGGGGCACTCCAATTCATCACCGCGGTTATCTTAGACGGGTCCACTTTCACCCCTTCTTTACAAATTACATGCCCCAAAAACTGCACTTCACGGAGCCAAAACTCACACTTCGAGAACTTAGCATAGAGTTGTTCGCGTTTCAAAGTGTCTGAAACTTGCCTTAAGTGATTCTCATGATCCAAATCGGTTTTGGAATATATTAGTATATCATCAATAAAAACAATTACAAATTTATCGAGAAATGGTCGACATACCCGGTTCATAAGATCCATGAATATAGCGGGAGCATTCGTCAAACCGAACGGCATGACTAGAAATTCGTAGTGACTGTATCTCGTTCGAAACGCGGTTTTTGGGATATCGTTCTCATGAACCCGGACTTGATGATAACCCGACCTTAAATCAATCTTTGAAAAGTACGAGGCCCCTTGTAACTGGTCAAACAAGTCATCAATACGCGGTAACGGATACTTATTCTTAACTGTTCGTTTGTTCAACTCGCGTTAATCAATACACACTCTCATAGTACCGTCTTTCTTTTTAACAAACAAAACTGGTGCACCCCAAGGCGAAGAACTCGGTCTGATAAAACCCTTATCCAATAATTCTTGTATTTGTGTCATAATTTCCCGAATTTCTGACGGTGCTAATCTGTACGGAGCCCTGGCTACGGGACTGGCTCCCGGAACCAAATCGATTTTAAATTCTACCTCCCGAATAGGAGGTAACCCAGGCAACTCATCGGGAAAGACCTCCGGGTATTCCGATACCACCCGGATGTCTCTAACAACCTGCTTTTCTTTTCTGACATCAATGGCATAAGCAAGGAACGATTCACATCCTTTGACTAGAGATTTTCTAGCTTTCATGAACGAAATAATAGGGAGAGATGTATTAACGCGATCCCCACGGGCCACTACGTGTGTCCCGTCAGGCAATGGAAATGAAATCAATTTCTTATCACAATCTATTAATGCTTTATTTAAACTAAGCCAATCCATTCCAAGGACCACATCAAAACCAGATATTGGCATTAAGAGTAAAAACATATTAAAACACGCCCCATCAATATTAATATTTGCCCCAGTCACAGATGTTGTGACTGGCACCACATAACCATCAGCTACCTCCACTTCCAATGGAGTAGTTACCACAGATGTAGGCAATTTTAACTTAGCATGAAAGTCCACGGAAATAAATGAGCGATTAGCTCCAGAATCAAACAACACACGAGCATTAATGTTATTTATCGGGAACATACCAGTGACGACATCGTCAGTAGTGGTAGCCTCTTCGACCGTCATTTTGAAGGCTCGACCCTCTGATGTAGGACGGTTCTTCCTCTTTTGAGGAGATGATGCCACCGATCCCCCAACCGACCCAGAACCCGAACCCGATCTTCTATCCGAAGGACAATCACCGACTCTGTGACCTTCTTTATGACAATTCCAGCAAACACTTCTTGGAAATTTACAATCATTCATCTCGTGCCCATACTGACCGCATCTGACACACCGCATCGTTTGTGCCGTACAAGCCCCACTATGAGAAGATCTACATCTAACACACCATTGTGTCTTTTGACCCGAATTTCCACCCGACTGTTTACGATTCGGACTAGTAAACCTTTGATTTCCTTTCCCTTTCTTGCTTTGTTGAGAACCCGATTGTGTGGACTTGAACTTTTGATACCCGGGTCTATCTTGGGTCACCCAATCACGAGAATTTAAATCACCTTCAACAGTTTTGGCCAAATCAAAAGCCTGTGATAGTGTGGTAGCAAGCCTTGCAGTAGTTCGGTACTCGGGTCGCAAAGCACCAATAAAATGCTTTATTTTCGATGGCTCATCGGGAACCCATTGTTGCACAAACCTCAGCTTTTCATTAAATTGTTCGATCAAATCATCAACCGTCATTCTCTCGGTCATTCTCAGATTTAAGAATTCAGACCGAATTCTATCCATCTCGAATGAATTACAGTAACGTTTACACACTTGTTCCTTAAATTGATCCCATGTTATACTGTTTTTGACTTCCTTGGGTAGATGTTCAATTAAAGTATCCCACCAATTCATAGCACCACCTACTAATTTCCGTGTGGCATACATCACCCGGTGTTGGTCATCACACCCGCAAGCATCTAAGGTTCTCTCCATTTCTCTTAACCAGTTCATAGTGACATTAGGGTCCCTGCTTCCACTAAATTCAGGGGGTTTACAGTCTAAAAATTGTTTGAAAGTGCAACTTGGCTTCATGCCGAATGGGTAAGGTTGATTGGTAAATTGGTATTGAGGTAAACCTTGGCTTGGGTTAATATAATAGTATTGTGGCTGTGACATTATTGGATTAGGTTCGGGTGTGGTTGACATTAGGGGAACCGTCATGGTAAAGGCGGGAGTTGTGGGAATCTGCATGATAGGAACGGGCATTGATGGAGTAAACACGGGAGGGAAATTTAGTGGTTGGTTATTTTGGTTCTGGCTCATGCTATCAACCAGATTTTGAAGATGTTCCAATCGACTTTCCATTCTTATAATATAATCTTCCCTATCTTCATTTGTATCCCGAGAAGTACCAATGATTCCTTGTTCGGGGTTCGGCATGGTTATCGGCGGATTGGGATCGTTATCTGTCATATCTGTAACAAACACAACATCTCACGAACTATTAGTTTAAATCGTTAGTACCTATCTACTAACTACTACTAACACACAATTCATATTCACTCGACTAATCCACTCCCAATATTATGGAAGTTTGACCAACTCGAGCCAAGATTTGGGAATGGTACACCTAAATGTACAACCATCGCCAAACCTAGGCTCTGATACCAAATTGTAACACCACAATCTAGAGCCATTTTTTTAAAAAAAATAAGCATACGGAAGCGAATTAATAAATCCGAAAACTCCTACTTATTACACAACATAAAAACCATTTACATATTAATCGAATATATAAAACATTTACGGTGTTACTGAAAATCAGGCTCGACTAGGTTTACAAAATCAGAGTACGGTCAGACTTCCAAAACCCGACTCTTGTCAAGCTAAAACCACAACCTGAAAAGAGTCAACAAATGAGGGATTAGCACAAAGCTAAGTGAATAGAAATAAACGTCAATTTTCATAACCACAACAAATTAGAAAATCGAGAGAAATCAATAGGGAAACCCGTCCAAACTTCCACAAGCAATTGGACGTTAAAAGAGGATTGGCGGTCGGGCGAGGACCTTCAACTGTTGCCGGCCAACAACAGTCAACCGATGGCTTCTTTACTAGAGGCACGGTGATCCCTCCTTACATAACGAATACGAAGGAGTCCGATCGCCCCCGCCAAGAGTAACGAAGCGTAGCCAAAAACCACCATAGCTAACCTCTAAAAAACATGTGCACATACTACCATTAACCACTAGACCAAGAATAAACTTGTAAAAAGAATTGCAGCCAAGAAATCTGTTCCTGACGAAGTTCGCGTCGTGAACTCAGAGTTCGCGTCGCGAACTAAGAGTTCACGAATTGGGAACTACATCACGACCAAACCCCAATTTCTCTGACTCGAGTTCGCGATCGCGACCACAAGTTCGCGACGCGAACTCCCTCAGATACCAAATTCCTGCACTTTTTCTCAAAACTCTACCATTCCCTAATTTTGTACATCACACAAGAAAGAAGGTTAAGTCCACTCACCTTAGCTTCCTTATTCGTGCCGAGCTCAATGATCTTATATCACTGAGGCTCCTTCCCTTTTCCTGTACAAAATGAATACCGAATTAGTAACCCGAAATCACCAAATGTTTAATAAATAATACAAGCTTAAGGTCAAATCTTGCAACAACATCTTACAACCAATTACTTGCAATTGTACATATAACCAATACTAAAGTTTATTAGTTCATCAAGTCAATTCATTATGCCAATTGGCCAAATTGCACCTTAGGCCCAAACGGGTCAAAACAAGAACCATGAGTCGGGCATTCACACAACATTATGCAATGAGTTAGACTACATGGTCAACATCAAAATTACATAACCAACATACTTCTTGCATCCAATTGCAAGTGTTACCAATTTTGACTTTATTTAAGTCAATTGCACAATTAAGCAATCAAACGGGTCAAAACACGAAACCAACACACTTGATCTTACAATTCATTCAACTAACACATTTCTAGCATGAAATTGATAATTAAAGTTTACAAGCCATACAAGACCAAAAGTCAATTCCCAGATTTGACCAAAGTCAACAATTCACAATTTTAGCTAGTTATGACCAAATTTCCATCTAGCCAAACACTACCATTTCTTAGGCATTATCTCAATAGTTAACTAGTGATCTTCATACTTAACAATTACCATTCTAACATGCATAATTCAACTAACAAAGCTTCAAGAACACCAAAATATACAATTCACCAAAATTAGGGAAAAACCCATCTTCTTCCCAAAACCACCATTGATGGAGCTTTATGAAAGCTTCATCCAATGAACTACAACTAACAATTCAACACATACAACTTGCAAGAACTCAATTAGACACCACAACATGCATCAATTCAAGATTACAAACAAGATTCATCAAGAAATTCATAAAAACCCACTTAACTCAAGAACCCTAATTCAACAAAACTCAAGAACATGAACCCTAGCTCAAGGAGGAAGAGAACTTACTTAGATTTGCTTCTAGATTCTGAAAATCACAAGGAGGAGACAAGAACTTCAAGATTTAAGCATCAATTTGGAAGAAACTCAAGAAAGTGAGAGTGTGTGTGTGTGTGTCGATCTAGCAGAGAAAGAGAACAAGGAGAGACCAAAAAAAGACATCTGCCCTCTTCACTAAACACGTACACACTCCTTTCCCACACAGGTATTTTCAGTTAAACACAGTACAGGATAATAGGTTCGCAGATAATTTAATTAGACCTAACTAACTCCAATTTTAACAACGAATATATTTTTAGAACCCCGGTTCAGAAATGAACCCAAATATGTAAAAATCATTTTAACATTTAAATATATCAGTTTTACTAATTTTTAACCCCATGGTTAAAAATACAATTAATTCAAATAAAATCATATAAAATAATAAAACAATAAACAATAAAATATTACTTACCAAAAATAATAAAATACTATAGGTCGGGTCTCGGGATGTTACATAAATAGATTTGATTTGATTTACAATTTGATCTTAAAGAAAATCTCACACAAAGAACCTCACTTCCACTCTAAAATTTTGCACATCTTTGAAAAATTTTCTAGTACTGACCTGAATAAAAGAGAGTAATATCTTCAATTCTTCATGTAGCTCATTGAAAGAATCTCAACACAAGTAAATATTGCGTTATTGTATAATTAGGATGGGTGCAACATGCATGTGAGATTTCCAATAGGTTTAAGGTAGATCGTTGTGGAGATTGTAACACGTTAAATTCTTTCTGGTTTCTATTTGTATTCTCTGTTTTAGTATCTTGCTGGCCGTTTATTTATATATTTTTGAGGTCTTTTAGGTTGCTGGCCTTTTATTAATATATTTTCTAGGTCTTGTAGGGTGGGGTGATGATCATATATCGAAGCTCCTTCTATTCCTAGTACATTTTTTTTATGTTCAAAAAAAAAAGCAGAGGTGAGTAAACTATACAACGTCATTGGTGCATTGGCTTGAATGCTTTTAAAAATGGACCTTTTCCCACGCGTGTATGTGTCCTTATTAATAGTTGAAGGTACTTTCTTGACTTCATAAAATTAAAGATAGTATACATATATACACAAAAATAGTTCTATAAAAATAATCATTACAAATTGAGGCATAACCCAACGTACCCAAAAAAAAATCATATTCCCCATAGAAATTCAAAGAAAATAATGCACAATTCATTTTCCTTCACTAGGCTCGCAAATTTGGATCTAGTTGCAAGACAGATATATATATTTATTATATAGAAATAACCTATCTACGTTTTGGTGTTCATCTTGTTGAGCCTAAATTCGTTATGAACGTCCCAATCTGTGCAACGAGACGTGTTTACTTATTTATTGTTTTACATGAAACTAAAGTAGGTTAGGAAAATATGGTACATTATTGTGAAACTTTTTTCGTTCTTGATCAATTAATGTTTTGAAATAATAGATTAGGGTATTATAAGAAGTTTTTTCCTAGTTGGGGTTTACAAGGTGCTGTGGTTTTTATAGAAGAACATAAATGACATTATTTTAATCATGGTCGGTTGAGAGCTTTATCAATTATCTCTCAAGCTAAAACTTAATCCTTTTTTTTTTTGATTAAACACAGATAAAAAAATCGGGTGGAACAGTCTTAATTAGGGTCTTTGATCGATGTAATGATTTGATATTGTTATGTTAGTTTTTTTTAAAGCTAGTTAGTAAGTTAGTGATTCGAGTCTAGGCAGTGATATCCACAAGGGTCAGTATGTCTTCCCTCGAACCTTCTACCTATTTATCCACGACGGGACTTGAACCCATGACCTATAGGTCATGGGCAACACCTTAAACTTTCCTCTAATACCACTAGGTTACAAGCCTTTGGTATATTGTTATGTTAGTTGATGTTTACTTTTCTTTTGTTGTATTTTTAGCAGTGTTTTCGTGACCAGGTCGGACCGGCCGGCCAGACCGGGTCGGACCAAATTTAGCCATTTCGCTGGGCCGAACGAAATAGGCCAACACTAACTTATAAACCGGAATGAACCGGGCTGTTTACATGATAACCGGGTTGAACCGGGCCATTTAACCCGGGTAATGGGCCGAATGTTTTCCCACCAGTCGGATTCAACCAGCAAAACATGCTTTGACCTCATTTTTTAATTCAAAAAAGCCCAGCAGTAGCATCTCATAGAAGTCTACCTTCCATTTAGGGGTGTTCGTTTGGACGGTTTGGTTTTATCCGAACCAAATAGGTGAAACCAAATAAAGTCCAATTTCTAAAAGTTCAAACCGAACCGTCCAAACTAATTCGAAAACCAAACCGATCCGAACCAAATAACAATTTGGTTGGTTTGGGTTTATCCGTTTGGTTTTTCTAAAAAAATTTCAAAATACTACAAAAGTATATACTTCGTAACATAAATAATATTAAGTTCGATAAGTACAATTCCAAAATGATAAACTACTTTGTACATAAAAACAAGTCTAATTTATAACTTGTGACGTCTATAATCATATATGCAAAAATCTGGACATCAACTTCATTAAAAACTCCAAAAAGATTGGTATATATATAACTATTTGGTTTTTTGGACAATCCGGTTTTCACAACGGAAACCAAATTCAATCCGAAAACCAAAATATTAATTTGATTCAAGTCCAAACCGATCCAAAAAACCAAAAAACAATCCAAATAATCCGATCCAAAATGTCCAATTGGACAATCCATTTATATCCGAAAAGTGAACACCCCTACTTCCATTTGTTTTTATATTGCATGCACTTCTACTGGTATGAATCCCCATAGCGATGTGGGACAAACCAATATCGTTAGAGAGAATTTATAGTTTTGGCTGAAGTTACTTTGCATGTAAAAATTTAAATAACTAATATGAATTTATATGGATTTTCTCGTTTTTTCTAGTTACGCTATTATATTCTTTTATAAAAATAAAAATTCAATTTTTTTAATAAACCTATTAAACCAATCATATTTTATAATTTTTAAAGTTTTATTTTGCATTTATGTAAATTTAAAGTTACCTAACTAATTTAGCATAAATACATAATAATATTGTAATCCGGTTCAACTATCCGATTGGATCGGTCCGACCGGTTCGACCGTTTTTAAAGTATTGACCGGTTCGATTCAAAATCCGGGTTTTAAAACATTGATTTTTAGCTCTTTACTAGCGTTAAGCTTAAGCATTAATTAGTTAACTACCAACCATTCAAACTAAAACAAAATCAATGTGATGTCTTTTTCATTGATATATAAAAAATTATTGGGTCAGATTATTTAGTATTATAGATTAGGCGGTGTTTTAAAACCCAGTTTGACTTGGCTGGTTCAACTGGTTAAATTAAAACCTGATGAAGAGAGTGAGTCAAAAGTATCTGAGTTTTTGCTCATTAATTACCCGTTGTAACGCGGCGGATTTTTGTGAAACTCGGTGACTAGACGACCCGGAAACCGTTGTGACCCGATTGTAGCATGTACTCATGTTTGAACTTCAAATTTGGAAGCTGATTTGTCGAAGTTGGAAACCGAATTAGGAGATTTGGAAGATGATACGGCTATTTTGGAAACTAAATCATGGAAAATCGGGAGATTTGACCTGGGTTGTCACATCAGTTAAACCAATTGAAGCGTAACCCAGTCATCATATCAGGTCGACTACAAACCCGGGTATTAAAATAGAGTTTAGGGTCCATTTTTTGTGACTTAACTTTTTTTGATGATGAGAAGCCGTAGTATTAGGTATGCCATTAAGAAGCCACCTACCCAAACATTATATTACAATAATTATTATCATTATTATTTATTTATTATTTATTATACGTATGTACCATTTTTAGTTTGGGTAAGTAGATTCACATGGGGGACATGCACCAAAAAAAACAAAATATTAACGACCAAACAAATGTGTAGACATAATTGGTCAAACGTGTAGAAAAATAAAATATTTTCATGTGGATTAAATCGATTCGTAAATATTTTGTTATTTATCTTTAAATATATTAAATATGATTATAACTTGAATATTAAAACAATAAATCGAATTTGTGCAAATAAAAAGGGGGTGATTTTCCTACCACAATTTTTAATTCATCTACCACAACTGTTGCTTAACATACTTGTACAGTTAGCTGTAAAACTTGTACGTTGTGGTATAGGAAGTAAAAGTTGAGGTACAGAAATGAATTCCCCAAATAAAATGATGTAAGAGATCAATATACATGAAATGCTTTTCCCTCGATCCGTTTTGAGTAATAATAATGTTTAATATTGGAAAGAACGAACAAAACTTAGACCATCAATAATACGTATTTTCCTTAAATTCATTATAAATAAATGTTGAAGAAATATTCTTGTTTGATTATTTTTTTAATAGGTAATCCGGTTATAATGGGATCTCCTGTGACTAAATTTTGCCCGTGATTTACGCGATTTAATCATTGTTATGGTCATTTCTTAACATTCTCCTTATTATATAATAAATGTTACCTAGAGAATGATTAAACTTATTATCTGTATGAAGTCATTTAGGAATCATTATTATTAAGTCATCATAAGATGATTGAATAAATTGCTTGTGCGTATGCTTACTCGCGTCTGTTGACCTTTAACATAACATATAAATTTTGGCTATGTTAGTTCTGGGTAAAAATATAACTATAGCAATAATAAAACAACTTATTTTATCCACCTAAAGAATAATCCCATAAAGATAGTAAGACAAGTGAGTGGAAATAAGGATAGCAGATAAATCAAGCGGAATTAAGATAACTATCCAATTTTTATAGATTATCTTGATTTATTAGGTATCTATATAATTTTCCATATAATTAATACTTAGTATGTGATTTTGGGAGAAACTGTTTTTATTATTCTTACAAATTAAAAAACTTTTATTTTATTTTCAAGCAATTGAAAATGCAAGAGCTATTGCATGTTAAATGAAGTTATAAAACTATAGATAAATGATATATTTCTGTTATACAAATGTGTAAATCAAAAATTATATTAACAAAAGAGAATTAATAGTTCTATCAATACAAATGTCTACATAAAAAGATTAGAAAATTTTAATATACAATTTTTCTAAACTGTATATGTGTACGTGACCCCACCAACCATATACGCTGACACCATATAACGGTCCCATCTTTTCACTTCTTTCATTTCTCGTAGTATTTTTATTTACACCAACTCACCTAAATGTTTTACAACAAAATCTTCGTTTTGTCTTAGAAAACCGCCCTTATAAATAAGGAATATCAAATTCTCAAACTCATTACACCACATCTCACAAATGGGAACCCTTTATCAATCCTCCACCAAACCATCTACTCCCAAAATAATCGAAGACCTCAAAGTTACCATCCATGAAACAATCACCATTTTCCCACCTCAAAAAACCGAAAACCAGTCCATGTTTTTATCAAACATTGATCAAGTGCTCACATTTAACGTTGAAACGGTCCATTTCTTTGTAGCAAACCCTAAATTTCCACCCGAATTGGTAGCGGAAAAGCTTAAATCGGCTCTAAGTAAGGCGTTGGTGGCGTATGATTTTTTGGCAGGAAGGTTGAAACTGAACCGTGATTCACAACGGTTTGAGTTTGATTGCAACGGGGCTGGAGCTTGGTTCGTTGTGGGTTCGAGTGAGTTTGAGTTGGGTGAGATTGGTGACTTGGTGTATCCGAACCCGGGGTTTAGGCAATTGGTTCAAAAGAGTTATGATAACTTGGATATATGTGATAAACCTTTATGCATTTTGCAGGTATGTGTTACGTTCATGTTGGTATGATTTTATTTTATCTTTACTTATTTCTTTATATTATTAATTACTCGAAATGGCTAAACCAATAAGGGAGCCATTGGTTAGCAACTACGTACGTTGTGGTTCGAGTTTGTAAGGCTACAAGGTATGGGTACCACATGTGGTACCCATTTTTCTTGCCACATCATCGTCACCTAAGCAACCACACCACCACCACACCACATCATTTGGTGGAAATACCCACCACACCACACAATTTTATTTTCCATCTCATCATTTCATTTCTATTTATTTTTTAAACATAATATTAAACTTCCATTAAATTAAAATAACAATACATTAAATTAAAAATACAATACTTAAAATTAAAAATACAATACTTCAACTTTGTATTGTTTCTTGGCGGCCTCCAAAACATCAAACTTGGCCATTCCGCACTTCTTTCCGACGAAAGTTTGTTATATATACCATTAAATTATGTAACCTTGTTGTTTATGTCACGCCATTTGCTACTAAGACTATTGTCTTTTCGGTATGGCGGGACTCCCATGAAGCTATGAAGTTTAGAAAGAATGGCTTCCCAATAGCTTTTAATTCTCATGTCATTCCCGTCTTTCTCGTTTTTAGAAGTGACACACCAAGCTCGGCACAACGCAATTTCCTCCTTTTCCGTCCATGGAATTTGTGTGTCTTCTTCCACATCTTCTTCCACAACTTCTTCAACAACTTCTTTTTCTTTCCTTTTCCCTTTCCCCTTTCGCTTGCTCCCTCCCGCTTGTGGTTCTTGTGTTTGGGTTTGGTAGGGCGTTTGTTGAGAAAATGTTTGTTGTTGAAAATATTGTGATGTGGGTGCAAATTGAGATACATTTTGTGAATATTGAGGTTGTTGAAATTGAGGTTGTTGAAATTGAGGTGCGGTTTGTGGATAAAATTGTGGAGGTGGGACAACACCGGAACTTAGGATGTTGACATATTGCTCGTAACCACCAAATCCAAGGTTCGGTGGTATATTTTGTTGTGAAGGTTGGTTGGGTGTTTGTGGAGAGTTGTTGTGTGGATTCATTGTAAGTAAAGAGGTATGAAGATAGGAGTTTGTAGAGAGTAAAATGGATGAATTTTGTGTGTAAAATGAGTGAAAATAGGTAAATATATATAGGGAAATAATTAAAAGAAAAAAAGTTTTTTTTTTAATTTACAACGGCATTATAGCCGTTGCCAACGGCTAATTTTCGCAAAAACCTCACCTCCCACGCCCGTTGCCCCGCGTTGGGCGTTGCAATCACCAACCACGCCGTTGCCATGCCACCTCACCCCCAACGCCATACTCCCTCCGACCCATACCATGCAACCTAAAGAAGATAAGAAAATGGAAAGAAAAAAAATATATTTAGTTTATTATTTAACACAAACACCAAGGAGCTAGCTTGTACCGTGACGTTATAAGATGTTGGAAGATTTTCCTCATTGATATGTGGACATAGATTCGAATCTCACTGTTAATAATATGGTATGGTGTACATTTAGCATTATGAGAGTGTGTTCTGCTGATTGAACAAGAAAATTAGAATAACCTAAACTTTTCCTAAATACAACATCGATGGGGAGTGAGCGCGTGACTCTACCTTTAAATGTGGTCTTCATAGTTTAATTATTAGACTACTCACATTGGTGTCGTGGTTCACCAAGTGACGAGTTCAGTTTTACCTCAATTAATGGCACGACCTGTCGGTTTGGAATCGTCGGGTTTTTTTCAGTGGTTAAACGACGAGTGGAGAATGGATTTTGGTGGGGGTCAAGAGTATTTTAATAGGATATTTATTATTTTTTATGTGTATATTTTATAAAGGTAAGACCAAAATAACTGAATAGAATAGATATTGACGGCATGATTTTTGTAATCACAAAAAGTAGAGATAAATACTATTACTTTATTCAAAGACATCTTCAATGATTTTTGTGTATAAAACTATAAAATCGGATAACTTTTTACCCTCCAAGAAGTTACGATTATTTTGTAAGTTTCACCATTGTTGATAGATTTTCTAGAAATAGTATTAGACCACAAAAAACCGCTTTTATCTGTTTAATAATACATCTTAACTCTTAGTTTTCAAATAATCTGATGATAAAACAAAATACAGAGTTTTTAGATATAATTAACAAAACACACCCAAAAAAATAGACTAATTTTCTTCAAATAAATTGACGCCACTTTTTTCCACGGCTTATTCTAGGATTATTTAAAAGTGAAGTCTTTTTTTAGAATTTTAAATCTTACTAGTTTTAATCCGATATGGAAAGTTGAAAATTACCGACAACACGTGTAGGTAGGGCTGCAAACGAATCAAGCCGAACTTGAGCTCAACGGTGCTCGTACTCAGCTTGACTTACTTTGACTAGGCTCGATAGCTCGACGAACTCTTAAGATATACAAGCTCGAGATCATCTCGAGGAGACTTGAATAGGGCTTGAGCTTGGGTCGAAAAGCTCGAAATGTACATATACACATACACTTATATAAGGTTCGATAAAAACTCAAACTCGGCTCGAAAAACTCGAACATATATATATATATATGAATATTATTACACATACATATATTATATAGGACTCGGAAAATTACTCGATTAGAACTAGATTAAAGCCGTCAAAATTAGCTCAAGCTCGCTCGCTAATTTTTCTGAGCTCGTTAATTGGTCTCGAGTTTATGCTCAAACTCGATAAAAGCTCGACTCAATCAACTTAAGCTCGAATAGCTAGGCGGAATAGCTCATCTCGTTTCAACCCTACATGTAGAATAAAGGGTAAATTTAGCGAGAAGTGACAGGAAACTATATAAATACACTAAAAATGAAAATAGGTTAATACTCCCTCTGTCCCTTAATAAAGTTCTCATTTCTCTTGGGCATATGTTTTTAGGAGATAGTTAGTGGTGGGTCCTTGGTAATAAAGTTGATTAAAATATAGGGTTATTTTGAAGAGAGAAAGTGTTTTTAGGAGATAATTAGTGGTGGGATATATGATAATAATATTATTTTATTGAGTGGGTCCCTCTAATTTGAGAAGTGAGAACTTTATTTAGGGACAAACATTTTGAGACAAATGGGAACTTTATTAAGGGACGGAGGGAGTAGTTAATTACTTATGGCAATAATATATTATAATTTGGTAGTTTGACTTGATGTTGATGTTTAGCAATATTGTGGGTTAGTCATGAATGGGACATTTGATATCTCAATTAAACTCACATTTCATGCCCGATCAGGAAATTAAAACCGTGGAATATATGATGCAAATACATGGTTACGACATATTGAGAATAACATGGTGTGATGATGCCAACATATATAAACCACATTTTTTTTTTATTATAATAATGACAGTCCTGTTATAAGACATACTTCATAAACGTGTATATCAATCTATAATAAACTTTTTAATTTTAAGAATTACACCCTCATATAATTTTTTATGTATTTAAAAACAACTTTTAAGACTGTTATTATTAAAATCATTAATTTTTTTAGTAAATTAAATGTGTCCCCATCTAACATGCCAAAAGGTGGTGCATTTATCTAACATGCAACTTAAAAACTGATGCCTACATAAAAATTGTACGTTGAATTCTGTTATAATATGCTACTGCAATCGTCAAAATCATTCCTTAGGTGTACAGTTGTACGAATAACCATTTTTCTAAATAATAATAAAATAACATCTGGCAATCTGGCAATATCATACCATATAAATATTTAATAAATAAAATCATATAATACAGAAGTTCGTCAGATAAAAAAAAGACAATGTTTCTAAATCCATGTTTTGAATCGAATCGGCGAATATCTTAAAATTGGTCGAGCCGGTTGAAACAGATTACAATTACATTGAGTATTTACAGTAAATTTGTTATGTAAAAAAAACTTAAAGAATATATATAAAATATTATAATAAATTCAAAAAACTTTAAAAATATTTTCTAATATAATTTAACAACTTTGAGTTCCAAATCTATTAAAAATGATACAAAACATTTTACATTCAACTAAAACTTTGGTGTTACAAACTTCAAAACATATAAAACAAAACAAAACGACAAATGCATGTATAAAAAATAATACAAAATATTCATTTTAATATAAAAAAGTTGAGATTAAAAACATGTATAAAAAAACCCGATTCACAACTGGTTCAACCATCCCGGTAGTTAACCGCCCATCCGGTTTAATATGGTTCATAAACAACCAAGCTTTTAAAACATTAAAAAGGAAACATTATTGCATGGCCACAATTTTTTGAATAAACGTTAGGGTCTAATTAGGGTCACGATAAGAAAGGTACATAACCGAAGTTTTAGGTGTACGTGTTATAAAGAAAGATTTGACCACACTTAAATGGCTACCTGCCCAAATTAATTGCTTTGCATTTTAAGTACCTTCACATGCATTTGCCAAGTAACCAGAAATATACAGGTTGGTTTATGGAACAATTTATAAAAGAATATGGTGCGATAATGCTGGGAGCTGACTCTTTTTTTTTTTTTTTTGAACGGCATGCATTTCACAAAACTAGCAAGAAGCTAGCAACAACTTACAAAACAGAAACAAGAGAAAATCAAAAACAGGACATTGGATCACTGCACCATTCAATCCACCTATTTTTTAAATTACATGAGTGAGCTCTATGTTTGATCCAGAAAAACGAAAGAGCTTGAATGTAGCCTCCTTTGGAATAATTGTTGAATTCCTTTGTTGATCTAAAGGCCTTCCCATTCCTTTGTCTCCATATTGTCCAAAAATAAATGTAAATAACACTACAGAAAGCTTTTTTCCCACCTTTCTTTAAATTTACATTTTCAAGCCAATCAAATAAGTCAGAAATTGACCCAAACCTTAACAGGTCCAAATTCCACCATGAGCTGATTTCCGCCAGTAAGTTTCTTGAAACCGGACAGTTGAGAAAAAGATGGTCAATACTTTCGTCCGAGATATCACAAAGAGGACATAATTGAGATAAGCAGATGATGTTTTTCTTTAGAAGATTTGGTTTAGTGGGAAGCCGATCGTGAATTATTCGCCAAATTAAGATGTTAATTTTTGAGGGGACCCAATTTTGCCATCGTAAAGATCTGTTCCCTAGCTGGCTGAGGGAAACATCATTAAAAGCTTCCCGCAATGAGGCCACCGTGAAGCCTTTTGGATCGAGAGCCCATGTGACTGGCCCATTTCCGTTGCCTTGAGGAGCCCGAATCCAATCTAACACCGGAAGATTATACTTATCAAAATCCTTTTGGGCTTTAATTATGTTTCTCCAAATGCCTGGGAAATTACCACATTTGTTGAGATTTGTCAAACCGCCGTCTTCCCCGTGTAGAGACATGATTACTTTCTTCCATAAGGCGTCTTGATCAGTTCGGAATTTCCACCACCATCGGCCAAGAAGGGCTAGGTTTTGGGCACGTAAGCTTCCGATACCAAGACCTCCTTTTTTATGAACATTTAAAGCCGATTGCCAGTTGATCCAAGGGATTTTTTTTGAACCGCCTATCGACCCCCAAAAGAAGTTGAGTCTAATGCTTTCAAGCTTTTTAATTATCTTTTTTGGGGCTTTAAAGAGTGAGAAAAAATACAGTCCTAAGCTGCCTAGGACTGTTTTCACCAGTTGAAGTCTTCCACCGAAAGAAAGAGTTTTTGATTTCCACTTTGACAGCTTGGCATTGAATTTATTTATTATGGCCGCCCAATATTCTGTTTTGTTCATTGAGACACCGATCGGAAGACCGAGATAGGTGAGAGGGAATTTACCGATGCAACAGTGTAATCGGGTAGCGATCTCAGCGACAGCTTCATCTGATACCGAAACTCCCATTACGCAGCTTTTATTTAGGTTTATTTTGAGACCCGAGGCAGCCTGAAAACATCTCAACAATCTGATCAGGTTAAACGCGTTTGTTATGGACCACTCACCTGCAAAAATAATATCGTCAGCGAATTGAAGGTGGGTGATAGTTGGGCCATTATTTGGAAGTTTGATCCCGCGAAAAACTCCTTTTGCGCTTGCCTCAATGAGGACAACATTGAGAGCTTCCGCAACTAAAATGAATAAGAAAGGGGCAAGCGGATCCCCTTGTCTTACACCCCTGCCCATGTGAAATTCCTTTGTGGGCGTGCCGTTGACCAAAGCCGAAACCGAAACACATTCAAGACATCCCTTGATCCATATTCTCCATTTATTTCCAAAGTTCATTTGATTAAGAATGTTATCCAAAAAATCCCAATAAATTGAGTCAAAAGCCTTTTCAAAATCAATTTTGAAGAGAAGGCATTTACGTTTTACTTTCTTTGCCCATGAGATTATTTCACTTACGATTAATGGACCATCAAGAATGCTTCTATTTTTTACAAAAGCACTTTGTTCTGGGCCAATGACAGAGTCAATCACCGAGGCAAGCCTAGAAGCCAAGATTTTTGAAATAACCTTATATAAGCTGTTAATAAGGCTTATTGGCCTAAAATTCGAGAGAGTGATGGGATCTGTCTTCTTCGGGATCAGTGCAATAAATGATGCATTGCTGCCTTTATCAAATAAACCGGAGTGCTCAAAATGTTGGACTGCGTCAAATAGGTCAAGTTTAATGACCTCCCAATATTTTTTATAGAATTCTAGAGTGAAGCCGTCGGGGCCCGGAGCCTTGTTTGTGCCCGCATTCCAAACTGCTTCCTTAATTTCATCCAGAGTAATGTTGCGTTCAATGAATTGAGATTGGAAGGGAGATAGTTGCCTGAAATTGTTACTATAAAACTGAGGTTGTGGCCCCGAAACAGGGCCAAATTTCGAAGAGAAGAAGCGTTTTGTGTGCTCCAAAATTCTGCTCGGCTCGATTACCCATATACCATTGATATTTATCCCATGGATATAATTTGATCTTCTGTTTTGATTTAGCAAAGCGTGAAAGAATCTCGAGTTTTCATCTCCGTCCGTTGCCCACTTTATACGGGCTCTTTGTTTTAGATCTAAGATTTCAGCATGTTCAAGATCTTTTATTTTTACAATATTGGTTTTTCTTGTTGCTATTTCGAAATATGAGAGGGGGTCTGATTCTGCTTTAATGTCAATGTTATTGACAATGTTGCTCAAATTTTTAATTTGCAGTTTTCGATCTGATGCACTGTTTTTTCTCCAAGCTTTGATATCAATTTTTAATCTCTTCAGATTAAGCATAAATTTTTGAATTGGTGTCACAGGGTAGGAGGGATTTGCAGCTCCCCAACCCGATCGAACCAGTTTGTCAAACAGAGGGTCAGAAAGCCAGCTGTTGAATAGTTTGAAGTAAGAAAGGCCAAAATCAATTACCTCTGAGCAGAAAAAAATAGGACGGTGATCTGAGTGTAGCCTTGGGAGGATGACTGCGTTTGGATTAGGCCAGACAGAAAGAAAATTGTTAGATACGAAGAACCTGTCCAGTTTGCTATGCTTGGCCCCATCAGGGCTCATTCTAGTGAATCTTCTGCCCCCACTTTTTATCTCGATCAACCCAGCACTCCGGATGAAGTCGTTGAAAAGAATAGCACCGGCAGAAGAGAAATTTGTCCCTCTCCGCTCATCAGGGTTCCGAACTTCGTTAAAATCGCCCATTATAGTCCACATAGTGTCTGGATGGGCGTCAATAAGGCTGCTAATTCGGTGCCAAAGCCTTTTTTAAGGGTATGGGCCTGTGGGGCATATACATTTAGGAAGCAACATTTTTTATTTCCTTTCCAAGTTCCCCAGACAGCAACAAAATTTTCATCAATAATTGTATCTTGCTTTGAAAAGTAGTTTATATCCCAGGAAGATAGGATACCACCGGATCTACCATTTGATCTAAGGAATGCGAAATCAATTGAGACCGATCCCCATATACATCTCAACAAACTGTCATCAATTTCCGCAGTCATATGAGTCTCTTGGACCCCCAAAAATTGAAAATTGTTTTCTTTCCTGATATCATAAATCCACCCTAACTTCGAAACCGAAGCTAGCCCTCTAATGTTTATTGAGAGAGCATTCATTGGGGCATAGTGTTCAAACCTTTCCCGGAGATCGAGTTCCGGATTTCCGCTTCACATCCGTCTAACTTGAAGCCAACGACAGCCCCGATTTCCATTGTATTCTTTACCTCTGTTGATAGACCCTCTGACGAGGAAGAGGTCTTAAATTGGTTTGCTGTTCCAATGTCTGAAGGAGGAACCTTGTTAAGATCGATGGAGCTTGCAACAGATCCCGATTTAAAGCTTGATTTATTCCTGGAGCTTTTTCTTGAAATAAAAGATAGCGCTGAAGATGCTTTAAGAGTTACGCTGGGTTGCCTTCGAAGGGGGATTCTGTTTTTTTTAATGAGAGGGGGTTGGATATGTGGGCTCCCATTTTCCTGGTGGCATTTTGTTTCAGGCCCATCGTTTAATGGCCCAAAGTTATCTTGAGAGAGTGGATCCGGCCCAAAGTTTTGGAATGCATCATTTTTATTTTCTGATTCCAAATTAATTAAGGGGGTGGGCCCATAATATTATTATTGTTTCCTGGTCCCGAAACTTCCTCTTTTCCCGATACGTTATTGTGTGTATCACGATAAGGGCTTTTCATCTTCTCGTCGCGCGTCCCAACAACCGGAGTGTTGGCCACTGAAACTTCATCGCCGGCGAAATCTTCATAGCGTTGAAACTCCTCATCGGAGTTAAAATCCTCAATAGAATCTGATAGTTTGGATTCCCCACCATCAGTTTCGGGGGATTCATCAGGACAAGGCCCTAGTTTTACCGACTCACAGTAATCTTCATAGACATAAACTGGAAAAATATTATCATCAATTTTTACGTTGATTTTTGCTTCAATTCTCCCGAAGTGAGAAGTTAGTAAACCAATCTTTCCCAATGACATGTTCATGTTGTTTTCGCCGCAATCTTCTTCAATCACCACCGTACCCCATGATTCAGTTATTGTTTCAAACATGTCATTTGACCATGCATGAGGTGGAACCCCGGTTATAATGATTGCAGCAAGTCTGTTTGGTACTCTAAAATCCGGGTTCCATCGATCGAGAGTATCAAACCAGCTTCTCCAAGTGGACGTTGCCTTAGAGAGAAATTCTAAGGCATCCTCTTGAGATTGGAAGTCAAGTAAAACATGGAGCCCTCCCAGATAATTAATGCTTATGGTGTCGCACCCTTCCGCTTCTTTAAACATATTAATGTTCCAAAGTTTATCGAAGTTTTTTACCTTTCCCACCAACTTGGAGTTCATCCATCTTACAGACATGGCAGATGACAAGGCCGAAATAGTGGGGGTTATTTATTCCTTGGGGATGTCTGCGGGCCTCTCGCCTTTCAGTGTGTCAGCATAAGATCTTCCTTTTTTAACATCGGAGTTCTTACCAATAAAAGACATGGTTTTTGGTTTCGCAGGGGTCACCGTCACCTTTGTGTTTTCTCTTGAATATCTGGCTATGTTTATCCTTGCTTTTTGAGCGCCCACCGGAACACCGTTTAGGAGTTTAGCGAATGAGATCGGATCCTTAACGGCATCGAATCTAATGAATCCAAAAGTCTTGCCCTCCTTGTTTCTCCTTTTGGCCACGTACGCATCGACCAGTCTTCCGTAGTTCTCGAAACATTTCTTGAGTTTTGTATGACCCCAATCCTCTGGAAAGTTGGTAATGAAGAATGAAGTAATCCTGCTTTGATTGTTGTTGGTGGCGTCTTCTCTTCTTTGGTTATTCTTCCTTCTTCTGACTTCTGACCATCCGTCTTCTTTCCGGTCGTCGTTCCCCATTAGAGAGAGTTTTTGGTGTTAGAGGTGTTTCTTTGTTAGTAACAACCCTTAAATGTAACTTACTTTTGTACTATGGTGTCAAATATGTTGGGAGCTGACTCTTACAGAGTAATTTTTATTAATGTAGAGCAATTTTATTTCAAAAGACAATCATGTCCTTAGTGGGATGGATGAAATGAAAAGTATGATAAAAAAAATGAAAGGCATGATTGTCCTTTATCATTAAATTGTTCTGTATAGATAAAAATTGTTTTATAATAATCACCTCCCAATGTTAAAGGCAAGTTAAAATCTTGCCCGTGAAATGATTTTTTTTAATTGTAATTAGTTTGATGTATTTTATGTGGGTTTCAAAGTAATGTTATAGAAAAATGGTAATTGTACCTATAATACAATTGTGGTTCAACATTTACTAACTCTAAAGTTATTGGTTGAAATAAACTAAAGCTAGCTATTAGTTGAAATAAGGTGAAAACTAAAAGTGGTATTAAATGGTCCGGAGCAGATTTTGATTCCACACAAAATTTTGTCCCCAACAAACTTCAATCCTCACTACATCACTTACCTTTGTTTTGATTGAACTTATATAAATTTATTATTTAATAGTTTGGTATAATAATTATTTTGGCCTAATGTAAAACTAAAAATAAATAAACTTTATAAATATATAAATAGTTTTAACAACATAGTTTACAGGGTTTAAATAATTTTTTATATATATGTGAACTATTATATAGATATTAATCTTTTTAATTAACTTATATATCTACCACAATTATATCCACAATAAAACTTGAACTCATAATCTTAGGTCATGTGCAATACTAAACACTAAAATAAATAAACTACAATCATATAAACGGAGAATAACAGTCTGCAGCGAAGCGCGATAATTATTGTATTTGTTTTAAGATATTTGTTAAAATCATATTATAAAGTTATTTTGCTTTTAACACAACTTTAACATGGCATAGACATTTGTACTCTGAACTTAATTTAATTTTGAAAGTCAATATATTACAATGGTGCTTTTTCTTTTTAGGTCATTATTATATAATCATTTGCCTAAAATTATGTCCCCTTTGGTTAATTTTACTAGCAAGGATTATTCGTAGAGGTCTAAACATCTCTATCTCTATCTGTATCTCTATCTCTAATAAAAGAAAGCATAACATGTCACTTAATCCACGTCACCTTTGCCACGTCATCTTTACCACGTCATAAATTATCTACCAATGAAAACATTTCATGTCACCTTTTTGATATCAACATAATCCATATAGAGAACATTATCTTAAGATATATTTTTGATTTTCAATTTATCACATATTTATCCCATATTTTAAAAGAAGAAACAAAATATTGATTTTTTAAAAGACGATTACATTGCAAATTAAAAAGCCGATTACATTGCAAGTTTAAGTATTTATGGTACACATATTTAATTCAAAAATCACATGCTTCTCTTCTCCTGTTAAATACGCGCGTGTATCATTCTTATGGTTTTGATGGTATACGTGTATCATGGAAATCTTATGAAATTTACTTAAATTTATCATTCTTATGAAATTCACGTATGATATGCTTCGATTACTTAAATTTATCATTCTTAAGTTTATACTTCTTTTTTAAATAATGCAACGGGTTGACTTGGTTTGACCTGAAACACTGTTTACCTAAATTAACAAATCATTTCATATATAATTGCGTCAAAAATATTACAAAAGTTATAGTTGTTCAATGATAAGTAATTTTATATATAATTAATGTTCAACCATTAAATCCCTGAGCATAATCGTGTCTTCATTTCATTTTATTTGTGTGTTTATTTAGGATGAAATTCTAAATGCAATATTTTGAGGGAAGAAGGTCAGTCGTGGGACTATAGCCCATTTTTAAATTAAGGGCCCAAAATAGAAAAAATTATAATTTATATGTAATATTATATTTATTACATTAACAAAATTTGTATTCATAGTGTGATTCATGTAAAAGTAGGTTATGACGTGTATTACTTTTTGTATCGATATTTGTTTTTAGAATTACGATAGGCCCTAATAACAACTTTCGCCTAGGGCCCTGACAAACTCAGGGCCGGCCCTGACAAACTCAGGGCCGGCCGTGAAGAAGGTGGATATTAGTAAAAAAAATAATTGTTTATTCAGTTGTGATCCTTACAAGGGATATTCCTAATGCAAAACCTTCTTCATTTGTGTAAATATATTGAGGATTCTGAATTTACATATCTTTCAACACATGTTACCTTCTTATTTTACATATTTTACATATAATTACCGTCTCAAATAAAAATCTATAAAAATTATATGTAATTATTCAATAATAATCTATTATTGAAATTTTATACATTCAAAATAAAGTAGTCGGTCAAACCGAACAAACGTGGCACATTTTAACCAAATTTTTTAAATGACCCGTTTTAACAAAATTTTAAATGATTTGTTCTGACCCGTTACCATAACATGAGCAGATTCTCCATTTTGTTGGCGTGGAGGGCCCAAAGACTTGTGATCCAAACAAGTACATATGTTATGTAATTGAAACAGGTTAAAAAACTGTTGCTTTTGTAATGGAAACGGGTCATACACGTAGAAAGTCTCGAAAATTATATTAAGATGTTTACAACCTCATAATTAAATTCATATGAATCATTTAATTATTGAACATCTTGATATTGAAAATTGTATTCAGATACAGCAAGTTAACTTTATCTATATACATATTGTTATCATGACAACTGTAATATTGTTTGTCTAATGGTAACCCCATTTTATTATTGTTGAATGATATTTCAGATGTTTGGCTTACATTAAACGTTTATCTAGCATTCTAAAGTAGTAATTGCTATGATTTTTTATAAGCCACCCGTGATTTATCACGGGTTATAAGCTAGTTTTACCTAAAACTAAAACAGATTAAATGCGGTTTAAAATATAATCAACTACTTAAAATCTTGCAAATAGTTTTATTTAAAAAATATATGTACACTATTATTTTAGTATTCTAGCTTTTTATGATAATATCTAAAATATTAATTATACATAAATTCAGAAGAAAATAATAAACCATAAAACATTTACGGGCCAACCACCACATCCTAATATCTTAGTCAGAGGCGGAACTAGAAATTTCCGTCAGCAGTGGCACCCTTACGCAAATAAAAAAACAGGGGTGAAGGTGATTGCGCTCGCTTTCAAGGTTCTAGGAGCAGTGCCCATAGTGTCGTCCAAGGTCGAAACAAAAACAAATTTTACATAAATGACTCTATTACATAAACATCATGTTTGATTTTATATACACCAAGTATTCATTAACTAATTATTAATTTCATAAAATCTACAAGACAATTACTAATTTTATAGATCTAAAATTAAAAACTACAAGACACATATTTTGAATTCTTTTTATTTCGTTTAATTTTTTTGGGAGGCTTTGAGTTTGGACTATTGATTAATTCTTTAGTTTTTTCAGGAGTGATTTGGGCTATCGGTTTGTTTTTTAATCTGGTAGATGCACTGCACCATAATACCAAAAAAAAATCTAAAATATTTACCCTGTGGGAAAAAAATTGAGTAGTGTCCAGTGTCACTGCGGGCACTATACTAGTTCTGCCACTGATCTTAGTACGATTTATCTATAAGAAATATCACATTAAGTGATCACTCAAATGTAAACCAAATTATTTGTAGTCTAGTGATATAAAGTGTTGGAAATGTGTTTTTATTGGCATGTGATCATGAGTTCGAGTCTCATTGGAAATCGGTATAAGTGTATTCAACCCCTCCTTTACATTTATTAGCACTTATTACAGGACTAACAAAAAGTATGTTATGGTGTTCATAAAAACTTAAATGTAAGATTGATGTACATTGACAGTTTGCATGCATTATTATCCTTAATTTTTGGGGTAATTTTAAGGTGGGAGAGCTCATTTAAGATGCTTAGAAACTTATTAACTTATATAGACTTAAATAAGCTTATAAATTTAAACCTATATAAGTTAATAAGTTTATAAGCACCTCAGATAAGTTTTCCCAAATAACCCTTTAATATCACAAAAATCACTTCAAAAATCATAATGATTACTTTAATATGTTGTACGATTAGTTATAACAGTTATACATTATGGTATTTGAAGTAATTTTTATAATGTTAAAATCAGCTCCCTTGATTTTTATAATAATGTGCTAACAATTACATGTGTTTAAACAGCTAACATCCTTCAAGTGCGGTGGATTTGCACTTGGTGTAGCAACAAATCATGCAACTTTTGATGGTTTAAGTTTCAAAACATTTCTTGAAAATATTGCTTCATTGGCTGCTGATAAACCTCTTGCCACCATCCCCTGCAATGATCGCCACCTCTTAGCCGCCAGATCACCACCACAAATCCAATTTGACCACCCTGAACTCCTCAAAATCCCAACCGAAGTTGACCTCTCAAAGTCAATCCCCACAGTCTTTGACTGTCCAGAAAGTCAACTTGACTTCAAGATCTTCAATTTGACCTCAAATGACATAATCCACCTCAAAAACAAAGCCAAAAGTGAACCCAGTTCAACCAATGCGAAAATCACAGGGTTCAATGTGGTTGCAGCCCATGTATGGCGGTGCAAAGCCTTGTCATCAGGGTTAGAATATGACCCTGAGAGAATGTCAACTGTACTATATGCAGTTGACATCCGGTCAAGATTAAACTTGCCATCATCATATGCAGGTCAGCTATGATAATTGTATACTATTTGGTTTCGGTTAACATCCTGCAATGGTTCGGTTATTCGGTTAGATCAGTTATTAACTAAAATTATGGGTTTTCGCGCAACAAATATCATCTCTTAATTCTTTTTGTCCGTATCTTTTATCTTCGGCCCGACAAAAACACGTTTAAATATTGGGAGGTGATTTCGGGACCACACAAATTACTTCATGCATCACATTGTACAACATTTAAAGTAAATTGTACAAGTACAGTAAAGCAGTTACTCTGGTGTGTAGAATAGTTTTTGTGGTGTCGAAATCACATCCATTAAACATTGTTATGTAGTGAAAATTAGTCATTTAGTCCAAATGTTGATATTTTCTAATTACTAAATAATTATTTAGTGCTAAATGTATATACATATATGAAAAGTTAAAAGATATATATTTGGGGCGGTACAGTTAATATTGTTCGGTTATTTGGGTGAACATAAACTGAACCAAAAATCGAGTAATTGGTTTTTAATTTGATTCGGTTATTTTGGGTCGGTTAATTAAGTTAATTCAGTTAATGATGTGGTTTTTGCTCACCCGTATCTACAGGCAATGCGGTTCTTAGTGCATATGCATCGGCCCAATGCAAAGAGATCGAAAAAAGCCCACTTTCAAAGTTGGTGGAAATGGTAACCGAAGGTGTCAATAGGGTGACGGGTGACTATGCATGGTCGGTTATTGATTGGGGTGAGGTGAATAAAGGGTTACCAAATGGTGAGGTTTTGATATCATCGTGGTGGCGGTTAGGGTTTGCTGACGTGGAATACCCGTGGGGCAAACCGAGGTTTAGTTGCCCCGTGGTTTATCATAGGAAAGATATAATATTACTCTTTCCGGATATTGTTGGTGCAAGTAATGATAATGAAGTGAATGTGTTGGTGACTTTGCCTAGCAAAGAAATGGAGAAATTTGAAGCCTTGTTTCATAAGTTTATGGCATGAACACTTAAGGGTTGAAGTGGATTGACTATGTGAAGTGTTTGAAAAGTACTTAAGTTTGGTTTAAAAGCATAAATACATTATGTCATGTATTTGAAGTATTTTATGTGTAATGTATTTCAACTAGGATTTTATAAGTCGCGCTTCGCTGCGAGCTTATACAACTTCTATTTTTGTTTTATATAATTATATAATAAGTTAAAAAAATAAAACTTTCCGGTGATATGTTATCATAAAAAAATTTAACTTAAAAACTATTTTAATTTACCTTTGTGGTTTAGATATACTTCGTAATTCAAATATTTAAATCAAAATTTTATCGATTTTAGACTTTAAGTAATAAAGTGTTTTAGTTATAAAAAAATAGATAAAATATTTTTAATAAAGTTAAAAGAAGAAATCATAAAATATAATGATTAAAAAAAGATATCATAAAAGTTTGGGTTATATGCCAAGTTTTAGCATTGTATAAAAACTTAAAAGAGTAAGTTAGTAATTTCTCCTTAGGTTGAAAAATAATAAACTGGAAAGTCTACTACAGGATTCGAGCATGTGCCCTCACGGAGGCAGAGGCATTACCTACCCACATTTTGCCATTAGGATACCTGTATTTGAAGTATTTTTTGTGTAATGTATTTCAATATATATTTTTGCTATATATATTTGCTATAATTGAGTAAGTCTAAGAGTCACTTTCTATTAGTGTAATGAAGCCAAGCCAACTATTACTACTTTACTAGAGATCTAACCGAATAATATTTGAGACTGAGTGAATATAAGTCGAGTTGAGCTTTAGTTGAGTCAATATAAGTCGAGTTTTGATAGGAACAAAATGATTAAACGTTGAATGATCACGAGGTTATGTATAAAACTTGTTTTGAATGTGAAGAATTTTTTTTTTAAGTATTCTGACTGCTTAATGGTTCAACATGTTTTTGTTGTCCAATTCAGCATAGTCTTCATTCAGATGTGCTAAACAAGCGCACTGAATATTGAATGTAGGGGTGTGCATGGGGCGGTTTTAGGCTCAAACCGAACCCTATCCACTAATTTCGGTTTTAGTATTTTCAAATTCAATGGTTTCGGTTTCTATCGGTTTCGGTTTGAGCGGTTTTTAGCTTTAACAGTTCGGTTTCGGTTTTAAAACCGAATCCACCTCGTTTTAAACATAGATATATATTTTCATGCACTAATATTCATTTTTTCAAAATTACATACAAATTTCAGTAACAAAATCTAATTTACAGTATTAAGTTCATTGTCTAATAACATATTTCAACATGAATAACATTTTCAGCCCAAAATTCAAAGTATAAACGTATTTTGTAGCATATTATAACGATATAAACATTAATGAACCGTAGTAGATGGACTTTCAAATATTTAAATAGATCGACTTCTATTTAATAAATATAAAATTAAAAAAATATCTATAATATACTTCCTCCGATTCAAAATAAGTGATACACTTTGGGTTTCACGGTTTTTGAGGCAAAAGATTATAATGATGGTTAAATTAGATTAATTGAATGGTTAGTGGATAATGGGTCCCACAACTTTTGAATAAAGTGAGGTTAATGATGTTTAAAAGTAAAACGTAAGGGTAAATGAGTCATTTCACTTTGTTAAAGTAGATAGTTAGTGGGTGTGAGTCCTACTATTTTTTGCCAAATAAAGTAATTTTTCAAAGTATAGCACTTATTTTGAATCACACATATAAGGAAAGTGTAGCACTTATTTTGAATTGAATGAAGTATTAAATATTAGTGGGGCAGTTTCTTAATGGGGCGGTTTTTGGTTAAAACCGAAACCGAACCGAATCCATCGGTTTTTTCAAAATCTAAAACCAAACCGTTGGTTTTGAAATGGTTTCGGTTTTAACGGTTCGTTTTGTCGATTTTAACGGATTGGTTTCGGTTTTTATGCTCACCCCTAACCGAATGATTCAATATTCAGAGTTGAATGGTTCCATTAAGCTACAAACAAGTAACACCTTATAGAATCAAGTATTTCTTATAACTTGAGCATTATCAAACTTGTCATTCTACATTATTACCTCTTGTTTATGTCAAATATTTACATATTACATATTATTGAACTATCAGTAGATCTCGAAAACATCTACTTAATTATAACACTGAAACCGTACAAGTAACAGCACATAAATCCAAAATGCATTAGACAGAAGATATAACATAAGGCCAAAAAGACAATAAAATCCAAACAAATGGAAAAAATTTACATGATATGACAAAAATTATCACGGTTTATGAAGATATTCAGTGTGCCATAATCCATATAATCAATCAACAAAAACCCAAAAGACGGATGAACACAAAAAACTACTAATTATTGTATGTATTGCTCTGCATTTCAACAGCTGGTGGAGCTTTTTCAGTTGAGAGTGGAGAGACTTGATTAGGGTTTGTAGTTTTGCCAGCTGGCGGGTGACATCTTTTTGAGAAAAAGGCGGCTATTGATTTGGTCCGTCTTGTAGTTTTCTCTGTTGAGTAACAAAACAAAATTAGCTTAACGTTGGTTAAATTTTTATGTTAAAAAATTACATAGTTAGTCCTTTATAAGTCCTCTTTCTGTTAAAATTTAATGTACATAACCATAAAAAGGACTACCAATATAATTTTTTCAAAGTAAATGACCATACGTTAAATGTAAACCTTAGGGACCATCCTTGTAATTTACTCCCAATTATTTATTAAATTAAAAAATTATTAGTTATGAATAAAGGTGTTCCTGAATCCTGCCCCTATTTACCATTTTAAATAAAACTGAAAGCAAAGTACCTGGAGAAGAAGATAAGCCATGTTTGATTAAGATTTCTTTCTTGACCTGCAAATTGAAACGATAATCAATATTACTAATCTAGCAACTGCAATAAATTGTTAACACTAATTTGCCACAAGATAAAAACAATTATTGTTGAAAGTGCAACTAATATTTTTCCTCATATTTAAGGAGTTAATTGTGTGTGGAAACGCTAAAAAGGACAAATAAATGTTTATAGGTCAACCTAAAATGTTTTTAACTACTAAAACCAATGTTGTAAAATTCGCCACTAGTGTGATCGGTTACTTGGTGAGTACTCGGACTGGGATTTTTATATACAAACATGTATAAATATATACTATATTATACATATAATTTCCCTATTTCTTAAAAATATAACATGTTTTAAAACCTAAATTTAAAATGTCTCGGACTAATATTGTATATAAATAATAATAGCAAGACTAATAACTTAATATTGTATATAAATAATAATAGCAAGACTAATAACTTAATATTGTATATAAATAATAATAGTAAGACTAATAACCTAATATTGAATTTTGAAGTAAGCAGAGTTTTAATCAAGTTTTGACCGGTTTGGTCAAGTTTGACAATATTGATTAAAACTCAATATTATTATTAAATGTCACAGAACGAAACAAAATTTTGTTACAAACCTGCCAGCGGTTATCTGCAAAATCAGATATTTCGCGTACTTTATTTCCCAATAAAGACTTTGGAATATTTGGAAACTTTATACGCAAATCTTGTACCACTCTGTTAATTCCATGTGGGCAAGACTGGATGGTAGAAACCTGAAAAATTATTTTCAAACAAAAAAACAGTGTATTAATTACATTGTAACAACTAACAAGGTCTAATTATTGCCATTAAAAAAACAAGGTCTAATTATCATAAATTCATCAAAAACGGGTGGGTTAAAAAACAGGCGACCCATTATCCAACACACCCGTTTTGCCTTCCTTTAATTCAATTTATAAATATCATTCACTTACAATTTCGGGTAAATCTGAATCTGATAAAACATTCCCACTTGCTGATGTCACAACATTACTTTTACTAGGACTAACTTCTTGTACCTCTTCTTGCATATCATCACCAGCTAATATCTCAATTGGTGGGCCCACAGGGAAACCCCGAATGCTTAAAGATTGCAGACACATTTGTTCACTTTCTGAACGATCTTGACTCGATAACGAGTTTGACTTTGACTTTGACTTTTCGTGCGTTAAATTCAAAATAACTAACGGTTTGTTTTTTCGAAGAGAGTGTTCGGTTAAAGTGTTGAGATGTTTGAGCTGTTTAAAGAGTATAGAAAGTTCTTCGGTTTCTATGTGAGTGGAAGTAGGTGAACTTTTGGCATCTTCAGTTAGATCATTCTGGTCTATTCTTTCAACTTCAACACCCTGTAGAAAAAAGGGTTAAAATGTGTAATATAACAATATATTTAGGCTAGATTTGGTTTAAATTTATAAATAGATGAATAAAGAAAATTACAAACATAATATATTTTAAGGAGCACAAGGAGAAATTTATTACAGGCAGGACTAGAGAGTGATAAGCAAAAGGGCAAAAAGGTCACTTCCACATTTTAAAGTTTAAACAATGGACCGAAAAGCAAGAAAACAGTGGAAGTAAGGACGAAATCCACGCAAAAAAAATCAAGTAGGGACCAGTTCCGTAATAAATACAAACCCACAGGGACCATTTTGAATTTTACTCTACAAAAAACTGACACATACCATCCAATTACACCTTTGACAAACTTAAGTGGGAAACTTCTTTTTCTTAATTATTTCTACAATTAAAAACCATGGGCATAATAGTCATTTTGGAATTAGCTTAATGACCTTAATACTTGACATAAGAGAAAGATGTGTAATTTTAAAAAATATATATATATAAATAATACCCTTTAGTTTAATTGTAATTTAAACAACATTAAATCTCTAAAAATCTAAATATTGAGCAACAAAAAAAAAAAGAATTTAAAAGGTTTAAATGCTATAAATACCTCATTTTCAGAAAGATATCCATCAGGTACAAAAAACCCATCCTCACTTTCATCTTCATCATCAGCTTTTGATAAATTTCCTTCCATATTTTCATCTTCTTCTTCCTTTTCACAATCTGACAAACTTTCCCCAGGTTCCTCCTAATTATCATTAAACATAAATCAAAACAAGTTTAACAAAATTAAATTTCACAAAAACACAATTAAGAACCAGATTATATAAATTAATGATAATTACATACCTCTTCCCATTCCTCATCACTATCAATCTCATAATCTAGTTCTGGATCCTTAACAAGAGGGCAACGAGCTCTAACTGTTTCACTGAAAAATAAAACAATCAATGCAATTTAGCAATATTTATAACGGTCATTATATCTACCTCTATATATGAGGCCTAAATTTGAATTAAATTTGTCAACTTGTCCAATTAGACCACTCTCATTGGCTATCAATGATGACGTGTAATTACCTATAAATGCCACCTATTTCATTGTTAATTAAATTAAAAGATATGTTCCACCTTTCATTTAAAAAATTCCGATTTGAATTCCCAATTTAATTCACAAGATTTTAATTAGCACGGTGGATTCCTAAAATACATTAAACGTATTTAATTCATAAACATTTCTAGAATTGCCTTTTACCATGCATTTAGCGAGTATAAATCATTCCCAAATTAATATTTCCTTAATCCCAAATTAATAAACCATTCATTTAAAAAATAAGAATGGTATTGGTGTCTACCATTTGTGCTTACTTTTGTGGCTACTCATTTGAAAATGACACATGTCAAAATCAAGGGACGATATGATGAAAGAGAATTAATGGATTACACATATCAAGTTTAGAGATGTGTATGCACATAAGTAGACACAAACGGTAGACACAAATATCATTTCTATTTTTTAATTAATCTGGTGGCAAGTTGGTACAATTTATGCTATCTCACACATGGTTATTAGTCCTTCAGACAACAAGATGTCTTTCAAATTGAATCGGAGACAGTTTCCTGTTCAAGTATGTTTTGTCATAACTATTAATAAAAGTCGAGCTCAAACTTTGTCGCAAGTTGGTTTGTTTCTTTTCAAAAACCGCTATTTAAACATGATCAACTATATGTTGTTGTCTCAAAAGTGAAGAGCAAGGAAAGTTTGAAAGTTATTTGTTGCGACCAAAATGACAACTACACTAACTCAACAACAAATGCCGTATACAAAAAAGTTTTATTTCGTTTTTAAATTTTCGGTAGCAATTACGCATCTATAACAAAATGTTTATTCATCACTTTAATAGTAATTACCTATATGATTTCATAAGCTCTTTCGTTATTTTGCATTTTAGTTTTTGAAGTTTGCCCGCCCAATTGGGCGGGCTTTGAAGCTAGTTTATATTTATATATGTCTAATGCATAAGGGTAAATTCGTAAATATCCAATGACTGAATGACATACCTTTTCTTGGGCCAATAACCATAAAAAGCAGGTCGATGACTTTTATCAAACTGTAATAACTGTTTTCGCCTGCTTGAATTCTGGCTACCAACAACATAATTATTTGTGTTTGTGTTAGATGATGGAGTCAATTCGTCATCTGTTTTTTCTTCAATTGAGCCATCTTCACCTTTACTGGTCAATTTTAGCTCTTTGACCACAACCGTCTTTTGGGTTCGTCTGATGCCCCAGTGTCGTTTTCTGTTACTACAGTTACTCAATTGATGCCAAGAATCCACATGTACCCTAAATATTTATAAAAAAACAAAAAAAAAACACCCCCTAAATATGTAATCTTTTTTACCCACTATCCAACAAACTAAATGTAAAAAGGTGAAAAATAACTTACTTCCATAATTCGTTCACATCAAACTCTTTGTTTAGTGAAAAAACACTATCCATTGACTGAATAACTGATTCAAGAACGTATACGTTTTTGTCTTTTTGCTCATGTGAAACGTCAGTAGTAGATGATTTAGTTGTTGACTGGTCAACTTGCAAAGGTGAACTACTTTTGCTTTTTTTAAGGAATCGTTCCAAAATTGATGCTTGTTTTTGCAAAGCAAGTTGCTTTTTTTGTTCAGCATCTTCTTTCTCGCGGCGTTTTTGTTCTTTCTCTGCTTCTTCTTGTTGCTTTTTTAATTGTTTTTTCATTTCGATTTCACGGCGTTTTTCCTCTTTTTCTGCTTCTTCATGTACACGTTTTTGTTCTTTTTGCTGTAATTAAATTACACTGTTAAATAACAAATAATAATCATAACATCTCTTAAACACTAGAAAATAAAAGGTGTTTGGTTGTACATTTAAATTGATCAATGTAATTTTAGGTTGAAAAGTTACAATAGTAAGTTATGAGTGTTTGGCTGAACTGATTACAGTTCTGATTTTCAGATTTTTCAGATCAAATAAATGAAATCTGGATAGTCAAGTGGATAAGAAAAAAACACTAAATATGTAATTATATTTATATTTAAGTTTTAAAAGACTCATTATCTGATTCTAATTCTCTGAATGGCAAAAATCATTAAGAAAACACTCATCCAAACACTACCTAGACTTATATTTAATAATTAGATGTGCACCAATAATCTCATATAAAATGGGTAAATAGATTTATATTGCAAATATTAATAATAAATAATAATAATAATTGTTGAAATCGAAGAAAAAACTTACATTTTGCAATTTTTCCTTCAAGAGTTCCCGCTCAATTCTCAATTTCTCTTTCTCAGCTTCACGTTTGTTTTTCTCCATGAGTTTTCCTTCCCGCTTTACATCTTTCTCAGCACTTAATCCATAAATAAAAGATATTTGTTAACATAAAATAAAAAAACAACACTAACGAATAAAAAATCAAATAAGTACTGCCATAAATACTTACACATCAGCACCATTTTTTTGTTCCATTTTTTCAGCTAATGAACGTATTTCTGCTTCACTCAACACTTTATTAAGCCTTTCAGATGCTTTCATTATCTTATGTCCATTACTTGAAGTGTTCTCTGGCTTCATTAGTTCAGTTATAACAGCTGAAATTAATTAATAATTAAATTAATTAATTAATAATTGTCAATAAAAATAATGCAGATTTAGCACCATTCAAATAAGGTATTATAAGATATTCATGTGTCAACCATTTATATTTATATTCGAAAAATCGAGCACTAACCAGAAACCGCATTTATCCTCTCATGGATCTTTTTGCGACAATTACGCCTAATTTTAACTGCTCCACGAAAAGCCTTTGGAAGTAGTTTAACATCTCTTGTCTGCAAAAATCAATGGTTATCAACAAACTAAAATATTTGCTATTAAAATTTAAAATGTACAGAATTGCAGAATCACCATAAAGAAAACATAATTTAGGACTTTTTATAATCTCAACTAGATTTTATAATCAATTTAAAAATTTTACCCAAACCTTAAAATGGTACTCAATTTCATTCTACAGCAGATTAAAATTAAAATCAAATAATCCATAAAAATACCCAGAATCTCTCATATTGATACTAATTAAATTGACTGATACATTAAACATAAATTATTAAAAAAACACTTAAAATCAATCAGTAATGAAAAAATATAGAATTTTATACCTCCCAGCACCAGAGGCAAGAACTAGATTCATCTTCCAGCACATCAGCATTAGGGTTTTGAACTCCATAAAAAGATCTTTGACCAATGAGAAGCACAGAACTCTTCACAGAAGCTGAAGTCATCAATCCCTCTTTATCTTTAACTTTATCAAAAATCGACTCAACCAATTTCGATAACGGAAGATTACTCTCTTCCAACAAACACGCAATCGTCGAATTATTCGACCCGATTCCCTTAATTGAATCCAAATTCATCAACTCGATTCCGCTAAACCCCTCGTTGTAATACTTAATCAAACCATCAATTTCTTCACGTAGTGAACTGATTCGAGTCACTCGTTCTTCTAAACTCATCACGATATCAACTCTCTTTCTCTTAGTCGATTTCTTAACAACATCGACTACCATTGCATCGCCCATTTTCACAAACGCTAAACCCTAATCTCTCAAAACCCAACGGTTTCACTTTTCAGATATCGATACTTAAGATGCGGATTACACTATCGCATTTGCCGATTTCTTCGCTCGAATCAAATGAAACCGGTTGAGGTTAAAATTTTCTGACAAAATGATGTAATTTCAGTGGAGTTTTTTGGGTTTTTCGTTTGAAATTGGGGTGAAATGATACGTGGATATGGGTGAATGCGCCAGATGTTCAACAAGTGTATTCCACAATTTTCTTGATTTCTTCTCTGTTACTCAATTTCAGATCGAATACACTTTTGATCTGTGTGTGTGTGAAGAGGTGGTATAGAAATTGGAAAACGTAAATTAGGGTATTTGTGTATTTGAATTCCCGCTTTGATGAAAAGAAATGGTGGGAGATTGTGGTGTTTGCCGCTTAATATTTTGGATTTTGAGATTCTGTTCGCGCCTGATACACACGATTAAATGGGGTTGTGGCCTCTTTTTTTTGTCTTGCGTTTGTTTTTTTTAATTTCTTTTTCAGAACAATCGGGTTAATTAATATCATAACCCTCAACTATAAAACTCAAACGATAAATACATATAAAAAAGTCAGAAAGAATCCCCAATATTAATCTGAATATTGCACCAATTCAGAAACCAAGACCACAAGTACGTCTCTAATTTTTGAGCATCCATGAAATAAATGATATTCCGTTTAGTAGGCACAAATCTGATGTGATATGAACACCTCTAGCTCGTAAGATTTTTCAGTAGGAATTCCTTTTAGTAGGCACAAAATGAATTCCTTTTTCGGGGGCAACCAATTGTTCCAAAAACGTTCATCCAGATTAATGTTTAAAGAAGTTAAAGCATTACATGTTTTTACGATGTTGAGACATGTACCTGAATAACTTCTTTTGGCCATGCATTTTCACCGGAGCCACCGTGTATTGCTTTAATGACTTTTAACCATAACTAGTCAAGAGTACCCGCGTGTTGCTGCGGGGATTTTCATACGACTTCCAAAAGATTATTTAAATCGTTAAATATTTAAGTCCTACAATTGTAGATACATGCATGGTCGGTGTTATTCTGCTAAGTGTATAAAATTTGTTTTTATTATTAGTTATTATGTACAGTTGAAAACTTTATGGTAAAATAAAATTTTGTAATTTGTTATTTTGAAAAGGGTAAATTACAGAAATTGTCCCTGTGGTATATCCGATTCTGCATTTTTGTCCCTAAACTTTTTTTGTCGGTTTTTTTGTCCCTAAATATTTTTGGATTTCAGTTTTCTGTCCTTCCGTCCAAAATCCTCCGTTAACTGACGATATTTTTATCCATTTCCCCAAATTACCCCTATTTTAACTCTTTTCAAACAAACTACTTGTACCTTATTCTTCAAAAGTTGTACTTTATATTCTTCTTCTTCTCTCCTTCAGCAACATCAAGAACACCTTCTGTACATTCATACTTACCTAAAATCCAAAATCAAAATCCCCTACAAACTCAAAAACCACTAACCACCATTGATGCCCAAGAAAAGCTTGAAAACTAAATACCAAGTATGAAGGATCAAGAATCCTTACCTTTGATGTTAGAATCTCCAAGATTGATGAAGATTTGAGCCAAAGATCACCAAAACCGTCACTTATCTCTCTAAAAACGGCCACTGGGGTTTTAAGGGTGAAGAATGGGCTAAAACCCTGATTTTCGCGTTTTTATACAGTCCACACAGATCGCGTCGCGAACCCCCAACTCGCGTTAATTCGCGTCGCTAAATCGCGTCGCTATCTCCGACGCTATTTCAATCGCGTTCCCCTGACTTCGCTATTTCGGGTCGCTGTTTAACCCCTTCACAATTCGCGTCGCGAATTCGGAGATCGCGTCGCGATCTCCCTGCTCCAGCTATACTAATTTTTCCAACTTGATATAATTCCCACACTTGACCCATTTTCCATTAAACACAAGTTTTAAACATTCAAACACCCACCATAACATAACGGTAACATAATCTAATCATAACATCTTAAATTCATAAAAACCCGAATAATAATACAAATACGAATATAAAAATTTCGGTCGTTACAGCTATCACCTTCGTATCTTTCTCCTCCTTTCTTTCCTCTTACTAAATTTCTTTCCGATTTCAAGTTGAAACCGTTACTTATTACCTCACTTCCTTCATTCATGCTCGATTCCTTCGATCCACAATCAAGGTTTTCCAATTTCGTATCAGATAACGGAATTAGGGCTTTCCAATTAATACGATTGATGATAAAAACACTGGAAAAAAAACCTTTCATCTTCCAGATCTGAAATCAAATTTGGTTTGAGTTGCAAGTTTTGTAGAAATGTTATTCAGGTTTTGAGTTTTTGAGTTGCAGGTTTTGAAGAAATTAGAGAACGATTGATAAGATGAATTAGAGAACGATTGATGATAAAAACACTGACAAAATTAGAGAATGATTGATAAGATGAATTTGAGTTTTTGAGTTGCAGGTTTTGAAGAAATGTTATAATTGTGATGTTCTTTAAAAAAATTAGAAGTAAATATGAATGTACAAAAGAAAAATTAGGGTTTGAATGATGAACACATAAATGGGGAAGAAGACGAATAAAAAGAAAAACGATAAATTAAAAGGAAAAAAGAAGATGACAATAATACCCTCATATTTTGGCATTTCTCGTTAGTTAACGGAGGATTTTGGATGGAAGGACAAAATATTGAAATCCAAAAATCTTTAGGGACAAAAAAAACCGACAAAATAAGTTTAGTGACAGAAATACAGAATCGGGTATACCACAGGGACAATTTCTGTAATTTACCCTTTTGAAAATATACGTTGAAACTAACGTTGTACTAGGAAATTAATAATAATAATAATAATAATAATATAAATAAATTAAGTACATTAAAGAAAAGGGATAAAGAGAAAGGAAGGGTTGAAGTTTATAAATGATCAATAAAGCTAAAAAAATATATTTTTTATTTAGATAATGGTAAATTGAATTATTATTTATTTGAGAAATATAAGATTTAGAATTAAAAATAAACAAAAAAAAAAACCATTTGGAGGGGCTCGGCTTGATCAAAGACATGGAATTAAGAAAGGAAAGAAAAACATTTGGAGGGGTCGATCAAAGAGTTGGTATGCTTGGAATTAAAAATAAACAAAAAAAGATGTAGGAGGGTCTCGAACCTAGGTGGCGCGGGTAATCAGACATAGTGGTAGATGGATAACCAATGGGTCAATCCTTCTTTACTGAATGTATTCTCACATTATATATATATATATATATATATATATATATATATATATATATATATATATATATATATATAAGTAAACCGCCTAATAAGACAAAAAGCCACTGTTCACTCTATGGTAAATGTTATATAGTTAACAAGTAATGATGGCGCCGCGCGTTGCAGCAGAATTTAAAGCATTTTATTTTTATTTATATCGATTTTGATCTTTTTATTTATGAACAAAAATTTGTAACATCGTATTATATAACAATAATAATATTAATAATAACATAAAATATTAGTAGTACATTGATATTTTTTTGATGTTTTAAAATATAATATGAAATGTGTAAATACGTAATTTATAAAAACATTTAATGGGTGATAAAAGTTTAAGTATTGGGGATTTATGGGTATTTTGTAATTCCCGTTTATGATCTTGCAGCTATTTAAATAAATAAATATGTAAAATTATATATAATAGAAGAATTTTTTGGTATGAAA
Source organism: Calendula officinalis (assembly GCA_963853835.1). Lineage (NCBI taxonomy): Eukaryota > Viridiplantae > Streptophyta > Magnoliopsida > Asterales > Asteraceae > Calendula > Calendula officinalis. Next base: position 29,735,724 of record OY970830.1, on the reverse strand, counting down.
AACTCATTTAGTATAATTGCTAAATAGTCCGAGCACCTTTAATCATATAGATTATGTAGATAACTTAGATTGATTTTAGATGAATCACAATTTTTATTTTATCAACTCAATTATTATTTTGTTATTAGAATAACCAATATAGCTTAATAAAAATAAATCTTATACATTACATACATAACTTTATTAATTTAGATGAATCCTTTTAATAACGAACATTTTAGTTCCATTTAATTAGAATATTAATTATTATTATAATAGAAGTTAGTTTAATATAAAGAGTAAAAAATAAAATGAATCTTATACATTACATACATAACTTTATTAATTTAGATAAATCCTTTTAATAATGAACATTTTATTTCCATTTATTATAATTATTATTTATTACTATAATAGAAATTAGTTTAATAAAAAGTGTCACAAAAAAATTAAATGTATTTAGTATGTATCGAACCCCTAATGAAGGGATGTGTATTTACTAAGCCTACCAACTCAGCTAAGCTCAATACATTGAATACTTTGGACAACAACCATTATATACATAAAATTAATGATGCTTCAAATTACTATTCATAAGGGAATGACAATTGTATATATGGTAGAATTAATGCATCATTTTATGTTTTGAACCACCACCACTTAACAATTAGGTCAATGTTAGCATCTTTTAGAGAACCTACACCGAGACCACCAAGATTTTTTTAGAGCAACTGTCTTTGCCAATTGACCCAACAAAAATTTGTTATGCCCGAGTTTTAGATTCCCCAGATGAATATTCATCTAATCTTATCAATCGAAACAATTACTTTGTGGCGCTTTGTAGAGACTAGAGATACATGTAATAGATGTAACGACCCGAATTTTGGTAAATAAATAATTATATAAAAATATGATAATTAAGGATAAATCATTTATGGAACGTGGGAATTGGTTTCGTGTCGTTTGGATAATGTATGAGAAAGTTATGGACGAAACCGGGTTGAGACGGTCAACGAAAACTGCAGCATGGGCTGCAGGGCTAGTTCGCGGCGCGAACCCAAGTTCGCGTTCGCGAACATCGGGCAGAGACATTGGGTTTTTGAGACTTGGAGTTCACGACCAGGATCGCGATGCGAAGAGTTCGCGACACGGGAAAATCGCGGCGCGAACTGGGGGTTCGCGGCGCAAACTCTTCAGCCACAGATTAAAAACGGGAAAAACTAGGGTTTTGCTCATTTTCACCCACAACACTTGTGCAGCCGATTCTAGAGAGAGAAAGGACGTTTTTGGGTGTTTTTGAGCATAGAACATCACCATTCTTGGAGATCTTCAACCCTTGTCAAAGATCTAAGGTATCTCCATCTTCTAATTAGTTTATGGGTTGAGTTTTGGGTAAATCATGGGTATGAAGAGTCTATGTTGGAAATCTTGTTAAAAGATGTTTATGGTGAATGTAAAACACTCCAAGATTGTATGAGAACCTTGTGTTCTTGATGGATCTGGGATTTGTTGAGTTAACATCAAGCTAGGGTTTTGAGATTCCCACCAAGTTTGGGGAACTTGGTGGTTAAGGGTATTATAATGATTAAATGGTGCCTAGTTATGGATAATAACTAGATTATATGATGATATTGGTGATAGGTCAAGAAGACCTAAGGATTGGTGATATTTCACAAGTTGGAGAGCAATAATTCGTGTTGATAAACACGATTTAGATTTAGCTTGGCTAAGGTGAGTACATGTGAACTTTAAAACTGAGTACATAGTGGTAAAGAAGCATTTTCATAATTTGTGATTTCTAATGTCTTAACTAGCTGTTTATTATTATTATGAACTAGTTGATTTAATTGTGTGAATACTAACTAAGATTAGTATACGGTTATATTGTGTGACGGCCATACGACATTGTTGATTGATGTGACATATAGTCACATGTAGTGGTTATAACGGGTAGATCGAGATAGGACAGGTACGTGGTAGATTCGGAGGCATTCTGGATTATCATGGTATCTTTAAACTGGTGGATTGGAGGCATTCCGATCACCCAACAAGATGTTGGATCTTACTGAACCGGAGGCATTCTGGTTAGTAAGATGAAGATATGTCACTTTGGCTGAACACTGTGGCAATGGGGGTTCTACTGAATCGGAGGCATTCCGGTTAGTAGGGCAAAAATGGGGTCTTGTTATATTGGAGGCATTCCGAACAACTTGACGGGTCGAATAGGTTATAAATGAATGTGATAGGATTACCGAAGAAGTGATCGATGTATATGAATGAGATAGGGTTACTACGGAGGTAACTAAAGTATATATATATATACATATATTTATATATCTAATAAATGTGATTATTTATATGTTAATGTTGGGTCTAAAACTCATGTATCTCACGAGACAATTTTGTCTTACGTACTATGTTTGTTTGTGATGCTATGTACTCAGGTTCAGGAGCTAAAAATTAGGTGTGTTTGCTAGTGAAGGCGCACGAGTTTAAGTAGAGATAGCAAGGTTGATTTACGGTTGGCTTTGACTATGATATAATTTTGTAACACCAACTATTGATTTTTATTTAATGTCAAAGATTTTGTAAATCCATATTTTTGGGACAATTACTCTAATGTTTTAAAAGGATTTTACGGAAATATTTTATATAAAAATTTGAGGTGTTACAATAGAGAGGTAAATTTTCAATGACCGATTTGCATAAGTTACCCGACCATCAAAGGATATATTTTTAGCTTTCCATATAGAATGTTTACCTTTGATTTTATCTAAAGCCAGTTTCCAAATTTTTTGAATACCCATATTTGCCCCAATGGTAATTCCCAAATAATTGAATGGCAATTTAGCGACATCACAATTAAGAAGGGAAGCAAAATTACAAATATCATCTTCATTCACACCTGTTCCGTACACCTTACTTTTAGAATACTTAATTTTAAGCGCTAATGCAAGGTGAAAACAACACAAAATTCGTTTTAAGATTCGTTACATTATACGGAATCTGTTTGCCTAAAAACATCACAACATTGGCAAATAATAGATAAGAAATTATAGGACCATTGTTAGGCAACCGAACACCTTGAAAAATATTTTTTTGTTGATCGCTTCTTTCATTGGCACATGGAGTCCCTCCGTAGCAATGATAAAGAGGCACGAAGACAATAGATCACCTTGCCTTAAGCCTCTAGAAATAGTGAATTCATCCGTAGGCGAGCCATTAACTAAACATAAGCTCGAGCCGAATTTAAACAACCTTTAATCCAGGATCTCCCATTTGGTACTAAATTGCATTTGTTCGAGAATCGAATCCAAGCAGTTCCAGCTAACGAAATCAAACGCTTTATCGAAGTCAATTTTAAAAAGAATTAATTTAGATTTTGATCTTTTCGCCCAACTACATATCTCTTATTTGGATATGTATATGAATGTTTATTGGAGCGGATATTGATGGAGATTTTCAGCATGTCGATGAATCTAGTTAACCCCACATTACAATTTTATGTAGTTAAGAATATAGGTGTATGCATGATCCATCACTTTTGAGATTTTTGTGTGATTTGAATGCAATAACCAGTAAATCACAAGCTACAAATCATGCTCTACACTTTTGAATATATCAAGTGATATTTTTGTACGTATATCTTTTAAATCAATAGTTTGAGATTAATTACAAACTATGCTATATGCATTGAATGTATGTTAATACTTCCTCCATTTTAAAATAAGTAATACAAATTAGCTTTCACGTTTTTTGAGGCAAAAGATTGTAATGAAGGTTAAATTAGATTAAATTGGATAGTTAGTGAGTGAGGGGTCCCACATATTATGATTAAAGTGAGTTTAATGATGTTTAAAAGTAAAAGTAAGGATAAATGAGTACTTTCACTTTATTAAAGGAGATAGTTAGTTGGTAAATGAGTACTTTCACTTTATTAAAAGTAAAAGTAATGAAAGTTTCAAAGTGTATAACTTATTTTGAAACACCTTTAAATGGAAAGTGTATCACTTATTTTGAAACTGAGGAAGTATTATGTTTACGTTTGTATCTTCTTTTGGAATAAACTATGTATATACGCAACATATCATATAACTCTGCTGTAAATGTGTCCGCAAGGATAGAAGTCTCTGCGAGACGCCATGTTCCATTTGAACATGTTGCACCATTTATACCCACCGTGAAAGAACGTTGTTATCAGTTGTCCAGTCCAACAGTCTTTCCAAGAAAATAGAAAGACCGAGTTGGTTCCAAGAATGTCCTGTCTTAAAAGAAGAGAAATGATGATGCATTGGTTTTGCCACACGAGGTCATTAAAGATCACTAAAATGCATATGAGGAGCGTGTTCCTGATTAAACATCAATTTTTTATATTGTCGATAATTTTGAAATAACTGTGGAGTATGCTAGTATGATTTTTTTTTTTTAAATTAGAATTTATTTTTCAAGTATTTTTTTATTAAAATTAGATTTTATTTTCATACTTTTTTAAAATAATCAAATCAGAAACGGACAACTTTACATTAGCTTTCGTATATATTAGGTTTTTCAATTTTAACTAGGGCCGAAAAACAACCTTCCGGAAGATACAAAACGGAGCAAACAGAAGATTCGAGCCTTTGAGGGTTTTACTCGTTGATTAACAAGGTATTCCGTCCGTTCAAATTTCCGGCCACAAACCCTAATTCATATCAATTACTCTCATTGTAATACCTCTAAATGCATTAAAACGAAATCGTGTTAAAATTCGTGGAAAAGACCCTAATAATTGTATAGGTCTATTTTTTATGCTCGCAAAATCAATGTTCATCGTCATATTCTAGCTTCTTGTTTCTGTAATTTCTGTATACTTGTGTTTATAACGCGTCTAATCGTATATATCAATTCTTTCGAAGTGTTTTAGGTGATTATTAAGAAGTCTCACATGGGTACTGAAATCGGATGGTACATATTATCTGAAGATCAGCAGCATGTTGGACCGTATACTGCTTCTGAATTAAGAGGTGAGTACTGAATTCATGCTAAAAGTTAATGTTGATGATTCATGCTTGTGTTCTTAATCTTTAATAATCTATTTGTTGTAAAATTAGAGGTGTATAGATATACATTTTGGTTTTTGCACTCTAGTTGTTTTGCAAGCATTTGGGGGAATTGGGTTGAAAGTGCTTTATCACATTTATATCTGTGAAATTAGAGGCATCTATTTACATCTTTCTATACTGTTTAACATTTTCTGCTTTATATGCAAATCAGAGTAGATGATATAGGATGGATTATAGTAATTATTCTTTGGTAGTAAAAGTCAAAATGCAGAGACACACACATATCCTTTTTTATTTGATTTTAATTTCAGTTCTATCGGTAGGCATGTTACTCATGGTTTTAAGGATGACAGTTTCAAATTACATCATATTCATATATTCCTAAAAGTTATTCAACCATTTACTTAAAATTATTTTGTTCAAATCCACAGACCATTTTTCAAGTGGATATATTACAGAGAACACACTCGTATGGGCCGAAGGACAAAGTGAATGGCAACCGTTATCCACAATTCCTGGATTAATCACTGACAACTCTGAACCAGGTACCTCATTTATACTGAAATCTGGCAAATGTCATAAAATAGTTATATATTGGTAATTGTAACTTTTAAGGCCCTTTTTTAGTAATTACAAGTTTTAGCCGTAATCTTTTGGTAATTATAGTGACAGAAAGTGTAAAAAGTAATAGCTACACAAGACCTGTAAAACTTCTCTTAAACACCAAACAGAGACGGAAAAAAAACTTAATTACCAAAACGGACCTTAAAAAAGTTACAATTACCAAAATGGACCATAAAAAGTTAAAATTACCATAATGGATCACCACCTAAAGTATATTGTTATTTTATGACATTTTCCCTACTGAAATATGCTGACATATTTGACTATGTGAATATGTGATGATGATTCTCATTTTGGAATTTAAATTTGCAGGAATTCCACCAGTTGTTGATGAAGATGAGTTTGAAAGGTGGGAAAATGAGGTTAAAAAGGCAGAGGCAGAAACAGAGATTGTAAATAATGAGGTTGGTGATGTTGATGGAAGGCCTTCATCTCCACCAGATGGTGAAAATGAGTTCACTGATGATGATGGGACTGTGTACAAGTGGGATAAGAAACTTAGGGTTTGGGTTCCTCAGGTTAGTTAGTTGACTACACTTTATACTGTTTAATGGTCACAAATGGGCGGGTTGGATTACGGGTCAAAACGGTTTCGGATCAAAACGGGTCAGATCTTTTTAGTAAAGAGTTTATAGAGTGTGTTGAATATAATAGTTTAAGTTTGAAATTAAATTATATATATAATTATTGGGATTTATTAATGGAATATGTGACTTATGATAGGAAACAATTGCTGGAAATGAGGCGTTTGATGTTGAGATCATGACCTTTCAGCAAGAAGAAGAACTTTTCCCCACAATTGGGGCTGATGGTGCCCCTGTTAAAGAAGATAAAGACAGTTCTGCAAAAGTAAATGTTGAAGAAAAAGATACAGATAATGTAAATGAAGCAGCACAAGTAAATGGGAAGAGGAAATCGCCTGAAAAACCTGCTGAGAAGAAGGTTAAGTTGTTATATTATCTGTTTGCTTGTTTTTTTTTTTTGAGTAAATTACAAAATTTGTCCTGGCATTCTTTCATTTTTTCAGTTTCTTTTCCCTTTTTTTGTCCCTGTAGTCCTGATTTTTCAGTTTTTTTTTGTCCCTTTGCACCTAAAATGACCAAAATACCCTTATCATTATTTTTCTGATTTTTAATCATTTTTTTATTTAAGGATATGCGTTATTTGTCTCATATGCGTTTTCTCACTGCCTCGACCGTTTTTTTAAAGCGATGCTTTCTACTTGTATGACCTGTTTGACCCATTTTCTTTATAACTAAACCCTTTTGCTTAACCCAATTGGCCCGTTAAAGGTCAATGTGTCAAAACTGTACTAAATGAAAACTGATCATAGCATTTGTTTTTTTTTAAACTTTAAATCTTAAAAAATTCTAACTCTGTGATGTATCTCAGGAACCCAACCAACCTCCAGACAGCTGGTTTGAGCTAAAAGTTAATACACATGTATATGTTACAGGGTTACCAGAGGACGTTACCTTTGATGAGGTGAGATGCATAATTGAAATCATTTAATTTTCTTTATATAACCAATGAAGCTTTTAGAGAATATAAGGTTTTAAAACTGTTTAAAATTCTCAATTCACAATATATATAGACATATATATGTATTTATGGCATAGCAACAGATAATCTTACCTTTCATTTTCATTATATAAGTTATTTAGCTTAAATATGTAGATCTTGGTCCGTGTTACATGTTACCTGGGTTCCTCGGTGCGTGTTATATATCTTTTTAAAAAAAACAAAAAAATAGATTAATTTTGTGTTTCTCAAATAAACTTCCTTCCATGATGTGCGAGTGCGTGTTATATATATATTCAAAATTATTCTTTGGCTGTATTAACAATCTTATGGTAATATGGTTCAGGTTGTGGAAGTGTTCTCCAAGTGTGGGATCATAAAAGAGGTTCGAACTTTTACTAATTTTTATCTCCGTTTGCCATTTTCGTTTGTATTTTACTGTTTTTTTTTAATAAATATCCTTAAGTTTAATTTTTCACATTTTTCATATAAAATGATATCTATGGGTATAAACGTAAATTAAGTAATTATCTACTCTTGAAATGTAGGATCCTGAAACAATGAAACCACGCGTGAAGATATACGTTGACAAACAAACCGGAAGGAAAAAGGGTGATGCACTTGTTTCTTATATGAAGGTACTTTTTTCTGTTCTTATAACTCTGAACCATAGTTTTTAATTTTAGGGTAAATTACAGAAATATCCATGTGGTGTTTAGGATTCTGTCCCTAAACTTTTTTTTAACGGGTTTTTTGTCCATGTGGTCCTTTTTTTTATTTATTTCGTCCTTTTCCACCTCAATTGACCAAAATACCCTTATTTTTAATTTATCTCGTTTTTTATTTTTCACTTTCCACCTAAGTTGCCGGATAATATGACGGGAAAAAGAAAAATAAGTTTAAAAATGAGATAAGTTAAAATTAAGGGTATTTTGGTCAATTTAGGTGGAAAAGGACGAAATAAATGAAAAATCAGGACCACATGGACAAAAAACCCGGAAAAAAGTTTAGGGACAAAACCCCCGTATCAGAAACACCACAGGGACAGTTTCTATAATTTACCCTTAATTTTATTATATAATTTTTGTTGGAAACATCACACTATTATGTGCATTGAGGATGTTAAATTATATACTTAATTTTATATTTTTTCCCAGGAACCTTCAGTTGCTCTGGCTTTGCAAATTCTTGATGGGTCTCCTCTACGACCTGGTGACAAGATTAACATGTCAGTTACACCAGCTAAATTTGAACAGAAAGGTAACATTAGAGGTGCCAAAATATTGTTGACTAAGCTGTTGTAGTGTGTATTTTTTGTTTTCATGAATTTAAATTGGTTATTGCAGGGGAGAGATTCATAGCAAAACAAGTGGACAAGAGAAAAAAGAAAAAGCTTCAAAAGGTTGAATCCAAGATGCTTGGCTGGGGTAGGTTACAATCATAATCATGATTACATTGCCGCTAAAAAAAAATTAAAAAAATTCATGATTTCATTAAATAAATACTTTCATACATTAATATTCTATTTATTTAATGATTTAGGTGGACGTGATGATTCAAAATTATTGATTCCAACTACCGTGATTCTTAGATACATGTTCTCCACAGCAGAAATGAGGGTAATGTTTACTAATAATCTTAGCATATATTTTTTTTAAACAAAAAAATAAATAAAATGTAAAAGATTTTCATTCATGAATATGACCAGATTTTAGATTTGTGATAAGTATACTGTTTATGAAGTTATGTAACTGTCAATATGCTTAATAATGGCAGGCTGATGAGAATTTGAAAGTTGAATTAGCAGCAGATGTTCAAGAGGAATGTGCAAAACTTGGTGCAGTTGAGTCAGTCAAGGTAAAAAAACAAATAAAATCTCACTTTTTAATTATAATTATTAATTAGTGATTTTAATGTATCTGAATAATGTGTTTGTGTAGGTTTGTGAGAACCATCCGCAAGGGGTTGTTTTGGTAAGATTTAAGGACAAACAAGATGCACGGAAATGCATAGACTTGATGAATGGAAGATGGTAAGTTTATTCATTCTTAATTAATTTATTATATGTTTATTACACAAGGGAAATTAATCACTTCTAAATCTAATCATGTTCTTTTTAAAAAAGTTTGGATAGTAATAATATAATAAACACATTATTTAAAGTGGTGGGTCTGTTTCATAATGTTTCATAATATAATAAACACATTAGTGGCATCATATTTTTTTATTTAACATAAAGTAGTGAGGTTTGACCCATTTACTTATGAGTGGAACAATGGGTTGATTTTGGTTATGTTTTACTCTTAACAGGTCAAAGGGGTAACACCAAAAATAAATAAAAAATAGACAAAAAATTGGGTCAAAACTCAACCGGTTTGGAAGTTATATTTTGATAGGGGGTGATAATTACACCACATCTTTTGATGCATATACCACAATAGTTGCATCATATGTTTGTACAGTCTGCAGTTTAACTTGTACTGCGTGGTATATGCATCAAAAGATGTGGTACCAAAATTAATTCCCTATATTTATAGAAAAACCTCCTAACTCATTATATTCAAATAATTCGATTATTGTGGAAGTAATATTTTTATAGAGTATTTAGACTCGCATCGTAAAATCTCTTAAAATTACAGATATACCCTTACACATTCCATAAACAAAAAATATAAATTAATAAAAAAGGCAAGTCAAAAACAAATTAACTTTTTACCAATAAAATGTTATAAACAAAATCAAATCAAATCAAATCCAAGTCAAATCAAATCTATATTAAACAAACATTATAAATATGAAGTCATGCACCAATTTTTTAATTTTAAATGTTAATTTACTGGTGTTCAGGTTTGGAGGTAGGCAAGTACACGCCAGTGAAGATGATGGCACCATTAACCATGCTTCAATCCGTGATCACGAGTACGATGCTGAACAATTGGAGAAATATGGAGCAGAACTTGAAGCAGAATGATTTCATAATTTTAGTGTTTGCATAAAAGTTTTGAATCATCAATGCACATATGTTATCATAACACAAGCTGTATTTTCTTTTCTTTTTTTAACTTATGATAGTTTTAGTATTATTACATTCGTTTTAGATATTCTTGTGATGGTTATGAGAGCATTGTAGTTTGTTTTCTGCTGGATGTTATTGTGTATTCTAAAGTTTTTTAATACGTGTTTGGTAGTGATGGCATGTAATAATTGGTTCTGGGCTGAAATGGGTCGCATCAAGTTTGACCTGCAAACGCTTTCTTGTCGATTTTTTTAAATTTTCATACAAATAATTGATGCGTTAGTTACAAAGAAAGCAATCATTATTCAAAAATATTTGTTCAATTAATACTTGTTATTTAATGTCCTTGGATAATATTAGCTAAGAAAAATACTTTGACTAATTCAGCATTTGCATGGTTGTTGGAAGAGAGTATTCACTCACTATCAAAAGTCAAAATTGGTTGACGGTAGATTTTGGAAATAAAGAAAGATAAACAAGGTCTATAACTTAAGCAAAAAGATACTTTCGAAAGGGTCACCCTACGTCCCTACCTTCTTCCAATCGTATTCATTGAGTTAACTGCTTGTATAAATTTACTTTTTCAGTTTTTTCCTTCTTTTTATTTTTATTAAAGGGTATCTCCGTTTATCATGGGCTCCTATGGGGTTAGAGATGGGGTGTAAAACCGGATATTTCAACCCATACCGAACCGGTTGGAACCAGATTACTAAATATCGGTTCGGGTATCGGTTCCAACTTTTCCGTGCAATCATGTATCAGGTCTTTTGGGTTCGGTTAAATCAGGTTCGAAGTTTAGAACAATCGGGTCTAAAACTCAGAACCAAAATTTAATTAACTATGTACATGTAATTTGTTTTGGTATAATACTACTGATAATCTTTGGTTCATGTTTAATATACAATTGCTATTTGTAAAACATTCTAATATTACATTTATAAACTAACAAATACGATACAAATACCTGAAATCGGAACCGAACATAAACCGTATTATGTAAAATGGTTCGATTATCGGATCTACTAATCATCTGAAATCGGATCTCATATATTTCAGGTTCGGGTCCACCCTGGTCGGTTCTGGACCCGATCTCATCCCTACCTGAGGTGACTGAGTTTTGCTCGTAAAGTACACGACTTAACCGTTGATATGATTGTTTCCGAACATTTTGTTTACTTATTTAGAGTAGTGATTGACCCGCGATCTTTAAATGATTATTTTGGAAGTCCTTAGCAATAGGCTATATTGATTTCACAAACCAATCTACCTCACTAAAATTTAATACAGTTTGACTCCACACATTTTTGCACACATCTACACAAAATGGCAACATATTTGACTTTTCATCCGCTAATACTCCGTAATAAGTTTGAATTTTAATTACTTCCTTCAACTCAAAATAAGTGACACATTATTCTTTTTACAGTTTTTGAGGCAAATAATTATAATGATAGTTAAATTATATTAATTGAATGATTAGTGGGAAATGAGTGTCATACATTTTGAAAAAAAAGATTCTCAACATGATCATTCAATGCACATTGTGGTGTACTTGAAAAGCAAGAAACGAGACAATCTTTAATAAGGTGCACAAATCACACACAACCGTTGCGGGTGAAATTATTTCAACCTCTTACTTATGGCTTAAACATATGAGTAAATTTCAATGTAATTGACTTGATTGGTGTATTTCTCCCTTTACGTTTCTCTTGTAAACTTTGTCCTTGTAACATCCTAAAACTGGCCTAGTTGTTTTAGGTATATTTTGATATTTGAAAATATCTATTTGACCATATGTGGAATAAATTGATTAAGTGTTAAATGATTTGTTTGACCTTTTGTCCTTTTGTGATATTTTAATCAAGGGATTAAAATATCTGTTTTCTGAAATGTTTAAATAAAAATGTGATTTTTATATCTTTAGATTTCTTGTCGGATTTCGTCTCCAGAAATGCTTTCGTTTTTAAAATTGGAGTCCGTTTGGTATTTTAAATAAATTATCTACGAAAGGGACTTTTGTGTTGTATTTGTTAAAAATGAAAAAAAAAGTGAAGTGGGTCCCACCCCCCCACTCTTGACCGGCCACATGAAGGGGGAAAGCCCCAATCCCTTTCATTTTGACCATCTCCACTCTCTCTCTACGTCTCTCTCCTCTCTCTCTCTAACATCTCTCTAAAATGAAAACCCTTTTGTGTTCTTGAGTTATCTTGAAGATCCATAGCTCGTTTCTTGGCCAATCTTTAATCCGAACACGTTTTTGGATAGCTCTTGAGGTAAGCTTCAACCTATATGTGTTTATTTTCGATTCCATGATAGTTGATAAATTAGGGTTTATGTGTTCTTGAGTTTTGGTTGGAGTTTATGGTGTTAAATGGTATGTTTAGTGTTTATACAAAGTTTGACATGTTTTGTTGCTTGAGTACAAGTAATTTAGCACAAGGTACAACTATTTTAGCAAGGTGTACAAGTTAGGGTGTTTATGCTAGAAGTAGGTTATGTGGGTTTTGTCAACCCTTGGATTTCTTGTGGGTTGAATGCTTGGAATTGTTTATTATGTTAAGAAAACATGTTTGGTAAGTTATGTATGTTTAAAACCAAGTATTGGTGGATTTTGATAAGTAAACTAGCTAGTGTTTGGCTAATTGGGTGAAAAGATGAACTAGGAATTTTAGAAGTAAAATACTTGGGTTGTTGGTTGTCATGACTTGACGAATTGTTTAATTGATTATGACTTGTTAGTTATGATGAATGTGTGCTAAATGATGGAGCTTGGGTGGTGTTTGGATGGTTATTGGGAGATTTCATGAATTAGTGCAATTGGTGGTTAATAATGATCTAGGATGGAGTTTTGATCTTGTTAAAATAACTAGTTAGTTATTAATTGTTAAATGGTATGATTATAACAATTATAGTTGTGCTTGAAAGTGTTGAAGTAAAAATGTTGTTTTGACCCGTTTGGGCCATTTGGTGGTAAAATGACTTAAAATAACTTGGATTGTGAAAATGTAAGTATTTGGTTAGGATTATGTGATTAACAATGTTATTGGTAACATTTGGTGAATTGCAAGTTGATGTTATGTTTACAATTGTAGGATGTATTATTGTTTAATAACCCGGTTTGACCCGTTTGAATGCAAGACTTGCAAAATGACTAGTTGACTTGTTGTGTAAGTGTAAATGATCATGGCGTGTTCATATGATGGTTTAAGTGTTTGGCTATTTAGTTAGTGCAAGTGTTAGTGTTAAATGTATATTTAACTTTGTTTATAATTTGGTGGAATTATATACTAATTCGGTATTCCTTTGGTGTACAGGAATCGGGATCGTGACTCAGAAACATTAGACCTCTGAGTTCGACAAGTGGAAGTAACGGTGAGTGGATTTAACCTCCAACTTGTGTTTAGTTACAATTAGTTTGGTATATGCATGCTTGTTGAAAATGCAGGAAATGTACCAGCTTCAGGTAGTTCGCGACGCGAACTAGAGTTCGCGAAACGCGAACTCGAGACAGAGAATTTTGGTGTTGGCCGTGAACACTTCGCGACTGAGTTCCCGAACGCGAACATGAGTTAGCGGCGCGAACTCGAGTTCGCGATGGGAACTCAGTTGCATTGCTTTTGATGCAGTTTCGTTGTATCTAGCTTGCTAGTTTAGTACCTTTTTGCTAGAGATGAGCCAAATAGGTTATGTGCACAAAGTGAAGAGACTTAGCTTGATTGCAAGCAACAACTCGGTGTGTTGGTTAGCCGAGGCTCGGTGTGTGTTAATCCGAGGTTTGAGAAGTCACTGCGCTGGGCATCGGGTGTCGACTAAAGGGTATCCGACCTTACCTGTATTTGTTGCATGGTTAAGGGAGGTTGTGGCCCGGGTGTTGGGCACGAAACGCTATCGGTTACCGTGGTTTGGCCGACCATGGTTTAAGGCTCCGGCAGGACCCCGATCTTCTCGAACAAACAGTGTTGTCCCCAATCGGAGATGTTTTAGAACTTCCGTGTTTTAGTGGACGGTGATTCGTAGTTGCGTGGCCTTTAGACCGTAGGGATGTCTATGCTAGCTTGATGGGCTTTACAGAAATTGTTGATTATATTCATTCACTTAGCTTTGTGCTAATCCCTCCCTCGTTGAATCTTTTCAGGTGATCGGTGCTTTGGACGGGATGATTGACCAAGCTCAGTTCATATGTTTTAAAAAGGAGCCATGTCGTTTAAGTGACACCGTTTAAATAATTGATGTTTTGAAGTTTATTTTGGGACATTGGTTTGTAAACCTAAACCTAAACTTATTATTATCTTTATGCTTCCGCTAAACTAACCTAGAGGATAACCTAATCGCCTCCGGGCATTTAAAAAAAAAAAAAAAACGCTTCCTAAATTTCGCGGTGTTACAGTCCTTCTTTAGCTTCTTGCTAAGTTGGACGTTTTTCTATATATATTTGTCGTTTCCAAAAAAAAATGAGATTAATGATGTTTAAAAATTAAAGTAAAAATAAAAGAGTCGTTTTATAATATTAAAATAAATAATTAGTGGGTATGACCCGCATTATTTCTTGCCAATAAAAATAATTATTTAAAATGTATCACTTATTTTGAATTAACTTAAAAAGGAAAATGTATCCAAAAGTATTGATTATTTTAAAATAAGACGAAATCAAACATATTCCTATTATGAATATTTTAAAATAACCACACTCTTTACATGAATATTAGCTTGGTGGGAAGTACAAGTCAATAGCAAATTTTTACACTTTCTCCTACACACTATATTGCTAACAGTGGAGCTCAAGTGCTCAACAATGGAGGACGCCAGAAAGAAATTGATGGAAGAACAATGGAAATCCATGATTCCAGCAAACCACCAACTTTCTCGTGCTGATTTCCCCCCTAAATTCCTCTTTGGTGTCGCCACTTCTGCTTATCAGGTTGTATTTCCGTTCCGATTCATGTTGATTATTGTATCTTCATTTCATTACTTCATCTGCTTCTTCGATTCTTGTAAATCAAATGAGTGATCCATGAATCGCAAGTTCAGATTTCGAGTTTGTAATAGTGCTTATTATGCTGAAGTCGTTACCTGATAAGCGTTAATTCGAATTCATGAATACGTGTTTAATTAAAATCAAATGAACGATCGTTGAATCGCAAGTTTAGATTCCGAATTTTTGATGAATCTATGGACTATGATTGCTGAAATGCGGTATTGGTTATTATGATTAAAATTGTCAACTCATAAACTTTAATTCGAACTTAATGAATTTATGCTTAGTTAAAATTAAACGACCGATCCTTGAATCTCTGTTTCGAGTTTTTATTAATCTTTGAAGGCTGAAATGCGATGATGTTTAATTTGAAGCCGTCAATGGTAAAGTCCGATCGAATTGATGGATCGATGTTAATTTGAAAGATTAGATGAACTATTAAAAACTTCGAACTGATGTACAATCAAAGAAGCTAATAGTACAAGTATTCCAACTAGAAACGGATAAACATGTATATACAAGGGGTAGAAAGCAATTATGAAATAATTTTCACTTTTTATGCAAGTGTAGCATTAGTTGAGGGACTAGTTATGTAAGTATTCTGTTTCTTGAGCTGCTAGAGGTAATTAAAGTGTGGTATTGCAGGTTAGTTTCTTAACATCTTCTCTTGTTTGTTTTTGGTGTTGCAGGTTGAAGGAGCTGCCAATGAGGATGGCAGAGGTCCTTGTATTTGGGATGCTTTTGCAAGCACAAAAGGTTTTTCATATTATTTTTTAAAATATTTTCTTTAAATTTTCTTTTATTTCTTTTTTTGGTTTTTTCTTGGTCTGCCAGGTAAGATAAAAGATGGGAAAGATGGAAGTGTAGCAGTAGATCAGTACCATCGTTACAAGGTTCTCTTTTTCTACAACATTGGCATTTACTGCTGTTAATTTATTAACTTTTTTTAAATAAAAAATTACATTGTTGAAATGCAGGAAGATGTTGACCTTATTGCCAAATTGGGATTCAGTGCTTACCGTTTTTCTATATCCTGGTCACGTATCTATCCAGGTAAATCCCCTTAGGTGGTTGAGTTAGTAACAATTGTTTGCCAATAGAATTCTCTTCATAAATAACTATGTTCTATTTATAAATATTAGCAAATGTAATAAAATGGATCTATACTTTAGGCAGTGGTCAGTTTTGGTAATTATAACACTTTTAAGTCCCATTTTGCTTATTGCATGTTTTTAACCAAGTTTGGAAATCTAAGTTTTTTTTTGGCTAGCAATAGGGGTGACATATGCCCTATATATATCTACAATGGGATACATTTAATTATACCATATTGGATATATGGTTGTTCCTTTTACATAATTTTTTTAATTTACTTGGACTGACAATGAAATTCGATCCATTCAAAACGTATCTCTTTGTTTACAGATGGGCTCGGAACTGAAATTAACAAGGAAGGGATCACATATTACAATAATCTTATAAACTACCTTCTTGAAAAGGGTATGAAATTAACTGTTTCTTTTTTGTTTAATAGGAATAAAGTTCTTATTAGTAATTTGTAAATTTGTTGTTGCAGGAATTGAGCCGTGTGTAACATTATATCATTGGGATCTTCCTTTGCATCTTGATGAGACATTTGGAGGGTGGTTAAGTGACTCAATCGTGTAAGGTTTTGTCTTTTTTCTTAATATTTTTTTTTATATTTTAATTATTGTTATTTATTATGCTTGTGCCAAACACGCAGAAAATATTTTGGCATCTATGCAGAAACTTGCTTTGCAAGTTTTGGTGATAGAGTGAAAAGGTGGATTACAATCAATGAACCTCTTCAGACAGCTGTAAATGGATATTTTACCGGGGCATTTGCACCTGGAAGATGTGACCGTAAGTCAGCTGAACCTTATTTGGCTGCTCACCACCAACTTCTGGCCCATGCAGAAGCCGTTTCAATTTACAGAACTAAATTTAAGGTAAATAAAAATTATAGAACGGAAAAAAGGAACATAATTGGCTGAATATGAAAATAATGTAAATCAAAATTTGAAAGTGAAATACCAATTTTTCTCTTTTTAAGTGCATCTTTATTTTGTAATTTTGTTGAAAGTGATTTAAAAATGGTTCAAGATAGGTTCAGATAGGTTCAGTTTAATATTGGAATTTTTTATTTGTTTTATTATAAAATGTTCAAGATAGGTTCAGTTTTATGATTTTATAGTTGAATTGGTATAAATGAAAACAAATACATACATAGGTGACTTATAAATCTGTTTTAATAAATGAGCGGCCTTAATATTTTTTTATGAAAACTTAGGTGACTTATAAATCTGAAAACAAATCCCCTTTTTTTATTTGGGCTAAGTGAATATATCCAACTTATCGCTTATTGTAGCGTACTTTCAGATGATTTATCGTGTGTAATTAACTTTCAGTTGTTTATATCGTATGTATTTGACCTCCTGTAACTTGTAAGCCGATGACGTGGCGGCTTATCAGGCTGCCACGTGAGCAAAAAATCGTATAAAAACTTACAATTACTGGCTAATATAAGGTCACGAGATACATACAATAGCAAGAACTGGAAGTTTATTACACACAACAGACCATTTGAAAGTAAGATATATACAATAACAATAAGCGATAAGTTGGATACATGTATGTGCACTTAGCCCTCTTTATATGTCATAAAATTATTTATTAGTTGGTCATACAAAAATTTTAACCTCAGTTTACAAACATTTATATAAAACTTTTGCTGTAGGATCTGCAAGGTGGAGAAATCGGTTTGGTAGTTGATTGTGAATGGGCTGAACCCTTAACTGATAAAGAGGAAGATAAAATTGCTGCAGCAAGGCGTGTTGACTTTCAACTTGGATGGTATGTTGACTAATTTTTTATTTTTAGAGTAAGTTACAAGGATGGTCCCTGAGGTTTACATCAAATTTCACCTATGGTCCTTTACTTTAAAAAATAACACTTGTAAATTCTTTTTTTTGGAAACCGTTGCACCTACAGGCCTTTAGCCTAACGTTCGTTAACATTTGGTTGTTCTTTAATATTATAGCAGTAGTACTTTTTCTGTTAGACTATTTAACGGACGTTAGGCTTAAGGACCGTAGGTGCAAAAGGTTTTTAAAAAAAAAATACTAGTAAAATTAATTTTTTTAAAAGAAAATGACCATCCGTGAAGTTGGGGTTAA
Source organism: Calendula officinalis (assembly GCA_963853835.1). Lineage (NCBI taxonomy): Eukaryota > Viridiplantae > Streptophyta > Magnoliopsida > Asterales > Asteraceae > Calendula > Calendula officinalis. The sequence continues at coordinate 29,717,370 of OY970830.1, read as the reverse complement.
CTTAAGGGACCATCCTTATAATTTTCTCTTATTTACAACTATTTTGTGATACTGGCTTACTAAATACTTAATTTATTCGTCATGAAATTTTTGATGATGTGAATTCATGATATAGGTATTTGGATCCAATATTTTTTGGAGAATATCCTAAATCTATGCAAGAGAGGGTTGGTGACAAACTTCCAAAATTTTCAGAGAAAGATAAAGACTTGTTAAGAAATTCATTGGATTTTGTCGGCTTAAATCACTATACATCCAGGCTTGTCTCACATAAAACAAAAGAGGCAGAAGAAGATTATTATAGATTACAAGAGGCCACAATAACCGGTTAGTAAAAAACACACATATACACACACACACATACATAATATGAACGGTTTAACATTAATTTTATATTTTTTGTTTTGCAGCTGAATGGGAAAATGGAAAGATTGGTGAAAGGGTACTCTATCATCTCCTGAATCTTACATAATATGTCTTTTGTTAAATATGATCACAGAAGTTATATACAGTAATAATCTAGTTTTTTGAGTAAAATACTAAAATGATTTAGGATGTTTTATGGATTGGAAATACACTTTGGGAGACTTTTCAACCCGTTTGACCTATTTCCTTTTTAGATTAGAGATTAAACATAACCGAATCAACCCGTTAATTAGTCAACCGGTCAAAATTGCTACATCTAGTGCATGCTATTATGACACAATTGTCAATTTGTTTTCATTTGTAACTGGTTGCAGGCAGCATCTCCATGGCTGTATGTTGTTCCATGGGGTCTCAGGAGAGTTCTTAACCACATAAGTCAGAAATACAATAATCCCCCAATATACATTACTGAAAATGGTAATTTTTTTCACTTATTGAATTAATTTACAAATTTCTTGTGAATATATGTAATCTAGTCCACTTTTGAAGTATTGAATAAACAAGATGTTTGGCTATTGGAAGTATTGAACTATGAAAATTACCTTTTGATGTAGTATGGTTACACCAAATGGTAAAAAAATGATGTAAGTTGGTCACGTAGAAATGGTAAATTTTTTTGTTAATTACATCAAAAGGTAAGTTTTGGAAATTTGTTACATCAGAAGTTGATTTTTGTAGTCTAATACTACAAACAATAGTAATTTGTGTACCATTGGAAACATTGTTTTTGAGTCCTTTGTGAACCATATACAGGTATGGACGATGAAGACAATGATGCATCTCCACTAAATGAAATGCTGGATGATAAACTGAGAGTTACTTACTTTAAGGGATATCTTACATCTGTTTCTCTGGCTATCAAGTGAGTTTCAATTTATTTATTTATTTTATTATTATTAGAGTAAATAAATAATAATAAGATGACCGGAAAAAGAAATTTTTTTAAAAAAATGAGATAAATTAAAAATATCGGAGTTTCAATGTAGAATCTAAAATACCCTGGGACAATTCTTTAATTTACTCTTATAATAATAATAAAAATAATAATAATAATAACAATAATAATAATAATTATTATTACTGTATTATTTTAGTGATAAAATCTCGTTTTTTCTGATAATAGAGGCTGTTTTTTTCCCAATATAGTTGAAAATGGGTTATAAATGGCTAAATAGGAAACACATAGAATAATAGAATGGTTTAAAAGTTGCTCAAAGTATACTGAAGTGGTTCATAAAATCTTATGTCAGTCTTAATTAGAAATTGGATTATACATTGGTTTTATTTAAATATTGGATTACAATTTTCTCTTTAGTTAGATCTCGTAGCTTAAGTGCTTAACCCATTTGATCCAGTTGAGATAAAACATAACTAAGATGACCCATTTGTAGATAAACGGGTCAAAAATTAAAACTGTCACATCTACATACACAAAGTATATGTACAATATATGTTAACTAACTTGACTCTTAAAATCATACAAATTGTTTTTCAGAGATGGAGTTGATTTAAGGGGATACTTTGCTTGGTCAATGGTTGATAATTTTGAGTGGCAACAAGGTTATACAAAACGCTTCGGTTTAATTTACGTTGATTACAAAAATAATCTCACTCGTCACCCAAAATCATCCGCTTATTGGTTTCTTAAGTTTTTGAAGGGCGAAGATGAAAAAAATGGCAAAGAAGATTAATATGCATACTTGCACTTTGCACCTTCTAAAGCTTATTATTTATTGTTATGATCTGTTTTTAAGATGTTAAACACAACCAGAATATGTTTTCTCATATAATGTTTTATTTATAAACTTTTGGACTGAGTAATGTTCCATAACCTCTAAACGATACATCTATTAACGAGTTTAAGTCAATATAACCTTTTAGTAGGATGAAATATTGGATCAAATGTATTCCAGCACCACAATAACAAGAATGCCAAAATCAGTTTTTTCTTTTTATACTAATTCTAAAACAAATAAATACAAAAGACCATCTAGCGGGTAAGGGTGCCCAAATGATCACTTAGAAGTCACGTGTTCAATCTTTATCTACATCATATCTAGATGGTCAGATGAATATTTAAAAACGCCCACAACGACGGTTACTAGGTCACCTCGGGAGAGTCATTTATAAACAAAAATACCCTTTAGAAGAAAATTTGCACATGCAAGCACTAAACGGCTAAACCTCTTTTAGATATGCTATTAGGTGCTGTTTGTTTTTTTAGAGTAAGAAGATATGCGGTCTGCGGACCACATCTGCTGTCACACCCCGCCAAAAATGGTTTTGCGGAAGAACGGGCGTGCGACTAACTAGTAACATAACACATCAATAATAGTAAACTTCGCATTAACTGAAAAATGGATTGCCAATGTCGTTACAAAAACCAAAGGAAAATGTTTAACCATAAAACAAAATAAATGTTTTGATGGGATCATATACTCTTAAAAACTATTATAACGGGTACATATATGTAGGGGGTTCGGTACTGCATCAACATGGACGATAAGTGATAAAGATTTTAAGTTTTAAAAGATAACACAATACCTATTTGGTATTTATAAATATTGGTAATTAAGTTTATCTCGTTAAATATTTTTACCGGGCACGAGGTTATTTATTGATAAAAACATATCACTTCAGAAATATATTCAGTCACTTTTGATATTCTCTTATTGTACTGTGGACTTAAGTGTTAATACTTATATATTCAATTGTGTAAGATGGTTCATACCACATTTTTCGTACCAGTTATTTTAGTTGAACTAAAATCTCATAATTAAATATAAAGTTTATATTTTAGGTTTCGGTTTAAGGTTTACGCTAAGTCATCAACTAACTAATTTACAGTTTCCACCGTACAAAACACAAATATACGTTTACTTGCGTCACTACTGATGTGCAATATTAATACATAATATGCAGGTTATGTTAGACTTAGACACCAAATAAGTATTTTTATTAATGATACATGAATTGCTTAATAATGTAAGTTGGAATAAGTGTCGGGTCAAATACCCGATTTTGAGGGTTGTCACATCTGCCAAGTGCTGTAGCTTTCGTGATGGACTAAAGGTCTGCAATCTGCGAGAAAATTGATGTTTGTTTTTACATCTGCATGCTTGAACTAGGGCAAAATTAGGGTAAAATTAAAAACAAAATTAGGGCAAAATTGAGGGGGAGATAGAGTCTGAGAGAGAGAGAGAGACGGAGAGAGATAGTCTGAGAGAGAGAGAGAGAGGCGGAGAGAGAGGGGCTGAGAGAGACAGAGCGGCTGAGAGAGAGATGGAGAGAGAGAGAGAGAGAGAGAGAGAGAGAGAGAGAGAGATGCGACACAGAGAGAGGCGGGGAGATAGAGGTAGAGAGATGCGATAGAGAGAGCCGGAGAGAGAGAACAGCTCCGCCACAGAGCAGAACAACGCCGGAGAACGCCGCCGCTGAGGAGAACGATGTCGGAGAAGAACGGGCGGAGAACGGTCACGACGATCGGAGAAAAACCGCCGGAGAACGATGTCGCCAGATTCACCACCGTAACGGACTGAGAACGGTCACGACGGGCGGAGAAGGGCGGAGAACGGTCACGACGGCGGCGATGGGTTGAGTTCCGGCGGTGATTTGGGCTGGAGATGAAGAAGTTCAGGAGGTTAAGGTTGGGTGAGAGAGACGTGGGGGGAAGGAGGATGCCTGTTCTTTTTTTTTTCTTTTTTTTTTTCTCCAAAAGACCAAAAAGCTATATCCCAAGTCTGTGTGGTACAGACCTTGGGCAGACATTTTTTTGTCTGCAAGCTTCCAAAAAACAAACATCTTCGGGAGTGCTTTTCTGCCCGTGGTCTGCGCCGCGCAGACAAAAGACCCCAGTCACCCCACGCAGACCTTTTTGTAAAAAACAAACAGCACCTTAGTCACATTAGTGTTCTAGCAGCTATTGATTCCTACCCTGATCGTTCTTTCTAAGCATTAGTTCATTCTAATATGCTATCTGGTACAATTAAAAAAAAGGATGATTCAAGTCGATTTCAGTTTGGTTAGTTACTTTTGTGAAACAGTTTTTCTTTCAATTAGTTGTTTTTCCACTTGATTTAGGATCCATCATCTTTATAATGTCATTTATCTACTCACTTAATTACACGAGAGACTAACAAAAGTAACCCAGACATTTCATCAAACACCTTACATGCATGCACATATACCATCTACACTACAACAAAAAGCTCAAATAACTGTTAAAAGTAAAATCACAAACCATTAATATCGTAATCCCAAAAAGATTCAAGCATAGAACCCAACACAAAATTCGACTCAAAAACCAAATATTGTCCAATAAATTCTCAAATTTCGTCATCTAAGGTTGAATCAATGACCTTATCTGTGATAATGGATTCAGTTGATTGTGAATTAGCATCAGGGGACGAAGATTCTTCTTGTGCATTAAGGATCTTGTTCATATCTCTTACTCTACTTGTAGCAACATTTGCAACAAGCACTGAAAAACACACACATGAAATTAAAGATAGATCAAAATTGGGGAAAGTAAAAGATACGCCGGCGAGATATTCTTACCGGCGGCGGTTCCGATGGTCCATACCCACAGAATCTTTACTCCGGGGCTCTTGTCCTTCCACATTGTGTCAATTATCAAGGGTTTCAGACTTTCAGATTCCAGATTTTATTGTGTTCGGAATTCGGATGCTGATGTCAGTTGTATAGTTGCCTTTAGGCTGCTGGGTATGGGCACCACATGTGGTGGTGCCCTTTTCCGCCACATCATCGCCACCTCACACCCCCACACCACCACCACACCACATCATTTGGTGGAAATACCCACCACACCACACCACACCATTTTATTTTCCAACTCATCATTTCATTTCCATTTATTTTTCACACAAATAATATTTTATATAATTTAAAATTACATTACATTAAATAAAATTAAAATGACAATACTTTAAATTAAAATGAAAATACTAGAAATTAAACATTAAAATACTAGAAATTAAAAATTACAATAATTAAAATAAATTATTACTCTTCATCGTCTTCATCGTCGGCGTCTTCATCGTCGGCATCTTCATCGTCGGCATGTGCGTTGTTGTAGAGATGGTCCGCCAAGTCCTGTCGAAGTCGTTCGTGTGTTGTTCCGTCTCGAATGTCGACAACCCTGTGCAAATATTCTGCACTTCCCGGTACATACAAAGCATGTCGGGGACCGTCCGGCACATATGGAGAAATCATCCGACCAGTATCTTCGACAACCATATTATGCATTATTACACATGCATACAAAATATATCTTAATCTATCAAGGTCATATGAACGGGCCGCGTTTTTGACAATGTGCCACTTTGCCTTTAAAACTCCAAAAGCCCGTTCCACATCCTTACGTGCGGATTCTTGTTTTTTGGTAAACAAGACCTCTTTTGGATCAACTGGATGTCGGTAGGCTTTGACAAACGTCGCATGACGAGGATATATACCATCGGTAAGGTAGTAACCGAATCTATATGGATTGCCATTCACCGTGAAAGGCGCATCGGGTGCCTTTCCTGATAACAAGTCGTTGAATATTGGTGACTGATCAAGCACGTTAATATCATTATTAGAACCCGCAACCCCAAAGTAAGCATGCCAAATCCATAAATCTTGGGAAGCAACAACTTCTAATATCAACGACGGTACTCCATGATGTCCACCGGTGTACTCACCTCTCCACGATTGTGGACAGTTCCTCCAATCCCAGTGCATACAATCAATGCTACCAAGCATTCCAGGAAATCCATGTCTCTCTTCGTGTGCCTCATATAATTTTTGCACATCGGTCACTGTTGGTTTTCGCAAATAAACAGGTTCGAATATTTCCAAAACCCCTTGTGAAAATCTATACATACTTTCCCTAGCAGTTCTTTCAGACATGCGTAGGTACTCGTCAAGAGAATCAGGGGATGACCCGTAAGCCATAGATCGAATTGCTGCAGTACATTTTTGCAAAGCAGTGAATCCCCGCCTACCTCTAGCATCGTATCTCAATTGAAAAAAAGGATACCTGTTTTCTAATGCGGTACATATGCGCATAAATAAATGTCTGGACAGACGAAACCTTCGTTGGAAATTGTTGTCGTCATAAACAGGATCATCCGTAAAATAATCTCGGTATAGCATGTCGTGTCCAGCTTCTCGATTTCTATTTAGCTTCGCGGTTCTAGTGTCAAACACTTCTTCATTTTAATCGGAGGATATATCATCGAGGAGTTCTGAGTATATTGTTAGCATAAACAAGTCATCGTCGTCAGATGATGAACCAAGATAATCCATTATTTGTGAGTTGGGGTATTTTGGTAGAGTTGTGGTGTGTTTTGGTAGTGTTTTGGTAGAGTTGTGTGTATAAAATGAGTGAAAGTGTGTAATATATATAGGTAAATAATTTAATAAAAAAAAAACTTTTTTTTTTAAATGTAACGGCTATATAGCCGTTTGACAACGGCTAGTTCTCGCAAATCGTTCACCCTCCACAGCGTTTCCGGGCGTGCTTCGTCCCACCGTCCCACCACGCCAACCCCCCACGCCGTTTAGGGGGGGGGGGGGGTTCGTTTCCTAGGCCACGGCGTGGCCAAGTCACCTCAGCCCCACGCTCGACGGGCGTGGTCCCGTACCCAGCAGCCTTAGATTGTAAAGTTGACTAGTTTTGATCTAATTTTTTGTTTTAGTTAACAAACTTTTAATTAAAAAATATCAGGAAATGAACTTTTATTTATTTTTACTTCTTTCAGTAAATACACAACCAATTAACCACACACATAAATCTTTTCTTCTATAATTCATCTTTATTTTCCCTTTCTCCTACTAAAATACGATGTATTCAAATGTTGGTTCTTCAAACAAGTCATAAAAACAATCTAAAAACTCACAATAACCTCAATCTATAATCAATATACTACTTTTCAGATCTCTTACCAGGTTCCAAACACAGAAAATTGAACTTACGAACATTTGTAGCATTTTGTGTCGTTTGAAGATTGTATTTTATGATAAAGAATCCAATGACAAGATAGAATGAGAATCATATTGCAAGATGACGCTATCATGGAAACCCTTTAAATAGAACTTTTCCTCCAACAATTTTATGTCCGAATCGAAGTTGTGCATTGTTTGATGAATAAAGGTTTCCAGATATGAACATGAAAATGAATGTTCGGGAGCATCACTTTCACTTTCAACCCGATTCACCGCCTACGAGGGGGTCAAAAACCTTGTTACCTTTTTGTTTTGGGTGTGACATTGTTGGATTTCATATTTAAAAATCAGTAGTGGAAGCTTAGAATTAGAATTAACTGATTGTATATTAATAATCAGTTAGCTACAAGTAAAAGATTTGTAAAGATATAATTATAACTTTTTGAGAGTCTTTTTTGAATAGTTAACACATACATTCTAAATCTATATATTTGTGGAACACAAACACTAGATACTTCTACAAACCATTTGGTAACTTTTTAACAGTGTCGTTTTGAAGTTGTGATGACATTATGACTGAAAAGGTAAATACCATGAAAACGTAAACTTAAGAGACAGAACGTAAAAGGTGAAGGACTGAACATGTAATATATAGAGAGAGATGTAAATGTCGACCAGACCGAGTCTCTTGTGTATTGTTGTTCTTATAATTTCCCCAAAATTAAGTTGGATTCTGCAAAGATTTTGCCCTAATTTGTAAACATTCTACTGCTCAAAAGATCCAAAATTCAAACAATCGTATGGCGAAGCGATCAGGTCCCGGTAGAAGAAGAGACGACGAATCGTTACTAACTCGGTCTGTTGACTCAGTGTTTAGGTTCATTCGATATGCTGAGTTTGAGATCTTATTCGTTCTCTTCTTCCTAATCGCTTTCATTCTCTTCAAAGATTTGGTTAGTCCTCTGCCTTAATTTTGCTTTTGCACCTCAATTATTTAAAATTATGCTGGATCGTATATTAGGGTTTTATTGAAAATTTATGACATTAGTGAAAGTTATCATGTTGCCATTAAGTAATCGTAATTTATAGGTATTATGCATGTTTAGTGTTTGGATCATTATGAAAGTGCTATGCTTATAGTTAAAAACCAATTCTTCTGCTCATTCATAGTGTTAAGCAGTTTATGTTTAGAATGATCAGTTATAATCATACTCAAGTTATCTGATTTACTAGCGACTGAGTTATGTATCAATCTATAGGATTTCTATATTTTGAAAATTTTAAATAAGATATACCCAAATTAATTTGGGAATATTGCGAAGAACGGTAGAAGATATCAAGTTTCCCAATGTGGGGAACTATGAATTTTCTATCTCATTAATAGGATTAAGACTTGAGAGTTCATCTTTTTAACAATATTGGAGTAGAAACTAGAAAGTTTAATTATCACTAATTTAGGGGATCCCAAGTCAACATCCATGTCATTTTATATTCATAAAATTATTGAAACGTTTAGCCAGCACAATTGGAAAAGCATTGTATTCTAACTTTGAGTTCCAATCTTTATAGTGGCATTGATTTTTAGTTAATATATTTTATCGGGGTGATCCCTTTTACCAAAAAAAAAAAAAATAAAAAAAAATTTGAAAATTGAACCTTCACATCCATATTTTGTCAAAAACTGAACTCTGGAGAAATTATCTCATGCATGAGTTGATTTGGGTTATTTTAGTCTAAAATGGGTCAAATGGAACAAAAATCAGCTAAAAAGGGAACTGGTCAAAGGCTGACTGGGTTAAAACTTGAAAATCGCTCGAAGTGTATTTGTGATTATGCATACAACGTATTAAACCATTTTACTCAAAGATTTAGACTATAATTGTAGTAATATTTTTTTTGTAAACATAAGTAAGGCTTGATCAAAAAATTGACAAAAATGTGTTGACTTGTTACCCAACCCAACCCACTCATCTAGTTTTTGCTTTGCTAAATGAAGTAAAAAATTAGGAGTTTGATATAAAAAAAAGGGTTTATGACTAAGATATTAAAAACTAGGGGTTATTTGGGATATGTTTAAGACTTAATCTCCACTGTTTTTTATGCTTTGTTATTGTACTATATACGTTTTATTATTATTCGTATCCTACTTAAAAAATTATCTGTTGATGTATCAGCTTCCAGAACCTAGTATTGTATGTATTAATTACCTAAAGCCAATATTTTGCTTAGGTGGCACCAGTTTTCGCCACATGGGTTTTAAAAAATCTATCTTTTTAGTCTTCATATTTTGATGCGCTAAACGAGTAAACATACAAATGTACAATACTAAACGTATATGAATTATACATTTCAATATAGCTTCCATAGCTTTTATTCGTTAGGGCTAATTTTTTCATTTTTCTAAAAAGTATGGATGAATGAAATATTTAGTGAATGATAAAGAGCATACTTGATTTTTTTTATCGAATACAGACATCAAGAGCGGAATATAATCAGATCCTTGTGAAGAAGCCTGGAGGACCAGATTGGTGGTTGTCTTAGAAGCTGTAATTTGTTGAAAATTATTACTCGTACTAGTTTTCCGACATGAATTATATAAGGTATAATGTAAAAACTACTTTGTTGATTTCATAGTTTAAACAGTAAAAAATACAAATTTTTTTTTTCCAATGTTTGCATTGTCATAATATATCTATATACTATCATTTTATTTATTTAGTTTTTATTGTGGATGCACTTTGCCACGTGTGTGCAGTTGCTTCATCTTTGACGGATGTTTCCTGATATTAGATTCGAATAGAATGTAAAATATTAATGATTTTCATGGGATTTGCGTATGATTTTGAATTTTGATTGGTAAAAAGTCAAAATTGATGGATGAGGTTCAACATGATGATGAGTAAAAAAAATGAAAATAACCTTGACTAACAAGCATTTGCAAAAATGATATTCAGGGAGTATATTGCTTATATTTTATTCAATTTAGAGAGAAAAATAAAATTTCTTTTGGTTATATATGATTCAATATAAAGGTTGATAATTTGTCCAAGGGCAGGATTTGTAATTTGTACAGTTTTTGATTGGATTATCGCATGGAAAAATGATCCATGCAGCTTGCTGTAGTGATAGTTGGTGTTAAGGCAAATAGAGGGGAGTTTTGTGTTAACTAGGAAAGCTGAGGGTTAAATTTGCAATTTTACAAAAATTCTTCAGTTGCGAATAATTCCCTATTGTTAACCATAGGTTTTTATACGTGAGCTAACGGTCTACTCGAGTTTGGCTCCTTAAAACTTGATAAAAGATAAGTTAAATGAGATCGAGTTTGAGCTAAACTCTGAATATGTTTATTAAACAAGCTCAGGCCTGAGATTCATAGCTCATTTTGGTTGACTTTGACTTTCCAATCTGTTTAACTAATAATAGAAAAAGATTATAGTAATATTTAAAGAGTAATGGTATTTAGTCCTACCTATAGTTCTACTCATTAAATGAAAAGATATGTGTCAAAATCAAGGTATAATATTAGGAGAGAGAATTAGGTGATTACACATGTCATCCTATCAAGTGGGTATGACTAATGGACTATGAGTAGGACTAAATACCATTTCAACCCGCCAATCTGTTTTACTACGGAATTAAGGATTTACACAAATTTCATATATATTATACGTGTCCATGGAATCAAATTCCACAAGAATAGGTTAAAACTTTAACATGTATTCTGTACAACAACATAAATGAAGTTACAAGCAAATGTTTAAATACAACACAATAATAATCGTAGAAAATATAATATAAGCGTTGCGGTTATTTGGAGCTTGTTATTCCTCTGGGTCAATGTTGTTATTATTATTATTATCACTTGAATGCATTTGTCTTCTTTCTGATGTAACTGCTGAACCAGTTTGTGATGATGATGCTAGCAAATGTTGGTGATTTGGGGAGAAACTGTAAGTGAAGACTCCCATCGGGTGGTCAAACTTACAACTTTGACCGAATTTGCATATTCCGTAACGAGAATAAAATATGCATAAAGGCTCTCCCTGTTTAATAATCACAAACTAATTTGTCAAATCGTTATATCAAGCACTTTTTCCTCTTTTCTTTTCTTTTTTTTTTAAATATTTTCTTGAGGTGGCAATTTCGACCCGTTTACTAACAAAAACCAAAATAATTGTGACTACTAACCGGGCGTAAAGGAAGCCCGATTGGGCTCAAAACACAATCGGGCATTGGAACCACCCTCTCTCTTGGGTGATGAAATCTACAAACTGCCCCAAATTTACAGTCTCCGGTTTTCATGTAAAATTCACAATCGGGCTGACCCAGTCTTTCAGGGAATACATTTTCTCTTGGTAATGCATGATAATAACTGGCAGCAGGTATAGACCCACTATTATATGCTGCTTCATATGTTCCACTTACTGGTTCATCATTTTGGGTTAAATTTCCATAAATTTGATTGTTTCCACTTATTTGTTGTTGTGAACCCTAAAAAAGTAAAAAAAAAAAGAGGTATTACCATGTAAGAGATAAAATTGTCATAATATTAATTAGACATGTTTTATTATTGTATGTAACATATTTCAAAACTTACATTTTGATGAAACAAACTTATAAAACCATACTATTGTATGTATAAATTTCCATAGCTGGTAAAACATAAATAGTAGGTTTTGGAATGTTTAGCCGATAAAAAGGTCAATCTTTTTTTCTTTCTAAACTCCACGCGGCAAAACCGGTGCCAACTAAGCAAAATGTTGGTTTAAGGTAACAATACAATTGGGTACAAGGTAGTTTACCCTGATTTGATTAGATATCAGATAATAACATGAAACTGAAAATAAACATATTAAGAGAGTAAACTACATAAATCATCCCTTTGGTTTGCATGAAATTATGCATTTCGTGCCTCAACTTTTTTTATTACACTAATAGTCCCTAATTTTGTAACTTGTAACACCAAATACCCCAAAAGGAAAAAAAAATGCCATTTTGTTTGCTACGTTTTAGAAGTTTCAATATTAGGGATGTTGATGTTACAAGTTTTAAAAATTAGGTTCCTTAGATGTTACAAGTTCCAAAATTAGGGACCATTGATGTTACAAGGCCCAAATTTAGGATTGTTCATGTTACAAGTTTCAAAAATAGGGACCATCTTTGTAATATAAAAAGTTAAGGGACAAAATCCATAATTTCAATCAAACCACAGGGACGATTTATGTAATTTACTCATAAACATATTAAAACCATGTCTTACTCTATAAGCATTCCATCCTGGAACCGATACAACACCTTGAGGTAGAATCATTTGTGCATAATTTGAAGGGGTTTGCCAGCGAGGACTAGCAACAAATGAAGCACTAGGCAAGGACCAATTTGTAATTCCACCAGGGTATGCTGATTGCTGAGCTGGATGCTGACCTGGACTTGTTGGTGACTGTACTGTAGGATAAACTGGTGAACCACTAAAAGAAACCATCATATTAGATGGTTGAGGATGGTGGAATTTACACGTGTTTCCAAATTTGCATTGTCCCGTTCTTAAATAATAAGCACATTCAGATTCGGTCTGCATTAGAAAATTAAAAAAATTATATAAAAAAAGCAAATTTTGCAAATTTATTTGCTCAATAAAGATAGGGTTATTTGTGTAAAATGTCATATATATATTTTTATTTGTTCTTGTTTAGTCATTGTACAAAAGTTTTGTCCTATTAGGTCATTAAAAGATGGTTTGGTGTCCCATTTTGGTCGGTAAAAGAAGTTTCTAATCTTCTAGATAAAAAATAATAATTGTTTCAAAAAGGATAATTTTTATAAAAATATGTTTAATTTATGTAGAAAAATGTTAGATTTATGTATAATGGTTAATGACACATGTTATATGAAGAAGATATGGGTAATCTAGTCATTTTACTTGGGGCAGGGACAGACAAATCGACATACATGGATGACCATTTTCGTTATTTTTAAAATTGTAGAAACCAAATTCGTAACTTTTAACACACCATAGGGACCAAAAAAGTAATTAATTTAAATTTTTATATTAAGAGCTGAAAATGCAAACCGGACGAAGTGGATAACCCAAAACATTGAGTGAAACTCGCCCTGCAATTCCAGCCATTTCTCGAGGATGATGGAATTTGCATGTTGCTCCAAATTTGCAGGTACCAGTCTTTAAATAATACTGGAATAATATGAAAATAAAATACAAAATGATATTAAAAATTAATTTCTGGTTATTTTCGAAATTACCACAACTCCACCAACTCAGATTTGTATTTTGATCCTCAAACTTTCACTTATTCAGCGAATTAACCCTTAAAACTTTTTTTTTGACAATGGTTTTATCCTAAACTTTGTTGAATTTCTATTTAACCCTTAAACTTGTGTTGACTAGGTGTTTTAAACTTGTTACCGGTCAAACCGGTCATTTTGTGTTGAGATCATGAGATGTAATTTTTTAAGGTCAAATATGGTTTGATCTTTAAACTTTCACATATTTGACGGTTTAACCCTCAAGCTTTTTTCTCAGTGTTTCACTTATCTTTTAATCTAGTAACATAGTAGTTTTTTTTTTTTTACTATTACTACTACTACTACTACTTAATATTGTATAGTAACAGCATAAACGTTCTAACAAAAGTTAAGGGACTAAACCATTACGAAAAAAAGAAAGAAATAGTTTACAGGTTAAAATGGTTTTTGTAAGTATTAACTTGTGATAGCTATTCATAATGGCTATTTTTAACAAGTTAACCAGAGTTTAGGGTCTAAAATATAAATCATGCAAAAGAATAGGTTAAGGGTTAAACCACCAAATTGGTGAAAGTTTGAGGATTAAAACATTATTAAGATGGCAAGGTAAATATGCATATATGGACAGTAAACACAAACCTGGCATTCAGGTTGTCCTGCTCTTTCTGGATATTCTCCTCTCATTTTTGCAGTTGCAATAGCCTGGATTATAGTAACCAAAATAGCTAATTCTAAATTAAATTGTCAAGAAAGACTTTTTTTATAAAAAAAAAGTCGTGAAGGTACATCTTATATATGTATGTATATGAGTATATATATACATACAAAGATCTTGTAAAAAGCTTCATTAGTGTAGAAATCATAAAAAACATACATTTTTAAAGCTGATGAACACAAATTTTCACAGTATTTAACAAAGTCGAAAACGAGATTGCAATTTTTATATTTTCGTGTGTTTGTTCATCAGTTTTGTTCATCGAAGTTCACCACTAGTTTTGATTCATATGCCGCACGAAACTTTAAATTACTAAATCAGGCATTGAAAATATATAGTTATTAATTACCAAAAGTCCAAAACAGACCACCGCCCAAAGCTGGCAAAGTATATTGTTATTTATGACATTTTCCCTAAACAAAACTGTAAATTTTGTTATCTAAATGCGTATAAAGATATCATTTTCTGCTGATTTGTGAACAAGGCTAGCACAATATACTTTCTTAACCGATTAACAAACAAAGATTCCATTTTTGAATTTTTACCAGTTTTCTGTTAGGAGGATGATTAAATCGACACGTTGCACCAAATCTGCAAAGGCCTGTTCTGATGTAGTAAGAACAATCTGGCTCTCCTTCACGTATAGGATAAGGTCCTGAATCCATTTCTTCCCTCGATCTCAGATTCAATTGCCATAATGCATCTGAAATATTGTCATAAACGGGTTAGGGTTGGGTGTAAACGGATTCGGGTCATAAATGGGTTGGGTTGTGGATAGATGGGCCGACCTTCCAATTAGTTCAATTAATAAACTTATAAATATATATAAATTTTAAATTCAACGCGCCAACCTGATTACAACTTGTTTACTAGTAGTCTAAACTGTTAATAACGTGCCAACTTGTTTGACCCGTTTAAATAACTAGATTATGCGGGCCGTGTTTAGGTTATTGTTAGCATTTTTCTATAAATGAATTTTGCATGTAATACCATAAGGAATACCAAGATAACGATAAGAAAGAACAAAAGGAGTTGTACACTTTTAGGCTGTCACCTTTATGGTTACCAATTTTCTAGATTCTACTAGTGGTTGCTTCACAAGCTTTATAACAGTAGTAAAATCTAAAACTGAATTCGTTTTTAATTCGGAAATTATATATATTTTGTTGTGAGTAATATAAAAAAGGTTAAATAAACAAAAACTAATTGTTGCCAATTGGTAATTGCTTCAAACTCATGAGCAAAATAAGATGATTGTGACATTTCTCATGATTCACTTTCTGAGTCTAAAAGGTTAAAAACAAGTTCTGCAAAGATTCTGGTGTAAAATATAACATTTCAATATATTCACTTTCTACTTTTTTTTTATTATATATATTTCAGCTGATGAAACATAAATCTACTTACGCCATAGCAACCAATTACATAAGCATAATCAGCATATATATGAATAGTTTAATACCTTTAATGCAGTTTTTTTTTTACTATTTGATGTAATCGAATTACATCAAAAGCTAATTTTCATAGTCCAAAAGTAACAAGTAACAGCAATTCATGGACAGTTGGATACCACGAATAATACAAACAAAACCTAAAACAGGTGATTTGTGGAACGAAATACAGACAAATAAAAACATAACATTCAGATCACATTCACCACTAAACAGTCCGATTACACTAATTTCAGTCACATATTCAAAATTGGCTCAATAAAACATACACACACAAAAAAGTACCTTCATCTAACGGCGGAGACAAAGATGACTTCACTTCAGCGGTCACCGCCGGTCGTGACATCGGAATTCCACTATCAAAGTCCATACAATCACCACCGAAACGACGTCGTCCATCACCAACCGAACTTCATCTCCGGCAATACAATACGTACACAATTACTGTATAATTGACCTTAGGTTTTTACTAATTTCAAAATCACTCGCGCAATCTCTTCGTTTCCGATCAAATGTGTGCGAGAGAGAAAGGTGAATCGAATTGTGAGTGTGTTTTGTTATGTTCGTTCTCTTCTCTCCACAAACCAGAAGTGGGAAAGCGAAGAAGAAACAACCAAAACCAACCAAAAACCAAAAAGATTATTATATTGAAAAATAAAATAAAAAGAAAAATAAATAAATAAACTGCTTTTTTCCACACGCGCGCGCGCACCAACGAAAACTCGCGCGAGGTACATGTCATTTTCAACTTCTCATCGCTTTTTATTTATTTTCCATGAAGGAAATTTTATTGGTGAGTTGGCGAGTCAGGAATGTTTAACCTAAAATCATATGAACGTGTCAGATATCACAACTGATAACCCTAACATATTTACATATAACCCGTTAATTAAAATAGTTAAACATGTTGATGTAGACTAGAAACGATAATATAGATTAGAATCCGTTGATTTAAAGAATATCGGATTAATCTAACAAAAACCACGTTGATTCAAAGAATTCCGTGGAATGGTCTTCAAAACTTGTTCAAACACAAAGAATAATTTTGGGAGAGAAAAAAACTCAATTTTTGTGATTATTTTATTGGACAAAATACATTTTGAATATGACCCAGATTTTTGAATGAGCCTAAAACATCAAATAGGCCAAAAACTGGGCCTAAACAAAGTTCACCAAATTAAAGAAAAAATATGAAAACGTAAATAAATTGTCAAAAACAAGGCTTTTTGGGCCCTGAAGTTGGGTAAACCGCCTACGGCGTTTATCATGTCGTAGCCTTCGTCTCAAGCTTCGATTTGGCAATAAGTAAGCCTGAAACGGAGACCCGAGCCAAAAGTTATGGCCTTTTCAGTAAAGCCCTTTCCTAACAGGATCATGAGCTTGCATAAACAAAAAGGTCCGCTCTTCTATCATCGGGCCTGCATAACATGTTAGCATAATAAACAGGTCAAACAAGTTATTGTTATTCCACAAATTCATGACAAAGTATCAAATTATTAAGTAGCTATTTTAGTTTATATCTAACTAACTTATTAACCTATTAAACTCAAACCCGTTCATGCCTTTACTCTCTGACTTCGTTCCTTGTTCACATATTGCTTCTTCTTTAATTGTTCGATTTTTTAGAGCATCTCCAGCCATACCTTACTTATACTTCCTCCGTTTCAAAATAAGTGATACAAATTGTTAGTTAGTGAGGGGTCCCACATATTATGATTAAAGTAAGTTTAATGACGTTTAAAAGTATAAGTAAGGTAAATGAATAATTTCACTTTATTAAAGGAGTTAGTTAGTGAGTATGGGTCCCACTATATTTTACCAAATAAGGAAAGTTTCAAAGTGTATCATTTATTTTAAAACACCCTAAAATAGAAAGTGTATCACTTATTTTGAAACTGAGGAAATATGAATCTCTCTATCTCAATGTTTTAAAATTTATGTTAAGCCGGCCGGTTCAATAGGGATCCGAACTCGGTCCGGTTCTTGGCTACTTTCTGCCCGAGACTAGGTGGGTAACCGGACCCAGTAAAACCCGCTTTTTTTTGCCCTAGAACCAAAACTTCACGGCGACCCGTGAAGTGACGTCGTTTTGGTTTCTGCTCTCACTATGCTCAGCACAGCCGTTTCTGCAACTCCCTCACTTTCTCCACCACCTACAAGCCTACCTAATTTATGTTTTTCTTCTTCTCTATTCTATTCCAGGCGGACGAAACCCTAGATCTCACAACATTCAAGTTCGTCACTTTGAAATCGAAATCGAAATCCCTAGGCATTTCGAATGTAGCATAAATCAACAGCCTACGGATCGACTTTTGTTATCACAGCTTGCGAATCGAGTTTTAGTTATTATAGCCTGCGTATCAACAGCCTGCGAATCGATTTGATTTGTTCTAGTAATATAAACTGCTATTTAACAAATTTTATTCAACTGTAAATATGTTTTTGAACATTTTGATCTGTTCTAGTAATATAAAATGGTTAAACTAATTTTGAAAATAATGTTGTAGTTGTTGTAACTCATTTGAGTCTATTTGCTTGCTTACATTTAGTAGCTTTCATTAACATGTATTATGAGTCATAAATTCATGACTCTTGGTTTATATCCTTCTACTCTATATAAAGGACTCTCATGTACACCATTTGTAATGAACACAATGATATGAATGAGAAAGTTGATTGGTTGAGCTAATTGGTTTACAACACGTTATCAGCACTTTGCTCAAAGTTGTCCACGTTGGTCGTTCAAGAAGTAACAAAACCAAAAAAAGTTAAGATCATTCTCCCCACACATCCCAAAGTAAGTTTGTATGTTTTTTTTTTCCATACCTATATATTAAACTGAGAAATACACTAACGGTGTATCAATTCAATTTTCATGATGTATTATAATATCTTTCCCTTTCATAAACATAATAAGTTAACCAACTATTTTGTTATTCAATAAACAAAAGTTGAATGCGGTGGTATACTGGAATGATTCGAGAAGAAACTTGCAAAACTGTTTTATAATATGACATGATAGCCTCACTTTATATGGTACATACTTTTATTTAATTGTCATTACCATCTTAGTATTTTGTTTATGCATAAAAAACTTAGAGGGATGAAAATATAAACATATATTTTACTTTGAGATATATATTGGATAAAATATTTTTATTTATTTATCCACATTTATGTGTATTCATATCAAATCAAAATGTTTTATTAAATACATTCATTTTGAATTTATAAGGTTATATTTATTATAATACACCATAATAAGTTTGATACACAAATTAATATTGTATCATAATCAAAGATAACTTGGGCTACTTTGCTAGTTATTTGTATGACCTTGTGGGCTAAAAGAAAATTAGACTTATTTTAAGTATTATTTCAATGTTTTATTTCATAATGACAATGATTATGAATTGTATATATTACAACCAAACTATAACAAATCATTTTTCATGGTACAATGATTATTCTTTATGTTTAAAAGTTGTGGTCATTTTAAAAAAAAAAAGTTTTGAGCATTGCATGACACTTATGTGAAAAGTTATGAATCGTCCCCAAATAGGCTCACCTATTCTTATTACAATGTTTAGGAAAGATTGACGGTTTTTCTGACTCCTAATAAGGGTGGTTCCGATACGCACAAGCGCTGTCTACCCTTACCGTCTTTCCTGGTTGTATTCGAATAGAGCTACCGAAAATGGTTGACTAATAATCTTTTTCCATGTATGTGTTTATATACTTATGACGAATCAGTGTCTATCAATCGACCTGTCGCTCGATAAATGAAAACCCATTCGCACTTGTGTTTTTCGAACCTGCTGATTCGACACACAATTTATGCTGATTAAAACCATAAACATTTAAACTTATCATTTTATATGATAATTAAATCCAATATTTTTCCTCCCGTTGTAGGATTGTATCGAAACAAACATGAATTCTTTGAGTTCACCGATTTTATGGCTCAAATGAAATAATAGGAGCTATTGTTCAGCTCAGGAATTATGTTTCTTTTGGATTATGCTTTCCCATTTGAATAATGGTGATCTTTTGGATTATGGTTTGTTTACATTGATTATGTTTTCTCGGAATAATTTAAAGTTTCTTTTCCTTAAGAAATTTGTCTATACGTGTGATCGACTTTAAATTATTTTTTACTTTGAGACATGCATATTGGGTAAGTTGATTGTCTGGTTGATTGTGGTACCAAGGTACACTTTCATAAAACATACGAATTACTTAATCAACATTACGCCTCAAAGTAACTTCATTGCCAATCATTTCGGGCATGTCGACCCTTGATTTGTTATAGCCCAATCTATGTTGTCAAATGATACTATTTTAACCATAAATGAAGCCTTATATTGTCCAAGTTCCAGTCGTAACTTGTTAAGTTAAAGGATATTCGAGAAAATATGTTTCATCTCAAAATTGCTCGAGAAAATGGTATTGAATACCTTTACATCACCTCTAATAAATATGACTAAAAGCGTATATTGGAGAAGTTGAGATGTTTGTCAAATGGTTTGTGCCTCACTATGATCCAAACCATTGAAAGTAATCTAATTATTGATCGAGATCCCATTGATGAGGGAACTTATATGTTATGGCATGACCGGCTGGGAAACCCGGGTCAAAATACGATGCTTTGAACTATGAATGCATCCTATGTGCATCTGGATATAATTTCTTGATTAATCCCAAAAGCTTATGCCAAATATGCTCGATTGTAAAAACACATCTCAAACCACTTTATGTATAATCTACAAAGGTGATATTCCGTTTTCTTGAGAGAATTCATGGGGATATTTGTGGACTTATCCAACCAACATGCGGACCATTTAAAAATTTCATGATATTGGTTGATGAATCAACAATGATGGTCACACGTAGCTTTGTTGTACACAACGAATGAAACATTTCCTAAACTCCTAACATATATCATTAAGTTGATAGCTAATAATTCGAATTATCCAATAAAGTCAATTAGACTTGATAATGTCGGTGAGTTTACATAAAAAAAATGTTCGATGATTATTGCATAACATTGGGCCTTGATATTGAACACCCTGTTGTGTACGTTCATTCTCAAATTAATCTTGCGGAAGCGTTTATGAAACGAAGACAAATAATTGCAAGAACTTTGGTTATGCGCACCAAAATGCCCCATTTTTATATGGTTATGCAATATTGCACAATGATGCATTGGTCCGTCTGAGGCACATGGGCACCCAATAACTTCTTGCGTACCAGCTGGTAACTGGATATGAGCCCGACGTCTCATACTTACGCGTGTTTGGGTGTTCGGTCAATGTTCCAATTGAACTTCCAAAGCGTTCGAAATTTGGACCTCAGAAACGACGGGGATTATATGTTGATTATTAATCTCCATCCATCATACTCTCTTTAGAGCCCTTGACAGGCGATCTCTTTAACGCTATACATGCGAATTGTGACATTGATGAGACAATCTTCCCGTCGTTAGGGGGAGATTTGCACGTTAACGTTGATAAGGAACGACGTGAAAGAACGTGGCATGTACCCAATTTGTCTCATATGGATCCCCCGACTGCACATCGTGATAACTGATAAGGATGTGCACAAACTTGTAAGTCTATAAAATGTTCCTAATTAGCTACCAGACGCATTTAATGACTTAGCAAATATCACGAGATCAAATATACCCGCTGCAAATGTGCCTGCAAGGAAAGACGTCCGTGTGAGACGCCATGTTCCGTTTGAACATTTTGCATCGGTCGAACCCACCGTGCAAAGGACGCTACCATTGGTTGCCCAGTCCGCCGCTCTTCCCAATAAAAGAGGAAGACCGGTTCGGTTCCAAGGATGTTCTGCCTCAAAGGAGGAGAAATTCTGTTGTATACGTTTTGCCACACCAGATCATTAAGGATCACGGGAGTGTATTGGAGAAGCGTGTTCCTGATGAAACACCAATTTCTCATCATCCCGATAATCTCAAAATATCTGTCGAGTATGCTAGCTTAGACAATA
Organism: Calendula officinalis; assembly: GCA_963853835.1. Classification (NCBI taxonomy): domain Eukaryota; kingdom Viridiplantae; phylum Streptophyta; class Magnoliopsida; order Asterales; family Asteraceae; genus Calendula; species Calendula officinalis. The sequence continues at coordinate 29,695,560 of OY970830.1, read as the reverse complement.
TTTTGAAGCAAAACGAGACTATCATCGATGATTTGTTCATATACGTAGTGGCCACTGACATTATGAGCAATGATGACATTGAACCAAGTACTATTGTTGAGTACAATGGACTGGTCTATGGAAATACACAATCCAGGTAAAATTGGATTCCTTACCGAAAGGATGAGTGTTTGGACCTGTTGCTCCAACACCACCTAATGTTAAACCAACTGATTATAAATTGGTATTCGTGAGGAAGCGTAATGAGAATAATGAGATTGTGTGATACACAACTCGCCTCGTGGCGCTAGGCTTCTCTCAAACGCCCTGGTATTGATTACGAGGAGATGTATTCTCCTGTAAGGGATGTTATAACGTTCCACTACTTAATCAGTTTAGTAGTTTCCGAAAAACTGAATATGCAGCTTATGGATGTGGTCACGGCCTATCTCTATGGGGATCTTGAAAGAGAGATATACATGAAAGTCCCTGATGGACTCAAGTTGCCTGAATCAAGTAGTTCTAGACCACGGAACATGTTCTCGATATGATTGAGAGAATCACTTTTTGGATTAAAAGAATCCAGACGGATGTGGTATAACCGTCTAAGTGAGTACTTGATCAGAATGAGATATTTGAATATTGAGAAATGCCCATGCGTGTTTATAAAGATATCCACTTCAGAATATGTTATTATCGCAGTCTATGTAGATGATTTGAATATCATAGGATCCTCGAAAGAGTTGTTTGAAACTGCTGAAATCCTGAAGAAGGAATTCAAGATGAAAGATCTTGGGAAAACACGGCATTGGCTCGGCCTGCTGACCGAGCACCGTGAAGATGAGGTTTTTCCTTCATCAATAAAGTTACACCCAAAAAGGTGTTAAGACGCTTTGGTTACCATGACACAAAACCTCCATCTATTCCCATGGTCATTCATTCTCTAGACATTAAAAGGGACCGATTCCATCCAAATGAGGATGATGATGAGATATTGATCCATGTGTGTTCATCTCTCGGTGCAATAAACGTAATATTGTACTTGGTCCAATGTACTAGATCAGACATCTTATTTATTGTGATATGCATGACTAGGCATAGCAATGCGCCAACACGCCACCACTGAAATGGTATTAAAGACATCTTCTGTTACTTTAAAGGTAGTAAGGATGTGAGCTTATTCTATCCCTACGCGTAATCGAGTGGATCAAGTGTGATTGATACTCGAGACAACGTGACCCTTATCGTCTATGCCGATGCAGTTTACTTATCAGACCTGCACAAGGGGTGTTCCCAATATGATTATGTCTTTACGATAGGGATTGCGGCGATATCCTAGAGGTCTTGTAAATGGAATTTAGTTGATACTTCGACAAATCACTCCGAACTACTCGCGCTCGTTGAGGCGACTAGAGAGTGTGTATGGCTTTGAGATGTAAGAGGCCATATTCGAAGTAAATGTGGTTTGGCTTATGATCCCAATTAACTAGTTGTCATGTATGAAGATAGCACCGTTGTTATAGATCAAGTGAAACAAGGTTACACTAAACAAAACGGATAGCACTACCACATCTCGTCGAAATTGTTCCTTACATAAGAACAACAAGCATTTCAAAAGATTGAAATGCAACATATTGTATCAAATAAGAATCATGCAGACTTGTTCACCAAGTTACTGCCAAAGTATTCTTTCCAAAACATGTCAAAGCTATTTGACTTAGAAAAGTCTCCGAGCTACCTATATGACATATATCATGCACCCAATTGTGTGCGAATAATGATTGCATCCTGATGTATGCCTTGCACCCTGTTGAGTGCATATAATGATTGCATCATGACGTATGCTTTGCACCCTGTTGAGTGCGGATAATGATTGCATCCTAACGTATGCTTTGCACCCTGTTGAGTGCGGATAATGATTGCATCCTGACGTATGCTTTGCACCCTGTGGAGTGAGAATAATAATTGCATCCTGACGTATGTTTTGCACCCTTTTGAGTGCATGTGAGGGAGAGCATCCCGATGAATGCTTGTGTACTCTTTTTCCTTTAGTTCAAGGGTTTTGTCCCATTGGGTTTACCTTGACAAATTTTTTTTAATGAGACACTAACAATACCCCATTCTCACTAAGAATTGTTGAATTCAGGGGAGTATCCAGTTGAATACTTATTAACCATTGTGCACTCTTTTGTCCTTCGTTAGAGTTTTTGTCCCATTGGGTTTTCTCTAAACAAGGTTTTAATGAGGCACACCATATATGGTTCCTTCCATCGCCGAAGGCATACTGATCGTACTCTTTTGTCCTCTGACCGGAGTTTTTTTCTAAGGGGTTTTCTCTGACAAGGTTTTAATGAGACGAACAATACGAAGTACATGAAGAGTTCAAAATAAATCTAAGCAACCAAGGGGGAGTGTTGTAACTCATTTAAGTCTATTTGCTTGCTTACATTTAGTAGCTTTCATTAACATGTATTATGAGTCATAAATTCATGACTCTTGGTTTATATCCTTGTACTCTATATAAATGACTCTCATGTACGCCATTTGTAATGAATACAATGATATGAATGAGAAGGTTGATTGGTTGAGCTAATTGGTTTACAACAGTAGTAACAAACTATTGATTTGTTGTTAAACTGTTGTTAACTAATAACGAGTAGAGGTCAATACTTCAAGTGATGGCTAATTTTTTTTTCCTTATTAGAGTGGTGGGTATGGTCACAAGGGGTTAAATGGCCACCTATGCGCCACCTCCACGCCACATCATTATTTCACATTTCACATTCAAAACCCCCAAATACCCCCTCTACCATCACTTAAGCCATTTGGGCCCCACCCCCTTTTTTTCTTTTTTTCAAAACAACATAATATTTCATTTAAATAAAAATTAGAAACTACAAATAAAAATATCACAAATACCGAAAAAATAAAATAAAAAACCGAAAAAATTAAAAAAAATTACCGAAATTTAAAAAAAATACCGAAAATTACATACGATTTGCTTGATAGCGTTGCCAAATATGTTCCATAATGTTTCGTTGGAGTGACTCGTGTGTACGTTTATCACGTAATTCTCTGGACCTCACCCGTTGCACTTCACACGTCTCGATCCAAGTACATTGTATATTATGTTGTGGACTAACATACAACTCGTTCATATCGCTAATGGCAAATTTTTGATCTTTTACAATCATGTTATGCAATATGATGCATGTATACATGGTTCTACGAAGCTTGTTGACACTCCACGAACGAGCCGGTTGCCGAATGATTCCCCAACGCCCCTGCAAGACACCAAATGCACGTTCTATGTCTTTTCTTGCACCTTCTTGTTGACGTTTGAAGTAAGCACGTTTTTCGTCTCGTGCAACAGTAAATTATTTGACAAAGCTTGCCCATTGTGGGTAAATACCATCAGCTAGGTAATACCCGTTCTGATAAGTCACTCCATTTACAACATAAGGGACTACATGAGCAATATCGTTAAGAAGGTTATCGAACAAGGGTGAATTATTTAACACAGTGAGGTCGTTATTGGCACCCGCAACCCCAAAAAATGCATGCCAAATCCACAAATCTTGCGACGCCACAGCTTCAAGTATTATTGTTGGGTATTTTTTATGACCTCTACCATATTAGCCGTGCCATGCTTTTGGACCATTGGTCCACTCCCAATGCATACAATCAATACTACCAAGCATTCCAGGAAACCCATGAGCGTTCTCGTGTTTTGTATATAAGTTTTGAACGTCATGGATGTCGGGTTTCATTAAATACTCAGTGGTATATAAATCTATAATACACTTGGTAAAATGATTTATACAATCACGTGCACAATGTTCACCAATTTGTAAATATTCATCAAGTGAATCAGGTGTTATGCCATAAAGCTAATTGACGAATGGCGGACATGCATTTCATTATAACACTAAAACCCATTAGACCGGTGGCATACGGTCGTACTTTAAAAAATTCAAAATGGTAGGAAAGAGGTTCAGCAGTATAGTTAGAAATACCTTCAACTATTTCTAAGAATAGTTTCCCGCTCATACGAAATTGACGCCGAAAAACCGTCTCAGGGTACTTAGGATTCTCACCAAAGTAGTCATCCAATAAACGTTGCTCGGCAGCTGCACGATCTCGAAAGATTGGCACTCGGGAACGTGATGTTTGAGCTTGTTGTTGCATGTACCGATGCGCTTGAGTAAGAAAAAAAAATATCCGTCTCATCGTCGATATCAGACGAATAACTTTCGGGGTCCATCAAATTTCGACGCATTTTGGAAGAAGTGATGTGTTGATAAAATGTTGAAAGAAATTAAAGGTTTAGAATGAGAATTGTAGAGAGAAGTTGTGTGAAAAGTTGTAAAAAATAGTGTGGTATTTATAAGGGTTTAAGGTTTATTTAATTTTTTTTTTTAATTTTTCGAATTTTTCAGCCGTTACAACGGCTAGTACACGTGGCGGGCGGTGATTGTCTCGTTGGCTTCGTCGGACGGATGGCGAGCTAGGGGCTTTGGCGTGGCGGGCGGTGTGGTGGCGAGGGTGAGGTGGCGTCCGGCGAGCATGGGGTCTCGCCACCACACCCCTTACTCTTATTTGTTTTGAATCTAACTCGAATAGTAGATGGACAGAGTGTCAGAGTCCTTGTTGCATTCATATGGTGACTACGAGGACAATGTTTATGGTAATTTTGTAAACTTAAGGTTAACTTCAAATATGCCCTTATTGATTTATGCTTCATGTTATGACATTGTTATATGCTTCTGATTTCAAACGTATCCAGTTTTTCATAGCATGTCGGGGATGAAATTATGACGTAACATTCAATTTGGAATCATTAATTGCAGGTCAACTATCAAGCATAACAAATTGGGGTATTCACTTATTCCTCAAATGGGTGTTGTTTAGATGTTAACATGGTCAAATCTTTATTTACATTTTAAAAAAACCAACTCTTGAAACCCATATCCAAGCACTCCCTTTTAAGTTAATTATTATTAATAAAGCTATATGAATAAAACACGTTATTCTTTTAATTCAAATCTCTCTTTTGAATTACAAGCAAGCAGTAACAGACGGATTCCTAAGGGGCCCACAAGAACTACAATACGTTTGGAGAATTAGAAATCCCCGCAGACGTCGGTGTTCTCCGTTTCCACATACCTGAACACAAATCCACTTTTACGCCACATGTTCCAACAGACTTGCAAATCATTTATTATTAAACTTGTATTTTTTTTTTCTCTCTTTTGCATGTGATTGAGATTAGCAAGGTAAAATATAAGCTTGACAAAAAAAAAAAAAGGACTTATGAGGATGATAAATGGTGCAATGAGCTAAATTCAGTTGATTTTTGTACTTTTTAACATTTTTATAAAATTTATCATGTCAGACTATTCACACTTGATCAAAGTTGTGTTAGTTCACTTTTTACTAAGTCAAACTATTTGCCAAAGATGACCAATAGCCTAATTATGGTTTTTTGAAACGGCTATTCCGGGAATTATTCACTCGTGAAGGTATTTGGTGTGAAATTAAGTTACTTTGTGTTTTGAGCTTACGCTTTCGGTTTAGTATGATCAAAATATGCATCATTTTGTTGACGAGCGATTTGAATTTAATTACATATTTGATTAAGAATAACATTAAAGGTCAAAATATACAATTAAATTCAAGTATTTACGTTATAAAATCATTTTATAATTATTTGCTATATATATAACATCAAGTGGTGTTTTAAAAGCTTCTTTTATTATAATAGAAAGATAGATTACTACATCCATCTCAATTTAAATATTTAATTTCAAAATGTATATACTTTAAGAAAGTGAGACCATTTGCAGTATCATGATCAAGATGTGAAAATAGAGGAATATTTATGACATGAGAATTTGTTTATAAACTAGTAGTTTTTTACCCCGTGTGATGTCGCGGGAGATTTAAATATGATACCAAAAATACTATTTATTGATATTTATACAACATCTAAAATATTATTGTTGTATGGTGATGATAAAAAAAAATGAACATAAATAGTCAACAAAGATAGGTTAATAAAGAAGAAATTTTTTTTTTGTAGTAAATATATTATGAAAAATTACGTATATTAATTTTAAAATAATACAGATGGTCAACAAAGTAGTCAACAAAAGCAGGAAAAAAATAAGGATAAAATGGTAATTCAACATCCTATGGTAAATGTAGTATATATAATATCCGAGACACCATGTCTAAAACAAATTAATCTTTTTATCATTAATTTACTTATGAATATCGTCATTTGCGTTTATATTTAATATAAATAATGTTCGCGAAACAATTAAAAGTAACATCAAAAGTTGAATATGAGGAATAGAGTTCGAAATTTTATGTTCATTTATGTCATGAAGACATATTACTAAAATAATTAAATATATATCACATCCGGGTTACGTTAGATTTTTATTGATCTTGTTTATGAGTTTATATTTTTATTCACTTATGTTTATTTGTCTCCGCTTAATTAAAAACAAACAAAATATGGTCAAATTTGTTTTTTTTATAAACATGTAGAAGTAAACATATTCATTTATATGTTCGAGCGAGTTATTTACATAACCCATTTTTTAGGTAGAAGTTTAGAACCCAGCAGAACCCATATAAGTAAATCAGAATAGTAAATAAATATGCAAACTAATAAAATTTAACCCAGATCAAACATATACTTTAAGAAAAGCATCAAAAATACTGAAAAACATATATGCACAAATAATGCACAAATAACACTTATGTATACATACATACATGAACACATACATGCGCAATAACATATATGTTTACGTGCATGAATAACATACATGCAAACCAATATTTGGGAGGTCCCTCATCAAATCCATTCATGTATCTTCCATTATCATTTCATTTTGAAAATGAATGATTTAAATTGAGTTCTGTTGGTTTCTACCCAAAATTTGAATTCTGCATTGAATCACTCACGGTTAAACATAAACTAGTAATCTTTATATAATTCTTTGTAGAATTAAATCATTGCATTTTAAAGTAAACGGATCAAACTTATCGTGGTTAATTAATCCAAGTGCATGGACCATCTTTTGTATTCGGAAACACTTTCAAATCCACAATCATTCTCCATGTGTTTGCTGGTGAAACACTCTTTGGTTGTCGTTGTGGCGTCCATTCTAAGTGTTTTGTTTCTCTAGTTTCTTATTATGGAAATGGTAAGTGACTGAAAAGGAAAGATTTATTAAATATATTATTATCATAACTTTCACTTCAAGTCTTGCATAAGATTTCTATCTATATATTTATGTAAATCTACAAGGGATATTCATGTAATAACGGCTCTCCGGATAATCATTATTTATTTTTACTATTTGATATACTATGCTTTTTTTAAATTAAACTTTATTTCACATTCTAAAATCAGTATGATATTTAAGTTGACGTATATTAAAATAAAAATATCTTTTATTACTAAATGTATTAAAAAAATGAAAAGAAAATGGAATTTTAGCCTAAAAATATATTACGTCCATGGTGCTCAAGCAGAACCGAACAAAAAATAATCTGGAACCGTTTTTAACTAGAATCTAGAAACATGGACCCAAGCGTTTAGTCATGCGATTCCGATTTGTTTCCTGATGGTTGTGAGTTGATTCCCGTTCGGTTTCGATTCTACATATTTTTTAGGCTAAACTTTATCAACGCATACAACTTGTGTAATGTTATGTGTGTTTAAAATATAAGCCTACAAAATTTCTATCATATTCATTATATTACGTATGTTGTTCACTAATTCCCTTTCATTATCTTCACTTCACATTTGCAATAGTTATATGTCACGAATACATGTTTAAATTAAGAACAAGTTGATTGGAGAGAATTTGGGGAAATCAGTTCATTGTTATTGAGAGACTGAATTCTTACAAACAAAGTGAAGTATTACCATCTATATATACAAAGAACTAAGTAGGTACAGGATTAACAGAAACGTAACTAACTAACTAATTCAGTGACAATAGTTTAACTAAGATGGGTTAATTAACCATGGTTACATCCTCCCGTAGTCTCTGAAGTATTTAGAGTGGCAAACGTATTGAGTTGGTGTCTTGTAGCTTTGACTGCAGTTGACCATGTGTATACCTTTACCCCCCTCGCAAGTTGGCAATGTGTAAGGATCACATATGCCAAACTTGGAAATGCATTTGTGATGAGGAGTTTTACTCAGACCTTTTGTTAGAACATCTGCAGTTTGAGAAGCAGAAGGGATGAAAGTTGGTGAGATAGATCCTGCTTTGATCTTGTCACGAACAAAATGGCAGTCTATTTCAATGTGTTTGGTTCGTGCATGTTGAACATGATTGGAGGCCAAAGAGACAGCTGATTCATTATCACAAAAAATTGTGGTTGCACCTGAATGGGAAATATTTAGATCTTGTAGAATACATTTGAGCCATGAAATCTCACAGGTGCAATCAGCTAAGGCACGATATTCAGCTTCAGTAGAGGAACGAGATACAACCGTATGTTTCTTTGATTGCCATGAGATAAGACAAGAACCAAGAAAAATACAATATCCTGTAACAGATCGTCTAGAAATCTGACAATTCGCCCAATCACTGTCACAGTAAGCTAAGAGGTTTAGGGTGTTATGTTTAGGAAAGTGCAGCCCTTGACCAGGTGATAGCTTGATATATTTAAGAACTTTGAATAAGGCCTTTAAGTGAGTGGTTCTTGGACTATGGGCAAACTGGCTGAGGTGTTGGGCTGCAAATGACAAATCAGGTCGTGTGATTGTCAGGTATAACAGTTTGCCAACTAAAGTTCGGTATAATGTGATATCAGTTAGAGGTTCCCCATCAGTGTCATTCAATTGGATGTTGGGATCAATGGGGGTGTTTGATGGTTTGTCATCAAGGATTCCAGCAGTGTGAAGTAAGTCAAGGGCATATTTCCGTTGAGACATAGTGATACCATCGGAATTTCTCAAAAATTCAATGCCCAAGTAATAGTGTAAAGGACCTAAGTCTTTTATACTGAATTTATGGTGTAGTTGAGACTTGATATCACAGATAAGGTCTGCATTGTTTCCAGAAAGTAATATATCATCCACATAAACTACCAGTGCTATAAAGATATCTCCTTTGCAGAATGTAAATAAGGAAGTATCTGCATAGCTCTGTTTGAAGTGTAATTGAAGGAGAAATGTGGTAAGCTTAGTGAACCATTGGCGATTAGCTTGTTTGAGCCCATAGAGGGACTTGTTCAATTTGCAGACCATGTTGGGGGAAGAAGAGTGTTTATATCCTTGTGGAATGGACATATAAACCTCTTCATCAAGGTCCCCATGGAGGAAAGCATTGTTTATATCAAGTTGTTCAATAAACCAATCTTGTTGTATAGCAGTAGCTAATAAGGTTCTCACAGTTACCATTTTGGCAACTGGTGCAAATGTTTCCTTGTAGTCAATGCCTTCCTTTTGTGTAAAGCCCTTAGCAACTAGCCTGGCTTTGCATCTTTCTATACTGCCATCAGCATGACACTTTATTCTAAACACCCATTTACACCCAATGGGGGTTTTGCCAGATGGGAGTTGAGTAAGAGACCATGTGTTGTTTTTCTCAAGAGCATGGATCTCAGTCTTCATTGCATCAACCCATCTCTGATCTTTAGATGCTTGGGAGTATGACTGTGGTTCTGTGAGACGATTTATGGAGTTGATGAGGTGTTTAGATGTTTGAGAGGTAATGTTGGAATAATTGATGAATTTGGAGTGGTGGTATTTGATGGAAGAATTGACAGATTTAGAAGGAAGAGAATGTTGGTAATCTTTGAATTTAGTTGGAATTTTCTGAGTTCTGGTAGAAGTTCGGGTAGGTGGATTTATTTGTGGAGGTTGTGGTGGATTAGGGGATGTTGTTGAATTAATGGGAGATGTAGTTGAATTAGTAGGAGAAGTAGGGTGTGTGGATGGTGATGGTGATGGATCAGAAGAAGTGGGTGAGGTAGTAGATGTAGATGTTGTAGAAGTTGGGATATTAGGCGTAGTTGGTATTGTAGGGATAGAAGTTGTAGGTGTTGTGTCAGTAGCAGTGTTCGTGTTAAGGGGTGATGGAAATGTTGGTAGTTGTTCAGTTGTTGGATAAATAGGAGTTGAAGGGACCAGATTGGGTAAAGGAGTTTGAAAAGGAAAGACATGTTCATTAAAGTGAACATGGCGACTGACAAAAGTTTTATGGGTTTCTAAGTCATAAAGAAGGTAACCCTTTTGTCCAGTGGGGTAACCAAGGAAGACAGATTGGGTGGCTCGAGGTGCAAATTTATCATTTGAATGTTTGTGGGCAAAGGCTTGACAGCCTATTACCCGAAGATGTGTAATATCTGGTGATGTCTTGTGAATTAATTCATAGGGAGTTTTAAATTTGATTGGTTTGGAGGGTAAACGGTTAATGATATAAGTTGCAGCTAGATGCAGTAACCCCAAAAATGAATGGGGAGGTTAGCATGAAATCTAATAGCTCTTGCAACTTCAAGGAGTTGTTTGTGTTTTCTTTCTACTCTGGCATTTTGCTGGGGTGTATAAGGACAGCTTGTTTGATGCAATATGCCATTAGTAAGAAAGAAGTCAGTTAGTGAATAGTTGATGAACTCACCACCATTGTCACTTCGGACAGTTTTGATGGAAGTTTTAAAATGGTTTTGGACATAAGAGTGAAATTGTTTGATGTGGGGTGTGGCATGTTGTTTGCTTGGTAAGAGATAGATCCATGTGGCCCTAGAATAGTCAGCGACTATGGTCAAGAAATATTTGCAATGATTAATAGTGGAATGTTTGTAGGGTCCCCAAATATCAACATGTATGAGATCAAATAAAGATGTAGCATGTGAAGAACTAGATGGAAAAGGTTGAGCATGTTGTTTTGACATTGGACAAATTGTGCATTCATTAAAAGAAGTATTACAAGTAAGTAATGGAGAAATACAATTTATTTGTTTTAAAGCATGTAAAGAGGAATGTCCTAATCTTGAGTGCCACAAGTATGAATCAGATGGTTTGGAAATGGTGGAGTTGATGTGAGCAGTGTTGGAGGAAGGACCCTTTTCAAGGATGTAAAGACCATTATAGAGGGTGCCATGAGCAATCCTCCTGTGGTGGTCCTGGAAATAGCAAGACAAAGGTGTGAATATGATAGAAATTGGTACATGACTACCAAGTTTGCTTACAGAAAGTAAGTTGTATGAAAACTTAGGAATATAGAGAACATCATGCAGAGTGATGTTAGAATTGATGGTTACAGAGCCACATTGTGTGACTTCTGCAGTGAAGCCATTAGGTAGAGAGACATAAATTGGTTCTTGGCATGGGTGGATGTTGTGCATGGGTAATAAGGAATTAGAGATATGGTCTATAGCACCACTGTCAACAACCCAAGCATTTTTAAGACCAGAGATAATCGATGCAATCAGTTTGTATGTAGATGCAGTAATGTGAGGAGTAATAGGTTTGAATATACCTTCTGAGTTGTCCTTACTGTTATTTTGCATTAGTAGGAGAACTTGATTGAGTTGGTTCTGAAGGTGATCCATCCTAGCCTGCATGTTTATGTCTGAGTTGTTGTAGGATGATGTAGCAGATTGATCACTTGTAGAATTGGATTGACCAATGACCATGTTGACAGTCTTGTTTGTTTACAGTTCTTGTGTAATAGGTCTGTTTGGTGGTTTATATTTATCATGTAGGGGGTGACCAATGGGATATCCAACACCTTTATAGCATTCATCTTTGGTGTGTCCTTCCCTTTGGCAGTTGTCACAGAATATTCCTTTCTTGAAAGTGCTTTTTCTGACAAATGAGTCACTAGTTTGTGTGGTAAATTTATTGTTGTTGTACCTTGCATTGTTATACATTCGGGATTGGGAAGATTGAGTAGATAGGGCTGCAGTCATGGTAGGTTTAGGTATGATGCCTTCTCTTTGTTTTTCCTCTTGTCGAACCATGCTATATGCCTTTGCAGCAGTTGGTAGAGGTTGCATCAGCAAGATTTGACCCCTAGTGTTGGAGTAACATTCATCCAATCCCATAAGAAACTGAATTAGTCTTTTCCTTTGGTCTCTTTCTTCATTTACTCTGCCATTGTTGCAAGAACAGGGACAAACACAAAGGTATGGTGCTTCTAGGGCAACATTTTCATCCCAGAGTCCTTTTAATTTGTGATAATACATTTCAATTGAACAATTGTTTTGTTTTAATTGAACGATATCATTTGTTAATTGGTAAATTCTGTGTCCATCGAGCTGTGAATAGTGTTCATGCAGTTCATTCCATAAATCAGATGCATTATTGATAAAATGAAGGGAATTGCTTATCTGATCTGTGATAGTATTTAGGATCCAAGAGATGATCATATCATTGTTTCTCTCCCAGTGTGCCCTAAGTCGTGAGTCATTCTCTGGTTTCTTCAATTCACCAGTGATGATCTTCATTTTGTTCTTAGCATTTAGGGCAATCATCATCGATCGCTTCCAAACGCCATAATTGTCAGATCCAGAGAGTTTCTTCGAGATAAGAATCAAGCCTGGATGATCATTTTGATGGAGGAATAGAGGATGATTTGATGAATTGATATCATCACTTTCTGTTGGAATCTGCTGCTCTTCTCTGGAATTGACTGTTTCTGTAGTCGGACTCATTGTGAGATATCTTCAACAGTTCACCAGATGATTTAGAAGAACAGAATAGGGAAGAAGAAATGCGGAAGATAGAGTTAAGAATCAATCTCCATTGATTTGGAGAAGCTCTGATACCATAAGAACAAGTTGATTGGAGAGAATTTGGGGAAATCAGTTCATTGTTATTGAGAGACTGAATTCTTACAAACAAAGTGAAGTATTACCATCTATATATACAAAGAACTAAGTAGGTACGGGATTAACAGAGACGTAACTAACTAACTAATTCAGTGACAATAGTTTAACTAAGATGGGTTAATTAACCATGGTTACATCCTCCTGCAGTCTCTGAAGTATTTAGAGTGGCAAACGTATTGAGTTGGTGTCTTGTAGCTTTGACTGCAGTTGACCATGTGTATACCTTTATAAATATATATTTAGATCTATTTATAAGTTAGATATGTTTTTTTAATAGTACTAAAAAATGGGCAATCCTGAGCCAAATCACGTTTTAAATAAAAAAGTCCTCTCTCAACGCATTTCTTTAGAAAAAGACTCCTTTTTTTCCTCTTTTCGGATGGTAAATATTTCTCAGTTAATGAAGTGTGAATCAAGCCCATATTTGAATTGAAATTGAGATACTCAAATTGTAGGAGCTAATACCAATTTTATTAATTAAACTACAATACAATTCGTAAATGACATAAACAATTACAATGATTGAAACAAGAATATGTAAACAAAGATGAAAGCCGAGTTTGGTTGAGTCTCGAGATAAACACGACCCCATTAAAATAGATTTGGTGTGTATTTCACACTCAATCGTATATTTAAAATTATATATGTGTAAAAGAAATTTGTGTTGTTCCGCTTCTAAATGGTTTTTACATGTTTCTAAGCGGGTGAAACTGGAAACGGTTTAAACCTAAGTTAAAGAATCACGAATATGACCATGAACGGTTCGGTATGAGTTCTATACTTCTAGTTTAGTTCTTAGTTCCGGCTAGTTTCGGTTGCTTTTCCACCCTACTAAAAATCAAAAGGGCTGTGGAGGTTGTTGGGGGTTGTAAAGTTGTTGCATTAACTTAGAAAATCAACATTAATTTATGGTTGCATGCACTACTTCAGTTGGCAAGACCTTTAATCTCTCTACCAAACGAAAACTTTTAAACTCAAAGTTGGACTCAAAAGGGTTTTTGACTTTGCGTTAAAAGTACAAACTTTAGATAATTTCATAATAATACATTACATGCATAGTCCAAAACTAACTTTGTTTCTTAAATACAAAGCATACACAACACATTATTCCTCCACTATATAACTCTCCCCATACCTTTCTTCATCAACTTCTCATCCCTCTTTAGAATGAAAGATCGAATGGAACGTCTGGTTGTCCTTCCCTTTACCGTCGGTTGTGTCTCTTCCTCTAGCGTATCGGTTTCCATACAACATGGAAAACGACCAAAAGAAGACATCGACTCACCTCACAAGGCGGGTATGTAACTATGTATATGTATTTTTTTACGAGCCGATTAATATCAAGGTGACCACCTACTTTGCGGGTAACGTAAAGTCGGGCGCGGGTGAACCTTCGTGAGCACAAGGTTTTTTTTTCCTCATAGGAATTAAACCTAGGACATCCTGAAATTACCCGTTTTTTCAAGAATTAAAATATATCGATCGATTTGCACAAACCTAAACGAAATTACATGTTTATTATTACGGGAATGATTGAATTTTGGTTTTCTAGTGTGTAGGTCAAGGGAAATTGCTAACGATCCTAAAGACACGTCAAATGATCACATGATGAAGGGCGTGTCCTAGTTTCCAATATTATCAAAACCTAATATGTACATCGGGTTTCATAGGCTCACTAGATCCATCAAAACCTTGTCTCAATCGCTTGGTATATCATGACTCTCCTCTTGTCGAAAGGCTTTAAATCTAGTTGAATCTAGATCAAAACGCATTTCTTGTAACTTTTATAACTAGCTCGATAAAAAAAACCTCAGATTTGCCGAGGGGTACCCATCGGGATGTCGGGTTGGGTTTAGTCACTTATCGGATTGGGCACGTCGGGTTTAAGGTTAGATATTCTAACCCGAAACCCGAACCGATAAGGAATCAGGTTTTACAGGTTTGTCGGGTTGACTCGATCGGGTTTGTCAGGTTACACCTAACTTAGGATTTTTAGATAAAAATGTCTAATATATTAAAGTTAACTGTTTTGATTTAACACTTATAATTGTTAATTGATTTATAGTTATTAATGTACTAATTCATTGATTTAATGGTAAGAATATCTTAAATTTTAAAGAGAAAAAATCTTTAAACCTCAATTGGGTCTAATCGAGTCAACCTGAAACACGACAAAGGTAAGCAATCTCAACATGATATCCGCCCCGATAAGGAATCGGGTTAGTCGGGTTGGGTAAAAAAACCCGATATCAATATAAGACCGGGATATACCTGACTCAACTATTCTAATCGGGTTTGAGTTTTGGTCGGTCAGGTTGACCCTTAGGGCACCCCTAATTGTGCCAAATATTTACTTAATTGCCGTGTTAGTTTTGATATAGCAGTATATTGATTTTCTTGTGTAAACTATGATAGTGTTCAAGGAGGAAATAGAGGAACTAGAATTCGAATTGGAGATTGGCCTTCCAACGGATGTGAAACACGTTACACATATAGGGTTTGATGGACCCTTTATTAGGAGATAATATATTGTTAATATTGTATTTATTTGTTTCCTTATTATCTCCTCTATTTATGGAGTGTTTGTTGTACATATTCTATATAATGAAATCTCAGCCCCTAATCTCTTTAGAGGGTTTGACCATATCTCTCCACATGGTATCAGCCTAATATTTTCCTCCCCTAAAAATCTTCTCTTCCTTCTCCTATTACGTACGATTCTGGAACCCTAAATCCCCATGGCCGCCGCTTCTTCCTCATCATCGGACTCCATGTTTTCGATGAATACACTGCTGCATATGATGACGATTAAACTATCGTCCAGCAATTATCTTCTTTGGCGCAATCATATTGTCCCGATCTTCACTTACCAGAAGTTACTCGGACATCTTGATGGCAGTAATGTTGCTCCGCCTGCTACTCTCATTATCGATGATAAAACCGTACCAAATCCCGAAGCTGTTACTTGGAACGAGGCCGATCAGAGGGCTGTTATTTTGCTGCAGTCATCGCTCACCGAAGAAGCAGCCGCTGAGGTCTTGGGCCTTGTTACTGCTCGGCAGATTTGGACCTCACTCGAAGCGGCGTATAGTAACACATCGGTTGAGAGAGTTCATTCTTTACGTGATTCTCTTCGCCAATTAACAAAAGGTAATGCAACAGTGACTGAATTTTCTCGCAAGTTTCGAGCTATTTGTGATCAACTCTCCGCTATCGGTCACCCGGTTCAAGATCTCGACAAGTTACATTGGTTTTTATGCGGTCTGGGTCCGTCATACGAGACTTTTTCCACGGCTATTCGGGCAAGTAAACCAGCTCCCTCGTTTCGTGATCTTGTTTCTCAGGCGGAAAGTCACGAACTTTTCTTGATCTCGCTTCATGGTTCAACTGCTTCTCCAGCAGCCTTTCACGCCCAAAATGCAGCCCCATCACATGCTGTTTCCTCAAATTCTCATGGTGGAAATCGTTCTAATAATTACAGGGGGCGTGGTCGCGGTCGAAATACCAATAAACGACCTCCACATTGTCAACTTTGTCGTACTAATGGACACTATGCATCATCATGTCCAGGTCTCGCCACTTATGCAACTAATGCATCTACTGCCGGTGATGATAATCTTATCAAGGCATTCCATGCACAATGTCATGTTAACAATAACTCCCCCGATTGGCACGTTGATTCGGGAGCAACGGATCACATGACTTCTTCATGTGACTCGCTTCATCATTCGGTCCCTTATAAAGGTAGTTCTCAAGTGGTATTTGGCAATGGTAAAACCTTACCCATTACTCATAAAGGTTTTTCTACGATTAATAAACAAATTACATTACGGGATATTCTTGTTATTCCTAATCTCACGAAGAAATTACTCTCCGTGAGCAAGCTAACCACTGATCATCCTATTGATGTTTTGTTTTCTCAACCTTTTTTTCATATTCAGGACAGGAAAACTCAAAAGGTCCTTGCTAGCGGAAAATGTGAAAACGGTCTCTATGTGCTTCGAGACACTCATAGGGCTTTTGTTGCAAGCATCACTCCTCCCAAAAAGGAGTCCTATGAATTATGGCATACCCGTTTGGGTCATGCTTCGTTTGATGTTATTTCCTTTTTAAATAAGTTAGGCGTTTTGTCTGTTTCTTCATTGTTACCCAAACCTATTATTTGCACTCCGTGCCAATTAGCTAAAAGTAAACGTTTGCCTTTTTCTAATAATGATTCTCGTGCATTGCATCCGCTTGATTTAATTCATTGTGATTTGTGGGGTCCTTCCCCAATTACCTCTCCTGATGGTTTTCGTTATTATGTTATATTTGTTGATGATCATTCCAGGTTCACGTGGTTTTTCCCATTAAAGACCAAAACCGAGTTTTATGTGGTCTTACCAAAATTTATCAATTTAGCTCAAACTATGTGCTCACGAAAGATAAAAACCTTTCAAAGTGATGGTGGCTCAGAATTTGTTAATCATGTGGTTAAGAAGATTTTTGACGAAAATGGGACACTTCATCGGTTTTCGTGTCCATATACTCCACAACAAAATGGGCGGGTCGAACGCAAACATCGACATATTGTTGAAACTGGATTAGCAATGCTTTTCAATGCTCATATTCCAGCACATTATTGGGTTGATGCTTTTTCATCGGCCACATTTATTATTAATCGGGTGCCCACGCCATTATTGCAACAAAAATCCCCGTTTCAAGTTATTTTTGACCAACAACCCAACTTTGAAAATTTTAGAGTATATGGATGTCAAGTGTTTCCCTATCTTCGCGATTATTCTCCGCACAAACTCGCACCACGAAGTATTTCGTGTGTTTTTCTTGGTTATAGCACGCAACATAAGGGGTATCGATGTCTTGATCCATCGACCTCTCGGATTTTTATTACTAGACATGCAAGGTTCAATGAGACAATTTTTCCATTTAGTGGTAATTCTCATAATTGCAATATTAAAAACTTGAAGCTTAGTACTTATTTTCATGACATTCCCACCAAAACAGTCCCTGTTACACCGAATTCACCAAGTGACCCACCTACCACCAAGCTTGACACTAATCGGGCTTGTTCCTTGTGTCGGCCCAATACCGAAACCCAACCTTCCCTTAATAATTCCTTACCCACACCTTTGGCCCATGTTGATCCACCAACCCACGAGCAGAATACTCCATCCCAAGCCCACGAGCATAATACACGACCCCAAGCCCACCCTCCCAATTCACCTCATCAAGCCCACCCGCCACCTTTACCCACTGTTCCTATACCACCCGAACAAATTATTCCACCAACCTCACCGGTCACTCAACCTACTGTTCCTATACCACCACAAGCTTCAACAACTCACCCTATGCAAACTCGCTCTAAGTCAGGCATCGTTAAACCTCGCCATATTGCGGACCTTGCATCTCTTCAAAAATTTCCGATTCATGTTGCTCTTTCCGCTATTATTGAGCCGCGTGGTTTTCAAACTGCCTCTAAAGACCCTAAATGGGTGCATGCTATGAATGAAGAACTCACTGCCCTTCACCAAAATAACACTTGGTCTCTTGTTCCAAGGCCACCGTCCACAAATGTAGTTGGGTCAAAATGGGTATACCGAGTCAAATACAAATCTGATGGAACGGTTGAACGATTTAAAGCTCGGTTGGTTGCTCAAGGCTACACTCAAATCCCGGGACTCGATTTTTCTCATACTTTTAGTCCCGTTGTTAAAGCAACCACGGTTCGTATTGTTCTCTCTCTTGCCGTTTTAAATAATTGGAAGTTACATCAACTTGATGTAAAGAATGCTTTTCTTAATGGTAACTTAAATGAAACGGTATTTATGGAGCAACCACCAGGATTCATTGATCCTAAACACCCTACTCATGTTTGCAAATTATCCAAAGCTTTATATGGTTTGAAGCAAGCTCCACGTGCTTGGTTTTATCGGTTGAGCACCTTCCTTACATCATATGGATTCACTTGTAGTAGAGCCGATACATCACTCTTTATTTTTTCCGGTCCATCGTGCATTATGTATCTTCTAGTTTATGTTGACGATCTCATTCTTACCGGTAACAATGAAACCGCCATCAACACTTTCATAAAACGGCTTAACAAGGAATTTGCCATAAAAGATTTAGGTGATTTAAATTATTTTTTGGGCCTTGAGGTAGCACACACTAGTAATGGTCTTTTCCTCACTCAAGCTAAATATGCTACCGATATCCTCAAACGGGCAAACTTATTTGATTCTAAACCGGCGGATACTCCTCTTTCTCCGCATGTCTCGTTTGTGGCGGACGGCATTCCTTTTTCCGACCCTACACATTATCGATCACTAGTAGGAGCTCTTCAATACTTGACGATTACACGACCCGATTTATCCTATGCGGTTAATCAAGTATCACAGTTTTTACAATCTCCTTCTATTGATCATTTTCAATCGGTTAAGAGAATTTTACGGTATGTCAAAGGCACAATTTCATTTGGTCTAACCTTTAGCAAACCGAGTACATACAACATCCTCGGTTACTCTGACGCCGATTGGGCTAGATGCCTCGATACTCGGCGCTCTACCTATGGTTACTCAATCTACTTAGGCGGAAATCTTGTTTCCTGGAGTGCAAAGAAACAACCAACTGTATCTCGCTCGAGCTGCGAATCTGAATACCGAGCAATGGCCAATACAGCTGCTGAAATAGTATGGATTACTCACTTGTTGCGTGAACTTCATGCTTTGCCTCCCGATCGTCCTACCTTGTTATGTGACAACAAAAGTGCTATCTTTATGACTCAAAATCCGGTTTCACACAAACGAGCCAAGCACATCGATCTTGACTATCATTTCATACGAGAACTCGTACACTCCAACAAATTGGTCACCAAGTTTGTTCCAACCAATCTTCAAGTGGCGGACATCTTCACTAAAAGTCTTCCGCAAGCTCAATTTGAAGTCTTCCGCTCTATGCTACGTCTTGGTCCACCACCTATTCGATTGAAGGGGGATATTAGGAGATAATATATTGTTAATATTGTATTTATTTGTTTCCTTATTATCTCCTCTATTTATGGAGTGTTTGTTGTACATATTCTATATAATGAAATCTCAGCCCCTAATCTCTTTAGAGGGTTTGACCATATCTCTCCACACCCTTGACCCGGCCCGTTGCAAATGGTTGCAACCACTTGGCGGTCTCGGAGTTTCTCTCACTATGTTCGGATTCCATGGACGAATATGCACAAAGTGCTAGTGTTAATCCAACTCATAGTACGAACAATACATCATTTAAGTCACCAAATGTAGAGAAAAATGAAATTATTGTACAAAAATGACGTGTGCTATATTATTCGATAAGATTGTAAGAACGATAATACGTTGTGTGGACAAGTAAAACATCGTTATTTTATGTCGTTATACAAAGTTTTGCGTGGTTTGCATCTTGTTATATATTTGCACATTGAGCAATTGGTACGGTCATATTTAGGGGGAAGTCGAGAAGTACATGATCTAACCGGGTTTGAAAAATGCGGTCTGAAAAATCTTATGTCACATCCTATTATCTTGATTTAAAATATGGTTTTGATACTGACAACCCTTAGGACTGTCTATAATGCATAAACAGTTGTACACTAATCTATAGAAATGAGTAATTCTTAAAGGAGTTTGTTATAGTTAGATATATAAGTTTATAATGCGGCCTTTTAAAATAGGGTTTTGATAATGACAGCCCTTAAGTGCATAAAATGTTGTACAATTGAGTAGTTACTGAAATTCAAAAGTCGGTTGAAAATTAAAATACAAGTATTTTGATGCATGTCTTACCCTTTAAAATATACATTAAATTGGAAATAGATTCCAAATTTTGACCATTGGGAAATCCGGTCAAACCTACGAGCGCCAACAGATTCCTCCTTAATTCAACGTACAACCTTCTATACACAACGTACAACTCACTAAGCACCCTCCACCCTCATCATCCCATGTGGTCGTTAGAAACAATCATAACGAATCGCTCTCTCTCGCGAATCACAAATTCACGCAAAAAATAAAGAGTAAATTACATGAATGGTCCTTTAAGTTTATAGTAAATTTCACTAATGATCCTTTAGTTTCAAAAATTACACCGATGGTCCTTATTTTTGAAAGGTTTTTCACCGATGGTCCTTTACGAAAAAGTCCGTCTATTTTTTAAGTTAACTAACATCACATGTGATGCACATGGGGGTATTTTGGTCAATATGTCTTTCCCATTCTCAATTAAATTACACGGAGGTCCTTTAAATTTATAGCAAATTTTACCAATGATCCTTTAGGAAAGACAAATTGACCAAAATACCCTCATGTGCATCACATGTAATGTTAGTTAACTTGAAAAATAGACGGACTTTTCGTAAAGGACCATCGGTGAAAAACCTTTAAAAAATAAGGACCACCGGTGTAATTTTTGAAACTAAAGGACCATTGGTGAAATTTGCTATAAATGTAAAGGACCATTCTTTCCAAACTTTCGTAATTTAAAATCGAAACAAAACGCAAAAATCATATTGTTGGCGGTAAGGAAACCGATCGTTTCCTTCGATCGTTACACCCCCAGTCGATTAATTTCAACAATCATGCATTGATTCACCGTCTTCTTTTTTTCCGTTTAATTCATCGAATTTAACGATGATTTTGATTTAAGATTGATTTTGATGATCACGAATTGTGGCAGGAAGGAAATTATCAATAACGATGGTTTTCATTTCAAATCTTACCAAAATATATCGTGAGGCTTCCATATAAAAATTGACAATGTCATTTGGTCGCAGAAAAATACTTCCGCACAAAAAATTGGTATGTCCACACATGATTCGCACAAAAAAACATACGAGTCGCACAAGAAAACCCAGAATCACAAGATATATTTTGGGAAATCCAAGTCGGCACAAATATATTTTGAAATTTTTTTTTATCATATATAAAGATTTGGTACTTATCTCTTAATAATATCACTTGACAGAATTTCTTTATTCAAACATCATGAACGAGTTATTACACTCTAAAATCACAATAATCGAATAATAGTTCCAAAGCACATATCCAAACAAGCCCTAAGTAGTCAACATAGCCATTTATTCCACCTTATAAAAAAAACCAACCATTATACTCTGTCATAACTAACCATCAAGTATGCTAACTGCAATTTTATGAATATCAAGTATGAAGGGTAGTAAAATTCCTTCTCTGCAGAATGAACAACAAAACTATAAAGCAAAAGAATCACGGCCAATCAGCCTCTTAACCTAGATTAGGAGCTCTGTCCTACTCTAAATAAAGAATAATTAAATTAAATAAAAAAAATCTAACTCACGAACGAAAATTCGGAATTACCCGACAACTCGCACCACGCAAAAAAGTGTCATAAAAACCGTCATCCTGCTCGAGTTTCGGTTTCACGAATCTCGCATTATTATCCCTCAATTGTTGTCCTATAAACGATTGACTATCGCGTTCACGTTTTCCATTATTAATAAAACCAAAACCACTATGAACCATGTTTCCCGAAGGCGGTAATGACATAGGGAAATCGGGTAAAACGGAATTAAAAGGACTTTGATAAGGAAAAAACTTCGTTTGGTAAATAGATGAAGTGTCAAATTTTGCGGGGTCAGTTTCGTAATTTAAAAAATTTGATGGAATGTAGTCGTTAGTGAGTTTTCGGGTGTAATTAATTGGGAGATTTTGGTTTTGGGGTTCGGGTTTGGGGAGGTTTGGGATTTTGGGTGTGTTGTTGTTGTTGGTGGTGGACCCCACGTCGATGTTTGTGTGGGTGCTGTTTCGGGCGGCGGGTATTTCATGGTTGTGTTTTCCTTCGTATGTTGTGAGAACGGATTTTATATCGTCGGATGCTCGTTCGACGTGTTTTCTCACGGGGCATCCGGTTGTTGTACATTTGTAGTAGCTCCTGTGGGTAAGAGTAAAATATATCAAATTGTTAAATATTTAATGCCACAGATGTGTTCAAGGTAGTCCTTAATTCATCCATAGGGACATAAATTTTTTTTAAATTTTATTATTTACTTTAAAAATATTTATTATTTATTTTATTTTTTCATTAAAAAATAAAACATCATGTGATAATCAGATGTGATTGTATATTTGATCACATGTGATTATACAAAAACATCATATGGGATTAGGTATATAATCACATGTGATTATTACATAATTATTTTTTGTAACAAAATACAAAATAATAAAATATTATTTTAAAAAAATATTAAATCAAATGATTTTAAAATAAAAAATAATAATAATAAAATTGATTAAAATTTATGTGGGTGTCAAATGACTAAAATACCCCTCCATGTATAAAATATATGATTAATCTTTACCATTAATTATTATTGATCAATGTTTGAGATTTGCCCATTGAGACTACAAAAAAATTAAGGACTATCTTCAACAATTCTCTTTAATGCTAAATGGTTGATTTGGGTTATATTTTGCTTGTAATATATCAAATGGGCAAAATTATAAGAACCGGCTATAAAGGAGACATGTATGGATCGAGTCACCCAAAATGCATAAAATCTCGTTTTACACCAAGTTTTAAATTTTACCCAATATAAATTATAACCCAAATTGACCCAATCATAAGTAAATGGGTCGAAATTGTCGGCTCTAATTTGATGTAATGAAACTTTAAAACTAATTACCTTGGGTTTGGGTTCCCTTTGACAACTTTTTGCCCATACTTTCTCCAACGATAACCATCATCGAGTATATCAACTTCACTCTCAATTTGAACAACCACTCGTGGTTCTCGCATAGCTCGTGTTACCAAACTTGTTTCCAATAAAAAGTTCCCTTTCTTCCTAAAACAAATATTCTTTCAAAGTTAAACAACGTGCCAAAAACTTGTGATATTTTCCCCCTAAAATAGCGACATATGTCCTCATTTACTCATTGTACAAAGTTTTGTCCAATTGGGTTAACAGAAGATGGTTTTATCTCCTAATTAAGTCATTTGACAACATGACCTAATAAAATGATAACGTGACTTTAGGGGTGAGTGCTGTCCAAAAACCGAACAGAACCGCACCGAAATCGATATTAATGAATTTTCAAAATCGAGCCGATTACATGTTTTCGGTTCGGTTTTTTCAGCCAATAGGACCGAAACTGAAAATCATGAAATTATAAAACCGAACCGATTACATATTTTCGGTTTCGGTTCGGTTTTCGGTTCAGCTTGATTTTTTCAGCCCAAATGCTCACCCCTACATCACGTGATCGCTTTATTAGGTCACCAAGTTGCCGAATGACCTAAAAGGAGACAACTCAATCTTTTAACGGCCCAATTAAACAAAACTTTATGCAATGACTAAACATGCACAAATGTAACGAAATTGCTATTTTACGCAAAAGAAAAATAAAATAAAAAACCATATCGAGACTGTGCATCTACATGAGTCTGAGAAACAACACCTCCTTTTCAAATCTGATTTATCTTCATCAGCTTCATCTCCCTGTCCCATGTGGGTCCCATCTTCATTAACATCATAACCATTATTCAAATGAGAAAACTCTGAATTTCCAAAAATACCCATGGCCTTCCCTCGTGTAACCGATTTTTGATCATTATTATTATTATTACCAGTAACAACAGATGTTAAAGAGGATAACTCCATACCATCATTATTATTATTATCATTGTTATTACCTCCTTGTTGAATATTTCCCCATAATTCACCATCTTCATATTTAATGTAGGACCCATTAGTGTCAATTGACCCGTTAACGTTACGTTGACCTTGATGATTATGGGCACCTTTATATATAATCTCGGTTATATGACCATCGTGAGAACGTTCGACTTTTTTTTTAACTTGACAATTTGGATGTGTGCATTTGTAGTAGCTTCGAGGGTATTCACTGCCTTTGACTTGCTTTTGACCGTATTTTCTCCAATTGTATCCGTCTTCTGAGTTCCTCATTGTTGTTTCTTTAGGTTGTATAGTAGGTAACGTTTGGTTAGTAGTACCGTTGGCATTATGAGTTGTACTTTTTGGAGTTTTAAACCCATCGGGCGAATGCAAATTGGTAGTAGAGTTTTTTGCGACAGTTTGTTTTGAAAATGATGCTGGGAATTGAGACAGTATTGGCGGCTGCATGGCGGCCGAGGTCTGTGTTCAATGTTGGAAAATTCGAAGGATTAAACCGCCAAATATATGAAATTTAAAGACTATGTTAACAATGATTTAGGGTAAAATCATTGCTGTAAAAAGTTTAAGGGTTAAAACGACAAATCAGTGAAAGTTTGAGGATCTAAACATAATTAACCGTTTAATATATTAAAGATTTGTATTATACGTATAACTTTTAAAATGCTTATATAAAAGCAGTATGTCCACATATAGAGGTCATGTTGGTACTCAATCAGCTCATCTCATGTGGCCACTAACTTAAAACTAGCCAATGATGTTGTCCCACGTGACGGGCAACATGATTGACTGGATTTAGATTTAAGTAAGTAGTGGCCGCGTAGAGCTGATTAGTTATCAACATAACCTACATATGCACATGCATACATGTATATAAGTTAAATCATGAGAAAATTATATATATTCAATATTCACCTGATTTTGTAAATCTGAAATGCACGGCCATAATAGTGAATTCCCATGAGGCTGATATGTTAAAGAATTACTATCACAACTACTATCATCAAATGCTGAATACATCCCCAAACTTTGATGATCGACAGACGGGTATGCAAAAGTTCCGGTTGTAGGAGATCCCTGTAAAAAGGAAGATTAATCCACACGATAGTAAATCTAGCATTTGTAGTTTCCATAAAAGATACAAATTTTAAAAAGAAAATACAATAGCAATATGTACAATAAAGATGAAGATACTCTATATGAGTATTTTGTCGCACTAACTTGTTTTATACAATTATTTGTTATAATTTAAGTCTACAAGTTTTGCTTTAAAACTAAGGCTAATTGCATAAAAATGTATCAAATTTATCGTGCATTGTCATTGTATATAACATGCTTATAAATGGTCTTATATGAGTAATAAACTATCAATTCATGCTATTTTATGTATCTGATGACCTCCTATAACCACTAGCCACTAAACCGTTTGGAAATAAAATTTGTACAAAAAACCAACATGTAAACTTTTGATTGAATTTATGTAATACTTACCAGTTTCTCTGTCATGGTCAATGGTCATAGAGGTTCATGGTGTACTTCATTGTTACCATTTTGGCCTACAATAAAGTGACTTCTATCCTTAGTAAACAAAAGCTTTCTCAATTTTCTTCAAAATTCAACAAAATATTATACTTAAGATTGGAAGATTACATATTTGTAAACGATTATGGTTCAGAGGTTTAAGGGACTAATTATCTGGTTATCTGAATATCGGATTTTCGTTCTTCAAGTTGTAATAATCACTTTAAAAACGCTTAAATAACAACTAAGGTTATCTAAGAAAAAAGTAACCCCATATACAATTCATATAGATCAAAATTACTATCGAAGACCCGTTCTCCCATCGCAAAACATATATTAAAACAATCAGATTCCATATGCAGCTTAAATAGAGGAATTACATATGCATTCAATTATTTTATCTTTTTCCATTTTGGTCACTAAAAGATGGTTTTCTGTCCATTTGGGTTATCATGTAAACTGATTTTGGTTCATTTTGACTGGTACTGATATTTTCAAATTTTAGATTAATTTTGTTCTATATTTTTGTACAAATTTAGGTAATTAATAGATGAATTTTGTGTCCATTGTAAGTAGTTCAGTTCCACTCACCTCATATCAAGTAATATATGTTTTACTGACCAAATTGGACATGAATATGAAGTTATTATTTTTAAGGGAAAACCCCAAAATTAGCTTATAAACACTTTACCTGAGAATTAGGGAGCATAATCGGAGAATCAAGCCATAAATCAGTCTCGTTTACAGTAGGCATTGTACCAAACTGAGGCCAAACAGTAGCCGGAGATGAAGAAACTGAAACACCGATCACCGGAGAAACACTAACAATTCCACTATCTTCACAGTCTTCCCGGCGATCATCAATTTCTTCGGCTTTCAAAACAAAAAACTCATCCGAAATCAAACGATTAGGTGTCGTAATTAGATCTCCCCATTCATCATCATCGCCGCATTCGCCACCGTTTTCACACATTTTGCGATCAAAAACCCTAATTTAGATCACGCAGCATCAATTCGATCAAATTACGGGATTGACTGACACTGAGAAATTAACCGATCTTAGTTGAAATTAGACATATTTTGATTAATTAAAAGTAATTGTATGATCAATCAGATATTAATAAGGATCGAAGAGAGATAAATTATAGGGTCAGTTAGCGTGAAAATCGTCATGATAATGGCTGGCCGGAAAGTATTGAGCGGAGGTTTGGATTTATGCATGAATCTCTAGCTGTTGTGATTCATATTTTCATACCTTTGTGAAATGTATTTAACACACCGACTCTAATATACCTTCTAATTTTCATTTTCTTTTTTCTATCTACATTTGTAAACGTGTGAAGGTATAAAATACACTCTTGCATAATAATAATAATATAACATAATAAACATATGTAAAAAGTTTGATTGATTGCTTATTCATAACTTATATTTTCCAATAAATAATTGATGGTTATTTGCGCAAAACACCGATTAAAAAACTATCTTTCATATAATTATATAAACAATTTAAATTAAATTTATATAAATTTAGCAGTTTAAATTAAACATTTTACCTTCATTTACAAAATTATCACAAATCTTTTCATTATAAGTAAGCGTATTGGCTTTTTTTTTAACCTGAGTTTCTAACCTATTTTGCGAGATGACTAGTCCCAGTATGATCACGCATTTTACAGGTAGCCCAGAGTTGTCACGGGGTAAACATTTGTGGCCACAAGGGGTATTGTTTATTTCTCATAGAGTTTATTGATTAATTAAGATAATATGATACATAACTAATATGCAGTCAATTAATCAATATTTTTCAGTTTGTTAGAGTACATTGCTATAACATGAAGGTCACCACTAAATTTACTTAATTTGATTTGAAAATTTGTGTTTCGCACATAATTTGTTCATCAATTTAGTTTCTCCACTAGATTTACTTTATAAAACATAAGTACAGCATGTTATATAGGATATCCAGTTAGCGCTGAGGTGGCGGATAAATGGATGCAAATTTGACTCGTGGGTTTGGGTACCCGCGTCTTACGGGGCGGGTATTACCCGTCTAAGTGGGTAACGGGTCAGATATGGGTTTAAATTTCATACCCGAGAGCGGGTCGGGTACGGGTTTTATAATACCCGCACTGTTTATACGCGACCTGAATATATATATATATTAATGTGTACTTTTTTAAATACATGTTTAGTCCACTAGTCACTTCTCAAACTTAGTCCAACTCTTAATATCTCATTAGCCCAATCTAATAATAGTTAAAATCCGGCCCATCTCCCGTTAGTCCATTACGTATTGAACGAAATAAGCCTGAACGAATTAAGAGTATTAAATGTTTTAGCTATTTTGTTCAATTTTTTTATTAAACGGGTACCCGTCGGGTTCCCCGTACCGACGGGGATTTTTCTAACCCGAACCCGACGGGAATTTGATCGGGTACGGGTACGGGTTTTACAGTACCTGCTATTACCTGTACCCGTTTGCATCTCTAGACAAGGGTGAGGATCCGCTAAACGATTGGCAGTTTCCATAAAGGAATATATAGATATAGACAATGCCCAAATCAAACGGTAAGCATCATACAAATTTCATAAAAATTATAAAAACACAAAAAGAATCTTTCGAATAGGCATAAATCACAAATTTAAAGTGAGTAGTAAAACATTGTTAAACCATCTTATATTCTTATACTGCCTTCATTTTTAATACTTACCATATGTATTGGTTTACAGATCACACGCACGGGATTTATATTTTTGGTGTTATCTGCATTACTTGGCTATGTGAGTATGAAAAATTATTTTATATTTATAAAAAATATTCCGTTACATTGCCAAATATTTTAAATTAATATGTGGAAATTTTTTATTAGATATTCACCTCATTTGGATTTTCCACCACCAAGATGGGTTCATTTTGCTCAGGGAAGGTTTATAGTGTTCCTGTTTTCACATTTGTCACTTAAATTGCATGTTTATTCTTGGATTCTTGTGAGTCAATACTCATTTACATACAATTAAACCGTCATTATTCAAAATTCCGTCATTAAAGTTTGTTTATCATACAATTAACATTCTTCATTAATTTATCTATAACTCTCTTGATGTTTTAATATAGCATATCTGTTTCAAGAATGACAGGAACACTGCAAAAACATGTATGCAATTTTGCTCAAATTTAAATCAATTCATGTTGATTACTATATGTTGTTTATGCATTTGAGTGTGTAATTTGTGACGAAATGGATCATATTGCTAAATATTTTTTATAAGTACACAATTCAATGATGTACACATGTGAACTTTAATAATTTCTTCTTGCACGTATCTGTCGTGAAAAAAATTCCTTAGTAGCAACATTGACTCCGTTTAAGTTATCATTTTTTCTACCCAAGAGAAAAAACTAGTAAAAATTAAAAGATTTATTCGTGTTAAATTAACAATCTACAAGACCTTTTCAATAGTTTCTCTTTTTGTTGACCCTATAATTGTTTATGTTGACTTTTTGCTTCAAAATACCTTATTAAAAATAGGGATATCAACGAGTAAAATATAAAAAATAAGTAAAAGAAGAATGGGTGAAACAATAAGAACATGTAATCAGTAACCCAAAAAGTATCTTTAGCATAATACAACCCTCAAATTGCATTATTTTTACACTAAATATAATTGTAATGAGAGATTGATAAATGGCCTATGCCACTTGACATCCATCCAGCCATTGCTTAATCCTCATGTAATATTAAGCCCTAATATTTAACATACATATATTAATAACTAGGTTATAACCCGTGAAAATTCACGGGTGGTCAGATAACTTTGTTAAACGTAAGTTTTATAAAATACAGATACTTCGTATATTTTTTAGTATATGTCTTATGATCGAACTATCCAATTGATGTGGTATAATCTTACTTTTAACTACTGTACTAACTATCTAAGTTCTCATTCTCATAATGTATTTTTCTGTATTTAGTGATTAATTATGTTATGCCCCCAACTTTAACATGAATTGACTGATTAATAATTCAAATGCTCAATAGAACTGAAGATTAAGACAATATAACTTCTACTATATAAGAGTCAACATATACATAAACTCAAAATGCTATTGCTAACCATTAAAACCTAGCTAAATTATTAAATTAAAAACCGTCAAAATATGAATGTTTATATGTAACAGTGAACGTATACATAACCCCATAGTCCTAACCATTAAAAATTGATAAGTACTATTCAACACAAAAGTTGATAAGTAAAGTATGTTAATATATCTGCAGGGACTTTTTGTTACTTTAATGTTAAAATTAAGATTTTCTAAATCAAATAAAAAAACTTGTTTGACAAAGATTTTGACTTAAAAGTCAAACATTCAATACACATAAAGTGACATATTTAAAAAATTAAAAAAGAAAAAATAAAGTTAGGTCTTAAGAAGTACTTGATGTTTAGAGTTTTAAGGATAAGGATACTGATTGTTTATAGGTTTAAAGTAACATCATTTATCCTAAAACCCTAACAAATATACACCTAAGCCTATACAACCATCTTAGGGTTATAGAGTAAAAGGTTAAAGTTTAGGGTTAAGTTTAGGATTAAAAAAAACGTAAAAGAAAAAACAATAATCTTTTTTACCATTATTATGGTGAGTTTGACTACAAAAGTCAACATACAAAATTTTTGTATCTTATAGATATTTCTGTTATAATAAGCATCTATTGTGATTTTGACTACTAAAGACAACATACAAATATTAAGGTTATGATTCAATAAATTATTGAGATTAATATACATACAGTTATGATTTAATAAAATATGGATACAATATTAAGGTTAATATACATATGATTTAAAAGTCAAAATAAAAAATAATCAAAATTTAAAAAACAAATGACTTTAAAAAAAGTGACTTTAAACCATAAAATGAGTCTTTTAAGCCAAGCGAAAATCGATATCCCATTAAATGTGAATCTCCTTCAGCAACTAAAAAAGAAAAAATCTACAAAATTAAAAAAATTAAATAAGGGTAGCATTATTTTATGAAGAACGTTTTCATGTACGAATCATCTTCAAATGCAATAAAATCTGAAATATTGTGCAATTATGTAAATAGAATATAATTTTCATGATAAGGTTAGGATATGATTGCAATTTAAAACCATCCAGTACACCTATCAACAGAAGATTGTAATTTTCAACAAACCTTATATTTTTCTTCTTCAAATGCATATTTTATTCGGTACACCATATGCACAAAGGTTAGACACATTTTGAGAACGTGAATACAAACCTCATATTTAGTGCATTATATAACCTCATATTGAAATTATATTATATATTAGAATATTGTCGTAATTTCAACAAACCTCATATGTTCTTCAAATGCAATAATATCTGAAAGAACATGATTATAATCTGACTTTAAATCATAAAGAACATGAAGAACAATGAAAGTTCATATATGTTTTACTATGCTGTTGTTATTGGTATGCCTTAAAAAGAGAATGGAAGGCTGCTTGAAATTAACTGTGTAAGAAAACAATCGTTATTATAGTGAGTTTGACTACAAAATTTGTTCCGTAAATAAACTGCTGCAAATATGGAAATTCTTTAATACAATCAATATGAATTCAAAATGATGGCAGATACCATATACGTTGAAATTGATTTTGGTCATATTGATTGTATCAAGAAACACACCACACGATATCAGCAGGTCGAATACAATCACTTTAATTATACGGTAACAAAAGAAGATACCATATATGTTCCAATTAATTCCGTAATTACTCACTGATTTAAGTGCATATACCATAACTGTCGGCAATTAATTCCGTAATTGATGAATTGAATTTATTGTGACAGAATAATAAACAATTTCGTAATGAACGGCTTGCATTGGGCGGGAAAATATTTTCAATATCCAATAGTAGGCTGCCAAGTGTCAATGTGGCTATCTAAGAAAGTGCCATGTGGCACTTTAAAGCTTTTTTTATTAGTATTAATAGATACGACAATCATGCCCTTATGGGAGATGTGAAATGTAAAATGTGGTAAAAAGAAATAAAGAACATAATTATCCTTTAATATAAAATTTATATGGATAAAAGTTGCTCCGTAAAAATCACCTCCCATTTAAATGTACTTTTTTGGTTTTTTATACTACCTCCGTATCAAAATAAGTGATACACTTTCCTAAAAGGGGTGGAACAAAATAAGTGATACACTTCAAAATCTTTCCTTATTTGGCAAAAAAGTGGGACCCCTTCTCCACTAACTATCTACTTTAATAAAGTAAAATTACTCTTTTACCCTTACTTTTACTTTTAAACATCATTAATTTCACTACATCCAAAAGAAGTGGGTCCCATTATCCACTAACTATCCACTTTATACTATTTTAAATCACTTTCCAATCTTTTGCCTTAAAAACCGCAATTTCCCAAATGTATCACTTATTTTGATACAGAGGTAGTATATGCGTTTAGAGTGTCTTTAGGAAAGCTTTTGAAAAGTCCTTGTTGACTTATTCGACTTTTTCAAAAAGCCAATAAGTCAAAAAGTTGTTTGGGCAAATAATTAAATCATTTTTTAAAGGGTAAATTACAGAAATTGTCTCTGTGGTATACCCGATTATGCGTTTCTGTCCCTAAACTTTTTTCTTCGGTTTTTTTGTCCATAAAGATTTTTATATTTCACTTTTATGTCCTTCCGTCTCTTTTTAGCCGTTAAGTCTCATCACGTGCGTAAAATGTGAGGGTATTTTAGTCATTTGACAATTTTCTTTTTATTTCCAATTTTTTAAATATTTCTTCACCTTCTTCCTCCCTTACCAAGAACTAGGGTTTTCACACTTTCATTGATCTTTAATCCAGTTGAATCAGAACGAGCCACCACCATCTCCAACACACCCACAACCACCATCTTCACTACCAACATAAAAATCAGATTTTTAAACAGACATACTCTATTTTAAACAGACATACTCCGTTGTTGGCCGGAAATCACCATCGCCACCCATCTAATCCTCACCATCGCGTTCAAAATCGACAACCGAGTTCAGAAGAACATCTGTAAAATCAAGGCACGTTCCAAATTGAAAACTTGGAACTCGCTCCGTTCAGAAGAAGATCTGTAAACCCGTAAACCCTAATCGTTTGAAGAGCCGCTAATCGTTTGAAGAATCACAGCTCGTTTGAAGAACCCTAATCGTTTGAAGAACACGTGTGGGGAAGAAGAAGAAGAAGAAGAAGAAGAACACGTGCAGGGAAGAAGAACCCTGATCGTTTGAGAGCCGCTCGATTGTTTGAATGTGCGTTTTCAACAGCCACATTTTTGCAAGCAGAAATGTTGGGGATTTGTTGTAAATTTGATTTTGTGGGTTTCAATTTTTTAGCTTCTCAGAAGGAACATGTGATTTTGAGCTTCTCCGTACAATTTTTGAGCTTCTCGGAGAAGACGTTTGAATTTCTCAGAACAACTCAATTTTTGATTTTGTACGTTTGAATTTCTCCATCAACATGTGATTTTGTGGATTTAATTTTTGAGTTTTAATTTTGTGACTTTATTTTGTGTGAATTATATGGATTTTTTGTGTGGAATTGTATGAAATTTAGAAGAAGATGAAAGTGTTCTTATGCGTTCTTGATGGGAAGAAGATGAACATAAAAATATAGCTTTTAAAGCATTATGTACAAGCAATTCGTGAAAAAGACAAAAATACCCTCACGTTTTACGCATGTGATGGGACTTAACGGCTAAAAAGAGACGGAATTGGACGGAAGGACAGAAAAGTGAAATCCAAAAATCTCTAGGGACAAAAAAACCGAAGAAAAAAGTTTAGGGATAAAAATGCAGAATCAGGTATACCACATGGACAATTTCTGTAATTTACCCTTTTTTAAATAATTTTTGGATAAGTCTTGAAAAGGAGATTTTTAAAAATAAAGATTCTCTTACTTTTCAACTAACTTATCAATTTTTCACTAAAAATAAATCAATAAACTAAAATAAACACTATTTTTTAAAGGGGTAATGATATTTCTTCCTACTATTTTCTTCCTACCATATTCTTACCCATTTTGATCATAACAAGTGTCAAAATCAATGGATGATATGATGAAAGAAAATTAGTGGATGACACATGTCAAGTTTAGAAGTGGGTAGGCTTAGACCGCTCCCATGGTGCACCCAACTGATACCGTCAGTTGTTGCCAAATCAGCGTCACGTCAACTCACCCTCCAACCGACACTAAACTGACGTACCTATGACAACAATACCACTTCCCTTTAATTTTTTGGGACCCACCATTACAAAAACACACACACAAAATACCCCTTTGGGACCACCCACCAAACTCACGCAAGCCTTCCCTCTCGTCTCCAAAGTGGTGGAAGCTAAAGTGATGGGGCGTGCCAATGGTTTGAGCAAGTGGCGGGGCAAGTGATGGAGGAACTAACGGGAGTTAGCACCCATCTTATGGGTAAGAATAAATGATAAAAAGAAATATTATCTCTCTTTTTAAAGTTACTTTTTAAAACCAAAAAATTAATGACTTTGACTTAAAAACATTTTTAGAGATCGAAAGCCTTATCAAAAAACACTTTTATCCAAACATGCCAATAGGACATATTCAGACAAAACTTTCTTTAAAACCCTGTTCCGTAATTTTAATAATAACAAAAAGCAAACTATACAACCTGATAAAAAACGTGAATTTATATATCATACATGTAGTGTTCCAAAGGTATTATTTATAATAACGGGCCTAACTAATGAAAATAGAAAGTTCATAGTTGGGCCGACAATAGCATGTACATGCTACCCATCATCTATCAGATCCGACGGTCCTAATTGAAAGTTAATACCCCACCTGAATTGAACGGCTAAAAAACATAGGTTTCTATGTACCTTCATGCACATTATAATTAGTCTACCAATTTGAAAAATTAAAATCGAAAACCTTTTATCTCCTAATTCAGATTTCATTGATAAACCAAGCGGCAATCCGAGTCAGAAACCAGTGCAGACGCCAGCAATTCGTTTGTATGAAACCCTAATTCCATTTTTGCTTGTTTTGTATATAAGGGAATCAGCTCAATTTTCCTTCCACAAACCACTACCACAGTCGCCGGAACACCGTAGAACCATTACAGGAAAATGCTTTCAATTTCTCCGGCGGTAACCAG
Source organism: Calendula officinalis (assembly GCA_963853835.1). Taxonomy (NCBI): domain Eukaryota; kingdom Viridiplantae; phylum Streptophyta; class Magnoliopsida; order Asterales; family Asteraceae; genus Calendula; species Calendula officinalis. Next base: position 29,660,309 of record OY970830.1, on the reverse strand, counting down.
AGTCTATAATCTCTCCAACAATTACCGCCTCCAACACAGCCACCACTTTACCTCGCATTCTCCGCCGCCGCCTCATCCACGAAACACCAAAACTCTACGTCTCATTCGCACTTTCAAAATCTCCGCAATAGACGCCGCTCAACCATTCGATTACGAATCCAAAATCTCCGACCGCATTGCCAAATCCAAAACCCTAAAAATCGCCATCGTAGGATTCGGCAATTTCGGTCAATTTCTCGGTAAAACCCTAGTTCGTCAAGGTCACAACGTTCTTGCTCACTCCCGCACCGACTACTCCGCCATCGCCACCGAACTCGGCGTCTCGTTCTTCTCCAACGCCGATGACCTCTGCGAAGAACACCCCGAGGTAATCCTACTCTGCACATCAATCCTTTCGACTGATAAAGTACTCCGATCATTACCATTACAGAGGTTAAAAAGAAGCACATTATTTGTAGATGTTTTATCCGTGAAAGAATTCGCCAAGGATTTATTTCTACAAATATTGCCATCAGATTTTGATATTTTGTGTACGCATCCAATGTTTGGGCCTGAAAGTGGTAAACATAGCTGGAAAGATCTACCGTTTGTGTATGATAAAGTTAGAATAGGAAATGGTGAATCTAGGGTTTCAAGGTGCGAAAAATTTCTGGATTCTTTTGCAAAAGAAGGATGTATAATGAAGGAAATGACATGTGCAGAACATGATCAACATGCAGCAGAATCACAATTCATAACTCATACAGTTGGCAGAATTTTGCAAAAACTTGATTTGGATAGCACACCAATTAACACAAAAGGGTATGAAAAATTGTTGGATTTAGTTGAGAACACATCGAGTGATAGTTTTGAGTTGTATAATGGTTTGTTTATGTACAACAAGAATGCAATGGAACAATTGGAAAGGTTAGATTTGGCTTTTGAAGCGTTGAAAAAAGAGCTTTTTGGTCATTTACATGAAGTATTGAGGAAACAATTGTTTGGGAAGACAGGAAGGCAGTTACCACAACCGCGAGTTTTGCCAAAATTGACTCCTAATGGGAATGGGCCACCAAAATCAAATTCTGCTACAAATTAGGGACGGCAGGTAAAGTTATATTTATCAACATTTGTTGATTAACATGCAATTAACGATCTTTGTATAATGCAATAGTTTAAGTTAATTAACAGAATTTAGTTTTCTTTGGTGAAATTTTACTGTGATATGGATATAAGTTAAGAAAACTAATAGCATACTGTATTACTTTAAGTATATTGTGTTATTGTTCTATGTTTTTATGTCAGATTGTCTTAAACTACCTTGTCTTCTGGATTTTAATTATGAAATTTATGTTATTTTCGTATAGTTACTAATGCTTGTGTTGTGTGGTTTATTTGAAGGTGCAGAACTTGTTATGTTTTGCGATGTGTTTATGGCTAGTGAGACAAACGGGAAGGAGAATATATTTATGCAGTAATGTTTCCTCGCTTGTATGAAGCTTTTGTTGTGTTCTTTTTCTTTTCCTTTTTTTTTTTTTTTTTTTGTTGTTGTTGGAGTTTGTTAGATGAGAAGACATTGATGTAATAGGCAAGTGTGTGAGTTGTATCATTTCTTTCATTTATGTTCAAAACTTACAATGTCAATAATGAGTTCTTTTGGAGCTCGGCTCTCCTTCAAAAACCGACAATGTGACATAATTGGTTAGCCAAAATATAAGTTTTCAAGTGATCAACTGTTTTGGTAATTGTAATTATTCAGGTCTATTTTGGTGAGCTACAAGATTTGAGACAACTTACTTTAGTAATTGAAGATTTATTTTTTTATTCATATTTTGTAACTAAAGAAGTTTTCTGGTCGTTATTATTATTTACATGTTTCTTATTGATGATAGTTAGCCATCAGTGTCTCATTTTTGAAGATTCTTTATGAAGTTTGGTGTAATTATGTCTTTTTGTTGCTCAATGCAAGCAGCGGACCACAAACATCTCATTTTTTGGCCTAACCACCCTTAGGTGTTGTTTGGTAGTATCCGAATGATTAATATCTGAATGATGTAGAGGTCTGAATGATTCAGACTTCCCCTAACGTCTGTCTGATTAAGAGGCATAACATGTTTAATTTCTGATTCAAAGGCTGATTAAAATGTTTTACCAAACGCTCTGAATCTATCTGATTAAGAGGCTGTCCTCTTAACTGAATCATTAAGAGGCTTACCAAACAACACCTTAACGGGAAAAACAAAATTCTAACACCTATTGACTTAAACTACTTTTGTAAAAGAGTTTTTGAAAATTTTATATTAAAGGAACGAATTCAACAAAGTAATTTAAACTAAATCAAAAGTTCAATTAAGTAAATTAAAGCAAAGAACAAGTTGGAGATTTTAAATAATAAGTTAAAGTAGCATATATCAACTTTGAAATGGTAACGAAGTCAAACTTTTGTTGGTGACTTTTTAAAGTGGTAACATGGTGGTCAGTGGTCACCTAGTGGTGAAAATTGACTTTTGTTGAGCAGTTGGCTTAATCTCTAAAATAGTTGTCAAATTTCAAGGTACTCATTGTGGTGCAATAAGTACTCCTCACATGGAGAATATTCTCAAAGTTCCCATTGTTATTCCATTTTCTCTCTTTTTATCTATTTTGCTGAATAGTATGGTCGCATGTCAGCATGTATCACAGATTTTATTTGATACATGAAATGGAGTTTTGCGAATTCTCCCCGGCCCCCATCAACTTTTCCCAAGTCATTCCATTTTGGAAACATTTTGTGATAGTTTTTATAAAAGATGATTGGTAAATATATTGTCATATAAAGCATGTTTGTGTCTGTATCGTTGAGTGTATTTAGACACATGAATCCGTTGTAGCTAAAAGATAATACATATGGTCACATAAATATGGAGTGTTTATTAGGCACTTAATAACAACAATAAAATAAGTAATTATAAGTATTTTACAGTGACGTTTATTTTATTATGTGTGTCTAATAAAGGTTAGTTTTGATGATAAATGAAAAAAAAATTGTGGCATACTCTTGTTTGGTCACTTCTTAAAGATAAATCATGTGACAAACAAATTAGAAGAAAGAGACAGCAAGAGGCAACCTTTTCAAATTAATTGGGAAGTTCACAAGTTGGTCAATAAAATAATCATATATTAAAAGTGAAATCACAATTTGGAAGGGTGATATTATGGAGACCAGCGGCGGATTAAACAAACTCATTTTGCAGCCGCATCTCTTGGGAGACGACTCAGTAGACCATCTCCAACTTTGGAACATCAATTAGTCCATTATTCAGTCTAGTTATTCGTAAGCATTCTGCTATGTTTTCCTTTTACATTAGTTTTGATTATTTTACTATTGTTTGTCCAATTATGGGCTATGTTTTCTTGTATTGCTTTCATTTATGGTTTTTTTGATTAATTATTTAGTTTTTCATATTTGGTTTAATTTTTCTTACATCCAAATTTATTTGTTATTATAAGTACCACGAATAAAATCAAAGCAAAATAATGAAGTTGAAGAACCCAAGAAGCGGAAACAATTTATATGAACAAGATCAACAACAACATCTAATTTTTGTTTGTGTTTTTATATGTAGTTTTCTTTAAATATTTCATAGTTTTGTTTGAATTATAAGTTTTTTCAACATATGTATGAATTGACAATGGTCACTTTATAAGATATTGTGTCTTTAAATGAAAACAATTGTTACTTTAGTAATATTTTTAGAGAAATGATATTTCTTTCTACCCATAAGCCTATCTACTTTTAAGGTTGACATGTGTCATCCACTAATTCTCTTTCCTCATATCATCCCTTGATTTTAACAATTGTCATCATCAAAATGGGTAGGAATATGACAGGAAGAATTAGTAGGAAGAAATATCATTATCCATATTTTTATGTGGCTATTACATACTAGTTACACTAAATCAAATTATGTGTTATACGTATGGTCACAATTTACTTCGTTTTTAATGTGTCAAAATAATTACAAATGTCACTTACAATTTTATGTGACTAAAAGTGTATTGAATAGTCAAATGATAAAACAATTGTGTGTCAGAATCAAAATACAGAGTACATGATATTATAAACAAAATAAGGCTAAATGGTCCATAATAGTCATAATAAACATATATTTTTATGATTAAATATTAGCAAGCACCACTATCGAAATAAATTCGTGTAACTATTGATTGAACAATAGTCACATAAAAAACAAAAATGTGTCTCTACAAACAGTATTTGGCGACCCAATAAGATAGAATGCATGATTACAACAATAAATTTTCTTCCCAAATAGCCACACTTTTATGCTACGGCTACTATTTATTTGGTTAATACAACCACTTAATTTAAATGTAGCCATATGTTGTCTAAAATGACACGAGCTTTGATCACACTTTTAGTGAAAAAATTATGAGTGACTAAAGGTATATGGTCACCGTTGTTTTGTGTAACCATTGCTCATTTTTGTACTAGTGAAAATCCCAAAGTTTAGTGTTTGACCTCGGATATATGCTCCTTTTGGATGAGCATTTGCATTAGACCTTCCATTGTTTCCGACCCCTATAAAGAAAGAGGAGAGAATTAAACAAAAGGATGCAATAATGGTTAGATGATTAAACATACGTACACAACATGAGCATAATCTTACCATTCCGCCTATCAATATCTTGTAAGACTCGCTGCTAAGCCATACTCTACTACGTTTTGTAGGGTAATTAAACGACTATGTTCCTTGCCATATCTCTAATCAATTTTGTTTGGTGAAATAGAAACAAGGCATTTGTTAGCTAAGGTTTTAATTCCGGCGGTTGCAAAGTAATCACGCTCCAATATCTTTACCACATAATCCATGTCTTTGCCAATAAAAAAAACAAGCTATATATATATATATATATGCAAAAACAAGTGTTTCAAAGATTCGTATAAAAAACATGGACTACCTAAGATCTACCACTTGGGACTATATAAAAAATATGGACTACCTAGAACACAACTCACTACCTTCGTATCAAAATGAGTGATATATTTGGAGTTTCACGATTTTTTAGGCAAAAGATTAAAATATGAGTTAAGATAGATTAAATTGGATAGTTAGTTGAGAAAGAGTCCCACTTATTTTTTTAAAAAATGATATTAATAATGTTTAAAAGTAAAATAAAGTGAAAATATGTAATTTAACTTTATTAAAGTAGACAGTTAGTGGATAATGAGTCCTCCAGAATATTTTTTTACCAAATAAGATAACTTTTAGAAGTGTATCACTTATTTTGATCCACCTATAAATGAAAAGTGTATTACTTATTTTAATATGGAGATAGTATATAACATTATAATTCTTTATGATTAAATTAAAGAGTACGTATCTTTATTTACATCTTCTTTTTGAGTTAGGCGATATTTAGTTATTTACTCTTCTTATTCATGATCTGATAATATTAACTAAAATAGGATTGAACCTATATATTTTGAGGAAATAATTCAAAATCATTACTAATTCAAAAGTCACTACTACTAAATTATCACAATAGTTTAAAAGAAGTTCCATATTTAAATGAAATCCTTACAAGAAAATTAACGTTCCTATGAGAAACAATTTGTCATTTTATCTTCACATGATATTGTTATCTACTCCCTCTTTAAAAAAAATTATTTATTTATTTCTGAATTTTTATGGGAAAAAATTCCTATCGCATAAAAAAAATTCATATATCTCATATAGATGATGTTTATTTAATAAAATAATATAATTATTAAAGATCTTACCAGTAATCAATCACTAACTATTTTTTTTTTTTAAACAAATCTTATATTTTAACCAAATTACTAATAATTTCATTATTAATTATCTCCTTAAAATTTATATTATAAAAATAAATATTTTGTTATGAGAGAAATGGAGTATATTATGTAGGCTATTTAAACTTATTAAAAGTAAGAAAACACGTGTCACATGAATCCAACAACAGCATGCCACCACTGCAACCACCGCCCATCATTTCAAACTCCATACTCTCTCTCACATCCAATTTCCTCACTGACAACACTACCAAACAATACCTTAACTCCGACACACCTGCCTCCCCCGGTGGCATGTTTCTGAAGAAAGTGGCGTTGGGTGCTACTTATATGTTTTTGGTTCTGATGGCGGTGGCGGTGGTGATAGGGGTGGGGTTTGTACGGTTGTGGGTGGAAGAACCGTTGTGTGTTGAACAAAAGTTGTACTTTGATTATACAAATGTGAATCCTTATGCAGTTTTGGATTTAGGGTTTGTGGAAAATATTGATGGTAAGTTGCCGAGATATAATGTGCCGGTTGGGCACGTATTCGGGCGGTGTTTGTGTTGCCGGAATCGGAGTATAATCGAGAAATCGGAATGTTTCAGGTATTTATGCACTATACGATTAATATAACTTCCATTTCGATCTTGTGTTAATATGTTGTATATCAAATGACAATAAATTAATTCATAATTAGGTACGGGTAGTTTGGGCTATTCAAGATCAAATTGGAAGATATTCGACATTGACTTGATTTTGGTTTGATTGAGCGAGTAGAACTTTGAATCGAGCTTGGCTCATTAAATTCTCGATCCTAGCTAATCAGTTTGTGCTATTTTTCATTTTTATTTTTTGTGTATCCGCATATTTACCTATTTATCGCACATGATTCTATTGAGTTGATCGGCTTAAAGTATCAAGTCAATTAACACTAAAGACCAATTAATATGATTTATTATGTTTCTATAATGGGAAACTAGTAGAGTAAAGCCTAGGTTGCAAGTGTCGGTTAATTAATCAATTAATTAACCAATCGAGTCGAGTTCGATTTTGAATCTAAATGTTCAACTGAGTTGAATTTCAAGTTTTGTAGTCGGGTCAAAGCACGAGCTCGTCTACGTGTCAATTCGTCTTTCAAGTGACTTATTGTTGCCTTTTTTAGGTCGTTGCCGAATCCTTATCATCAAGTATGGACACTATTGGCATTTCAAGCCACCCATGCATGCTACAATTTCGAAGCCCGCCTATCCGAGCAATGCAAACGTTCCTCAAAAGCGCACCATTAGTCTTAGGTTACACAAGCGAAATCCAAACAATGGATATACCACTCCTAAGATACAAAGAACACCATTACCCCCGAACCCAATCCATCCGAATCACCTTAATACCAAGGGCGGGCACGCCTTATATTCCACAACTATATGAGGCTAAAGTAATTGTGAGATCCGAGCTACCATGGAGGAAATCATTGGTTCGAAATTGGAAATGGACATTTTATGTTTGGACATCTTTATATACTTACCTTATGCTTCTTCTACTTGTCTTAAGTTGCTTTAGATCAATCATGTTTCCTGCCATGATAACAACCATGGCAACCGGCTCCGGCTACCAACGATTGGCGGTTTCTGATGATTCAGAGGAAGAGCCGCCACGAGCGGGTGGTGGAAGAGACCGGCCAACTTCCGAGAGCCTTCAACGTTGGAGAGAAAGTAGAAGCAAGAGAAAGGCGCGGGTTTTGGGTGGCGGGTTTTCGGGAGTTGATGTCGGGTCGGATGCAACGAGCATGAGTGTAACAAGAGGTTATGATACTACCTTGTATACCGAGGAGGTTGGGGACTCGGAGTCGGTTTGTGATCAGTGAGGTGAATTCAAGAACTTGTTTAAATGCTTTTTCTTGTTACAAATGGTAGTCCTTGTGTACATAATGTTATGAAATTTAGTTTGTTTTTTTATTATAGTGAATGATAAAAAATGAGACTGTTTAAATACTTTTCTTAATACATGACATGATATGACATTACGTGAACAAAAATCAGCCGGTATTATTCAATGTTGTGATCGTGAGGGTCAGTATCCCCCAATTCTCTCAGAGTAAAATGAATGTGATGTGCATCCAAGAAAGTTCTATCATTAGTAACAATTATATTTTTACCAAAAGTTATTTGAGTTAGGAGTATGATATGTTGTGTTAGAAATGATATTTAGTCTTACTATTTAATCATATCAATAGTTTTATCAACTTGATAGGATGATATGTGTAATCTATTAATTCTCTCTCATAATATAATTCTTTGATTTTGACATATATTTTCATTCAATGAGTAGGATTAGATGATAGAACCAATACCATTACTCTATGTTGTCTTCCATCTCTATGGTCAAAATTTTAAGTGACGCTGAACATATATGATATTTAATAATATATTGATATATAACGTTTAAACAAATCACTTAATTTAAGTGTTATTACGACAATTTAGGACCAATTATCCTCATAAGAAAATATTAAAAGTAATGGTATTTTTTTATATTATTTTTTTCTATTATATTCCTACCTATTTTGATCATTATAAGTTTTAAAATCAAATGATGATATGAGTAAAGATAATTGGTGGATGTTGAATTTTGAAGTGAGTATACTTGTGAGCATGAAGAAAATACATAAAGAAATATCATTTGTCAAATATTAAATTAGTTTATTACAATCGTAAACCCAAACGAAATGTCCCACGCACCATTTATATGCGTGTTAGTGTGTGTTTTTTAAAAACTCGCTGCATCAGAAATTGTTGATGTCTAGCTCAATGTTTCTATTAGCAGACGGCGTCGTTTCACCTACCGCTACTCCGGTGACAACCTTGCTTGAATCGCACCCTGGTTTATTCCGATCCTTGTTAATTTTCACAACTATTGCATCCATTTTTCATTTTCATGGAGTATTATTAGTTTATTTAACATCTGCAACTTGCTGATTATGATTGATTCGGAACTCTCTACTATTGCAAATTAGGTGGTGAATGTGCGTTTTTTGGAGCTGTTTGGGTGCTCTAAAGTGATAAATTTTTTCAGAATTTAAATACAAAATCAGTCCTAAATTAGTGAAGTAATTCAGCACCAATTGTAATTGATAACTAATTAGTTGGGTAACATGTCAAAAAGGGTTAATTGAATAATGGGTCATTTTAAGCCAAATCGGATTGGGCTAATTATACACTTTATTGTCTGTATTTTTAGTTCTTTTTTATAAATAGTTAATTATGATTACAAAAATAATGCTATTACAATGTTAATTATAAAGGACAAACCGTATATAAAGGTAATGAGCTCTAATTTTTTTTGTGATTTTCCTCTTTGGGCTACTTTTAAGTACGGTTTGACCCGTTCATCTTTTAGCTAAGTTGTTTTATTGATCAATTTGATGTAAAACAATTGACCCATTCATAACTAAATGTGTTAGAAATCACCATTTATATAAAATATTACCAAAAATTAAATTATACACATTTCAGGTGCTTACACTACCTTTAGAACTCACAACAACGGTTTACAGTTACTATTTTGGGAACGCCATTTACGCAGGCTTGCTTCTTCTGCAAGGATTCTTTTTGATTCCCAACCACAACTTCTATTCCAGCCCGGAATCAATCCATCATCAACATCCTTGCACCAAATACAATCTCTGGAATGGGAATCATTGATTCTGTCTTTTGTTAATGATTCAATGAAAAAAGCAATACCCGTTGTACTAAAAGAAAAGAAAAAAGAAAAAGAATTTGCTTTCACTGCTCTCGTTAGTGGAAATTTGGAAAAATTAATTATGGATAATACGGTATTTGAAGACGATGTACGTAGGGTATTTAATATGTATTTACATGTTAGTTTATATAATCCTATTTTCTTTGGAATCCCGGAAAATGGTGCTCGTTTGGCTGTTGTAGGCAAAGGGAGGGATGTTGCAAATGCAAAGTACTCGGATTGGGTTAGGTATATATATATATATATATATATATATATATATATATATATATATATATATATATATATATATATATATATATATATATATAGAAGTGGGATCCGGTGAGGACTCAAAAAACGGTGAGCACTCGTGAGGACACCTCAAAAAAATTTCAAAAAATTTCGAAAAAAAATATATATAACTCCCCATGATTATTACTACATTTGACCAAAAAAAAAATTTGAAAAAAAAATTATTATCCACTTTTTTTTGTGGATCATAATAATGATCCATATTTTTTTGTGGATCATTATTATGATCCATATATTTTTTTTTTTGGATCATTTTTGAAATTTTTTAATTTTTTTTGGATCTTATAAGCTGTGATTTTTATGTTTAAAAAAGAAATTTTTTTTTGAAAAAAGTTTGTTTTGGATCATTTTTAGAGTTTTTTTTGGAGTCCTGGCAGTCCTCACCGGTTTTTGAGTCCTCACCGGATCCGGACCCTATATATATATATATATATATATATATATATATATATATATATATATATATATATATATATATATATATATATATAGGGTCCGATTCAGCGCAGAACCGTTTAAAGGTGCAGAACCGCAGAACCATCCTAACATCCAATGTTTTCTATGTTATACATAAGTTGTAAATTTGCATACACGATGTAACCATCCTAACATCCAATGTTTCCAATTTTTTATACAAATAATATATAAATATATTTATATATTATGTGTATAAAAAATTGGAAACACCGAATGTATAAATGTGTTACAATGTGTATGGATATGTACACCTTATGTATAACATAGAAAACATTGGATGTTAGGATGGTTCTGCGGTTCTGCAGCTTTAAACGGTTCTACGCTGAATCGGGCACTATATATATATATATATATATATATATATATATATATATATATATATATATATATATATATATATATATATATATATGTTATAGAGGTGGCACGATGGGTTAAAACGGGTTCGGGTCGACATGCGTCGTATTTTTGTACGGGTGAAAACGGAATGGGCCTAGTGGATTGGGTGGACTCACAAATGTTTTTTGTCCGTTTTTAAAATTTGTTTGTAAATAGTTAATGTGTTAATTTTTTTTGGGTAAATGTTATAGAAAGACAATATACTTAAGGATCTGTCCATTTTGGTAATTACAACTTTTTAAGGTCCATTTAGGTAATTACAAGTTTTGAGTTCGCCTGCTTGGTAATTGTAGTGTTATTAAATCCCTTTTAAGTTACCAGATACTGTCGCAAAAGAAACTTTAATAACCATAATTGGTCGACTCAAATTTGTAATCATCAAAACAGACCTTAAAAAGTTATGATTACCAAAACGGGTCACTGCCTAAAGTACATTGCTATTTTATGACATTTTCCCTTAGTTTTATTAAAAGAATTATTATTATTATAATATTAATCTAAATTCTAAATCTTTGAATAAAATGGTTTAGTAGGTTGTATGAACATTAAAAGTAGACTTTGAGAAACTTTTAACCAATGTTGACCTATTAAACCCATTCCCCTTTTAGCTAATTTAAACTGGCCCGTTTAAAATAAAATAGAACCCGAATCGACGAATATATAAAATCGGTCAATTTTGCCACCTCAGCTAGAATCTGATAATATGATTACTATGCAGGATGAGAAAACCTCTGGAGAAATTAAGACCTCCATCAGTTACCGAACTTTTGCTGTCAAATGATGGAGATCAGATTCTTGAGGGTTGTTTGACAAACTTTTTTGTTATTTGTCGTAAGGTATGCTTTTAAATGTTGCAATTGTTAATTCTATTAATTAATACTAGTATGATTTTTTATGTTTAGAGGAAAGTATTGTTATCTCATGTGTATATGGTGCTGAAAATGGACTTCTTTTATATATTTTAGAGGTGTGGAAAATGGGCGGGTCGGCCGGTTGGGTTGACCAAAAATACTTTTTTTTTGTAATTTTTGAATAAATAATTAGTGTGTCAAATATGATTACCGAAGTTACATTATTTCACTAATAATCAGGTATTTTAATAAATGATTGGTTTTTTCAAATTAAAAATACACTTTGGACGACTTAAAACCGTTTGACTTTTGAAAAATTATGCATGATAAATTAAGCATTTTCCTAGATTTCATTTATTGTATGCAGGATAATAAAGAAGAAGACAATGAATTTACAGAGAAAAGAATGGTGAAAAGTAAATATATTAATAGTAAATTATTTGAATTACAAACAGCTCCCATAAGAGATGGTGTCCTTCCAGGAGTTATACGCCAAGTGGTCATTGAGTAAGTCTTATTCTACGATTTTCAGTTGCTTTTACTCAATTTATTGTTCCATTATTTTATATATTTATTTAATGACCAATTTTTTAATTTAAAAATGATATTTTTGTGGGTTGTGAAGGGTATGTTTGGAAATTGGAATCCCGGTACGGGAAGTTGCTCCATCATGGTCCAAACGTCACTTGTGGGAAGAAGCGTTTATTTCAAGTATGTTTTTTGTTTTTGCTCAAATGTTTTAATTTTAGACCCATTTATGTATCAAAGGGTTGATTAGATTAGGTTATGTTTGATCTCTAACGGGTTTAATAAACAAGATTAGCTTAAATAGAAACAGGTCAAATTGGTATTACGGTTGAAAAAAATCTCCTAAATCATTTCATTAAAAAACTTGCATTATGTAATTGGAATAATACAATTTCTTTATCTTATTTTACACAATAACTTGAAATTTAATTTTTTGGACAAACAAAAGTGTTATCACTCAACCTAACTCATTTTGACCCATTACGCGATCCACGTGAACCGCCCATTTTGCTATGAAATATTACAATCCTAAATATAACCATCTGGGTTTGGGTTTGTGTTTTCATCACATATTATGTGTATATGCTACTTTTTGAGTTAATTATTATGATCCATAAAAAAGTATAATTTTTTTACAGATAGTTTGAGGGTTTTACAGCATGTGGAAACAATTCAAGTTCCAAAATCATGGAACTCATTGGGTTCTAAAACTTGGAAGGAGGTAAAGTGGGAGGAGAAACAATTTAAGGTATGCAAAATGTAAATATTTTTACTGTTTACAAGATTATGTACTTTCATAAAGTATGTGATCTTTCTTTCTCATGAAAAAATGTATTTATTGGTACTAGGAGGGTCCTGGCAGCATAACCACATTAATCCAGGTAAAATATTGTTTATATACTTTTGTATTTTAATTTTGTACCTTTTGATGTACTAATCCTTCTAAAACCTACTGTTGTATGTATGTATCAATTTGAATGGTTTAACTGGCTAGGTGAAAGGTAAAATGATACATACATTAAAAGGCGAGTTTTAAACCTAATTTTGTGCTCATTAGCATTTAATTGTTATTGCAGGATGAGGTCATGAAAAGAGCAAAGCTTGAAGACCACACTCTTGCATCATTTCTTACATAATGTTGGTTTTATTTTATGTCAGAAATTTTTGTTGGGTTGTAGAAGAAATAGGGTCTGCATCGTGACTAATGGATGTTAAAATAAAGGGTTTTTTTTTTTTGAAAGCCATAAAATTTCATTAGAAAACAGGAAAAAGAAGTTCTAGCTAGAACCAGAAATAGACATAACAAAGAAACTTACAAAACATTGAAAGGGCTACAACACCAAATGGGCCAAACTACACTACTCCAACCTAAATTAGATTTATGTTTAACAATTGAATCTAGGGACGATCTGTCATGATTAAAAACCAATTCATTTCTGCATTTCCAAATGAATCATAACATGAAAGATACACTAGCGGAAAAAGTTTTGATTGATGACGTGTTCAATAAGTTTATATAAAAAAAAGTGAAATGAGAGTGTAAAGAGCTAAAAACCCTAAACAAGCTTATAGTCTTTAAACCTCTTAAATATGCTTATAAACTTATGATTATAAGTTTATAAACTCTACCAAATACTTCATAATCACTCTAAATAAACCCTCTCAAACACCCCTTACATACACTATAATGATAGCAAGTGAGATGAAATCCAAATATGACGAGTATTGGGGAGATGTCGAGAAATCAAATATGTTAATTTATATAGCGAATGTACTAATCCTCGTTGTAAAATGTGGTACATTGAATGTAATTATATAAGCAATTACAATAACATGTACCATAACATGAGTTCGGTAGGGTTTTTCGAGAGACATGAGATCAGTTTTGGAGGTAATTTAGATTGCAAGAAGAAATTGGTATATTATATACCTTCATGAGGAATGTTTTGAAGATCTTGATGGTTTTGAGATATTACTTTGGTGTAGGGCTGTCAAAACCTGACACGACACGACAAAAATACACGAAACGAAACGAAATTGGCACGAAACTGAAATCTGAATTCGTGTTCGTGTCGTGTTCGTGTTGTGTAAAACAAACATGAAGTCGTGTCGTGTCGTGTTCGTGTTGAAAGATTAACACGAAATTGACACGATAGTTATAATTTTGACGTGTTTTTCGTGTTTGTCGTGTTTTTAGCATGTAATAAGTAAGAAATTTGTTATTTATTTTGTGTTGTCGTGTTTGTCGTGTTTATCGTTTTTTAATCGTGTCGTGTTCGTGTTACCAAAATAAAACATTACTTCGTCTCGTGTTGTTTTCGTGTTGAATGAATTCGTGTCGTGTCGTGTCGTGTTAGCCAGCAACACGAAACGATAGCACGATTTGACAGCCCTACTTTGGTGGTTTTGAGATAAACAAAAGTTTTAGTTAATGATAAAAGAAAATATTCGATATCGGTCAAAGTCAGTTTAACTAGCATTCTTTGACAGTTCCTAATTTTCTTATTAACCAAGCATGTGGGTTTAGGACTTTAGGCCTAACTAACATCATCATTCTTTATTTATTCTTTTCCATATTTTTATCATGAGTTTCAACAAAGAACATTATTTTATACATTTATACTAGGTTATCACCCATGAAAAATCACGGGTTGTCAATGATTTTATTGAACAAATACATAAATTAATGGTTATTTGCATGATAATTAGTGGATATTAGTGGTGAGGTCTTTAATAATAATAGTTTTTTATTGTGTGAGGCCTATCAAATATGAGAAATGTGAAATTTTTTGTGGGATAAAAATTTAGAGTGAAATGGGAAGTTTTTTGTGTGACGGAGGGAGTATAAATTATTGTTTAATTTTGACCTTTAATTATTATTGATTAATTGTTAAAATTTATTTTTTGCGAGTAAAAAAAAATTAAGAAATACTTTAAACACATATTTAATTATGTATATTCGAAATTGTTTATTTGACCTTATAATAGGTAGGCGTATTACTTCCTATATATAAAACCCAAAATCTCACAAAAATTAGAAACATGGATCTCTTAAATAATATAATTTCGTTATTGATTCAGTTTAATATTACATATATATCCTTGCAAAATCCATTCTTACATATATATCCTTTAAAACCCATAAAATTCTCACATGTATCCTTTTACATAATTTAATAAAATTTAAATCATTTAAAAATTTATAAAACATAAATCTTAATCTAAATTAATGATACAATATCTTAAATACCCATAAAGGTCAAGGGTGTTTTCTTTCATCAAAGGTATTTTTTTGCCAAACTCGACAACAATATTTTCTTTCGTTGAGGGTATTTAAGCTATTTTACTATTAACTTAGATTAAGATTTATGTTTTTTTTTATTTTAAAAAAATTAAATATTATTAAATAAGGTAAAAGGACATATATGAGAATTTTGAGGTTTTTGGAAGGATATATACGTAATAATGAAGTTTGCAATGATATATACGTAATATTATAAGCTTGCAAGGACGTGTATGAAATTATCTCAAAATTTTTAATATAACTCGAACTTTGTAATTTGGTTATTAATTTTAGGGGTGACAATTTCTAACTCGACACGAAATCCGACCTGAAATGACACGAAAATAAACAGCTTTGGGTTGAGGTAAAAAAAGTTTTGGGCCAGTCTTGGATTGACTCAAGTGACCCGTTTATCAAACGGGTTAGGTTTGGGTCGATGATAATATAAATGGATCGACTCGCCAACTCGTTTAATTATTAAACTATATTTAAATATATATTTATACGTAGATTATAATTTATTAGTTCAAATATAAGTAATAGTTACATAAAAACTAAATTGACTACTTAACAATTTTGATGTTTTGGTAGTTTGATATGAATTTGTGGAATAACAAAAACTTTTTTTTTACCTGATTAACTCCTTTGATCCGCTAACCTATTTAACCCGTTTAGTTAAACAAGTTATATGAGTTAGGTTCATGTTGAAGGTAAACAATTTAGGGCTTAGATATCCGACCCATTTATTTAAACATGTTAGTATTAGGTCGAACAAAAATGTGATTGAAATGTATTTAAAAATTAATATTTAAAAAAAATAAGGATTGCAAAAATAATAATTATTTAAAAATGAAATTATATAAATTTTCTTAAAAACGAAATTAAAATATAAAAAATCGAAACTTTTATACTAATCTCATGATTATGCAAATTATGCAAATAGAAATATTAAGGTTTACAGTTTATGATTTACACACTGATATATGCAATAGTCTAGATGTTGATTATGCAGATTAGGAAAATTATGATTTATAAATTGAAACTGTGAAATTAAACAAATATTTAAGAAATGCTCTAAATTAGGAATTTAAGAATTATTTCCATATTGAAGTCAATGAAACGAAATATTTTCATATTCAAGAATTATGTCATATTAATGTGTGGTCAATATTAGTGTTGTAGTTTAGGCGGGATTTTTTTTTCATGAAAGCCAAAAAATCATTGTCATGTGTCAATGTTGTTGTCTTATAAGAAGTTATGTGGCACCCTAATGCTTCTTTTATTATATATATAGATTTTGTGGGAATTAGTTGGAATATGTTCGTATCTATTAATAGGATTTTGGTTCACACGACCTGTTGCAGCAAAGACTTGTCAAAAAACGTTTGTAACTAATCGTGTTGTTGATTTTGGTTTATTATTAGGCATTTTAGGGTTGGTTAATTTCAATGTTTTTAGACAAAAGATTATAATAAAATTAAATTAGATTAAATTGAATAATCAATAGGGATATGTAATACACATTTTAAAAGTGAAATTAATAATGTTTAAAAGTAAAAATAAAGAGATTATTTCACTATATTAATAGAGATAGTTTTTTTTTTTGGAAACGACTTTCATTATAAACAAACAACTAGCACGAAGCTAGAAAAAAACAACGTCTAGCAATTACAAGGTAAAATTAGTCATTCGGCTCAACTAACTCTAAAATTAACACGACGATTACAAATCCACAAAAAAGATACCTCTTTTATCGAATCAACCAACATGTTTCGCCGGGTATCACCATTGTTAAAAGTGATAGCATTTCTATGACGCCACATTATCCAAATCACCGTAAACACCACAGCTTCAATAATCGTCTTCGCCTTCGTATTCATCGAGCTAGTATCCAAATTAAACAAAAATATCGTCCAAGCTATCGACATTTGTATCCACAACTTGTAACCAATTACCCACCGCCCCCCATACACTTTTCGTAACCTCACAGTCCCAAAACAAATGATCAGTGTTCTCGATCCCATATCCACACATCACACATTTTAGATTATCAAACATTATACCTTTCATTAATAAATTAACTTTAGAGGGAACACGATTTAAGTTTACCTTCCAAAAAAGTATATTCACTTTCCGGGGTACTAGCGGGTTCCACCTCGTATGCACTACCGAGGAAGTAGCAAGTTATCAAGCCACCTTCTCGTACTTTTGACTTCAAACACCCTTTCTTTCCCGATATCCCAAGACCAGGTATCCGGGTCATTTGACAATGTAAACCTTTCTAATAAACGATTCAATTCATTGATCCGAGCTTCTTCTCTCCCCCCTTTTATATCCCGGACCCAATCCCATCTCAGCACATTATCACGAAACCGATCAGCCACCAAACAGTTACTATCCGAGTCTAGCAAATGAATTCTCGGAAATTCAGCCTCCAAAGTACCCGATCCTATCCAAACATCTTTCCAAAACCGAGTTTTTTGACCATTACCAACCTTCTTTTTTAAGTGAGATAATAAATCAATGCCATTACCTTTAAATCTACTCAACATTTTCAAGATTTGTGCCCAAGGTGTCGAGCCTAGCCTATTCGAATTCGACGAATCCATCGCCCCATGCTCACCATAAATCGATTTAATTACCGTTGCCCACAAACTACTATCATTTTTAATAAACCTCCAAATCCATTTGGTCACTAAGGCAATATTGAAAGCATATAAGCTCCCAATGTCGAGACCCCCATTTTGTTTAGAAGCCAAAACCGATTCCCAATTGACCCAATGTATCTTCTTTTTAACCTCGGTGCCACCCCAAAAGAAAGCGGCTCTCAACTTCTCTAAAATATAGGCAACACCCTTCGGCATAACAAACAGAGACATATAATAAATACCCATACCGCCCAACACCGTTTTAAGAAGTAAAGATCTACCTCCAACCGAAAGTGCATTAACCTTCCAACTCGATAACTTTTGCTTAAATTTATCGATCAAGGGATCCAGATTCTTCTTTCTCGACATGCAAGCCCCGACCGGGAGACCCAAATAAATAAACGGAAGCTTCCCACTACACACACCGATTAGGGCCGCCATGTTTTGCACCTCCCCCTCCGACACACCAACCCCATATAAGTTAGACTTATGCATATTTAATTTTAAACCCGAGGCCATGTGAAAATAGTGCAAAATAATAAGAAGCTTTTGCATGTTATTTAAAGATCATTCCCCCAAAAAAATTGCATCATCAGCATACAAAAAATGAGAAATAGAGTATGACTCGTCATTTACCTTCACCCCCTTGAAAATATGATTAGAAATCGCCTCTTCCATAACCACGTGAAGGCCCTCCATGGCAATAATAAAAAGAAAAGGCGACAACGGGTCGCCTTGACGAAGACCTCTTTCGAGCTTAAACTCTTTCGAGGCATTACCATTAAGAATAACCGAAGCCTTGGAGGAATGCAAGATAGCACGGATCCATTTCCGCCATTTATCCGGAAAATACATAAATTCCATCATCCGGTCTAAATATTCCCAACTTATAGAGTCATAAGCTTTTTCGAAGTCAACTTTAAGCACCATGGCGGTCTTCTTCTTCTGTTTGTACCACGAGATTATTTCGTTAACCATCATTGGGCCGTCCAAAATTTGTCGGCCTTTAATAAAAGCCGATTGCTCCTGACTGACCACCGAATCCACCACCACAGCAAGCCGTAACGCCAACAATTTTGCAATAATTTTATACTGAACACCGATAAGGCTGATCGGTCTATAATCATTTACGGCAAGCGGATTTATAACTTTGGGAATCAACGTAATGAACGAGGCATTGCAACATGTGGGAATAAAACCTGTTTCAAAAAACTCAACAACAAAGTTAAAAATATCAGATTTTAAAAGTTCCCAAAATTTCTTAATAAAAGCAAAAGTGAAACCGTCAGGGCCCGGGGCCTTATCATTTCCACAGCTCCACACCGCCACTTTCAACTCGGTCATCGTCACTTGCCCTGCCAACAAAGCCGAGTGCTCCTCAGACAACCTCTTAAATTTATCGCTTCGCCTCGCCACTTTAATAACCGGAACACAAGTGAATTTGCTGGCATAATAATCATGAAAAATCTGTTTCACGGTATGAGGCGAGGTGACCCACTCGCCATCTTGTTTCACACCTCGAATCAAAGAGTGCCTTCTCTTGCTATTTATAATCCCTTGAAAATATTTAGAATTTTCATCTCCTTCAATAGCCCATTTGACTTTAGCTTTCTGAGACAGATCCTTCCATTCTTTCGCATCTAACTTATACAAATCAAGTTTAGCAGCCTATCTTTCTGCCAGCTCATCATCTGTGACTACATTCTCATCTATCTTTTTTTCGATCACAGACACCTTCTCCACCAATTTCTTTCGTTGATCCTCTTGTTGTAATTTTATACCTTTCCACCAGTTTTTGCAATTTTCTTTCAAAAGTTTCAGTTTATCTTTAAATTTAATGAAATGACTGGTACTCGTGGACTCGATGTGCGTTTCCCAAGAAGTTTTAACCACTTCTTCGAACGAGTCTTCATCCATCCATGAGTTATAAAACCGATAAACTCTAGGACCATAATCAACCGCCTCTTGGGCCAAAACAATGGGCCTATGATCTGACACAATATCCGTCATCACATTTGCCACAAGGTCCGAACACCTCTCAAACACCCCTTCGGTCACAAAAAACCGATCCAACTTACTCATTTTCCTTCCATCTGAACTCAACCTGGTGTAAGCTGGACCTCCCATTGGCACTTCATTCAGACTACCCGAATCAACAAACCCGTTAAAATCCGCAATCTCTCTATCATTAACACCGCAACCCCACCTTTCATCCTCACTTCGAACTGCATTAAAGTCTCCAAAAATAAAACAGATTCCATCGTTTGCCCGCATATACTCAAATATCGTGATCCACAATCTTCTCTTATCCACATTACTTTGAGGAGCATAAACATTCCCCATGATACACTTCATTTTATTATGCTTCCATTCACAATGAACAAACAAAACATTTTGCAACGAAACAATACAAGAACTAGTAAACAAAGCTGGATCCCAGATAGAGATAATACCACCCGAAGATCCAACCGCACTACTCAACGCAAAGTCAAACGACAAATTCCCCCACAACTGTTTGACCATGAAAACATCTACCTTTGAAATTCTCGTTTCTTGAATGCCAAGAAAAGAGATTTTATATTTGTTAGAGATAGCGCCAATCCGTTTTCTTTTAATCACATCTCCTATTCCACATGCGTTTAATGACATTACATTCATTAATTACCGTTTCCACCTCCCATACTACTAATCATACGCTCAAGGGAGGTTTGACACCCCTCCATATCGTGACCAATGGCGAGACCAATATCAATGTACCTGCTCAAATCATCAATTAATGAAACCGTCTTGTTATTCTTTTGCATGTGACCCGTTGAGGCACATGAGTATCTTGACCCGTCTCCCTTTTTCTCCTTTTCGTTTTCGTTCCACTGATTTTTAGCCTTTTTCTCAAAACCCGGCGGTGGTGACACCGACGCCTCAGCCACTTCTTTTGCATTATTCTCCCTTTGATCCCTTTTCTCCCCTTCTCGTGTTTGATCCCCTCTTACACTTCTTTCCTCGTGACCCACATAATCTGCCGAACCCACCTCATCTTCCTTACTGTTTTCCACCGGTGCATTAACTTCATTGGCATTATTATGGTCATTTTTCTCTTGACGATTTGGAGAAATAACATTATCATCATCTATATTAATCACATCATCATCATCATGTATATCCGCAGCCCCATCATTAGATAATGATACATCATCATCATCTCCGCCCTTACTTTCCATGTCAACATTCCGAAACGTAGGTTGCCAAAGGGCTATTTCATAAACCCATACTGTGTACTTTACTTTATCGATCATCACCTCAACTTCTTCGTTAATCTTTGCGCCAATCTTGGTTTTTATACAGACTTCGCCCGTACTTCCTTCTTCCTCTTCCCCGTCAACAAACATAATCTCTCCCCAATCCTTTATGATCTTTTTTATGGCATTTATAGTACCTGCCACTAAAGGTAGACCATCCACCCTCACCCACACCACTTTATCGTCCACAAAATTTTTTTCATCGAGGTCCCGTAACTGAGTAAAATAGAAGAGCATATCTTCATGTTGTTTAAACTTAGAACACGTCAATTTGTTATCGAATTCCAACCAAATCCATGACCCCCTAATATAATGGAAATCAACATCGCTAAACCCTTCTTTAACGCACACTACTTTGATATTCTCTATCAATGAGAGTTCTCTAACTTTACCTATCAGAATTGTACCTGGGTTTTTTATTTGCATGACGTCGGTTTTTTCCGATGTCACCATCTTCTTTGTTTCTCTGGCAGGCTTATTCTTGTGTTTCTCGACCGGTTTCCCATTCTGCCTCTCTGGTTTGAACAAGTCTGCGTACGTCCTATTATTCTCCCCGTCTCGAGTTATCCCTACCGGTATAGCAGGCTCACGAAACACAGGCGATGCAGCTTCTTTTGGTTTTCGTTCAAACCTAGAACTCGACGCATATAAGTGATAGGATCCATACCATGCAGCATTGAGTTTTTCCAGCAGTGATTCCACTTTCTGAACCCTAATAAAGCGCACGAAGGCAAATCTGCGTCCAATTTTAGACAGTTTCTGCGGGATGAACACATCCGCCACCGTCCCAAATACCGCCATGGCCTTCCATAAGTCCTTCAGATCCCATAGACGTGGAAAATTAGTGACGTAAAACGTTTTCGAGATATTTTTAAGATCCAATTCTTCTCTCCGCAGCACAAAACTCTGGTTACCATTGTTCCCTGGCTGCCGCCTTTGCGTATTGTATTTAGACATCGTGTAAGACCCCCCCCCCCAACACCCCCCCCACCGTCGGGAGTATCCGGAGATCACTCAATATTCGAACCCTTGTCGTCGGAGTCGCCCAGAACCCTAGGCGCCGTCAGTTTTGTTCTCGTATTGTTTTTTTTCCTTTATTAATAGAGATAGTTAGTTGGTATGAGATCATTATCTTTTATCAAATGAAGTAAATTATCAAAGTTATCACTTATTTTAAAACTACTAATAATAGAAAGTATATCACTTATTTTGAAACGAATGAAGTAATAACGTTATTCATCACCTATTCATTGATAGTGTTTTTTTAATAAAAATTTGAATAAACTATAGTCTTATAAATATATTATTATATAAATATAAATACGAAGTATGATATGTATTCTTGCAAACTCGTCGCGTACTATCAAAACATATTATCTTTTAAACATTATTTTAGTGTGAGAAATTAGTTACTTACCTACCATTGGAGTGAAGGATCCATATCCCAAACCCTAACCCAAAAGGCTAGAATCATGCCTTTTAGCTCTGACTTCTCGTACCAAACACACATTCATCGCACCTAGACGTTTTTCCACTGAAATGATTCTTCATGCGTGTATCAGGCCTTCAATTCGAATAACAACACTTTACAAAACCTCACGTTTAACTCACATTTCTGCAAATAATCACACCAATAGCAGTAGTCTCTCTGCTAGGGCATCTACAATTTCAACTGTTTCGACTGCTCAGGAACCAGTTGTTATGGCTCAACATGAATTGCAGGTTAACTCTTCTTAATTGAAATTGATTGTATTGTTTGAATCTAGGTTATTGATTTCAATTTGTGGTGAATTGCTGCTGTTTGGGTATGTATTTTATTTAAGGTTTTGCGATTGTGTTTATTCGTGTATTAGAGAAGAGAATTAGCTTAGCAATTAATAAGGCAGATCGGGGATTATTGAATTTAGGAACTTTGAGGTATTAGATTACTTAGAAATTGTGCTATTCTTTTGAATTTGCGATTGATTGTACTGTTTGAGTCTAGGTTTTTATATCAGCTCGTATTGGATTGTTGTTATGTGTTTAGTTTAGGGCTTTTCGATCGTGTTATTCATGTATTACAAAAGAGAATTAGATTTGAAGTTAATGAATAATTCTATTTGGAATCATGAAATAATTAGTTCGGATTGGGGATTATTGACTTTAGGAACTTTGAGGTGTGGAATTACTAAGGAATTGTAAATTTTCTACTATGAGAGCTATCAATTTTACTCCATTACTTCTATGTTTTCAGTCTATTATATGGATGTATTTGATGTCACACTGTGATTGCTCTTTTATCTCTGTAATATTGTAGAAGTATATGCTTGTTTTAGGGTTTGTTTATCCAAAAAAAGAAACTGATCATTTGATCCTCTAAATAACCTATTATTCGTTTCCAGGTTGCAAAGCGGCTGGAGAAATTCAAAACTACAATCTTCACACAAATGAGTTCACTCGCAATCCAACACGGAGCAATAAACCTAGGTCAAGGATTCCCTAATTTCGACGGTCCAGATTTCATCAAAGAAGCCGCCATTCAAGCAATCAAAGACGGAAAAAACCAATACGCACGCGGTTTCGGTGTTCCCGATCTCAATGCCGCCATTGCCGCCCGTTTCCACAAAGACACCGGTCTTATAGTCAACCCCGAAGCCGAAATAACCGTCACTTCCGGCTGCACGGAAGCAATTGCCGCCACTATTTTAGGTCTAATCAATCCGGGAGATGAAGTAATCGTTTTCGCCCCTTTTTATGATTCATATGAAGCTACATTATCAATGGCGGGCGCCAAAATTACATGCATTACCCTCCGCCCGCCCAATTTCGCGCTCCCGATCGAAGAACTCAAATCCAAAATTTCAAAAAACACACGCGCGATTTTAATGAACACGCCACATAACCCAACGGGTAAAATGTTCACCCGTGAAGAACTTGACCAAATATCGTCTTTATGCATTGAAAATGATGTTTTAGTTTTTAGCGACGAAGTTTACGACAAATTAGCTTTTGAAATGGACCATATTTCAATTGCGTCACTCCCCAATATGTATGATAGAACCGTGACATTAAACTCGTTAGGAAAAACGTTTTCTTTAACGGGTTGGAAAATCGGGTGGGCCATAGCCCCGAAGCATTTGATTTGGGGGGTTAAACAAGCACATTCGTATCTAACTTTTGCCACATCGACACCTATGCAATATGCGGCTGCGACGGCTTTGCGGGCCCCGGATTCTTACTATGAGGAGTTAAGGAGAGATTACAAGGCGAAAAAGGAAATTTTGGTTGAGGGATTGAAGAGTGTTGGGTTTAAGGTTTACCCGTCAAGTGGGACCTACTTTGTGGTTGTGGATCATACGCCTTTTGGGCTTCCGGATGACGTGGCGTTTTGTGAGTTTTTGATTAAGGAAGTTGGTGTTGTGGCGATACCAACGAGTGTGTTTTATTTGGATCCGAGTGAAGGGAAGAATCTTGTGAGGTTTACGTTTTGTAAGGATGAGGAGACGCTTAGGAGTGCGGTTGGTAGGATGAAGGAACGGTTGATACGGAAGTGATTGGGTTATGTTATGGATTGTACGGATGTCTTTCCCGTATGTTTACGTGTTGTTTTTTTTTTTTTTAATTTGTGTTTATTGTTACATTGGAGTTTTATAAAACAGGAGTTTATGTTTATGGTTACATTGCACATTTATGAAATAAAATTGAAGATATTGGGTCCGGTTCAGGTTGGATTTTTATGTTTCAGTTGCAACTTGCAAAATTTGAGTTTATAGCAACATGTTAGGACTCGTTTATAAAACTGTTTTGGCCAGACTGAAAGACCGCAGGAATGAACGTCAAAAATCTGTTTATGTTTGTTCCTTTAATAACGAAATGAATAGAAATGAAGTTCCTTCCAAATTAATATATACACTTTCCTATTCAAATAAGTGATATATTTTCCTTTTTAGGGTAATTCAAGATAAATGATACATTTTGAAAAATTACCTTATTTGGTAAAAAAAGTGTGACCCTCACCCACTAATTATCTACTTTAACAAAATGAAATGACTTCTTTACCCTTACTTTTTATTTTTAAACATCATTAACCTCACTTTATTCAAAAAGTAAAGGACTCATTCCCTACTAACCATCTAATTAATCAAATTTAATCATAATTATAAACTTTTGCTTTAAAACTCGTGAAACCCAAAGTGTATCACTTATTTTGAATCGGAGGAAGTAACAAACTTCTAGCCGAACAAGTCATGAACTCTTTGGTGAATGTTCGGTTCATTTATAAATTTTACTATTTTAGCTAATACTATTATTTTTTACATCGTTTTTTTAATTCTAAATATAGCATGTTAGGCAAAACGAGCTGGAAACCGAAACTTTTATTTATAGCTAGGAGTTATAACTTTTAATTTCATAAATTTGATTTTTAAGGATAATATGACAATTTTTATTCAAAAAAACTCGTAACTTCTTTTAAAAAAACTTTTGAATTATATTTACTAGACTATAACCCGTGATAAATCACGGGCTGCTTATAAATTTTTTAATAAATATAATATATCAACCAAAGTAAAAAAAATGTAATAGATAAGTCAGTATTAACATTTCTCCCTTTGTTGAGGTGGCAAAACATGTGAGTTGAGTAACAAATTAACAATCAAAATAGGGGCTTTTAAATAGGGCTGAATGGATCCGATTAGGTTGATCAGAAACATCTTTTTTGTCCATCATTAGTCCTTTATAACTGCACTCGTGAATCCATCATAACAACTGAATATGTACATATATTGATAGTCAAACTTTTTTATTGGCATTCAGAGTGGCATTAATCTAACTTTTGTAAGTATAATTTTTATCAAAAGTCAAAACTCAAAGCATAGAAATCCATATGTGTGCATGGCATGAAATTGACAAATTATGTCTTCAATCTACACAAATTAAGCAGCATCCATATTTATTGTTAAAATAGCCATCTGCATCAAATTTATCAATATCAGGAAACAAATTTGAAATTAGGACATCATAATTAGGATAGCAACGAATTGCACAATGAGCACGACAAGGAGGGCATTCATTGTTCCTACCATGTATCAATTACATAAATTTTATCATGACTATGGTAATTTTGAAGTAAAATCTTTGGAGTAGAGAGCCAGAATCAATTTGAAATGCATGTAATATATTCTTACCCTATATGATTATAGAGATAAAGCAATAGAGAGAATAAAACTGAAATCTTTAGAGTATGCTCCTTCATAAAATTACAAGTTATTAAAATTACTGACCCATTAAGCTCTAAGTTTCAAAGCAGATAATGTAATAACTGTCACGTATGTTCCTTCACCAATATGCTCCAATTTCCCGAAACAGTCGCACTTCAAGATTCATATATGAAATTTATAGATGTTGCATTTTTTTTAAAATACAGCAAAATTTTACCTTAAACCAACTTGTAACGGGTCAACAACATTATTGTACATGAAAGAGAATAACAACGGGTCGGGCTCCATGTTGACAGATGACAAGACCACAAATGAACCACTGTAAATTTCCTGTAATTCTTTTTACAAAATAGAAAATGTATAGTTTGATCCGTCCAAAAAATAGATAATATTAACATTAAAAAGACCCACAAAATTGACCAAAACCAATCAGACCCATCACCAACCCGCTTATTTTTCAAATTGTGTACAAACTTTATAGTTAAATGGATGACAACATTATCGAATTAGCCTAAATTTTGGTTGTCGCTTACCTGACGACAATTATAATAAAAAATGAAGTATATTATATCAATAAAAATATAACTTTTTGAATAAAATGATCTAGGAGGTTTTTTGTGTTTACCTGACGACAATTTGGACAACTTTAAACCCACTTGACCCATTCTATCAAGTCGTCTTGTTTTCTTTAAACCTATTTTTTACCTGTTAGAGATAAAGCAACAGTTTTAGATTTATTTGATTTTGAATGGACCACTACAAACATATTATCTGATGGAGATCCTCCTCATCCATATACATGATCAAATATAGAAGAATGTAAACCCATTAGCAGTTGCATTTGGCAAACCAAGCTTTTAAACCTTCATTTCTGTCAATGATTTGGCTTTATATCATAATATGTAACTACTTGCTCATCATATTAGTTTGACATATTTCAGTGAAGTTAGTTTTTTCTTTTCTTTTCAATAGTATCCTTTTAGAGCATGCTTTCCTATTTTAGTGAAGTTAGTATTTTGTTTTACTATATTTTAGGCAAGAGTCAGACAATCACAAAAGTTGTATTTAAAAGCTTTGTTCCAAAATGCTTAGCTTCCCTCCCAAATGCATCAGGAGAAACCTCATTACAAGTTGATGAGGCTGTAATCCTCTTGGCTGTTGTTGGTTCTTGTGTGGTTCTTCTTCTCATTGATGGTGCCTATTCAAACAAACGATTGTTAATATAGATTGCATAAAAACTATAAAAAAAAGCATAAATCCAAACAAAATAATTAAAATTAAAGAAACATTACCTGGATTCCAGCAAAATAAACTTGAACAAACTGGATAGAAACACGAAGTGAGATACCATCACGAACTTGTTAAACAATGGCTTCCATTGGCTAAATGCACCCTAAGGTTTAGCTTCCAGCAACTGTCAAATTCTATTTGGGTCTCTAAATATACTTATAAGACAAATGAAACTCTTTTTGTCCAGAAACTTTAAATATACTTATAAGACAAATGAAATTGCACATGCATATACTTAAATTCAGTAATCAAAACAAATGAAAACAAAACAAAATTGGAAAGTTCTAGTAAAGAACCAAAGTATATGGTCCCTGCTAAAAAAAATATCTCTACAATTTCATAAAATCATAAAAATACAACGGAAATAGTGAACTGAAGTAAACTGAAATATAAATGATATAAAATTGTTGGGTGTAATTACCTGTGTAAACACTTTCAAAAAGTAACTTGTGCTGCAAGAGGAAAATGGACAGGAATATGAGGATGAGACTTTGTAGTGCCAATATAAAAGAGAGCTGCAAGCTGAAATGATAATCAATGTTTTCAGTATGATTTAAAAACAGTATGATTATAATGTAATATTTGCATAGAATTTCCATTTGCCTGAATACTCAAAAATTCATTGTCAGCAACCATAGATTTATCAAGCTTATCCTTTGCCTGACTACTCAAAATTCATATCAAATTAATAAATTAAACAAATTTTGAAGTTGCCACTTAAAATTTATAAAATTGTCTCAGATAAAAATTGCATTGGAAGTGATGATTACACATTGAACATACGCAATTCATAATACTCAATCAAGAACAAACAAACCCTAAACCTAATTTGAAAAGCATAAACATACATTACAACATTATACAGTAAACACACATCAGCAGATTAATAACCAATAATTGCTACAATTGAATTCTACTTCTGCCTACCAGAATCGTAACCGTCTTGAAAGCAATGGAGAACTTCAGAAGAAATTGAGAACGGCTTCATTCCTACTTCCAATTCCAATCACTTCGACAATATCCACGTATCTTCCCATAGATCCATATCCCTGTCTCTGTTCAATATTCGTGTAACGATGAAGAATGTTTATCAACAATTTTAAAAAATTGATCGTGCAAAATTGAGAAAGTATTTTCAATTCTGAAATCCCTAACTTGAAAATTTGATAAGTAAATACTGAATCAGCCAATTTCAACCGTAATCATAAACCCTAAATCATGACTATTCAAAGCGGAGAACGATTTAGGGCTGAATTCAAAAGTGGAAAATAATTCGGCCACTTCTACATCAAGACGGTGAAAGAAAAACGTTGATGTAAACTGTAGAGTGCTCCGGATTTATTGGCACACGTCTTGAAGAAAACTTATTGCAGCCTCGAACCGGTTAGCATGTGGATGTGGCATAAACGTGGCTAGAAGAAAACTGAAAATGCAGAGCTGGATTAAACGTGGCATACTTGACTCAGCAATGACTTGGCAAACAAATTCAAAAAAAGTTTCCTTTATTATAGATAAAGATATTTTTATTTTGATTTTGAAATCTTTCTGTAGTTAAAGCCACAAACATAACCGTAGTCACTATTCCCATTTCACAACTACTTTTTCTAATAAAACCCCTAAACTGATAGTTTGCATATTTGTCCCAATATAAAAATAAAATATTGATCGACAATATGGGAGAGTAAAATCCCAATAAGATCTACAGGGTCAACTTTCCTTCACCTTTCCGATCCACGGTACCTCACAATTGAATCAACCATTACACCATACGCGCTCACACTATTATATAATCCTCATTTGCTACAAATGCAGCAGCTAATACACTTATAGTAGCTGCATTTCATTTCCAGATCTCAAATCTGCAATTCTTCGTAGATCTGCCGACAAAATCATGAATTCGCGTGTAAATTATGGCTTTGTTATTCTGTTCATCTTCGTTTTCATCGCTGCATCTCGTGCTTATGCACAGGTACACTCAATTTGTGATTATTGATTCATATTTGTATAGGATTTAAGGTACGTTATTAAGCTGTGTATAATTGAATTTTTTATTTTAATGTGTTCAATATCAGGATGTTGCAGGTGATAATGATGACGAAGAATCGACCAGATCATTTGTAGATCTAGGCCGGCGTAGCAAAGTTAGTTTCCAAAACCCTAACTTTTTTTAATTTGGTTAATTTCGTTTAATGTATGTTATGAAAAAGGCACTATTATTTAGGGCTAAATTAGACCACAATGTATCTAACTATACACCTTGTATTAAACTTACAAAACTTACATTATGATGTAATTCGGTGGCATCAAATAGTAAAAGAAAATTATGTAAGTTGGTTACATGAAAATGTAAGTTTTAAATTACAATACATACAGTAATCAAATGTGCATGTAATTTTGGATGTTAGTGTATAACAGTAAACTCAAGCGGATCCAAAATATAAGTGATGGTTTTGTGAATTGACTTTAAATTGATAAATACTCGTAGGCTTTCTGATACAAATTAATGTGTGTGTGTGTGTGTGTGTGTTATTACATGCAGGTTGTTATGGAGAAAATTAAAAACAATGTCATAATTGACAAGATCGATCCAACAACCGTACTCGATTTGGATTCTGGTCTTGGTGTTGTTGATGCATTTGTTTCTAGTTTGTCAATGATCCTTGTCAGTGAGGTGTGTGTTCATTTCTTAATTTCTCATCAATGCTGAAGATTATTGTTATATCAGACAGACATATATTACTTAAGCTTTAAATCTAAATGATATTTTTGTTCCTTTTTTATTATTCCGTGTAGATTGGAGATGAGACTTTTATTATAGCAGCTCTTATGGCAATGCGTCATCCGAAGTCAATTGTTTTGTCTGGTGCACTCAGTGCACTGTTTGTAATGACAGTACGTTTGCTACTATTATTTTGATAGATATTCTTGTTACAATTTTCTAAAGAATTATATAATTATGCATCTATAATTACAACCTTTTATTTGTTTTTAAGATAACTGTAATGACGTTTAGTTTGGTTTTACTTGGTATGTAGATACTTTCTACAGGGTTAGGTAGGATCGTTCCAAATTTGATATCAAGAAAGCACACAAATAGTGCTGCTACAGGTATGTAATTGATTATTTCTTGCTTAAATGTGAATTATTACATTACTAATAACAACTAATGATGGCAATTTTACTTACAAATGGGTCACATGGGGTTGTGTTTTACTAAGAACAGGGCTAAAAGGGAACGCTTCAAATGGGTTGAAGGTCGCCCAAAGTTTTCTTTCGATGCATAAAACCTTAAAAATCATCTTATTTCAAGATTTAGATTTATAATTGTAATAATATTGGTTTTAGAATAATACATAAAGCATCATTATTTATAAAAACAGAATTAAAAAATGGACAAAAAGATTTAGAACCTTATCATCATATTCAGATTTCATATAAAGATTGCCAGACATCTAAACTGCTTTTTTTTTGTTTATTTTTTTATTATTATAACTCTAATTTGTTGTCCTATAATGCAGTTCTTTATGCCTTCTTTGGGTTACGTTTGCTCTATATTGCTTGGAGATCAGATTCAAAAGGAAATCAGAAGAAAGAGATGGAGGAGGTATGTTTGTTTTACTAAAATCAGGTTGTTTTTGTTGATCAAATGTTTTTTTTTTGTGCCTAAAATAACAACCTATATTTACGATTGTTTATATTTATCCAATGTACAAATTGTTGTCCAGTTGGGTTATTAGAAAACGGCTTTGTGTCCCATTTGGGTTATTAGAAAACGGCTTTGTGTCCCATTTGGGTCATTCGGAAACCTACACATGATAAGCCGATGATGTGGCGATAATTGAATGACCCAAAATGGGACAAAAAAAAATGACACATCACTTGCTACTATGCCACCTCAGCAAGTTATTGCCATGTAAAATATAATTACGTTGATTTATTAATTATTGTTATATTTTGCTTATTATATAACTCTTGGGTTATTGAGAAATTCTAAAAGATATTTAAAGATATTGAGAGGGATATGAACTAGCTGCAGATGTACGAATGTAATAACTAGTTTGATGAAAAGGACTAATCACAATTATTTTTATCACTTGCTAATTAAACATCAAATATATTCAACTGATTAAAATTTCGATAATAAGTGTTTTTTAGAAATTAAGTCTATAAATTTTTACACAAGCTTATAAAATTATACTTCTTCCGTATCAAAATAAGTGACACAAATTGGCTTACACATTTTTTGAGGTAAAAAATTAAAGTAGAGGTTAAAATAAATTAAAGTACATAGTTAGTGGAGAATGGGTCCCACTTTTGTTGAATAAAGTGATATTAATGAGTTTTAAAAGTAAAAGTAAGGGTATAAGGGTAATTTCAATTTATTAAAGTGGATAGTTAGTGGGTATGAGTCCCACTATTTTTACCAAATAAGGAAAGTTTTCAAAGTGTGTCACTTATTTTGATACACCCCAAAATGAAAAGTGTGTCACTTATTTTGATACGGAGGAAGTAGTTGAAATCTAAAGACATTAGTGGATCATTAAGTAACATAGTAATTTTTGTTCACGCATTATTTGTGTCTCAGTTTTATTTGTAAATGTATTTTCCTACAATTTGACAAAATAAACAACTAAATATATACAGGTAGAAGAGAAACTCGAGTCTGGACAAGGAAAAACAGCTGCCCGCCGATTCTTTTCTAGATTCTGCACTCCTATTTTCTTGGAGGTATGTTCAATGTCACAGTTCATCAATATTAGCATCTGAATAAAAAATTATAAATTATAAATATTATATATCATAATTTATAGACCATGATCTTCTGAGGTTGAAGATTAATTAGACATCTAGCAACAACATGTTTGATTTTTTATTTATTCCATTCTTGTCGTATTCTTTTAAAACTAATGATATAAAAAATAAAATTAAAATTGGTAAAAGAAACTAATGAGTTTCTTGTAATGTGCTTGCAGTCATTTATTTTGACATTTTTAGCAGAGTGGGGTGATCGAAGCCAGATAGCAACAATTGCTGTAAGTTTTTTCTATTTATTTCCAATAATGGTTTTGGCCAAATTGACACATACACAAAAAATTAGTAAAAATAAAAAGCTACTTTTAGTGACACTAATACCCTTAATTTAATTTGCAGTTAGCGACACATAAAAATGCAGTTGGTGTAGCTTTCGGGGCAACAATAGGTCACACTATTTGTACATCAATAGCAGTAATTGGTGGAAGCATGTTAGCATCAAAAATCTCACAAGCGACAGTTGCAACAGTTGGTGGTTTGTTATTTCTTGGGTTTTCTTTATCATCATATTTTTACCCACCTCTATAACCGATATCATTCTGTAGATGCAAAAGCAAAATATAATTCTTATCTATAACTTTGTTTTTATTCTTTTTTGTATTAGTGTATGTCAAACTTATATTAATCAATTTTATTTAAATAGATGTTTTAGGGCAAAATACACTTCGATGTATCTAATTATAAACGTTTTACTATTATGTGCATTGTTTTTTAAGACTTACGTTTTATGTACAACTTTCAAATTATATTTTTTGATGAATATCTCCGTCTCAAGATAAAAACAAAAACACGCAGTTAAAGTAATTGTGTATTGTAGTTTTAAATTAGTTGAAAAACAGTTTTACCCTCTCGGAAATATATAACTAATGTAGATTTAAATTAGGTGAATGATATTCTCATTTGACATAATTTTAAAAGGGGTTGACTATTTAAACATCTCTTTTTATTATTTGGACACCCCAAAAATTCCTAATAATTTTTATACATTCCCCATCATACTCCGTCGCTAACCATCATCTTTACCAACTCACCCGTATCGGAATTAGCTTGACCACCGCCACTGCGCACTCTGTCATTCACTTCGCCATCACCAACTTACAGTACTTTTCCGCTCATTCCGCCTCCACCAACTAACTACACCGCTAACTGCACCACCACCATCACATCTTCCTCTCAACACCACCACCACCACTGCCCACCATCAGTTTTAAATTTTAGAAAAACATGGATAATCATGTTAGTTAATTGTTTGTGATACCAATTTTCAAGTTTTAATTTTAGTTAGAGCGTGTATTTGGTATAGAAGGGTGTCCAAATAGTATAGAGAGGTGTTCAAATAGTAGGTATAAGCTTATATTGCCTTGAATGAGTATTGTCTTATTAACAAGGGTATATATAACAGTACATATACAATAACTTTACAATATAAGAGATTTACTATATCAATATTATTAACTAGATCGAGAATATCAATATTATTAACTAGAGGATATCGTGTATATCCTTTCCTATTACCCCCCACAAGCGAAGACGGGGGAGTGCCCACGCGAAGCTTGGCTCGAAATTATTCAAAAAGTGGTCTTGGTAAACTCTTGGTAAATATATCGGCGAGTTGTAAGTGAGTTGGAATGTACTTGGTAACAAGTTTTCCGGATTGAACAAGCTCACGAACAAAGTGGTAATCAATATCAATGTGTTTGGCTCGTTTGTGTGATATAGGATTTTGACTTAGAAAAAGAGCACTTTGATTGTCACACAAGAGTGTAGGTCGACCGCTTGGTAGCACATGTAATTCTCGAAGCAATTGAGTTACCCAAATAATTTCTGATGCAGCATTAGCTAAAGCACGATATTCAGATTCACAGCTGGATCGTGAGACAGTTGGTTGCTTTTTGGCACTCCAGGAGACAAGATTTCCACCAAGAAAAATTGAGTAGCCATAGGTGGATCGTCTAGTTTCAATACATCGAGCCCAATCAGCGTCAGAATAGCCAAGAATGGTGGACTCGGGGGTGTGCAAAAAAGATAAACCATAAGAATTGTACCCTTGACATATCTAAGAATGCGTTTGACAGCTTGAAAGTGATCTTGAGTTGGAGATTGTAAAAATTGGCTTACTTGATTGACGGCATATGAAAGATCGGGCCGTGTAATGGTGAGATATTGTAGAGCTCCAACGAGAGATCGGTATAAAGTTGTATCTTCAAATGGTGTACCTTGGCTTGTCAGATAATTCGATGTAGAGAGAGGAGTGGCGACGGGCTTAGCATCTAACAAGTGTGCCCGAGCAAGAATGTCATGTGCGTATTTGGATTGGCTGAGAAAAAGGCCGGTATCGTGATGAGTAACTTCAAGACCCAAAAAGTAATTGAGTTTGCCAAGATCCGTGATAAGAAATTCCTTGTTTAGCCGATTGATGAAATTCATTGGTGTTGGAGTTACCTGCCATGGAAGACAAGAACCAGAGGTGAATGAAGAAGATGGGTAGGGGCGACACAAAAAAATTAGGTTTTAGGGAGAGATTGATAACGTGGCTGATACCATATAAGCTTATATTGCCTTGAATGAGTATTGTCTTATTAACAAGGGTATATATAACAGTACATATACAATAACTTTACAATATAAGAGATTTACTATATCAATATTATTAACTAGAGAATATCGAGAATATCAATATTATTAACTAGAGGATATCGTGTATATCCTTTCCTATTAGTAGGATCCATTTAAAAATGGACAATTAAGTTGGTTGTTTTTATAAAAACTAAAATGGCACGGTAAACAGTTATTTATATGTTTGGGACAAACTGAAAATAAGGTAAATGGATATTTTGGATTGTGACAGTACTAAACTTTCAAAAGTTATTGGTTTATTTATCGGCTTCTGTTGATAACATTTGCCGTTTCAAATAAAAAAAAAAAAAAAAAAAAAAGTAAAACGAGAAATTTGAGTTGGTTTTATAAAACTGTCATTAAAAAGGTAAATTACTTCCAAAGTGAGATTTTAAAGTTTATTACAACAAAATGTAAGTATTGTTAAACTTTTGAGACGAGTTCTTGAGGCCGGTTTATTTCGAGTCTTATGTGTAAAGCTCGGCTTGTGGTGGATTTTGCAGGTTTAGGCTCAGTTCGTTTAGGCTTGCATATACAAGGAATATATAACTTTTATGTATATATGATCATTATTATATGCTATAAATATTTATGTTTTGTTATATTATATATAAATGCATAATGTATATACAAATATAGTAATAGTAATATATAATATACAAAATTGGTTATATAATAAATGCTTGTTTAAGTTTGCAAGTCTAAATGAGCCGCTCCATATCCGAAGCTCATGACTTATTTAATAAACAAGCTCCAAGTTAAGCTTAATCGTTTAACTCGAGTGTTTATCGAGTATTTAACGAGCTAAGTTCGAGTAGCTCGCAAACAACTCGACCCACTTACACCTCTTATAATAAGCTCATGACTTATTTAATAAACAAGCTCCAAGTTAAGCTTAATCGTTTAACTCGAGTGTTTATCGAGTATTTAACGAGCTAAGTTCGAGTAGCTCGCAAACAACTCGACCCACTTACACCTCTTATAATTAAGTGCGTAACCGGATATGTTTCATAGTAATTTTCCTTGTGACCTAACTGGTTTAGGTTCTTCCGGTTCCATTTGCTTCTATTTTCGGTTTTATCTTAATTTTGTTTGATTCGGTTCACACTCAGATAAATAAGGCGATCTTAAAGACGTGTAAACGTACATGGTACATATGATTAAAGCAATTCGATACATTATAAGTCTGAAGCAAAACATGCACACACCTATTTGCTTTATCTTCATTTTTGGTACTCATTTATAACGAAAGCTTAGAAGGTTGTCACCCTTATTTATGAGCTTTGACATTATAGCATTCACCCATGCTACCAATTATACATGTACCATAGCGTATGCCAAAGAAATGCCACAGAAATTAAATATAATAATTTTATTATATAATAGATAATAATATGCACATGAAAAAATGGTAATTTTTTATAGAAAATACTAATAATAAAAGTAAAGTATAACTAACTGAAAAAATAAAGAGAGTATATAGATATTGTTACTCGGATATAAACTATTTAAAAATTTATATTCCTTCAAGACATTAATATTAAATAAATGTTAACATTTAAGTTTTGTTAGTCATTTTTTTTTTTTTCAAAAGCTATTCACGTACAAACGAGCTCGAAAAAACTGAACCGGACATGTAATCAGTTCGTTTTTTGGTTTTGATAATTCATCATTTTCGGTTTCGGTTTAGTCATCGGATAAGATAAACATTTACGCTAAAAAACTGAACCGAAACCGAATCGAACCAAAACCTAATACATATAATCGGTTTGGTTTCGGTTTTGAAACTTCATCATTTTCGGTTTTGATTCAGTTTTTGACCGTGCTCACCTTTACTAAATATTGACATGACTATTTCCGGATATTAAATAAATTAGTAACAAATTGATGTCCAATAAACTAGATAAGTCGCAATAAATAAATAGCATACATAGCTATTGGAAAGATGCATTAATAATTTTGAAAATGACTCTCGTCTTTAAACCTACTGTCACCGATTGACTCGTTGACCCAAGCATTAGAAAATGGCTTCGAACAATGTGACCCATATAGGCTTTGAAACCAAAAATTAAAGTAATGGCCCTTTGAAACGAAAATATAAGAATATTATATGAAAGGTTTAAATGAACTTAGAGAGTGAAATTAGGGTGGGCAATTTCTGACCCGATATGAAACCCGACATGAAACCGACACGAAAATAAACAGGCTTGGGTTGAGGTAAAAATAACTGGGTCAGTCTCGGGTTGAGTCAGCTGACCCGTTTACAAGGTTCTAAATAACGCAAGGCGCGGCGTGACGGTACCATCAAGCCTCAAGACATGGCGAGCCATGGCGAGACATGGCGTTTTTCAAGGCGTGATTTAAGGCGGCAAATTCGTATATAAATTATAATTTATAACATTGTTAATCAATTGTTTTCTTCATTTTCGACCTATACAACGATTCTTATAACTAAATAACTATATATATACCTATATATATGGTTTATATAACTCAATATCTTTAATACGCTTAAAAACACAGCTTATGACGGGTAAAAATGAGTCAAGTTGGACCTTAACATACGCCAAGCCTTAACGTCCAAGCTTTGGACCAAGGCGTGGCGGCATGGTCAAGCCTTAATCTTTTTCGAGACATGGCGAAGGCAAGGCGGGCTTTTTAGAACTATGCCCGTTTATTAAACACGTTAGGTTCGGGTCAGTGATAATTTAAATGGGTCGACCCGCCAACCCGTTTAATTATTAAATATTTTTAAAAAAATATATATTTATACTACTTTATAGTTTACTAGTTAAAACGTAATTAATAGTTAGATAAAAATTAAAAATGTTACTTAGTAATTTGGTGTTTAGTATTTTGTTATGAATTTGTGTAATAATAACAACATTTTGACTTGTTTAACCCGTTTAACTTGTTTGACCTGATAACCTATTTAACCCGTTTTATTAAATGGGTTATATGGGTTAAGTTTGGGTTGAAGTTAAACAGGTTAGGGTTGAGATATCTGACCCGTTTATATAAACATGTCGGTTTCGGGTTGAACGTTTCTGACCCGCCAACCGGCGAACCCGAACCCGTCAACCTGAATCCGACCTAAATTGCCACCCCTAGGTGAAATGATGTATATTATAGATATAATTATAGTTATTATTATCGGATTATTTAAGAGTTAAAAATTTAGTGACCGGTAATCTATACAGAAGTTGAGTTCATTATCAAAGTGTTAAAAAAGGAAAATGGTAATTGGAGCAATATTTATTGTTATTAAGATGTTAGAACTGGTTTAGTGGTTGAATTTGATATACTGAATTCTCACAAGATTGCAGATCAAATCAGAGCATAAAATACCCTCTTGTAGCTATGGATGCCGAATCCGAACTACCCGCAAAAAGTATGTTACTATGTGATTAATTGGCTCACACACAGGAAGTCATAACTTAAATTACCACAAAAAATTAATTAATAATCACTCTCTACATTTATAGTATTATTTATCCATCAATGAAAATACTCACAAATTAGTATCTATTAAGTTTTTTAAATACAATTATTTCCAGTCATTATTATATCTCTTATAATAATAATAAAAATAGTATTTTAACATATTTAGTTATTATTTTATAATTTTATAATTATTAAGTAGATAAAAATAGTTTATGTCACATTTATAATTTTAAAATGACAAAAATAGCCTTTGAATAACTTTTAAATTACACGAATGGTCCCTGTGGTTTACACAATGTTTTGGATTTGGTCCCTAAGTTTCAGTAATTACACTCGTGGTCACTGTGGTTTGCACTTTGTATTGCTTTTGGTCCAAAATCCTAACGGATGTTAAATTGGACTGTTAAATATTTTGAATTGATGAAAATACCCTTTACTTCTTCCTCTCTTTTTTATGTTCTTCCCTATTTGTCATGATGGGTTGAAGAAGGATCACAGATCTGTATCAAGAACACCACCATGAATATTATCTGTATCGAGTTCAACCATTAGGTTTCTGGTAAAATTAAATACGAGTTCAACTATCAGAAGATTTGGGCAGCAACAGCGACGAATCTGGGTGCTTACAGACCACCATCGTAGAAGACCCACCGACGATTTAGGGTTCTTTGATTGGCTTTTCCGTCGGTCAGATAAAATCCTTCTTTTGATTAGAGTTTCTCTTTGATTTTTCTGATTCTTTGATTTCTTTTTTACTCTTCGATTATTTCTGCAACTGATTCTTCGATGATGATGATGTTGATCTGATTCTTCGATTTTTTGGTGAGGCAGCCTGCAATCGACAAAAGTCTTCTTCTTCTACCTGCGGCGAGGCAGCACGTTTTTCCGGCAACACGTTTTTCCAGCGAGAGAGCAACCTGCGGCGAGGCAACACTCGAAACTCCCAAATCCGCATTCGCTTTAGCCAAATCTCGATTTCTTCTCAACAAAGCTTTACTTCTTTCACCTTTATGAGGAACAATTTCCACCATAAGCTCAAACAAAAGCCCTAAATCAGATTTGGGGATAAGGGCTAGGGATTTGTTGTAGATGGATCTGAAGTCTGAACTCGAAAGCCACTTCATAATCTGAAGATAATGAAGATGGACCGGACTTGGCGGATTAAACGCCGGTGGCGGAGCAAGTATAACAGATGAAGAAGGTGACGGAGGTGAGGCGAGATGAAGAAGGTGGCGGAGGTGATTCGCTGGAATATCTGATGCGATGACTTGGAAGAAGGAAGAGAGAGAAGAAGTTTTAAAAAGGGTATTTTAATCATTTAAAGAAAGTTAACAGCAAATTTTAACGGCTGTTAGTATTAGGGACCAAAACTAATACGAAGTGTAAACCACAGTGACTGCGGGTGTAATTACTGAGACTTAGGGACCAAATCCAAAACATTGTGTAAACCACAGGGACCACTCGTGTAATTTACTCTTTATCAAAATTACTCACTGATTTAATTCAATTTTTTATTTGTCGAGAATACGTAGAGGCACATAGTGTTGTTTAATACCTTAGACATTATTGGGTTCACCCATACTACCATTTATGCCACGGAAAGTATACACACTAGGGGTGAACATGGTACGTTACCACGTATATTTTCTTCATACCGTGTACCGTACCAACTATAATTGGTACACTGATTTAGCTACCATTACCATACCAAGTTTACTTGGTACCAATTTGTTTGGCTACCAATAATATTGGTTGGTACAAATTGGTAATGGTATATACCAACATCACTAACTCATATGAAATTAAAAAAATTAATAACAAAAGAACAATGATATTTTATTTTTATCGATCACTTAAACATATTAACAAGTGTTCCGAACATGGAAACAAAATAAGCAAAATGATATAATATGTTATGTGCTATATAGACATAATCTAGTACGATAAAATAATAAAAGATGTAGCTATCTTGTCATAACTGAATCACTGATTTGTGTGAATGTAGAGATAAAATATTATATTTTTAAAGATATTTTTAGTTTCAATGATAAAATAAGTATGTGTTATTATATTATATTAGTTTCAGAGATATTTTTTTTGGGCACATCTATAATTTAAATAAAATATCGTATACTTTAATATTTAATTGGAATCTTGGGCAAATAGGTTGCTAGTTTGGTATAATATATTAAACTAAAAATCATATAATATATATATCTTGGTTGGTACGGTATACCATGATATTTAAAAATTTTATATCATTACCGTACAATGATTACACAATTGGTACGGTAATACCAACCAAACATGTTGGCTACCAACATATTGGCTACCAACTATTCTTGGTATGATTGATAGCATGTTGGCTGGTTTTATTCGGTACAAATTTGACACCCCTAATACACAGACATTCATCATCTCCTACAAGTTTCCACCAAAAATAAAATCCCCAATTCCCAAATTTCTTCCAAATTATTGTATCCAATTAACCATAAATACTAATTATTTCCCCACGTTCAAAAGTCACACCAAAAACTTTGCAGAATTTTTTTTTAAAAAAACATGTTTTTTTATGGGGTTGTTTTTTCCCTCTCCATTCTCGTCGCCGGAGTTCAATTTTCCGATGTAAGTCATCCGATTACGTTCCATTAATGAATTTTCATCTTTTCAGAGTTGAATTTTGTTATGGGTTAATAATGGTTTTCGTTTTTGTTATAAATTGAAGGCAAATGAAACGACGTTGACAGCGGCGGTGCCGGAGAACGGTACGGCGGCGGAGACGGTGTTGGTGCCGTGGATTGAGCCAGGAACGGAGGAAATGCTGGGTTTGGTGTTAAATGACAGTCGCCGGAAGCTGGGTAGTTTTCAGATTTGTTCACTTTGTACTTGCTGCTCCGGCGGCGGCCGCGGTGGTGGTGGTGGCGGCGGTGGTAAAGGGTATTGTGTACCTTCTCCTTGTTGTTATGCTATTAATTGCAACATCCCAAATCGGCCTTTTGGTTTTTGTTCTTTTACTCCAAAGACTTGTAATTGCTTTGGATGTCATCTTTAATTTACCCCTAAATTTTGTGATTTTTAAGTTTGATTTAGAGGTTTTTGATTGGATTTGGTTAATGTGTTCATTTATATATATTATTATTAGGATTTTATTTTATTTATTATAATTATAATGAAAATCTAGTTTGTATTTGTTCTTTTGGATGATCACACAAAATCTTGATAAATCTTTTGGATGTTATATGATGTTGCATTAGGTCTTAGTTTGGATTATAAGTAATAGGTCTCATGCTACAAAATATTTTCCAAAGTAGGCACTGTTGTTAGTTGTCATGGCACAAAAATAGGATAATGGCACATAAAAACGACTATTTTCTTAGATGTTTTGTTTTATGCAACTTGTGTTTTAGTTTTCACATTTAGTTATTGAACACACCAGTATTCGTGATAGCGTAGTAGTAATCACATCTAAAATAAAGGTTACTTTTTATAGGTAAATATTTATCAGGTGAAAATTTAAAAATAATCATATTAATAGTTAAGACACGTACATCACGATCAAAATTCGAACACCTTTTTTAGTCGTACACCACTAACCTATGTATTAGATTGTTGTATATCTAAAGCATGATCGGTGGTGTATGGCCAAATTTAATATCCCATAGGCAAATATATATTCGTCGATCGGATATTCTCTCTTTCTACATATCTTATTTTGGTTTTTCCTCGCCCTGTCTCCTTGTTACACAAATAGATTAGATATACCAAGTGCCTTAGAGCACTCCAAGCGGATACCAAGCGTTGGCATAAACGCGTCGGTTTTCTTCTTTTCTCCAAACTCGTTGGGAATCTTACGAGTTATACATCTCGTCGGTTTCGTTTCTCTAGAGAGATAAATGGGGAAATATGTAGAGAGGAGGAAAGGGAAGAGAGAGTAGAAAGAAATGAAGAGATATTGTTGACATGAACTTGTCAGTTTCTTGTCGGTAGGAAAAATATTGATGTGACGTTAATGTTTCAAAACTGATGAGTTTTGGAACTTGCCACTGTTGGGAAACACCTTATATTAAAAGTGCGATGTTTTAATCTTTGAATTTTGTTGAGCACTAGTAGTTTAAAAAAAAAAAAAAATCCCCATTATAAGGGCTCTTGAGGTGACTGAACTTTGATTGTGATGTATACTACCTAATTGTTTTTATCGTTAGTGCTTTCAAACCTTTTTTTGGCCATTTCATAAATAATGTATGCAGTGAGGGCTCAAACACGTGATTTCTATAAATTTATTCATGATCCATTGCCACTAGATCACCATCAAATAGTTGATGAGCAATGCTTGATTTCTGCTTGCAACTTCTCTTTCATATATGC
Source organism: Calendula officinalis (assembly GCA_963853835.1). Classification (NCBI taxonomy): domain Eukaryota; kingdom Viridiplantae; phylum Streptophyta; class Magnoliopsida; order Asterales; family Asteraceae; genus Calendula; species Calendula officinalis. The sequence goes on along the minus strand of OY970830.1, from coordinate 29,617,276 downwards.
CTATTTGTTTTGGTCAACATGGGGATGTGTATGTAATACGTACTAACAACTAACATTAAAGGGTAGGTCCATTCACAAGCGATATGGGTTGTGTTTAGGGCTGTCAAAACCTGACACGACACGATAAAAATACACGAAACGAAACGAAATTGGCACGAAACTGAAATCTGAATTCGTGTTCGTGTCGTGTTCGTGTTGTGTAAAACAAACACGAAGTCGTGTCGTGTCGTGTTCAAAGATTAATACGAAATTGACACGATAGTTATGATTTTGTCGTGTTTTTCGTGTTTGTCGTGTTTTTAGCATGTAATAAGTAAGAAATTTGTTATTTTTTTTGTGTTGTCGTGTTTATCGTTTTTTAATCGTGTCGTGTTCGTGTTACCAAAATAAAACACGACTTCGTGTCGTGTCGTTTTCGTGTTGAACAAATTCGTGTCGTGTCGTGTCGTGTTATCCAGCAACACGAAACGATAGCATGATTTGACAGCCCTAGTTGTGTTTTATGACTTTATCTTTATCTTTTCATATTCATTGTTAAGTAATGCATGTGCGTTGTTAAGTATTGTAGGTATATTGAATAGGTTGGTGTGAGTTATTATTAGCATTACTTAGAATGCTGCCTTTGGTTTATTGTATTTAGGGTATGTTTTGGAAAGTTTATATTAGGACTTGTAAAATTTCCCAAACATATCTTTAAATGCAACTTTAATTATGTGTTTGTGAATCATCATAACATAACAAGAACAATTTAGGTAATTTACTCTATTTTTAGAAAACAAAAATGCACCCAAACAATCTCATAATACAACTAACTATAAGATCATGGTTATTTAACAATGTAAACACTTATAAGACAAATCCAAACAACTTGTTAAACCCATCTATATGTGGTAATTGTAAAGTGTGATCAAGATCATATAATGTACACCCCAAACATGCATATTTTGTGAGTCTATACTAGGGGTGATAATTCGGGTCAGTATCAGGTTCATGGGTCCGGATTCACGGATCAGAAACATTCAAGATAAACTCGATCTGTTTATATAAACGACCCAGTTGTGTCGACCCAAACCTGACCCGAAACTTGTTTTTCTCAACCCTAAACCGTTTATTTTCGTGTCGATATAAATTTGGGTTTCATGTCGGGTCGGAAATTGCCACTCCTAGTCTATACTAACATCACCAAATGAAATCTTCTTAAAGAAAATACAAACATGATCTAATTTAGATGCAAATTACCTACCAAATTTAAACATAATGTATGTTTCTGTTTATTTTAGTTGCAGCATTACTGGGCTACTAGCATATATCTCTACCCCAACATTAATGTGTGCCTAAAAATTGAAGTTGGGCAGGACCATGAGCAATTGAGCTCACCTACCATATGCAAGTTATGCAACAGTTGTTGTGTAGTCATATATATTTATTATATTTTTCAAACTTATGACTAAAATTATAGTATAACATATTTTTACGTATTTTATCAACAAAAAACAGGTCTTTAAAACGTTTAAATTCATAAATTTAGATAATTCTGACATAGATGAATGGCTGAAATAAATTACAATTAAGACCATAAATAGGGGTTGTTTTCGGATGACTTAAATTGGCATTGATGTTGACATCATTCACAACCCATGTGATGTTTGATTGAGACAATTTTACAAAAGTCGACATGTTCAGGAAAGGTTCGAAAATGATTACAACAGTTAAGTCTCGTATATATTGATTATCGAATATAAACTCAACCACTCGAGAAGAACCGTTATAAATGTGAATAGCTTTAAAAAAAAATTGGTAAGCATGTTCACAATTGTTTCAAGGTTTAATTTTGAATTCTATAAATTAATTGAATATATTTTTCATACTTCCTCCAATTCAAAATAAGTGATACACTTTTTTTGGGGGTGATTCAAAATAAGTTACACACTTTGGAAAATTACCTTATTTGACAAAAAATAATAGGACTCACACCCACTAACTATCTACTTTAACAAAGTGAAATGACTCTTTTAACCTTACTTTTACTTTTAAACATTATTAACCCCACTTTATTTTAAAAGGTGTGAGACCTATTACTCACTAACCATCAAATTAGTCTAATTTAATCATCATTATAATTTTTTGCCTCAAAAATCGTGAAACCCAAAGTGTATCACTTATTTTGAATCGGAGGAAGTAAATTTCTTTCTTACTATTCGATTCTATAAATTAGTTTTTCTATTTTATAATAGAAAAATGATAACAATGATTTTCATTAAAATGTTAAAACATACCCCCTCTTCCCAAAAAAAACTTCTCATTTGACCTTAAGTTTTTGTCCCATATAAAATTTCTCATTTCTTACATTTGATGGGCTCCATATAATAAAATACTATTATTATTAAGGACCTCACCACTAACTATCTTTCTCTCTCCAAACCAATCATATATTTTAATCAAAATTATTACTGTTCGAGCAACGATTGTCAAACACGAAGATTAGGCGACGTCAACCTTGGATCTCCTGTGATGATCACAGTGCAGACCCAACAAGTTCTTGGCGAACCTAGGGTGATCGATGTTGAGTGCGAAGGTGAAAGTGAGTGTAAGTTAACTCTGTGTTTTTGGCTTTTTGCTCCTCGACAATGAGTTGGGCCATGTATTTATATGGCATGTATATGGAACGTTGGCTCATTATGACTGCAATAAAGCGGTCATGAAGCGCTATTATGAGGACGTCAATGATCGTGTAACGCCTTACTATCATGACTGCAATAAAGCAGTCATGAAGTGACATTATGACTGGACGTCAGCCAATAAGACAGACGATGGCAACTTGACAGGCGCTGACCATTACTATTTGGACATGTGCTGACCATTTGGACAGGCGCTAACAACTTGACAGACGCGCTGGCAATTTGACAGGCGCTGATCATTTGGACAGGCGCTGACAACTTAGACAGGCGCCAACAACTTGGACAGGCGCTGACAACTTTGACAGGCGCTGACAACTTTGAACTTGGACAGGCGCTGACAACTTTGACAGGCGCTGACAACTTGGACAGGCGATGACAACTCGGACAGGCGCTGACAACTTTGACAGGCGCTGACAACTTGGACAGGCGCTGACAACTTGGACAGGCGCTGACAACTTGGATAGGCGATGACAACTTAGGCTTGGTTGTAGTAGCCCATCTTCATGTTTAGGTGATATTTACCTATATATACATAGGTAATCCCTACTAACCTCATCATGCCCCCGAGTTAGGATTTGCCAAGACAACAGTTTGCAAGTCGTAACTATCATCACTTCGTAAGTTTTTTAGTTTATTTTGTTTTATTTTATTTTATTTTTTCGTAAGTTTTCGTCGAGTTAAACGGCTGCTCGATCGACTAATCAATAGTGTGACTGGCGGTGGCATTTTGGGCCGGAAACAAATTGACCGGGCGGCCAGTTTAATGGTTGGACCGGCGGCCCATTTAGTGGAGTGACCGGCGGCCAATTTAGGGTTTGGACCGGCTGCGAGTTTAGTTGGACCGGCGGTACAAGTTGCGCAAGGTGATCGAAGGGCAGGCGGCGCAGACCGGTGATCAAGCAAGACCGGGCGATTACCATTCATGTAGACCGGCGGTCACCATGCTTTCCTAGTTCGCGCGACAAGCAGTCGAGACCGGCGGTCGGGGCAAGCAGTCGAGACCGGCGGTTCGTAGGGGGCAAGCAGTCGAGACCGGCGGTCGTAGGGGGCAAGCAGTCGAGACCGGCGGTTTTGTGTTGATCGACGGCGGTTTAGGGTGCTGCCGAGGGTTAGGGTTTAGCAGACCGGGAGGTTTAGGGTTGTAATGGGCCGTCGGTTTAGGGGGTGGCCGGCGGTTTAGGGTGCTACTAGGCCGGCGGTTTAGGGTTTTATGGTTGGACCCTTATACACTTTTCGACAATCGTAAGCCAAAGTGAGCCGGCGGTGTAGTTGGACCCTTATACGTTTTTACGCTTTAGATCGTTAATGCCTCCCTAACTGTATTTGTATGTTGTTTGCTGCAGGTTTTAGCTGAGTTGCTCGCTACCTTACAGGTACGTACTTGCTTGTCCATTGCTTTGCTTTGAAAAAATAATGTTTTATTGGATGATCAAGCCAATAACACATTTTTGTTTTTATCTTTTTATTATGGATGTTGTGTCTATGATACCGTCTCGGGTGTGCATGACAGTGTGTATATTTGGTGGTTCGTATGACACTTTCTTGAGAGCCCATGATGCCTTTGTATGCCAATGACCTGGGTAGATTTGGGTATCTCTGATGTATGCTTCATATTGTGCCCGTGACACTGTGCCAATGGCACTTTTGTTGGTTAACCTTTACTTTGTTTACTCGCGAGGATTGTCGCTTCCCAGTGAGAAGTGCTTATCTTTTATCAAGTAGATTAAAAGACGAGTATGATTGTATGTTATTTGGCCAGACAAGGTTGTCTTTCTTGGCTTCATACATGTTGTATTGAACTATGTTCTTAGTTGTGTACATGCACATGCGTGCTCAAGTTGTAACATTGTACGTAATGAAAGTGCATGTTTGGCTTTAGACTGAGATGTCTATTGTGGCCTTATGCTTTTTGTATTGAATCCTTACTTCAATATTTATTTGTTTATGCAAAAACCATAGAAAAATGATATTGTGAGATAATATTGGGATACAAGATCAGACCAAATGCTATTATCGCCAGTTTCATGCATGACCATGACATTCCATGTGCTTGGAAACATGTATTGAAAACATAAAGGAAAAATGACAGTAAAGACTATCGCACCTTGATAGGTCAGTTAATATTGGCTCCCTCATGTATCATGAGGACATGGCCATCAGGTGGTCCGAGATCTTCTGTGTCTTCCCCTTTCTTTTGCCAGGCATAACTCTTCTTAAGTGGAGGTTTATTTGCTTGCTGCTTAGCGCCAGGGACAAGGTGTTCTAGTTTGCCTTCTTCCAAAGCCCGCCTGATTTCCCTTTTTAGCTCTCTACAGACATTCGTGTCGTGTCCATGATCTTCATGGAAATCACAGTATTTATTCATGTTTTTCATACCTGACCTATGCTCCATCTGGGGTGGAGGTGTGAAGGTAGCGCACACCTGCTCTGTTATCAAGATTTCTTTTGGTGTTTTGCTAAGAGCACGCTCAGACGGATGTTTATCGTATGGGCCAAACCTCCTGTTGCTCTTTTCATCTCGTTTATGGTCACCAGTTAGAGCATCATGCCTGCGATCTGACGTGTCGATCCATGACTTGCCGCCTACCTCTCTTGTCAGGGAGACACTTTCTTTTGACCTTAGATAGTCATATGCCCTGTCCGTGGCTTCTTTGAAAGTAATCGGAGTTCTCTTGATTAACTTTTCTTGCAGTTGTCCTTGAAGCAATGAGAGGGTAAAACCCGAAATTTGTTGGCTTTCGGGTAAGGCGACAATTTTCTGGCACTCCTGCGTGTAACGCTGAATGAAGTCGCGTAACCCCTCGCCTTCCCTTTGTCGCAGCAAATGTGCTTCTATATGAGTTCTCTGCTGCTTCTTTTGCTGGACAAAGTGAGTCACAAATTTAGCCTTTAGATCTGCAAAGTCTTGAATACTCCTCTCCGGTAAGTCAGCAAACCAATCACGAGCGAAACCCTGCAACGTGCCAGGGAGCATGTGACAAGCGACTGGGTCTAGCCATTTCTCTGTCATAATGGCCTGTTCAAAAAGAGCAAGGTGGTCATCAGGATCTCGTGTACCGTCGTAAGTACCAACGATGGCCGGAACTTTTTGTTTGTCAGGGAGTGGAAATCTGGCCACCCAGTCACAGAACTTCGAACTAACCGCCGACAAAGGCATAGTGGCCGCTCGGGGTGGCACGGCTGCGGACACGAGTGCTTGCAACACGCGCAACATGTCATTAGATGTGTCCTGTGGTGGATGTGGTGGTGGGGTGTGAATGGGTGGTTGTCTTAACTGCTCCAATAATTGTGACAACGGATCTACTGGTTGAACAACCGTTGGCTGCGGTGCAGGGCGCAACGCCGCCACCAACTGAGACAACAGGTCCGATGAAGTAGGTGGTGGAGGAGGCGGTGGTGGCTGAGTACTCTGAGCCAACCTTCGGAGCAACTCCACAATTGGATCCTCCCGAACCCCCGGCATAGCGGCATGTGGAAAGTTGGAAACAGGCTGCCTGACCGGATCCGTGCCATCCTCCTGAGAGCTTGTCCCGTGGGACAAAAGAGGCTGACATGAAGGGATGGGCGTCACTGGCTGTGGTGAGGTAAACGAACTTGATCCAACCAGCCTTGTGGAGAAAAGTGGACTTGTTAAAGAGGGATACCCTCGTGTCCTGACATCCGACACCGTCCACTCAGAATCGACGTATGGTTCCATGATACGACTAGGCGAGGTTATCACCGCCTCGGGTATAGTGGTAATTACGGTAGTGGTTATTAATTGCGATGAAGAAGTGATCAGCGATGGCTGTGTATCCGCCATAGGAACGGTTTGATTATTGAGGGAAAAAAAAGTTTGGAAAAGTGAAACGCCGTTTAAAAACGTGTCCCACGGATGGCGCCAATGTTCGAGCAACGATTGTCAAACACGAAGATTAGGCGACGTCAACCTTGGATCTCCTGTGATGATCACAGTGCAGACCCAACAAGTTCTTGGCGAACCTAGGGTGATCGAGGTTGAGTGCGAAGGTGAAAGTGAGTGTAAGTTAACTCTGTGTTTTTGGCTTTTTTTTTCCTCGACAATGAGTTGGGCCATGTATTTATATGGCATGTATATGGAACGTTGGCTCATTATGACTGCAATAAAGCGGTCATGAAGCGCTATTATGAGGACGTCAATGATCGTGTAACGCCTTACTATCATGACTGCAATAAAGCAGTCATGAAGTGCCATTATGACTGGACGTCAGCCAATAAGACAGACGATGGCAACTTGACAGGCGCTGACCATTACTATTTGGACAGGTGCTGACCATTTGGACAGGCGCTAATAACTTGACAGACGCGCTGGCAATTTGACAGGCGCTGATCATTTGGACAGGCGCTGACAACTTACACAGGCGCCCGACAACTTGGACAGGCGCTGACAACTTTGACAGGCGCTGACAACTTTGAACTTGGACAGGCGCTGACAACTTTGACAGGCGCTGACAACTTGGACAGGCGATGACAACTCGGACAGGCGCTGACAACTTTGACAGGCGCTGACAACTTGGACAGGCGCTGACAACTTGGACAGGCGCTGACAACTTGGATAGGCGATGACAACTTAGGCTTGGTTGTAGTAGCCCATCTTCATGTTTAGGTGATATTTACCTATATATACATAGGTAATCCCTACTAACCTCATCAATTACCAATGACCACATCACTAACTATGACCTTAAAACTTGTGCCCAAGTTAATGAGATGTTTTTTGTGGGACGAAGGGAGTATATCATAAATTTATATATCAATATGTAACCAACCCCTGAATTTTAAGAATCTGTAAATTAATGTACACTTTTTTTACATATAAAGACAATCATTAGCACTCTTATTGGCAAAACCTTTATAATATATGCAAATGTATTTCTTTCATTTGTTTTGTGTTAGTCATGTTATAGTAACATAACATAGGAATAGTTTATATGGATTAGCACAAAATAGAAAAGAAAATAACACCTAAACAGAATACCAGTCAAAATTCATACAAGTTATAACACGAGGGCGATGTATAGCAATATTTTAAAATCGTAGCACAAAAAAAAAAGGTTTAAGGTTAAAAAGTCAAATAAGTAAATATTTTGAGATTAATGCATCAGATTTTAATTTAAACACAAAAGTAAGCAAACTAGTTGAGGATTGAAGATGGAGCCACCAAATTGGCTAGTTATGTATACTGGTCTACAAACAATTCCACAACCTGTTCTTCAAAATGGACAAATGATAAATTATGGGTATTAATTTTAACATCATACAAATTACTTTACTCACCACATTGTATAACAGTTAAAGCATATTGTACAAGTACTGTAAAACAATAGTAGTAGTGTTTAGAGTAATTTATATGGTCCTAAAATCACTCCCATAAATTATCCCCATTGTATAATGAGGCATGCTTTTATCACGTGCCTCACTGTGAAACCATCGAGAAATATGGCAAAAGCTTCTAGCATTCGGAAGCTTACTACGGTTGTGGTCTATTTAAAGATTATATTCATTTATTTTTTACCATTTCATTTTAGGGTATATTTGAATGTGCTTTTAAAAAGTGATTATTAACTTATTGATTTTTCGAAAAACAATTTTGAAGTTATTTTGAAAAGTAAGGGAAGACTTAGGCTCCATTTGGTTATGGAGAATTCTCTACTTTTCCGGGAAAATTTTCCAAGAAAATAAAAAGTTCGGAAAACGCGTTTGGTTCCATAAGTTTTCCAAATTTTTCCAAGAAAATGAAAATTTTCTATTTTTCAAATTTGTGAAGGATTTTGAAAAATTTTAAAAAGTGATTTTTATTGTTTTCTATACTTTTCTATTTCTAATTTTTTTTCTAAAATATACACATACCCACTCTCCACTCCAATCTACCCACTCTCCACTCCACTCTACCCACCCAATCCCCCAACACACACACTCAAATAATTCTATACTAAAATAAAACTTCTTTGATATAAGTAAACGTATTAATTTAATGATTTAAATCATTTATTAAAGGTTTTCGAAAATTCTATACTATATTATTTTAATTGTGGACTGAAATATTTATAATTAAATTAGTTTTTTAAACTGTTTTTTAATTGATGCATATTTTGGATATGACTTAGACCTGAATAATTGTATACTATGTTAACAACATATTATAAAATTTTACTACCTCCGTATCAAAATAAATGATACACTTTCTATTTAGGGATGAATCAAAATAATTGATATACTTCTAAATCTTAGCTTATCTGGTAAAAAAAAAATGTGACCGTTTCTCCACTAACTATTTACTTTAATAAAGTGAAATTACCATTTTACACTTATTTTTACTTTTAAACATCATTATTATCATTTTATTCAAACGAAGTGAGACTCATTCTCCACTAACTATCCACTTTAATCTACAGTAAAACCTCCATAAATTAATACTCGATAAATTAATAACCTCGATAAAATTAATAATTATCCGCTCCCAACTTGGGACTAGTACAAAATCGGACCCCAATCGATAAAATAATAAGATAATATTTTTTTTTAATCCTAATGTAAATATATTAGTCTCAACCAAACTATAAATTAATAATTACTAAAATAAAATTCCAAAATTCTAGAGTTATCAAGTAAAAAACGAATCTATAATCACTTGTTTTTTTTATGAACTTTAATACTATATTGAGTTCATCTTTAAATCTCCCAATTGCACTTAAGAGTTGAAGCATTGTATTTTCGTATTGCAAAAAATCTTGTTGAGTGCATCCTTGGTGATCTCTCTTGTAACACCCGTATTTTTAAAACATCGCTTAAAACATTTAAAATACATTTTCTTAATATTTGACATATTGTCCAAAATACAGTTTAACAAAAACTTTAAAACCTTTATCAGATTTTACAAAAATACGGTGTCACCAAGTATATCAAAACCATAGGCAAACGGAATCTACCTATGAGCTCTCAAGCTAAGCATCTCTAGGCCACTTCTAGTGCAACCTTCTACCACTTCAACCTGTACCTGAGTACATAGCCACAAACAAACATAGTACGTGAGACAAAATAGTCTCGTTAGATACATGAGTTTTAGACCCCAACAATAATGATCATTTCATAAATATATAAACATATACATAAACTACATCAATACCGCCTAATCGCCTTATTGCAACCCTAACGATCTTGCTTCCCTAGCAAACATATCTAGTACCTAAACATATAGGTGTAACACCTCAAATTTTAATACAAAATATTGGCCAAAATAATACATTTTATAAATAGAAGAACATCCTCAATTTGGATTTACAAAAACCTTGGTATGAAATCAGAGTATAAAAGTAGGTGTTACAAAATAGATCATAACCAAGCTAAGACTAAATCCAATCTAGTGCTCTTCTAATCTAGGTCCTGCATCTCTATCCATGCGTACCTAAGCCTTCGATCCCGAACCTGAGTACATAGCAAAACAAAACAAGGAGTACGTGAGACAAAACGTCCCGTGAGCTACATGGGTTTAGACCCAACCATAACGGTAAGTATAACATAACATGTAAACATAGAACAAGTAACTCATCCATCTAACTAGTCACCCTATTGTGACTCTAATACCTTGCTTTCCTAGCAATAATATCTAGTTATCGGGTTGCCCCCGAACTAACTAGAACCACCTTGACTTATTAACCGAATCCATCGCCATTAATAAGCCCCAAGATACTGGCAAGAGGGATTCGCCCAATCTACCAATACCTGCCTTACTCGCCGGACTACCTCCAGTTAGCAAGACTACTATCGTGGTGGAGTCGATGGGAATCCACCCAACTGCCCCTCACACCACACCTCATGACCGGGGGTCCCCCGCATCATCACATCATCTCAACATATCATAACTCGATGGTTATGTCAATCTAGCTCTCGGCTATCACGTCTATCATCAAACAAGTTAGTTCAATACAACTATCGGTATAACTAACTACTAACTACTAGTCTACACAATTAAGAAAATAGACCATAACACAAGTAATAAAATGTATTTCATAGGCTATGTACTCAGTAAACTTCCACACGTACTCACCTTAGTAACAAAGATGCTTTAACCGTTTTCTTGACACCAAACTCTTGCTTCCACAATTTTACCGACTTTCCAAGATGTCACCGAAAGCCTAAAACAATTATCACAATAAGATTATCATCACAAACTACTACCAATGTGTTCATCTACCTCTAGATAACAACCATCAATCCATTTCCCCCAAATATGGTGATTTACCAAACCCTAGGTTTAACCAACCTTTAAGATTCTTACAAATCGAAATCATACACTTGTTTCCTTTGTCAAAATACCATCTATTAAGTGTATACAACCTTTATTTAACCATTAATCACCAACCCAAGAACTAGGGTTTCAAACCCAAGCATCTAAACCCATAGATCTAAAGCTACAACTACAAAGGGTTGAAGATATACCTTTAATCTTCAACTAGGAGTGAAGAATCACAAGATTTGACCAAGAAATTTGCTCCAAATGATGATTTGCACTCAAAATCGTTCACAAGCTCGAGAGGAAGAAACTAGGGTTTTGGTTTTGCATTTAATGAGCTAAAACCCGACTTTAGTGCAGTCGTCCAGAGTTCACGACGCGAACTAAGTTCGCGTCGCTAACTCCAAGCCGTACACGCAGACTTAGCGATCGCCATCCAAACGCGAACTACTTCGCGCCTCCAAGCCAAACTCCCTGGCCCGACTTCCCGATCGTTACCATAAGATCGCGTCGCGAACTCCTTAAGGCAGCAGGGCTGCACTTTTTCATTTTTATCTCGACCCGGTTTCGCCCATAACTTTCTCGTACGGTCTCCAAACGACACGAAACCAATTCCTACGTTCTTTAAACGATTTATCCTTATTTATCATATTTTTGTATAATTTATTTATTTACAAATTTCGGGTCGTTACAACTATCTACCCCTTAAGAAGATTCCGTCCTCAGAATCTCATCATAGTTCACGAAATCCGGGTACCTATTCCGAATCTCGTCTTCGACTTCCCAAGTCAAATTCGGCCCAAGTGAATGCTTCCACTTGACCAACACCAACTCAATCTCCTTATGTAACGACCCGAATTTTGTAAATAAATAAATTGTACAAAAATATGTTAAATAAGGATAAATCGTTTAAAGAGCGTAGGAATTGGTTTCGTGTCGTTTGGACACCGTACGAGAAAGTTATGGGCGAAACCGGGTTGAGCCAAAGGTTAAAAAGTGCAGCCTGGGCCGTTCAAGGAGTTCACGGCGCGAACTATTGTTCGCGATCGTGAACTCGATACAGCTAATTGGGCAATTCGTCGCGAAGTAGTTCCCGACCCTGTAGCGATCGCGAACTATGCGTACGTGAAAAAGTTCACGTCGCGAACTCTGGTAGCGATCGTGAACTTTGGACGATACCAGCATTTAAGATGGGAATCTTCATTTATTACGCAAAAAAAACCCTAGTTTTCTTCTCTCTTTTGGTGTGTGCGATTTCTGACTATAAAGGGGTGTTTGGAGCTCAATCTTCATCAAATCTTGGTGATTCTTGCTCCTTGTTGAAGAACAAAGGTAAATCTTCATATCTCTTGAGTTTTTAACCATAGATTCAAGTAGGGAAAGCTTGAATCTCAAACCCTAGTTATGGATTTGTTCATGAATGGTTAAATGGAAGTAATATAACTTAGATATATGGTATTTTAACAAGGAAAACGTGGTCATGTTATGGATACACGAAATTATGGTGATTTATGAAATTAGGGTTTGGTAACTTTGGGAAAATGGTGCTAGTAGTTGACTAGCCATGGATTATGTAGTTAGTAGTGATGATTGATGTAAACCATTGTATTGGTTTTGATAATAGGTTATCGAGTGAAAGATTTGAGGCATTCAAATCTTGAGAAGTGATATTGGTGTTTAAGGAACACAACTTTTGGATAAGCTTGGCTAAGGTGAGTACATGCGAACTTTCAAAACTGAGTACATAGATAGTAAATGTTTTTATGATTAAATGTTTTTATCGAGTCTTTAAGTAATTTAGTTATTTATGTGATTTATGACGAATTGCTTACCTGATGATGAAATGATTAATTGAATGAGAAATGATGTAGCTATAGGCTCATAATGATAAGAGAAAAGTGATGATGATGATGATGATGTTGTTGTCACTAGGGCCGTAGTAGATTGGAGGCATTCCGGTTATTACGGTACCTTAAGGTTAGTGGTAGATTGGAGGCATTCGATTACCCAATACCTATGAGTCCCGGTAGATTGGAGGCATTCCGGTTACCGTGGATATGACGGTCTTGATAGATTGGAGGCATTCCGATTATCTTGACATTGGCCAAATGATGAAAATAATGAAGTGACCCAAATGAACCTAGTAATATTATTTTAAGTTTAAATGATATTATGTGATTAGTTGTTTATCGGGTTCAAACCCATGTATCTCACGAGGCAATTTTGTCTCACGTACTATGTTTGTGTTTTTGCTATGTACTCAGGTTCGGGATCGAAGATCTAGGAGTCCCGTTTAGAAGAGGCCTTGTTGAGATTAGCTCGGTGTTGATGATTAGAGTCCTTATCCTATGGTTAAGATATAATTTGTAACACCATTTTTGTAAACTCTGATAATCTCGAACAAGAAACCTTTTCGTTTTTGTAAAACCGGCATTTGATGTTGATACAATATTATGTATTTTTGATTAAATGATATTTAAATGTTGTTTTGAAATTGAGGTGTTATAACTTGGTATCAGAGCTATAGTTTAAGTGAACTAGGTTGAGTTGACCATCCTAGACTTAAACTGAGCTAGTAGGACCGTAGGTTCCATAGGATACTTATGAAATGGCTATTGAGACCTTAAGTGTAGGTTCGATAAGGTTGACCTTAAGGGAATAGGTCATGTTGGTTGTGGATCGGTCAATGCTACCACTACCTTGATAAATTGACTTCTAAATGATTGATGTCTTATTATAGCAAAATGGTGAGAACTAGAAGTGCAAGAGGCCCACTCGATCAAGGGCAAGATTCGAATAACATTGTTGAACCAGTATTTGGTCCTCCACCTCGTGACGAAGTGGAGAATTCGGGTGTTGAAAGGAACACTCACACCCCGGTCACCGTAGAACACCTCCAAACTATGTTCAATCAAATGAGGGACATAGTGAATGAGGATGTGAACCGAATCCTCAATGAGCATAAGGCACGTGAAAGGCGGGAGGAATCTCCACCCCGCACGAAAAGCAAGTCAAGTAGTGTTGCTCAAACCGAGAGGTCTTCAACGGAAGAAGAGGAGAGTGACCCCGAGCCGAGGGAAAGGAAGGGGTGCACGTACAAGAACTTTGTGGCTTTTAAGCCCGATAACTACTATGGTAGCTCCGAACCGAAAGTCACAATCCGTTGGATCCGAGAAACCGAACAAGTCCTTGAAGCTAGTAAATGCAAGGAAGGTGATATGGTGATCTATGCTTCTCGGTTGCTGAAAGATGAGGCCCTCGTGTGGTGGGATACCTTGTATGAAGCGTTGGGAAAAAGGGCGATGTACAAGATGACGTGGGATGAATTTGTGAAATGGTTGAAGGCAAAGTTTTGCCCCGAGAGAAATCTGGAGAAACTTCAAGAAGAGTTTGTTCATTTGAAGAAAGGTGGTTTGAGTGTCGATGAGTACACTAAGAAGTTCACGGGATTAATCCCGTTTGTGATCAGATTGTATCCGGATGAGAGATCCCGGATTGTTCGATATGCCAATGGACTCCCGTGGGAGTATGAGTTGGAAGTGAAGAGGGCCGCCACACTAGATGAGGCTATTAGTGCGGCGAGGAATGTGGAGGAAGTGGGCCAAAGGAGAATCAATGAGAGGCCAAAGTTTGAAAAATTTGAGAAGAGGAAGTTTGAGGGGAGCTCGGGCTCGGTGAAGAGAGGAAAGTTCACCCCGACCTTCTCTAAACAAACAAGTGTGGGTGCTTGTAAGAAGTGTGGCAAAGACCACAAAGGGGAATGTTTGGTGGATTCGAAGTCGTGTTTCAAATGTGGAAGACCGGGGCATATGGCAAGGGATTGCCGGGTCAAACCGTTGGATGAAATCGAGTGGTATTCGTGCCATGAAAAAGGGCACTATAGCAATGCATGCCCGAAGAAGGGAAGTGAGACCATGGTGTTGACCGCTCAAAAGAAAGCGGGGCCGACGAAGGTCAAGGGACGGTCCTTCCAACTTACCCGAGATGAAGCCAAAGAAGTCCACGATGTCGTTTCAGGTACCCTACTCGTAAATTCTATTCCCGCCCGGATCTTATTTGACTCGGGTGCTACTTATTCGTTTGTGTCGCATGATTTTGTTGTGGTGTTGAATGTGCCGTTAGAACTTCTTGATGATAAAACCTCCATAGTTCAACATATGTGTCGAAATTGTGAATTGGAAATAGACGGGAAAAAGTTTAAGGTGAATTTATTACCCATGGAAATTGCGGGTTTTGATATAGTTATAGGTATGGATTGGTTGGGTGAGAACCAAGCAAAGATTTTATGCGGAAAAAAGATAGTCTCGATTAGGACTCCCGACAACGAAAAAGTTTATGTGTATGGTGAGAGACGACACCATTTGCCATGTCTTATGACCGCGGTTAAAGCTAAGAAATGTTTAGCCAAAGGATGTTCGTCTTTTTTAGCTTATGTGTTAGATGGAAGGAAAGAGAAGAAGACGGTGGAAAATGTAAAGGTGATCCGAGATTTTCCCGAGGTATTTCCCGATGATTTACCGGGATTGCCACCGGAGAGACAAGTAGAATTCCGTATTGATTTAGTCCCGGGAGCGACGCCGATAGCTCGTGCTCTATACCGTTTGGCTCCCACAGAAATGCGGGAATTGATGTCCCAATTGCAAGAGTTACTTGACAAAGGATTTATTCGTCCTAGCTCGTCTCCATGGGGTGCGCCGTGTTGTTTGTTAAGAAGAAGGACGGTTCAATGAGAATGTGCATTGACTACCGAGAGTTGAACAAGATGACTATTAAGAACCGATACCCGTTGCCTAGAATCGACGACTTGTTTGATCAACTTCAAGGCGCCGACCATTTCTCGAAGATCGATTTGAGGTCGGGTTACCATCAAGTTCGAGTGAAAGAAGGAGATTCCGAGAACACGGCGTTTCATACACGTTATGGTCATTACGAGTTTTTGGTAATGCCATTCGGGTTGACTAATGCACCGGCCATTTTTATGGACCTTATGAATCGGGTTTGCAAACCATTCCTCGACAAGTTCCTTATCGTATTTATTGACGATATTCTTATTTATTCAAAAACCGAAGAAGAACACGAGAGCCACCTAAGGCAAACGTTAGAAGTGCTACAACGAGAGAACTTGTATGCTAAATTTTCTAAGTGTGAATTTTGGATTCGAGAAGTCCAATTCCTTGGTCATGTCGTGTCCCGAGAAGGAATCAAAGTTGACCCGTCGAAGATTGAAGCGGTTATGAAGTGGGAACCACCACGAACTCCAACCGAAGTGAGAAGTTTCCTCGGCCTTGCCGGATATTACCGTCGATTTATTCAAGACTTTTCTCGAGTGGCGACACCACTCACATTGTTGACCCGAAAGAGTAGTGAGTTTGTGTGGGGAGAAAAACAAGAAAATGCATTTGCCATATTAAAGGAAAAATTGTGTAACGCCCCGGTTCTCACGTTACCCGAAGGGATGGAAGACTTCGTCGTGTATAGTGATGCTTCACATAAAGGTTTGGGTTGTGTTTTGATGCAACGGGGGAAAGTGATTGCTTACGCCTCGAGACAACTAAAGAATGCGGAAGAAAGGTACACGACTCACGATTTGGAATTGGCGGCGATAGTGTTTGCTTTAAAGTTATGGAGACACTACTTATACGGTACGAGGTGTACGTTGTATACGGATGACAAAAGTCTTCAATATGTTTTCACTCAAAAAGACCTAAATATGAGGCAAAGAAGATGGATCGAATTGATACAAGATTATGATTGTGAAATTGTCTATCATGCGGGGAAGGCCAACGTGGTAGCCGACGCCTGAAGTCGAAAAGTGTATGAAGAGCCGAATAGAGGAAAGCTAACACGTATTGAAGTAGTCTCAAGTATAGTAGAACGAATCAAGAATGCCCAACGGGAAGTGATGGGAAAAGATGAGTTAAGGCAAGAGCATTTGGGAAAGAACCAACACTTTGTGGAAAACAAGCAAGGGTTGAAAACCGTTGGTGGTCGAATATGGGTTCCAAAGTTCGGGGGTACCCGAAAGGAGTTACTAAACGATGTTCATAAGTCTAAGTATTCGATCCACCCGGGAAGTACAAAAACGTATCAAGATATGAAGAAGATGTATTGGTGGCCCGGGATGAAGGTAAGAGTGGCAAAGTATATTTCTAAGTGTGCCACGTGTGCACAAGTAAAAGCCGAGCATCAAGTACCTTACGGGGTAGCTCAATCGTTACAAATCCCGGCCGGAAAATGGGACGATATAACAATGGATTTTATTGTTGGATTGCCAAAGACGAGCAAGAACCACGACGCCATTTGGGTCATAGTTGATCGGTTGACCAAAAGTGCATTATTCTTGGCAATTAGGGAAACCATGCCACTTGAGAAGTTGGCAAAATTGTATGTGGATGAAGTAGTAAGGCTTCATGGGGTCCCGTTGTCAATTGTATCCGATAGAGATGCGAAGTTTACCTCGAGATTTTGGAGATCATTGCAAGAAGAGTTGGGAACGAAGTTGCGGTTGAGTACGGCTTACCACCCGCAAACCGATGGTCAAAGTGAAAGAACCATTCAAACGGTTGAAGATATGCTAAGATCGTGTGTGCTAGATTTTGGAGGTAAATGGGATGAACATTTACCGTTAGTTGAATTCTCCTACAATAATAGTTACCAATCGACTGTTAAGATGCCGCCTTATGAGGCGTTGTATGGAAGGAAATGTAGGACCCCATCATGTTGGCTCGAGGCGGGTGAGACGAAACTCACGGGTCCTGAGATTGTGAGGTTGACCAATGAAAATATTGGGATAATCCAAACCAATATGAAAATCGCCCAAGATCGACAAAGAAGCTACTCGGGTTTGAAAAAGAGACCATATGATTTGAATGTTGGAGACATGGTGATATTGAAAGTATCGCCTTGGAAAGGCGTACTGCGGTTTGGTAAGAAAGGCAAGTTGAGCCCAAGGTATGTTGGCCCGTTTAAGATTTTGAAACGGGTCGGTTTGCAAGCTTTCAAGTTAGAACTCCCACCCGAACTTCAAGGTGTTCACGATACGTTTCATGTAAGTTATTTGAAGAAGTTCGTGGGTGAGGTTGAAAATATAATTCCGTTACAAGAGTTGCGGGTTGATGCCCCGAACCGATTGATTGAGGAACCTGAAGCCATACTAGAGTCAAAACCCAAGAAACTTCGTAATAAAGAAATTGAATTGGTGTTGGTCAAGTGGAAGCATTCACTTGGGCCGAACTTGACTTGGGAAGTCAAGGACGAGATTCGGAAAAGATACCCGAACTTCGTGAACTATGATGAGATTCCGTCCTCGGAATCTCCTTAAGGGGTAGATAGTTGTAACGACCCGAATTTTGTAAATAAATAAATTGTACAAAAATATGTTAAATAAGGATAAATCGTTTAAAGAGCGTAGGAATTGGTTTCGTGTCGTTTGGACACCGTACGAGAAAGTTATGGGCGAAACCGGGTTGAGCCAAAGGTTAAAAAGTGCAGCCTGGGCCGTTCAAGGAGTTCACGGCGCGAACTATTGTTCGCGATCGTGAACTCGATACAGCTAATTGGGCAATTCGTCGCGAAGTAGTTCCCGACCCTGTAGCGATCGCGAACTATGCGTACGTGAAAAAGTTCACGTCGCGAACTCTGGTAGCGATCGCGAACTTTGGACGATACCAGCATTTAAGACGGGAATCTTCATTTATTACGCAAAAAAAAAAACCCTAGTTTTCTTCTCTCTTTTGGTGTGTGCGATTTCTGACTATAAAGGGGTGTTTGGAGCTCAATCTTCATCAAATCTTGGTGATTCTTGCTCCTTGTTGAAGAACAAAGGTAAATCTTCATATCTCTTGAGTTTTTAACCATAGATTCAAGTAGGGAAAGCTTGAATCTCAAACCCTAGTTATGGATTTGTTCATGAATGGTTAAATGGAAGTAATATAACTTAGATATATGGTATTTTAACAAGGAAAACGTGGTCATGTTATGGATACACGAAATTATGGTGATTTATGAAATTAGGGTTTGGTAACTTTGGGAAAATGGTGCTAGTAGTTGACTAGCCATGGATTATGTAGTTAGTAGTGATGATTGATGTAAACCATTGTATTGGTTTTGATAATAGGTTATCGAGTGAAAGATTTGAGGCATTCAAATCTTGAGAAGTGATATTGGTGTTTAAGGAACACAACTTTTGGATAAGCTTGGCTAAGGTGAGTACATGCGAACTTTCAAAACTGAGTACATAGATAGTAAATGTTTTTATGATTAAATGTTTTTATCGAGTCTTTAAGTAATTTAGTTATTTATGTGATTTATGACGAATTGCTTACCTGATGATGAAATGATTAATTGAATGAGAAATGATGGAGCTATAGGCTCATAATGATAAGAGAAAAGTGATGATGATGATGATGTTGTTGTCCCTAGGGCCGTAGTAGATTGGAGGAATTCCGGTTATTACGGTACCTTAAGGTTAGTGGTAGATTGGAGGCATTCCGATTACCCAATACCTATGAGTCCCGGTAGATTGGAGGCATTCCGGTTACCGTGGATATGACGGTCTTGATAGATTGGAGGCATTCCGATTATCTTGACATTGGCCAAATGATGAAAATAATGAAGTGACCCAAATGAACCTAGTAATATTATTTTAAGTTTAAATGATATTATGTGACTAGTTGTTTATCGGGTTCAAACCCATGTATCTCACGAGGCAATTTTGTCTCACGTACTATGTTTGTGTTTTTGCTATATACTCAGGTTCGGGATCGAAGATCTAGGAAGCCCATTTAGAAGAGGCATTGTTGAGATTAGCTCGGTGTTGATGATTAGAGTCCTTATCCTATGGTTAAGATATAATTTGTAACACCGTTTTTGTAAACTCTGATAATCTCGAACAAGAAACCTTTTCGTTTTTGTAAAACCGGCATTTGATGTTGATACAATATTATGTATTTTTGATTAAATGATATTTAAATGTTGTTTTGAAAATTGAGGTGTTACACCTTATTCCGAAGCTTCTTTGTCTTCGTTTCTAATATAGCCTCGGGCTCCTCGATTAATCGGTTCGGACCGTCAACCCGCAACTCTTGCAACGGAATAATATTTTCAACTTCCCCGATAAACTTTTTCAAATAACTTACGTGAAAGGTGTCATGCACACCTTGAAGCTCGGGTGGAAGTTCCAACTTAAACGCTTGAAGCCCGACCCGTTTCAATATTTTAAACGGTCCCACATACCTTGGACTTAACTTTCCTTTCTTACCAAACCGCATCACACCTTTCCAAGGTGACACTTTCAACATGACCATATCACCGACATCCAAGTCGTATGGCCTTTTCTTCAAACCCGCATAACTTCGTTGTCTATCTTGGGCGACTTTCATGTTGGTTTGAATAATACCGATCTTCTCATTTGTCACTCTCATGATCTCGGGACCCGTGAGTTTCGTCTCTCCCGCTTCCAACCAACAAGATGGAGTTCTACATTTTCTTCCATACAACGCCTCATAAGGCGGCATCTTGATAGTCGAGTGATAACTATTATTGTACGAAAACTCGACCAACGGTAAATGTTCATCCCATTTACCACCGAAGTCTAACACACACGATCTCAACATGTCTTCAACCGTTTGAATTGTTCTTTCACTTTGACCGTCGGTTTGCGGGTGATAAGCCGTGCTCAACCGCAACTTTGTACCCAACTCTTCTTGTACTGACCGCCAAAATCTCGAGGTAAACCTCGCGTCTCTATCAGATACAATCGATAATGGAACCCCGTGGAGTCGAACCACCTCATCAACATACAACTTAGCCAACTTCTCAAGGGGCAACGTTTCCCGAATTGCTAAAAATAACGCACTCTTGGTCAACCGGTCAACTATGACCCAAATGGCATCGTGACCTCTACTCATCTTCGGTAAACCTACTATGAAATCCATAGTTATATCTTCCCACTTCCCGGCAGGCACAACCAATGATTGAGCTACCCCATACGGTACTTGATGCTCGGCTTTTACTTGTGCACACGTGGCACACTTAGAGATATACTTGACCACTCTCGCCTTCATTCCGGGCCACCAATAAACCCGTTTCATATCTTGGTACGTCTTTGTACTTCCCGGGTGAATTGAATACTTCGATTTGTGCACATCATGCAACAACTCTTTTCGGATACCTCCGAACTTAGGAACCCAAATACGACCGCCTACGGTCTTCAACCCTTGTGTATTTTCGAGAAAATGTTGATTCTTACCTAACCGTTCTTGTCTTAACTCGTCTTTTCCCATAACCTCTCGTTGGGCATTCTTGATTCTTTCAATGATGCTCGAGACGACTTCTATACGTGATAAAATTCCTCGGTTCGGTTTTTCATAGACCTTTCGGCTCAAGGCGTCGGCAACTACATTAGCCTTTCCCGTGTGATACATAATCTCACAATCATAATCGGCAAATCAACTCGATCCACCTTCTTTGTCGCATATTAAGATCTTTTTGAGTAAACACATATTGTAAACTTTTATGATCCGTGTACAACGTACACCGAGTACCATACAAATAATGCCTCCACAACTTCAAGGCAAATATAATCGCCGCCAACTCCAAGTCGTGTGTCGTGTACCTTAATTCCGCATTCTTCAATTGTCGCGAGGCATATGCGATCACTTTACCTCTTTGCATCAACACACAACCGAGCCCTTGATTCGACGCGTCACTATAAACCACAAAATCTTCCATACCATCCGGTAACGTAAGAATCGGCGCGTTACACAACTTCTCTTTTAACAACTTAAACGCCTCTTCTTGCTTCTTCTCCCACACAAACTTCTCACTCTTTCTCGTTAACTTCGTGAGTGGAATCGCGATTCTCGAGAAGTCTTGTATAAACCTTCGGTAATAACCGGCTAATCCAAGAAAACTTCTAACCTCGGTAGGAGTCCTCGGAGGCTCCCAATTTGACACTGCTTCAATCTTGGACGGGTCAACCTTAATACCTTCACACGTCACCACGTGACCTAAGAATTGCACTTCCCGCAACCAAAATTCACACTTCGAGAATTTTGCATACAACTTCTCCCATTTTAATACATCTAACACAAGCCTCAAATGACCTTCGTGTTCTTCTTCGGTTTTCGAATAAATCAAAATGTCGTCAATAAACACGATCAAAAACTTATCAAGGAACGGCTTACAAACCCGGTTCATCAAATCCATAAAAATGGCCGGCGCGTTTGTAAGACCAAACGGCATCACTAGAAACTCATAATGACCATAACGTGTACGAAAAGCCGTCTTCTCAGTGTCGCCTTCTTTCACCCGAACTTGGTGATAATCCGACCTCAAATCAATCTTCGAGAAATAACTAGCACCTTGCAATTGGTCGAATAAGTCATCAATTCTTGGCAACGGGTAACGGTTCTTAATAGTTACCTTATTCAATTCTCGGTAGTCGATACACTTTCTCATCGAACCGTCTTTCTTCTTAACAAATAACACCGGTGCACCCCACAGTGACGAACTCGGACGAATAAAACCTTTATCTAACAAATCTTGCAATTGGGTCATCAATTCCCGCATCTCGGTGGGAGCTAAACGATAGGGAGCACGAGCAATCGGCGTCGCCCCCGGACTTAAATCAATTTTAAATTCGACTTGTCTCTCCGGTGGTAAACCGGGCAAGTCATCAGGAAATACCTCGGGGAAATCCCGAATAATTTTGACATTATCCATTGACTTCTTTTCCTTTCGACCATCTAATACATATGCAATAAACGATGCACAACCCTTCGATATACTTTTCCTCGCCTTAATGGCGGTAATCACATTAGGCATGTGATGTCGTTTCTCCCCATACACATACACCTTCTCATTCTCGGGTGTCCTAATCGACACTATTTTCTTTCCACACAAAATCTTGGCTTGGTGCATACCCAACCAATCCATACCGATAACCACATCAAACGTCCTAATTCCCATGGGCAACAAATCCACCTTAACTTTCTACCGTCTATTTCTATTTCACAATTTCTATAAATACATTCAACCATAGACGTTTTCCCGTCGGCTACTTCTATCTCATAAACTTCATCCAACATTTCGGACGGTACATTCAATTTACAACCGAATTCATAAGACACAAACGAATAATTGGAACCCGAATCAAACAAAATATGAGTTGGCAAGGAGTTAATGAATAAAGTACCTGACACCACATCGTGTGCCTCCTTCGCCTCCTCCCGAGTGAGTTGGAAGGACCGCCCCTTCACCTTTGCCGGTTCCACTTTCTTTTGAGCCGTGGACACCATCGACTCAATTCCCTTCTTCGGGCATACATTGCTATAATGCCCTATTTCGTGGCATGAGTAGCACTCCACATCGGCCGACAACTTGGCCTTACAATCCCGGGCTATGTGCCCCATCTTCCCACAACTATAACAAGCCTTTGAATCTCCTCGGCATATGCCGGTATGATTTTTCCCGCATTTCTTGCACGGGCCAACACTTCCTTGTTTAGAGAAGCTCGAGGTGAACTTCCCATTTTTGAACGAACTAGAGCCGCTCTCGGCCTTCCTTTTCACGCCCACATGGGCCCTTTCGGCAACACATGCCTCATTCACTTCCTCCACACCCCGGGCGGCGCTAATGGCCTCATCAAGTGAAACCGCCCTCTTAACTTCCAATTGGTAGTCCCACGGTAACCCACTAGCATACCGGACCACCCTCAACCTCTCATCCGAGTAGGTTTTAGCAACAAACGGGAGCAATCCCGTGAACTCTCTCGAGTACTCTTCGATCGACATATCACCCTTCTTAAGGGTCACGAATTTCTCGTGCATCTTTTCCAAATCCCTTTCGGGACAAAATTTCTTTTTCAACCTCGTGGTAAACTCATCCCACGACATCCTCTCAATCACCTCCCTCCCGAGGGTCTCATACACAATATCCCACCAAACCATAGCATCCTCTTTTAACATTTGTGACGCATACATCACCATGTCGGCATCCTTGCACTTGCTACTACCGATGACCCTCTCGGTCTCTCGGATCCATCTCATGGTTACCTTCGGGTCCGAACTACCCGTATACACATTTGGCTTACAAGCCATGAAGGATTTAAACGAACAACCTTCTTTCACAATGGGCTTAGCCCTAGCATCACTTTGGCCACCCGTGGAGGATTTCCCCTCCCCGGTGCCACTACCCCCGATCCTCTCATCCGACTTAGCCTCGGATTCACGGTCTCCTCCCGACCTCTCACGGTCTCCAATGATACGGTGCACTTCTTCAGCCACCGTTCCCTTGATTTGATCAATAATAGTTTGGAGATCCGCCATGGTTA
The DNA here is from genome assembly GCA_963853835.1 of Calendula officinalis. NCBI lineage: Eukaryota > Viridiplantae > Streptophyta > Magnoliopsida > Asterales > Asteraceae > Calendula > Calendula officinalis. The sequence continues at coordinate 29,593,014 of OY970830.1, read as the reverse complement.
CCGGAGTTCTATTAGCTCCGACCTCCGACTCACCCAACCGATGCATCGACGGGTGACCTTCTTGTTCAACCTCAACCTCTACAGGAGGTATCTCCTCCACCCGGCCCTCCGGGGCTCTACCACTTCTACGCGTGGTCACCATTTCTTTCAATCAAGACTATACGAAAGACATTAAACATTTAGTACCTTGTGTACAACCCATTAGTCGCGTAAGACTCAATATCCATAATCATATCAAATTTCATCGGTCCCCTAGGTTCGACCCTAAACTTAATATAAAGTCTCAAGGTCAACCTATGATCTTAAGGAATCTTATATTCCTAATGCTACAGTCTAAGACTAGGATGGTCATCCAACCTAATTCACTTAAACTATAGCTCTGATATCAAGTTGTAACACCTCAAATTTTAATACAAAATATTGGTCAAAATAAAACATTTTATAAATAGAAGAACATCCTCAATTTGGATTTACAAAAACCTTGGTATGAAATCAGAGTATAAAAGTAGGTGTTACAAAATAGATCATAACCAAGCTAAGACTAAATCCAATCTAGTGCTCTTCTAATCTAGGTCTCGCATCTCTATCCATGCGTACCTAAGCCTTCGATCCCGAACCTGAGTACATAGCAAAACAAAACAAGGAGTACGTGAGACAAAACATCCCGTGAGCTACATGGGTTTAGACCCAACCATAACGGTAAGTATAACATAACATGTAAACATATAACAAGTAACTCATCCATCTAACTAGTCACCCTATTGTGACTCTAATACCTTGCTTTCCTAGCAATCATATCTAGTTATCGGGTTGCCCCCGAACTAACTAGAACCACCTTGACTTATTAACCGAATCCATCGCCATTAATAAGCCCCAAGATACTGGCAAGAGGGATTCGCCCAATCTACCAATACCTGCCTTACTCGCCGGACTACCTCCAGTTAGCAAGACTACTATCGTGGTGGAGTCGATGGGAATCCACCCAACTGCCCCTCACACCACACCTCATGACCGGGGGTCCCCCGCATCATCACATCATCTCAACATATCATAACTCGATGGTTATGTCAATCTAGCTCTCGGCTATCACGTCTATCATCAAACAAGTTAGTTCAATACAACTATCGGTATAACTAACTACTAACTACTAGTCTACACAATTAAGCAAATAGACCATAACACAAGTAATAAAATGTATTTCATAGGCTATGTACTCAGTAAACTTCCACACGTACTCACCTTAGTAACAAAGATGCTTTAACCGTGTTCTTGACACCAAACTCTTGCTTCCACAATTTTACCGACTTTCCAAGATGTCACCGAAAGCCTAAAACAATTATCACAACATGATTATCATCACAAACTACTACCAATGTGTTCATCTACCTCTAGATAACACCCATCAATCCATTTCCCCTAAATATGGTGATTTACCAAACCCTAGGTTTAACCAACCTTTAAGATTCTTACAAATCGAAATCATACACTTGTTTCCTTTGTCAAAATACCATCTATTAAGTGTATACAACCTTTATTTAACCATTAATCACCAACCCAAGAACTAGGGTTTCAAACCCAAGCTTCTAAACCCATAGATCTAAAGCTACAACTACAAAGGGTTGAAGATATACCTTTAATCTTCAACTAGGAGTGAAGAATCACAAGATTTGACCAAGAAATCTGCTCCAAATGATGATTTGCACTCAAAATCGTTCACAAGCTCGAGAGGAAGAAACTAGGGTTTTGGTTTTGCATTTAATGAGCTAAAACCCGACTTTAGTGCAGTCGTCCAGAGTTCACGGCGCGAACTAAGTTCGCGTCGCTAACTCCAAGCCGTACACGCAGACTTAGCGATCGCCATCCAAACGCGAACTACTTCGCGCCTCCAAGCCAAACTCCCTGGCCCGACTTCCCGATCGTTACCATAAGTTCGCGTCGCGAACTCCTTAAGGCGGCAGGGCTGCACTTTTTCATCTTTATCTCGACCCGGTTTCGCCCATAACTTTCTCGTACGGTCTCCAAACGACACGAAACCAATTCCTACGTTCTTTAAACGATTTATCCATATTTATCATATTTTTGTACAATTTATTTATTTACAAATTCCGGGTCGTTACAATAGGTACCAGAAGCACAACTTATCTAGTACATAAACATATATGTACTAGAAGCACAAACATGTCTAATACATAAACATATATGTATTAGAACCTAACATATCTAGTACCAAACATATGCGTACTAGAAGCACCCGCGTGCTTAGTGTATAAACATATATACACTCGGTGTTTAAACATATGTACCATCGCTCAGTGACCGGGGGTCCCCCGCGTCACCACCATCTATCTCTTATCATAACCTAACAGTTATGCCAGTCAAAGCCTTTGGCTATCACATCAAGCATAAACAAGTTAGTCATCTAATAATAACTACATATACTCACCTTAGCGATAGCATAAACAAGTTCAGCATGTATACAAAGCTATTTGCTATGTACATAATTTAAAAGAAAAGTCTCATGTACTCACCTTAGCGATAGTTAAATCCATATCGTGTTTATCAACACGAATCCTTGCTTCCCGCCTTTGGAATATCTCCAACTTTTAGGTCCTTGCATCCTATCAACATAATCATCACATTTCTAGTTATCATCTATAACTAAACATCATATGGCATCAACATAATCAACCCCAACCACCAAGTTCATCAACTTGGTGTAGATCCATAAACCCTAGTTCATGGTTACTAACCCCAAATCATAGATCTGACATAACCCATAGTTCACACACTTCCTATGTGTGTTTTACACTCACCATCAACATATTTAGCCAAGACTTGACAAGTTACCATTGTCACCATTTTCCCCAAATCATGTTCACAAACTAAATAGGAGATGAAATTTACCTTAGATCTTTCAACAAGGAGTTTTAATCTTCAAGATTGGTAAAGAAATGAGCTTGAGAGCTCCAAAAACCCTTCTTCCTTCCTCTTCCTCGGCTGCACCTTTGGGGTGAAGAGAAATGAGCAAAAACCCTAGAAATCCCGTTTTTAAAACTGTGTCTGAAGAGTTCGCGCCGCGAACCCCAAGTTCGCGCCGCGATCTTCCCGTGTCGCGAACTCTTCGCGTCATGAACCAGATCGTGAACTCCGACCTCCGAAATACCCAACTCTCTGTCCAATGTTCACGAACGCGATCATAGGTTCGCGTCGCGAACTACCTGATGCAGCAGGGCTACATCTTTCGTTCTTTGTTTCGACCCGGTTTCGTCCATAACTTTCTCATACGATGTCCAAATGACACGAAACCAATTCCCACGTGTTTTAAATGATTTATCCATATTTATCATATTTTTTTCATAATTTATTCGATTCAAAATTTCGGGTCCTTACATCTCTGATACTCGGATAATAGTTTTTGTAGTTGATTGGTCATCGTTGATTTTTTTAACACCTTTTAGTTTAGAAGCCATAGTTGATGTGATTTTAAAATTTATCATTAGACATTCTATAGTGATCAATCTAGATCTATGTACATTGAACTTGACAATTTCATTAAGGTGGGAATTTTGAAGGTCTTGTGAATGTGAATGTGATGCAGAATTTTGAAGGTCCTGTGAATATGTGAATACGTATTAGATAAGTTGATTTTATAATAATATTATCTTTAAATTAATAATTTATTAATTTATCGATAAATTAATATTTCGATAAATTAATAAAATATCCTAGTCTCAACCTTATTAATTTATGGAGTTTTACTGTATTTTAAACTATTATTAATCTTTTGTTGGGGGGGGGGGGTGTGGGGGGTTGGTGGTGTCGGTTGTCAGGGTGTGGGGTGGGTGGGTGCAGATGTGGAAGATGTGTTGATGAAAGAGCAAATATGTTGTATATTGTATTTTAAAGTATGTTGTATTGTTTAAAATAACTAAAAATAGAAAATGAAAACATGTGAAAAATATACAACCAAACAAGTTTTCTAATTTTCTAAAATTGGAAAATGAAAACTCAATGTTTTGAACCAAACACGTCTTCAAAAAATTTCATGAAAAATCGTAAATGAAAACTATTTCTTTTCCCTAGAAAACTTTTCATAGAAAATGAAAATCGTTTTCCGTAACCAAACGGAGCCTTACTTTTTAAAAGTTTCCCAAACACGGGTCCAACCTTCAGAATCCTAAAATCTGCAAAACCAAGTTCAATGGCAGCTTTAATAATCAATGTTTTAAAACCCGGGTTGACCCGGCCGGTTCAACCCGGTTAACCCGGGACCCGGGGAAGAGACCGGTTCAAAAGTAGCCGGGTATTTGATGAGTAACGACCCGTTGAGACCCGGACGATTTTGGCTAAACCCGGCGACCCGTTGACCCGGAATTGACCCTGCGGTTGGTAAAAAAACACTTCCTGACTTTTGGGCTTTTGGACTTTTGATGTTCCCACGTTTCACAGATTCATATAAATTGTAATCATACTTCATATTTTGAATTAAATATCTTATATTCACAGTTTCATATATTTTATCTCCTCAAACGGCAACTCTATATTCAAGTTTCTCGTTCACGGCCCCCGTCATTGCCAACTTGCCAAGGTTTCTCTGTGTATTATCACTTTGATTATGTATATATTAGACTTCAATTTTAACTTATTTGGTTTATACTTCCTATTGATTATAAATTAAATGCGAATTCAATATTGCTTATTATCGATATTATATATCATCAATAAGTGATCATGCAATCAATATTATATATCATCAATTTGTGGTCGTGCAATAAGTAGTAATTTTTTCTATGTTTTTAGGTGTTCCGGGTTGACTCGCTGGTTCAATCGGTTGAACCGGTTGACCCATGACCCGTTCATCGCAACGGGTCGAGCAATAACCCGGGTTTTAAAACATTGTTAATAACTAGTTGGTTTTACCCGCGCGTTGCCGCGGGGATTTTAATACGATACGCAAAAGATTATTTCACACTGAACCATGACGGATGACAATGCGCAAACCTGAATCGTATGAATTAAAACATTATGTCTTGGTTTATGCTTGAAAGGGGTCGATTTGGGTTTGTATTATCCTAAACGGGTCAAAATGGTTCGACCTGGGTTGTATTATCCTATATGGTCTTAAAACATAAACCAATACATAATGTCTGAATTTACTTATCAATCTATATCAAATAAGCCGAATTGCAATTCAAAAGAAATAGTCCTTTTACCATTTAATCTTACTGCATCAAAAATATCAATATCAATTACAATTCTCGCCCAAATAAAGTCTAACCTCATGGAGATGGATAAGCCAACTGAAGCTTCACATAGATGATAACTGCCAGCCTCTGTGACTTTCTTTGAAAGAGCGGACAAAAAGATGGAAAATATTTTTTCTTAAGTGGATTTAGAATCATAATATAAAGCAGGCCTTTTGACCAGCTTTCTTCTTTCTCTTTGACTTTGGAGGAGCAATGACAACTTTAATTGCAGCATTTTAAACTCCCTTCACATTCTGAGAGAAACAATTAAAATGTGTTAACAAAAAGAAATCCTAAATTTGGAGATATTTAATTAAAAAGTAATTTGTGGTCCAAATATTTTTTCATAGTTAAGAAGTTTTTATATGATATTTCTTGTCCTACTAAGTTGTCATCAGCCTAAATAGATAGATTTTGGCCACCAACAAATGTTAAAAGAAAAATAAACTAAATAACCTCAAATCATATCTGAAGAACTACATCATTATATCTATAGAATGTCCACAATAAGCACATAAGAATTTCAGCAATATTCAACTCAACTTGTGATCATATATAAATTATATACAAAGGTGTATGGATCATTGTAAAAAAACACACAGTATGTGAAATTGACAGTTGAAAGTTCATATTGATGAAATCAAACAATTATAAAATAATTGTGTATAATTTCATATCCAGATGGCAATAGTAAATAAAATCAGTCAGTTATTTGTACAGACTGTTGATTATATATACCTTGTGGCTTGTGGAGAATCGCAATTCTCAGCCTCCTTACAAATAACATCGAAAAATGAATCAATCAATTCTTCACAATATGATCTGTACGAAAAGGATTTGCAACGTTCTTCCCCTAATTAGAACTTTTGGATATATCACACAAATGGTACTGAAAGATGGAAATTAACTTAAAGAAGAAATTGAGGGATCAAGGTTACCTTTACCAGCCATATGATGGAAATTGTTGGCTGAGGAGCGTTAATTCCAAGAGCTGAACTGCCAAATTAACGAAAAAGGTTTAAGAGTAATAGGTGGCCGAAAGATATCTGAAGAAGATGACTTGAAGATGTTAATGCAGAGGAAAACCCGACAGATAAGCTCAAAACTCTAATTCAGAAGTGAGAACCCCAAAATTAAGAACTAATAAAAGGAGGGGAATTTTAAAATAAATACATAAGAAGTCACCTGATGGAGGATTTAGAATACCAATAAACCCGACTGATAAGCTCGGGCCTGTAATTCAAAAGTGAGAACCCTAAAATTAAGAACTAACCAAAGAAGAAAGAGGGGAAATTTAAAATAGATACATAAAGAGTCACCTGATGGAGGATTTAGAACGGCAATGAGACGGTACGAAGGAACATCATATTGTAGGTAGAGTAAGATGGTGACGTTAGGTTATTAGGTAGGATGTGGTGGCAAACTTACTAAAGCAAGAGGTGGATTAGTTGAAGCATGTGATGGATGTAAGCAGAAGGTGGTGGGACGATGGAAGCTAGTGTGGAAGCAGGAGGTGGATTAATTGAAGCAGGTGCTGGATGTAAGCAGGAGGTGGCGGGACGATGGAAGCTGTTGTCGAAGCAGGAGATGGAATAGGGCGGCCGAAGTTGGAGCTGTAAGAGGTTGAATGGAAACGCTACTGTTCATCCAATGTCAAATGTTATATAGTAAAGTCAAATGTTATATAGTAAATACCACCATTGAAACCCTATCATCAAGCGATCACGCTAACCACCTTCCCTTTCATAAATAAATCATCCCCAAAAGCATCATCATCAGCTACAACAAAAATGGCCCTGCACGTCACTGCAGGCGTCACTAAACGAAAGCTTCCCGTTTTGCTGTTCGACATTATGGACACAATTGTTCGCGATCCCCTTTACCACGATATCCCTGCATTTTTCGGGTAATTTTTTTGTTATTTTATCGATTTAGTGTCGAATTTTACATGAAGATCGATTTGTCAACTCAATTTACTGTCAATCATTACAGTAGGGTGTATCAATTTTCCGTAGTTAATAGGGTTTTTGTTAGAAATTGGGGAAGCTTATTTGTCTATTAGGGTTTCAAATTGAAATTTTAGTTAGGTTATATGAATTGAAATTAAGATTTAAGATTGATTCGTTTGACCAGAAAAAGTCCAGTCATGTAACAATTTGGATTAGGATTTAAGGAAAAACAATTTAAGATAGTTTTCATTATTTTTACAAAATAGATGGCTACGTTACCTACGTAATCATCACTATTTATTTATTAACAATTTCTAAAGGTTGGGAAATTAGTCTTTTGTCCCGACCCGTTTCAGTAATCTTCAAATCAAAATCAACTGGCAATTTGAATAGTATATGCTATTAACATAGTGATTTTTTTCAATTTTGATATTAATGTTAGATTAATCTTTTGTCACACTTTTATCAATTTGAGATATTTTTCTCAGAATGTCAATGAAGGAATTACTGGACTGCAAACATCCTACGGCATGGATTGAGTTTGAAAAAGGTCTCATTAATGAGGTATTATAGTTGGTAATTATTCGTATTTTTATTATTATTATTCATTTATTTGCATCTCATATACCTTGTTCTAAATTTACTCACTTACAATTCATTTACGCTATCCAATTAGGGCAAACAATATGGAACTTCATTCATGTATGCATGAGTAGTTGTATGTATTGGACTATCAAAAATTCAAAATTACATTTTGATGTAATTAACTTTTATAATTACTAGTTTTATGCAACCAACTTGCATCATCTTTTTTACCAATTGATGTAACTAAATTACTTTAAAAGTTAAGTTTTGGAAGTTAGTTACATCAAAAGGTGATTTTCATATTCCATTACATACAATATCAGTTAGTTTGTGTATAGTTGGAAACATTTACATATTGTTTGACTTACATTTTTAAAGAATACTTTTCTCAGATGGAACTAGCAACCATATTTTTCAAAGATGGGAGGAATTTTCAATTTTGACTTGGAAGGTAGGTTACAGTGAGTGTGTGTGTGTGTATGTGAATCATCAGAGGATCAACTTTTAATCAATATGATTGTCATGAAATTTATTATTATGTAAAATAACAATATACTTTAGTCGGTGGTTCATTTTGGTAATTTTAACTTCTTAAGGTCTGTTTTTGTAATTACAATTTACAAGTTTTTAGTCAGCCTATTGTGGTAATTAAAGTTTTTTTCGTCCATATCCAGTAATTAAAATAAGTTTCTTTGGCCCTATGTGGTTCTTATATTTTAACGTTATAATTACCAAAATAAACGTGCTAAAAACTTGTAATTACCAAAACCGACCACCACTTCAGCTAAATTGCTATCTTATGACATTTTCACAATATTCATGCTATTAATATCTTATAACAATTACTAACTACGATGCAAATCTTGGATTAAACATTCACAAGTATATGATTTGTGTTCTTTTATTATTACTATCCAATGAAGTATTATTATAAGGGGTTATTTCATACAAATTTTGTTCCATTTTTAGGGCTTAAAAGTTGTATCTATCAAGGGTACTCATATCTAGAAGGCGTTGAAGAACTTCTTTGCACACTAAAAGATAATGGCTATGAAATGCATGCTTTTACAAATTACCCAATATGGTATGGCTGAACTGCAAGGTTTGTCACATACTTTTTTTTAAATAAAAAAAACATATACTTGTATATATTATTATATTAAATAATATAATTTTTGCCCATTGATCTAAATTGCTAGTAAGTCAATTTAATGATGAATTAATTGAGCTGGATATGATTATTGTTTTGTAGGTATAGAATGATCGAGGAAAAATTGAAGCTTTCATCGTATTTATCTTGGACATTTTGTTCATGTATACTTGGTATGAATATAACATAATGTATTGGATTACCCGGAACCGTATTTTGCCATGTGAGTTAATAAAAATATTTTTTTTTATACATTTTGGTGTACTAATTTAGGTAAACATGTACATACAATAATAGGTTTAGGAAGTTTAATACATTAAAAAGTAAGTTTTAAAATACGATACATCTATAGTCGGATTCGGGTACATTCCTATGTATCTTGGTCAATTAACCACTTTTTTGTGAATTATTTATGTATATTTGACTAGCATTTGTGTTTTTAATGCAGGAAAAAGAAAACCAGATCCTCTTTATTATTCAGAAGTTGTGAAGCACCTTGAAATCGAGCCACAAAATTGTGTCTTTATTGATGATAGGTATTCTAATATCAAACTATACACATTTTATTATTATATCTATCGTACTTCAAAACTTACCTTTTGATGTATTTGTACCTTTTTCCGAAACCTGCTACTATGTATGTATCGATTTGAATGGTTTTATCAGCTAAAATAAAAGGAATTCAGGTAAACCGATACATACAAATTTTAGTTCTTGGCAGTTGAAAAGGTAAGTTTTGAAGAACAATGCCATAGTAAGCGAGGTCCAAAAAATAAACCGCACCGAAACCAACAAGATTGAATTCGGGTTTTTCAGCCCAAATGCTCACTCGGACCGAACCGAATCGCACCAAAACCAAAAATCATGAAATTACAAAACTGAAAACCGAATATATCAGATGTTTTCGGTTTCGGTTTTGTTAGGTTTTGGTCAGTTTTCGGGCCTAAATGCTCATCCCTATGCCATACAATACTAAGACGGGTAGTTGGGTTGGGTAGACTTTTATGTAGTTTTTTTATTTATTTATTTTTTTTATAAATAATATAGTTTTGTTAATCATATTTGAGATTGGACAAAAAATTAACCTGTTTTGGCCCGTTGTCAACCCACATATAGAGTTGAACTTTTGGTGCTGTTGGTGTAAAACAGGTTGAAAAATGTAGAGTCTGCAATAGAAGCTGGAATTAATGGTATTCAGTTCAGGAATGCAGATTTGTTGCAGCAAGAGCTCTCTATTTTGGGTGTTATTTCGCGCTTTACAGGGTATTTGTGAGTGAGTTTTCCAGACGGATTTTCATGATTAACAAAAAAAAAAAAAAAAAAACCTTTAACATTTATTATGTGCATTGTTGGCTTATGTCCTAATATTTATCATGATTTTCATTTTTTAATATTTATCATGTACATTGTGATTATGGTTTGTGTTATACATAGGCTGATGTCCTAACATGTTTATTAAACGTGTATTTGGGTTAGGGTTGAAATATAATCCGCTTATATGAGTAGTAGACATTGACATATTGTTAATGTTTTAAAAACCTAGTTGGACTGGAAAATAGGAAGGTACTCGGTCGAAATGAGGCGGTTAGATTGGTGGTTATAACTCGGTTGAAACCAGCCGGTTGGACATATAAAACCCGGTTGAATCGGAAAAAAAAGGGTTTTTCTAATAGTATTTTTTTATATTGTATTTATTTTATATTTTTCTAGTTTTTTGACATTTATACACCATTTATATAATTAGTTTTTTTCTAGTGTTTTTATGGTATCTATATTTATTATCTGGTTCAACTAGGAGGCTCATCCTGTTCATGTTTGATCTAAGGTATTTACGTGTTAAGTATACAAGGTGCCTTGAGTATGAATATATGGTTTAAATATGAATGTTCATTTTGCAAATTCTACCAAGTTAAGATTTAAACAACAAAAGTCAATAAGGGGTGAAATGTTCAAAATGAAAGTGTAGGGGTTAAAGTTGTGCACGGTCAGAATTTCAAACTCCACAGTTGGGCCGCAGAATTTCAGAAATGCTTCGCATTTTAGTCCATAAATGAAAGATTTTGGTAAGTAAACATCTCATTATCATTAATCTTAATCCAAACTATAACAAATGATTGTTCATATTCATATATACATTAACCCTAAACCGATACTACATTTTAGACAGAAAAAAAATGCTACAACACTCTACTACTAATATGCCGATCTAAAACTCACAAAACCATGATGAATTTTCTTATTCCATGTGATCATTTGCATGCTATTGTTGTTGTGATGTAGAGGTTAATTTATGGAGCATAGATTGTGCAAGAATCAACTCTTCTCGAAGCATCAAATTATATTCGTATAAGTTTTCAAGATTTTTACGGATATCCTCACCACTTATTTTTGAACCGGGTTCAGCTTCTGTTAACACAAAGACGAGAAATGTTGGTTTTAGCTCAAATATCAGCCAAAAATATTTTTCCACGTACAAAATTATTCGTCAAGTTTCCCATTTTACCCTAAGTACTCTAAAACTGAAATAAATGTATCATCATTGTTGATATAAATCGATGGTTACCTAATGAAGGTGGCAAAGGTATGTCATTATCATCGGAACTCAACGGTGATTGGCTATGTGTATCTCCATTATTCAAGCAAATTCTACCTTTTTCGTTCTTGTAGTTCATATCACCCGACAACTCTTTTTGTGACACCTGGAGATGACACGAATATAAGTTTGAAACTCTTGGACTTAATATAATTACTCGTGATTTGGTCCTGTGATTTGGTCCTAATTAAGTGGATATTTGCTCAAAAGGTAACTTTTGAAAAAGATTGCATAATACAAAGCATGAACTATAAGGGCAAAGTGGCAAATTACAACATAATTATCCCACTATACACGTTCATACTTCGAAAACTTACCTTTTCATGCAATAACTTGCATCAGTTTTTACTATTTGATGTAACCTTATCACATAAAAAAATGTAAGTTTTTGAAGTTCAGTAAATCAAACGGCAAGTGCTGAAGAATAATACATACACTAGTTAAACGTAAATAGTTGGATATATTGCGGTATAGTTTACCCTTTTTTGTAAATATAAAAGAATGGATAAGAAAGTGTTTCGGGCTGCCTTAACTTGCTTTTGGCCCGTACTAAGAAAGGACCCATTTTGATCTAAACCTGTTTTGGCCACAAGAAAATAAAATAAGTAAACAATTACCTTGTCATCGGGTATGCTAATTTTCTTGTTAAAACTAATGGTATCCTTTCTTATATGTAATCTTCGTTTAGATGATCCTTCATTTTGGTGAGATTTGTTTAATATACCCGAACAACATGTTGTTTCCACAACGGTTCCATCTTCAGGTAGCAATGAACCACGGCCCCATGTAAAAATCACGTATTTCCTCAACTATATGAAACATTAAAAAAAAAAAAAACCGAAAACATATATGGTATAGAATGATTCAAATTTAATGAACTAGAAAACTTGAATTGTAGAGATGGTGACATTAGTGGGTTGAATAATGTGTAAAATGGGTTTGGGTTGAAACGGGTCATTTTTCGTATGGGTGGAAACACACTGGATCCGGTTGGGTTGACTCGTAAACAATTTTTGTCCATCTTTTAATGATCCAAAAGGACGGAATCTTGCACAATGACTAAATATGGACAAATCTAGAACAATGCTAGTTTAGGGAAGAAAAACATCTTTAGAAAGATAACTATTATGTTACTTATGTAGGGGTGCCCATAGGGTCGACCCGACCCGACCCGACCCGATTATGCTAGTCGGGTCGGGAGTATTCGGGTCTTGTGATCTTATCGGGTTTTTAAAACCCGACCCGGCTAACCCGATTCCTTATCGGGTCGGGGTTTCGGGTTAGGATTTTTAAAATTTTCGGGTTGACCCGATTAGGATTAGGGTTAAATTTTAAAAAATATGTTTACCATAAACAATATTTAAAAAATATTTCGACCCATTTGACCTGTTGAAATTATACACAGCCCAAATGGAACCATGCATAAGTAAATGGATCAAAACTGCCATGTCTCATAAATTGGATAATAGTTACCTTGTCCCAACGATCTTGTGCTTTCTTACGATTTCTAATACTTCTCATTACTTTATCTTCGTCACGAAACTTCTTGAATCTGTATTCAAACTACAGCCAGATATAATTAATTACCCTTAATTATTATATATGGTTACATAAAATAATATTGAAATATATAATTAATTTTTTTTAAGAATGCAATTTCAGTGGCTAAAAAACCTATAAAACATGTAAATAATTTATTTTAAATACGGAAATGGTAATACAACAAATATAAAATACAAATGAATGAGAAACGTACTTGAACCAACCCGTAGAAGAAAAGGCCAATACTAACACAATACAAACCACCTAAATCGGCAAGGAAACCCACTGCATGCTTGGATGAAAAAACACACATTAGATTATTACCAATACAAATATAAAGTTAAATAGGATTAACATTTTTTATTAGCCCTAATAATTTAATAGGGAAAACTACATCGACATGTATATGATTATACACGTTTTATTATTGTATGTATCGCTCTCCAAAACTTACCTTTTAATGTAATAAACTCCAAAACTTAGCCACTAAAACCATTCAAATTCATACATAAAATTGTAGGTTTTTAAAGTTTATTACATCAAAAAGTAAAAAAAAAAAATAGTTTTTTAAATCCACGTGGCAAAAACAAATGCCACCTAAGCAGTGGTTTCAAGTAAATTGATACATACAATAGTATGTTTTAGAAGTTAGTACATCAAAATGTAAGTTTTGAAGAACGATACATACATACAAAAATCCGTAACACCTAATCGGGTCGGCCCAAACCGTCCCGACCCATTTTGAACTGCATTAAAAAACTACCCGTTTTGATCAACCCACTTATTTTGTCAACTCACCTGGGCCCAAAATGCTCTGATTGTCAACTTCAACAATATAAGACGAAAGAAAATTAACATGTAAAGTAATGTTAACAAGCCCGTTGCTCGAGTTTTGTAGAGAGGCCCGAAACAGATTTTTATCATCAAAAAACGAGCCCGGAAGAAACTCGTGAAACAACGGTTGAATAATTTTAAGATCTTTCTTATTTCGGTAAATTCGAGGAAATAAATTAAATTGCAATATATTCGGATCACTCCCTCTAAAAGTCACAAACTTTGCATTATCATTACTTCCATTTTTCAAAAATCCACTCACAAAACTCACACTTTTTGTGTGTGATCGGTCTCTTGCGGTTAAATTAAACTCGAAACCAACCGCACTTGCGGGTGAATTTGGTAGGTCAAAAAATTGCCATGAAGTATAGAAATTGTCTCGAATAAGTTGACAATTGTCGCATTTAAGTGTCACCATTGGCCCGTTTGTGGTATTTTGGCAAGAAAAGTTGGCGAAAGTTGATAATGGTGCGGTTCTAAAATCCATAAAACCGGGATTTCCGGTTAGTAAAGTCCCGAGCCCGCGAATATTTGAACAAGTCATGCTAGAAATTGTTGTGATGTTGAATTCCATATCGTTTTTGAATTTGGCTAAATCGGGCCCGTTTGCTGCTATGACACTGTGTACCTCTATGGTTCTTTTTGATATGATTTGGTAGAGTAACCTGTAATGGTAGTCAAATTAAGTCATTAGCGGTTATGGGCGGGAAAATGGGTGGGTCGGGTAACGGGTCAATATGGGTTTGGGTTGATAAATAGTCCAAACACTATGTTTGAACTATGTGATGAATAAATGTTACAATTTCCGTGGGACAAAAGGACTATTTTTGCAAAAATGATGAAATTATATAAAATAGATGTAAATAATTTTAAATCACTCACGCAGCAAACAAACCAATAAAAAGGATGCAACTTGCAATTGAGAAAGCTCCGCCGAGTTCTGTTTTCCGTTTCTTGACAACTTTTTGATCAGCCTACATAACATAAACAATGGGGTCCAGTTAAAGTTAATTTAATTACAAAAAAAATCAAAATTTCTCAAGAAAATCATGAAAATAAAGTGGGCATCGATTAAAAATGAGGCTATTGACAAAAAAAAAAAAAAAAACCTCAACATTCATTTTACCTATTTTTAAGGGATCAAACCCGTGACCTCTATGAGATCATTTCAGACGCCCTTACTGCTAAACCGTCACTAGATTATTATTTTCACCATTTTACTAATGATAGCAAATGTATTTCATGAATAACATACAACCTAAAAATGATTGTTACCCTAATAAAATGTAACCAAAATTTTCAAATTTTGCAATGTGGGGTATGAGTAATTTTCTCAAAGAAGTATTTTCAAAAATATATGGAGAAATTTCAACAAAATTGAACTATATATTTTGGGTCCCTAAATTTGTCAAAATTTGAACTTTCACTCCTAAATATGTCAAAGTTTAAACTTCCACCCATAAATTTGTTGAAGAATAATGAACTTCACTCCTTTTGACGAAAAGAAAGTATTATTTATACCGCACATTATCATACGTTAAATTATTCACTTAAGCCATTATACATACCCTAAACTATTACACTTTTAAATAGTCAAAATGTATGTTTTACCCTCACTTTTAGGAATGCACTTAAAACTATAGATATCATTTTGGAACAAAAAAGCCTACAAACAATAATTTAAAAACCACAATAACAACTCAATTAATTAATCAAGAACTAAAACAAGCTAAAATTATAGTAAAATTACCAGCCAATGACGAGTAGCAAAACATATATCCATCCTACTAATCAACCACCTGATTTTGAACCAAAATGTTCTTCCATCACCTAAACTCCCAAATCTCACAAAAAAACAAAATAAAAGCCACGCGGCAATCATCACAAGTGTAGCTCCAAGAAACACACCTTGAGACTGTGCATACTTTTTTATTGAATCAAATGACAAAATTGTCTCCGGGAAATTAATTGAGTAGTCAACTCCGGTTCCGAACAAGAACTCGCCGGAGACGGTGAACGGAGAACATACGTTGCCGGTGATGTTGTATAAATACCCAGGATTGCAGGCACATGAAGATGAGGTGTAATTGAAGGAATTAGTGGTTGGACACTGCATGTTTGGAGACTGTAATTGTGGGTTTTAGTTGTTTTGCTAAGATTTTGATTTTGATTTGGGTTTTTTGTAATTTCGGTGTGGATCTTGAAGGATTTTGATGGGGTTTTTGTTGAGGAAGAAACGAATTTTGGTGGTTGTAAAAACTAAAAAGCCAACGGACAAAGATACATCGATTCGTGTACTTTTCCTTTTGAGATTTTTATTTTTTATTTTGGGTGGAAAAGTCATAGGTGGTAATTAAAATAAGGATTTCGTTATAATATATCCATACTTAGATTACATGTGTTTTTGAACATAAAACACTAACAATTAATAAATTACTCTCCATTTTAAATCATGGTAAACAGGTTGGTGGTTAAATGAGTTAATAAGTTAAAGTTATGTTGGTAGGTCATAAATAAAAAATAAACTTAAATACAAGGCTCAACCTAAAGATTATTTTTGTGTCATGTTTTAGATCGTATTATCGCCTTTATTAAGTATACATAATTAACCATTTTTTTGTTCCTTGATGAATTGGAGTATACATGTAGTTTGTTGCATGGAATAATTCCTTCTTCTTTTTTTTTTTAAATCAAATTCGTGGGATGAAAAGAGTGGAATTCATTAAAATTTGAAACTAAACTAGAAGTATATTGGTTAATATGCTTGGGTTATTAAATTGGGTACTTTCTCTGATTCAAAATAAGTGATACACTTTCCTTTTTGAGGTGATTCAAAATAAGTGATACACTTTGAAAAATTACCTTATTTGGCAAAAATAGTGGGTCTCGCACCCACTAAGTATCTACTTTAACAAAATCAAATGACCCTTTTACCCTTATTTTTTTACTTTTAAACATCATTAATCCCAATTTATTCAAAATATGTGAGACCCATTTCCCACTAACCATCAAATTAATCTAATTTAACCATCATTATAATTTTTTGCCTAAAAAACCGTAAATCTCAAAGTGTATCACTTATTTCGAATCGGAGGAAGTATAAAACTTATAAAGTTGGGTGTATCTTAAGCCCATTACGCGGGTTGAATTTTGAAATTCTATTCTCGTTACATCTAATAGTATATCCATACTTCGGGTGCTCAAGAAAGTCCAATACTCCGGGCATGAAAAAATATCCGGTATCTGAAATCTGGATATCTGAAAATTTGGATATCTAAAATTTCAGATACTAAATCCTGATAGTTTTTTTAGAATTTTCGGATATCCAATATCCGGAATATAAAAAAATATCCAGAAAATATCCGAAAATATGTTTTTTCCAGATTCCGGATTTCGGATAGTAAAAACCAGTATCCAAATTTTAAACACCCCTATACATACTAAATAGTGACTTTTGTTATAAATCAAACTCCCTTTTGATACGAGAGATAATATTGATTTCTATAAAATCTTTATATTTATCTTCCTAATTATTTATCAATACAAGTGTCAAATCAAAGGCTAAGGTTAAAGAAAAAGAATTAGTAAATTCCAAATGTAAATAATTTTATAAGTAGATGATGTAATATGAAGATTTAGTAGAAAATAATATATTTTTTTTCTTTTTGATATAAGAGTGAGTTTGAGTATGTTATGGATCATAAATCACCGCCAACGGGCGAAGCCGAAGGTGTCGGCTTGCCAACTGAGGGAATCCACCCGTTGGCACGCCTCGTTGGAATGAAGGCGTTGGCTGGATTCGGCGGTTCTGGAGAGAGTTCGTCGGTGGGCCCGGACGCGTGTTTTGAGGCCTTTTTAGCCTTTTAAAAATATGAAATAAATTTTTATACTTTTGAAAAAAAGGGTAATAAATTCATTTGGGTTTTTTAAAATTAAAAAAAAAAATCACCCAATTTTTTCAAATCTTTTACCTTATAAATACCCACTCATAACACTTATTATTCACATCACATTTCACCTTCTTTTCCTCCAACTTCGTATTACTCACTCATTTTCCTTGAAAAATGTCAAAAAAAACACCACCAATCAGTATCCAACGACATGTGTGATCATATGCTTCAAAACCCCATAGGTACCCACCCTTACGCACCTATTCTTCATCGGCCCAAGCAAGTGCCACGACACCATCCTTGGATTTTGCGGCATACGCACCACCGCCCGCGTCCGACGACCCCCGAAAGTCATATCAATATCATGGTTGGTACCAACAACCACCACCACCTAACTTCCAATATTCCCAACCACCAACCAACTTTCAAGACCCTCAACCCTCACACAACTTTCAATACCCAGAAGTACCACCCAACTTTCAATACACACAACCATTCACACCTATTGTTTCACAAAATTATCAATCACCACTGGCATCCGAGGAGATTGTTGGGGACACCCAACCACAATCAGTACCAAAACAAAAAGAAAAGAAACGCAAACCCAAAAAAGGTCACAAACGGGGTGGTCACACAAAGACTACAAAATATTAGCCGAACGGCGCGGGTTCATCACTCCCAAGATTTTTTTTTTATTTTTTTGAATAAAAGGAGAACTTGGAAGGAGCTTCAACACTGTTATCACCCCAACCTAAAACACTAGGAAATATAGATTTCAATAAAGAGTACAAAATATATCAAGCATACAAACCAACCTACACCTCAAAACAGACCATTACAATTTGACTACAACAAACATAAACTAAACAAATAAGCCAACCAAACAAAAAAAACTATAATTCAACCTCCACCATATTACCATTTTGTATCCCACTCTTTAGCAACTTTGACTATTTGTAAAGGGGAATAGCAAAAAAAAAAAAAACCATCCATTGGAGTGAATTTGTGGAGGCCTTCAACTCTTGCGTTGCCGTGAAGCGTACTGTTAGTCAACTATGTGGCAAATGGGATAAAGTTGCGGCCGACGTTAAAATTTTCAACGCTATATACAAGCGTTTTAACGAGACACGTGCAAGCGGGACACAAGAGAGGACGTTTTGAAAGCATCTCATGATCAATTTCATGCATTTTTCATAAAGGAACATTAATTAACCCATAAAAAATCCAAGTAGACCTAGCTCTTAGATGCCAAAGGTGTTGTACCTTGGACCTCTTGTCCAGGGGCTGCCCAGGAACCCCCGTCGAGTCAGTGTGCTTTAATCAGAATAAATTTAAACAAGTGTGTATTCTGTAACATTCTTTCTTGTTCAATATTCATTAAAATTAGTTATTGGTAATACAAATCACCAACATAACTGCTGTAACACCAGTATTTTTAAAACCTCATTTAAATCGTTTAAAATACAATTTCCCAATATTTGTCACATTGTCCAAAACACAGTTTAACAAAAACTTTAAAACTTATATCAGAGTTTACAAAAATACGGTGTCACCAAGTATATCAAAACCATAGGTAACGGGATCTACCTAATGGCTCCCGAGCTAAACATCTCTAGGCCACTTCTAGTGCAACCTTCTAACACTTCAAACCTGTACCTGAGTACACAGCCACAAACAAACGTAGTACATGAGACAAAATAGTCTCGTGAGATACATGGGTTTTAGAACCCAAAAATAATATCATTTTGTAAATATATAAACATATATATATATACCACATCAATACCATCTAGCCACCCTATAGTGACCCTATCAATTTCTGCTCTCCTGGCAATCATATCTAACTATCGGGTTGCCCCCGAACTAGCTAGAAGCACAAACATACCTGATATTGGCAGATTTATACATACTTTTATCTGCCAATATACCTATTTTTATATGTGTTTATCGATTAGAATATGATGTTATCACTCAAATTGTAGTTTCCATTGTGTTTTTCAGGCTATAGAAGAAAAAGTAACAAAAACGGGTTAAAATGATACAAGAAATGAAGAAATGTAGAAATTCAAGAGATAGAGGCGCTATCTATGTCGCTATCTCCGTCGCTATTTCAGTCCAAAACGCTAAAATGAGTCGCTGTTTGGTGTCACAAAGAGGAGATAGCGCCGCTATCTTTTAGATAGCGGCGCGAAAAATGGCGGGTGCCAAAGATAGCGACGCTATCTTGACACTTAGCGACGCGATATTGTGCGATCTGACACCTATTTAAGCGAATTTGCAGATCTGATTCACAACTTTTGACCTAATTTCCGAAAAGCAGCCGAAAAATACCAAAGGAGCACTCAAGATCAAGATTTCAAGGCTTAAACATTGGTTTTCTATCACTTTTGATTATCATTATGTTTATGTTTACATTTCTTTACGTTTGTTTGATGATTCTTAGCATGTCTATGTGCTAATCATCTTATATTCGCTATGATTAGATGAAGTTAGGGTTTTAGGTTTGGATATTCTTAGGATTTGATGATGAATGTTTGAATACTTATATTTTTAACAAAGAACCTTTTTGTTAAACCTCTAATTTTGCATTGTTGAATCTGTTTATTACTTGATTGGCTAAATATTGACAACATTGAATTGATCTAGTAATTCCCCTGACTTTTCATACACTTGACCTAGTCAGCGACTCACTAGAAATAGGGGTCCGAGATTTGATACCAATAACCTAGGTGAAACTAAAAGTCTGATCTTTAGAGAAGAAATTCCTAGGATTAGAAGGTCTCGGAAAGCCGGGCCTAGTTAGAAGTAATAAGCAGGAGTGTGGATTTAAATAGATTTCTTGAGAAGAAATTCCTAGAGATCATATTAGATTCATTGTAAGGTTTTAAGAGAAATCTAGTTCCTTAAACTTCTAGAACATGAATTAAATCGGTACTTTAAAACCAAACCTATACCTAGACGGATTCGAGTCATAGTGAATATACTCCTTAATATTGAAACACTTCTTCGTCATTTTCGATCAATTGTTTATTTTAAACAACAAATTTTAGTTTTATTATTCAGTTTGCAAATAAAGAATCCCAAATGAAAACCCTTTTTTATTATCTGTTCAGTTTAATTAATTAGTTTTATATTACATAATCAGCTTAATTGTTCCCTGTGGAGACGAATAAACCCGAATTTACTTACCTAAACTATATTGCTCACAATTAGGTCATGCTTGCCTAAGAGTGTGATAATCTAGGAAAGGTGCATTTTAGGTGATTATTTTATAACTAGATTTTACACATCAAGTTTTTGGCGCCGCTGCCGGGGAACAGTTGCGAGATTATTAATTCAGAATTAATTAGTTAATCGATCCTTGTCTAGAGATCTATTTCTAAACAAGTTATTTTCATCGTTTTTTTTTTTGTTTTTTTGTTTTTTTTTATTTGTCTGGTTTAATTGAAGTTGTTAAACTGTTGCGTTTTTACGATTTGCTTTAAGTTTTGCAGGTGTATGACCCGTAGCTCTGATTCAGATCCGTTATCACCGTTTTCTGAACCAGAGAGACTTCTTCGCCAGCGACGTAGAGCAGTTTTAGCAGCGCAATATCTCGAGTCAATCAACTTTCAATCTATCGAAAACCCAATTTTCGACATGGGCGATCAAGTACCACCAGATCCGCCACCAGAGCAACCCATGTGGAACACCAGGCAAACAGCACCAACTGGCCCTAATCCATCTATCTTAGTACCTAAATTGAATAATATCAATTTTGAGATTAAAGGGCAATTCATCAGTATTGTAACACCTCAATTTTTCAAAACACCTTTTAAACATATTTTTAAATAAAAATAATACAATGTCCAATGTTCCCAAAATACGGTTTAACAAAAACCATTAAAACATTCATCAGAGTTACAAAATCCGGTGTTACAAAGATAATATCATAACCATAGGATAAACGAGAACTACCTACGAGCTCCCGAACTGATCAACACTAGGCCACTTCTAACGCGACCCTCTAATCCATCGATCCTGAACCTGAGTACATAGCCAAAAACAAAGTAGTACGTGAGACAAAATAGTCTCGTGAGATACATGGGTTTTCGACCCATTCTCAAAAGATTTATAAAATAATATTTATAACATTATAAATACTTATCCTTATCATTTCTTATTAGTTCATAAATCATCTTCTATTCATTAAACCGTTTAAACCAATAAGCTTACCATAAGCTTACTCGTCATCTAATCATATACTTGTAAGTTATCTCCAAACTTACACTTTCATTATCACATATGCAACGGACCTCTCCGAAGCCAACTCTCCCGATATGGGATGTCATAGGTAAACTATCAAGGTATTTGGGAACCCCCATCTTACCGAGATTCATAAGCTCTCCCCGTTCCCGGGTCGTCATGCTCACTCATCATTGAGTGTCGTAAACTGTGACATTCTACTCTTTGCGCAGGGAGGTACCACCCCAAGTAGACGTCTCATGCTCCCCCATTTCTGGGCGGTCTTATTCCGGATATCTCATTCACATATGAGCCTCAGCTCCTTTCATCAAATATGAGCATCAGCTCCTTTCATCACTTATTAGAATACGTTTATTCTAATTTATCATGCTATTCTCTTTATTATTTCATTTTTAAATCTTGACTTTACCAAGTCCTTTACTAAATTAAAACATATTCATCTTTTATCAAAATCATATTACTTTGACTCTTCTTTGACTAGAATACACGTTTATTACTAGTCACTTATTACTTATTCTCTTAGTATTTCAATATCTACTTTTATTAGTATAATATACTAATCGATACTCATTACTTTAAAATCATTGTCTCAAGCTTTATTAATACATATTATTAATAAATCGATTATCAAGCTCTTTTAAATCATTATCTTTATTCATACATCTTATTTATAAAAACTCATTAATTACTTTTCATAATCATAATCTCTTTCAAAATCATCAATCATTTAGACATACTAAAATAGTCTATTACTAGCATTTTCTCATCATATCAATCATATCTTTATTAAAAATATTTATTAATAAAGACTCTTAAAACATCATAGTTTTCAAAATCATTTGCTATGTACTCAGTAAAAGTCTCATGTACTCACCTTAGCCAAGCTAATTCCAAATCGTGTCTAACAACACGAATCCTTGCTTTCCAACTTGTGAAATGTCACCAATCTTTAGGTCTTCTTGACCTACCATCAATATCATCACAATAACTAGTTATTATCCATAACTAGTCACTATTCAATCCATATCTATAACTCTAACCATCAAGTTCATCCAACTTGGTGGAATCTCAAACCCTAGTTCAAGATTTCCATCATAAACTCAGATCCAACTTGTACACGTCGATTACAAGCTTACAATGAGTGTTCTACACCCATAATTAGTCATCTTCCCCAAAGATAACATGGATGGTTCCCCAAACCACCATTTCTACCCATACAAAGTTCATAACTAGCTAGATAACATCAACAATCAAGAAATCTTACCTTTGATGTTTAGATCCTTCAAGATTGATGAAGATTTGAGCAAGGAATCACCAAAATCGCCCCTTCTCTCTCTAAAATCGGCTGCCCTTCAACAATGGTAGAAATGAGTGAAAACCCTAGCTTTCCCGATTTAATACAGCTGGTCTCGCAAAGTTCACGCCGTGAACAAACTTCGCGTCGCGAAGTTCGCGTGTCGTGAACACTTCGCGATCGTTAACAGGTCGTGAACTCAATGTCTGAAAACCCCAAGTCCCTGGACGGAGTTCGCGATCGCGAACTCCACTTCGCGCCGTGAACTCCACCAGTCAGCTAGGCTGCACTTTTCGGTCTTTGTCTCGACCCGGTTTCGTCCATAACTTTCTCATACGGTGTCCAAACAACACGAAACCAATTCCTACGGTTCTGAAATGAATTATCCTTATTTATCATATTTTTCCCAAATTTTATTTTATTCAAATTTCGGGTCGTTACAACTATCCACCCCTTAAAAGGATTCCGTCCTCGGAATCAACTCAAGGATTTCCGATCCTCATTCCACTTCCAACTTATGAATCAATAATACTTACGCAATTAATTGCCCACTTGACCCGTTATGCCCAAACGGCCAAAGATCCAAACTCGAATTCCTAACACCCGAACGGGTCAAAATTTCACAATTCGACCTTAACATTTCCCATCATTTAACCAAACTATTTATTCCCATTGGGATGATATGACCCAATCATTACTAATAACCATTTGACCAAAATGATAGTCAACCCCTCGCTTTGACCAAATTGTCAACATTGTTCCATCTTTGACTTAGCACAAAGTCAACCAAATCTTAAAAATTTTCCTTATCCATTAGTGGTTCTATTAATCGTCAATTCCTTAACCATCAATCTTACTCTCACGGTCCAACAACAATCATACTCGATTTCTAAATTTCATTCGAATTGTCCAAAGGTCAAAGTCGCACCCTTTGACTACAATTATTTTCATTAATCAATCAACCACTATTATACACACATACATGATACATTATGCCCTTATCCTCGACTAACCTCCTTTAAACGAAAATCAAAAATCCAATTTTGACCAAAGTCAACAATCTACTAGTTGACTAACCTTGACTTATGAATAAGTCAACTTACCTTGCTAAATTCCACATATTCTTTATTACTAAGGCATTGCTTCCCGAGCTTTTCATTCCCGAATTCCAATATCCAAATTTCCTTTCTCAATTGTCCCTCTTTTCTTCGATTTCAATTTCCCCAATCGATTAACCATTTCCACTTGAATCAATACCAAATCTCTATTACTTCTTAACTTTCATCCAATTACTTATACCTTTTTATAATCTCCTTCAAACATCCTTATACCATACTTGAATTTCCCGATTACCGGCTCTAGAACCTCAATCACATCCAATTGTGGCCCAACCACCCGATATACATCTTTCACCACTCATTGGCTACTAACCACTTTGCTTTCTAAAGCATTCCTTTTTCATGAACCATTAATTTGTAGGTATCCCCTACTCATACTTCTACTTAAACACTACTCGTGTTTTCAACCCAAGTTCTCACTTGCCATAAGAATCATAATAACAACTAACCATACGGTTCTACATACGTCAGATACAAACATCATATCCCTTATATAACAAATTATACTTTAACTATCTTATCGAGATGATCGGAAAGCCTCCAATCCATCACGATCCCAAACTATCACAATGATCGGAAAGCCTCCAATCCAAAGTGACTCATACAATACCATTTCACCTTGCATACCATTCATGTATGCCTCATTCGTTTGGCATCATGCTATCATTTTCTTTCATAATCAACCACATTTTCTATCCACATTTTCACTTTTCCACTTACACACAATACCATACGGTATGCACAAATTCACTAACCAGTTTATTTATCAATCGACCTTTACTAAACATGCTTTCTCAACATTAATATTTTCCGATCTTTCATTTACCACCGAGGTAACCACTAACACCCTTTTAATAACCATATCTTACCGATTCACACGGTCCTTATGAGTCAACCCATTGACTCCGATCGATACCCAACCTTGAACTATCTCATTTTATTTTTATTTTTTTTTTTTTTATAAACTTTACCAATAACAAACTATTCACCCTTGCCATTGCACACGTCAACCCTGACTTGAATATCTGCACTACTTATCAGGATTTCCACCGAACACTAAAGTTCTATTTTCAAAATCATTATTTCTATAGCTTTCCATTCATACTTTACTAGTCTTACCGAAACTTAGTACTTCACTGTACTACTACCCTTTCTTTGAGCACAATTACTATTCTTATGATTCACCTTCCGATAATTTATAATGACATAATCCTTTCTATTCTTATTTCCCGCGTCATACCGGTCGCCAACCCATAACCATACGCATAATAACTCGGGGAGATTATCTCCCAAACTTATTTTTCACATCATATATTCTATCTAATATTATTTCCATACTTATATCACATAAGCACCAATTTGTGCGACATAAAAGCAATTGAATTCTAATTATCTATCAAAATTTCATAAATGCATTACCTGAAGCGGCCCCACGGGTTTCCTTCACCCGATTCCTGTTGGCGGTTGATGCTGACGTGTCGGTTCTCTTCCTTGGGCACGCACTACTAAAGTGTCCCACCTCGTGACAAGTGTAGCATTCCACTTCCTCGAGGTTCCTTACTTTGCAATCCTTTGCTCGGTGTCCTACTCGACCACACTTGAAGCATATAGCCGAATTTGCCTTACATTCCCATGATGATTCTTCCCACAACTTTGACAACTTCCAATACCACTATGCTTTGACGAACTCGACCCCAATCCTTCTCTCTTTGTTAATCCCAAGCTACTATCAAACTTCTTCTTTTCTTTTCCTGATGCCGACTCTTGTGCCCTTCGCCGAAACACCCTTTCAACACTCCGAGCGGTACTAATGGCCTCATCCAACGTGGTCGCTCGCTTGACTTCCAATTCAAACTCCGGTGGTAGTCCATTTGCATACCGAACCACCTTCATACGCTCCGTAGGATAGGACTTGATTACAAACGGAAGTAATCCCGTAAACTTTTTGGTGTATTCTTCCACCGACATATTTCCCTTCTTGATGAACATGAACTCTTCTTGCAACTCTTCTAGATCTCTCTCGGGACAAAACTTTTCCTTCAACCTTCTCGTGAACTCCTTCCACGACATCTTGTACACTTTCTTTCCCAAAGTCTCATACATGGTATCCCACCATGTCAACGCTTCATCCTTCAACTGTCTGGATGCATAAATGACCATGTCTTTCTTTAAACACTTGCTACTTTCTAGCACTTGCTCGGTTTCCCGAATCCAACGCATCGTGACCTTCGGTTCCGAACTTCCATAATACACACCGGGGTTGCACGTCATGAATGCCTTGTATGTACATCCTTCTCTTTCCTCCGACTCCGAATCGTCGGTCTCTTCAGTCAATGACTTCTCTGTACGGGTCTTGCTACCCGAAGACTTACTTCCACCGTGAGATTTAGAATCATCTCGCCTATCCACATTCAAACGGTTATCGATAATCCGGTTCATATCCACATTCACCTCATCCCTCATCTGATGAAACAAATTTCTGATCGCTTCCATAGTTACCGGGGTTTGGTTTGCATCCAAACCGGAATCTTCTCCAATATTACCGGGATGAGTCGGGATTCGATTTGAATCCGTCTCATGATCTCGTGGGATCTCTCCACTTCTTGGGTTCACCATTTTCTATATCAACATATTAAACCATCAAAATTCAAAGATTGACTTATTAGTCAAACATAACCCATATAGCCCAAAACATTATCCTTTCTCTTAGGGATCGACCCTAATATACACATACTTTACTGTCTCAACAGACTGATCAAGGACATCCTATGGAAAACATATGGTCCTACTTAGCATAGCTTAAGACTAGGGAGGTCAAACCTACCTAATTCACTTAAACTATAGCTCTGATACCAAGTTGTAACACCTCAATTTTTCAAAACACCTTTTAAACATATTTTTAAATAAAAATAATACAATGTCCAATGTTCCCAAAATACGGTTTAACAAAAACCATTAAAACATTCATCAGAGTTACAAAATCCGGTGTTACAAAGATAATATCATAACCATAGGATAAACGAGAACTACCTACGAGCTCCCGAACTGATCAACACTAGGCCACTTCTAACGCGACCCTCTAATCCATCGATCCTGAACCTGAGTACATAGCCAAAAACAAAGTAGTACGTGAGACAAAATAGTCTCGTGAGATACATGGGTTTTCGACCCATTCTCAAAAGATTTATAAAATAATATTTATAACATTATAAATACTTATCCTTATCATTTCTTATTAGTTCATAAATCATCTTCTATTCATTAAACCGTTTAAACCAATAAGCTTACCATAAGCTTACTCGTCATCTAATCATATACTTGTAAGTTATCTCCAAACTTACACTTTCATTATC
This sequence comes from Calendula officinalis, assembly GCA_963853835.1. Classification (NCBI taxonomy): domain Eukaryota; kingdom Viridiplantae; phylum Streptophyta; class Magnoliopsida; order Asterales; family Asteraceae; genus Calendula; species Calendula officinalis. The sequence goes on along the minus strand of OY970830.1, from coordinate 29,565,215 downwards.
ACATATGCAACGGACCTCTCCGAAGCCAACTCTCCCGATATGGGATGTCATAGGTAAACTATCAAGGTATTTGGGAACCCCCATCTTACCGAGATTCATAAGCTCTCCCCGTTCCCGGGTCGTCATGCTCACTCATCATTGAGTGTCGTAAACTGTGACATTCTACTCTTTGCGCAGGGAGGTACCACCCCAAGTAGACGTCTCATGCTCCCCCATTTCTGGGCGGTCTTATTCCGGATATCTCATTCACATATGAGCCTCAGCTCCTTTCATCAAATATGAGCATCAGCTCCTTTCATCACTTATTAGAATACGTTTATTCTAATTTATCATGCTATTCTCTTTATTATTTCATTTTTAAATCTTGACTTTACCAAGTCCTTTACTAAATTAAAACATATTCATCTTTTATCAAAATCATATTACTTTGACTCTTCTTTGACTAGAATACACGTTTATTACTAGTCACTTATTACTTATTCTCTTAGTATTTCAATATCTACTTTTATTAGTATAATATACTAATCGATACTCATTACTTTAAAATCATTGTCTCAAGCTTTATTAATACATATTATTAATAAATCGATTATCAAGCTCTTTTAAATCATTATCTTTATTCATACATCTTATTTATAAAAACTCATTAATTACTTTTCATAATCATAATCTCTTTCAAAATCATCAATCATTTAGACATACTAAAATAGTCTATTACTAGCATTTTCTCATCATATCAATCATATCTTTATTAAAAATATTTATTAATAAAGACTCTTAAAACATCATAGTTTTCAAAATCATTTGCTATGTACTCAGTAAAAGTCTCATGTACTCACCTTAGCCAAGCTAATTCCAAATCGTGTCTAACAACACGAATCCTTGCTTTCCAACTTGTGAAATGTCACCAATCTTTAGGTCTTCTTGACCTACCATCAATATCATCACAATAACTAGTTATTATCCATAACTAGTCACTATTCAATCCATATCTATAACTCTAACCATCAAGTTCATCCAACTTGGTGGAATCTCAAACCCTAGTTCAAGATTTCCATCATAAACTCAGATCCAACTTGTACACGTCGATTACAAGCTTACAATGAGTGTTCTACACCCATAATTAGTCATCTTCCCCAAAGATAACATGGATGGTTCCCCAAACCACCATTTCTACCCATACAAAGTTCATAACTAGCTAGATAACATCAACAATCAAGAAATCTTACCTTTGATGTTTAGATCCTTCAAGATTGATGAAGATTTGAGCAAGGAATCACCAAAATCGCCCCTTCTCTCTCTAAAATCGGCTGCCCTTCAACAATGGTAGAAATGAGTGAAAACCCTAGCTTTCCCGATTTAATACAGCTGGTCTCGCAAAGTTCACGCCGTGAACAAACTTCGCGTCGCGAAGTTCGCGTGTCGTGAACACTTCGCGATCGTTAACAGGTCGTGAACTCAATGTCTGAAAACCCCAAGTCCCTGGACGGAGTTCGCGATCGCGAACTCCACTTCGCGCCGTGAACTCCACCAGTCAGCTAGGCTGCACTTTTCGGTCTTTGTCTCGACCCGGTTTCGTCCATAACTTTCTCATACGGTGTCCAAACAACACGAAACCAATTCCTACGGTTCTGAAATGAATTATCCTTATTTATCATATTTTTCCCAAATTTTATTTTATTCAAATTTCGGGTCGTTACAAGTATGGTGCGGGATCTAAACTTTGACGGAAGATTATGCAGTGATCCCAATAGACATCTAGAAAACTTTCTAGAGATTTGTGAATTGTTCAAACAACGAGATGTAACAATTGATGCCATGAGGTTGAGATTGTTTCCCTTCAGCTTAGATGGGGATGCAAAAGAATGGGTTAAATCATTAGAGCCAGGCTCTATTACGACTTGGGATGAACTCCGAAGCCGTTTTATTACTCGTTATTTTTCACCAGCCAAGGCTGATAAACTTAAAACTGATATTTTAGCTTTTATGCAGGAGTCAGGTGAAAAGGTAACGGAGGCCTGGGAAAGACTGAAAAGCTTACTACGGAAATGTCCCAACCACGGTTTGGAGAAGAACAACATAGTACATATTTTCTACAGGGGATTAGATCACACATCTCGTTCCCTCCTAGATTCTTCAAGTGGAGGACTATTCATGTACAAAACCCCAACTCAAGTGTATCAACTTCTCGAAGACATCTCGATGCACAGCTTGGAATGGACATCCGACAGGCGAGTCGGACAGAATCATGCATCCCTTAAGGCAGTTGATGATCGACAACATGATGAAGTGGCTGCACTTAAGAATAGCCAACAGGTATTTGAACGTAAATTAGACAAAATAACTAGTTGTTTACATGCTATACAGGTTGGATGTGATATATGCAAAGGGCCACATCTCACGAAAGAGTGCCAGCAGCATCAACCGATGATGTCTGCAGAAGAAGAACTGAATTACATCAACAATGGGTACCGAGGTAATTATCAGGGAGGAAATCAGGGGTACAACAACAACAACAACAATCAGGGGTACAATAACAACAGAGGTTATAACAACAATAACCAAAACAATAACTACCCCCCGAGAAACTCGAACCCCCCTGGTTTCCAACGCGATAACCAAACGAACCAACCACCTCGAGAGAATGCTGCAGGTCAAGGATCCAAGTCCTCAATGGAATTAATGCTTGAAAAATTTATGGAAAAGCACGACAAGAAAACTGAGGAACAAGACCAGATCATCAGAAATCAGCAAGCAGCAATTCAAAGCTTAGAGAGAAACTTGGGCAAGATGGCCAAAATTTTACAAGAACGTCCTCAAGGAAGTTTACCACCCCGTACACAAGATAATCCTAAACGGGGATTCGAGAATATTAAAGCTATCACCACTAGGAGTGGTAAAACGGTAAGTTCACCTGTATTAAACACTAATGAAGATTCTTTTGATACACAGGTTAATGAGGAAACTCCAGTTGATGAAGAGGAGAAGGCTATGCGGAAGGTTGAAATTCCAACTGAGCAAGAAAAAGCAAAACCAGAGGAGACGCACAACTCCACCAAAACAGATGCAACAAACTCTTACACACCGAAAGTCCCCTTTCCTCAACGTTTGAGGAAAGAAAAACTTAAGGAAAAATATGGTAAGTTTGTTGAGATGATTAAGCAGGTGCGTATTAACGTTCCTTTGGTTGACATGTTAGCAGGTATGCCGAATTACGGGAAATTCATCAAGGACTTGGTCTCAAGCAAGGAGCATACAGAGGAGGTGTCGTCAGCAATACTAAGCGAGGAATGCTCAGCTATCCTCCAACCAAACATACCTCCAAAGAAGGGTGACCCAGGGAGTTTTATTATCCCTTGTCTTATAGATAATTTACCGCCCTGTAAAGCGCTAGCTGATTTAGGAGCTAGCATTAGCTTGATGCCCTTGTCCCTGTTTCTTAAATTGGGAATAACAGACCTTAGGCCGACTAGGATGCGTGTCAGATTAGCAGACCTGTCTCTTAAATACCCAGTAGGAATAGCAGAAAACGTTCTGGTTAAGGTAGATAGGTTCATCTTTCCCGCTGATTTTGTTATCTTAGATATCCCTGAAGAACCAAATGTCCCTCTCATCTTAGGGAGACCCTTTCTAAACACCGCCAGTGCCATCATCTTGGTTGCTGAGCAACAGCTTAGTCTAGGTGTCGGGAATGACCGAATCACTTTCTCCATTGAGAAAGCGATGAAGCATACCTCTGCCTCCGATGACACGTGCAATTACATCGACATCATCGATGTGTGCATGGAGGAGGAAATTACTTCATTTCTTAACCTAGATTACGATGACATCACCACCTATAGGGATGTCACTCTAGACTCTCCCGAATCCATCCAAGATCTCTCAGATCTCGAGGCACTTCTTCACCTTGAGGAAGAGGATTCGGAAGAAAATGAAGTAATTTTTGAGAATTTCGACCCGAATCAAAAACTTCGAATTAAAACGTCTTTTGAGGACCCTCCATCTCTCGAGCTTAAGCCATTGCCCGACCATCTAGAGTATGCGTTCCTTCAAGGGGAATCTGATTTGCCTGTCATAATCTCTTCTACTCTAGCTTTTGCTGAAAAACAACAATTAATAAAAATCTTAAAAAATCATAAAAAAGCTCTAGCTTGGAAAACCGCAGATATTCCGGGTTTAAACCCTTCTTTTTGTACTCATAAAATTTTAATGGAAGAAAACTTTAAACCTAGTGTGCAGAGACAAAGACGTTTAAACCCCAATATGAAAGAAGTCGTGAAGAAGGAAGTTCTTAAACTACTTGATGCAGGGCTCATCTATCCCATTTCTGATAGTCCTTGGGTGAGTCCGGTCCAAGTAGTCCCAAAAAAAGGGGGGATGACAGTTGTGCGTAATGATAAGAACGAACTCGTTCCTACTCGTACTGTCACGGGATGGCGAGTCTGCATCGATTACCGCAGACTCAACGAAGCCACCCGAAAGGATCACTTTCCTTTACCCTTCATCGATCAGATGTTGGAGAGATTGGCCGGAAACAACTTCTATTGTTTCTTGGACGGTTTCTCCGGCTACTTTCAAATCCCGATCGACCCCCAAGATCAGGAAAAGACCACCTTCACGTGCCCCTTTGGTACATTCGCGTATCGAAGGATGCCTTTCGGTTTGTGCAACGCTCCGGCAACATTTCAGCGGTGCATGACCGCGATTTTCCAAGACATGATCGAGGACTGTATGGAAGTCTTCATGGACGATTTCTCAGTATTCGGAGACTCCTTCGAGTCATGTCTTTCGAGCTTAGAGCGAGTTCTCATTAGGTGCGAGGAATCAAATCTCGTGCTTAATTGGGAAAAGTGTCATTTCATGGTGCGCGAAGGCATCGTGTTAGGTCACAAAATTTATGCGAAGGGGATCGAGGTCGATAAATCAAAAATCGATGTCATTTCTAAATTACCTCCCCCTTCAAATGTTAAATCTGTGAGAAGTTTCTTAGGTCATGCGGGGTTCTATCGTCGGTTCATCAAGGATTTTTCCAAGATAACCCGACCCATGACTCACCTTCTCGAGAAGGACACACTTTTGTGTTCACGCCCGAATGTGTGGAAGCCTTCGATCTTCTCAAGAATCGGCTCACAGAAGCTCCTATCATGGTATCTCCCAATTGGGAGTTACCATTCGAACTCATGTGCGATGCTAGTGATTTCGCATTCGGTGCAGTTTTGGGTCAGCGTATAAACAACCATTTCCAACCGATTTATTACGCGAGCCGAACACTCACCGGTGCTCAGGCGAATTACACCACAACTGAAAAAGAACTCCTTGCAGTGGTTTTCGCCTTTGACAAATTCCGTCCGTACCTTGTTTTATCCAAAACGATTGTCTACACGGATCACTCAGCATTGAAATATCTTTTCGCCAAGCAAGATGCAAAACCGCGTCTCATTCGTTGGATTCTTCTCTTACAAGAACTCGACATCGAGATAAAAGATAAAAAAGGTGCGGAAAATCTTGCGGCGGATCATCTATCCCGATTAGAGAACCCTCACCTCGAGGAGTGCAATGAAGACGGGGTTCATGATACATTTCCCGGTGAATTTATCGAAGCGGTCAATGCTTTACAAGACACCAACGACCCGTGGTTCGCTGATTTCGCAAATTATTTAGCGGCGGGTGTCCTCGTTAAAGGAATGACCCATCAACAAAAAGGGAAATTCTTTTCGGATCTAAAACATTACCATTGGGATGCTCCACATCTTTTCCGGGTCGGTCCCGATTTGATGCATAGACGGTGTGTTTCCGGTGATGAAGCCCATGACATTCTCAACAAATGTCATAAAGGTCCCACCGGTGGACATTTCGGTCCAAACTATACCGCCCGGAAAGTTCTTGATGCGGGTTTCTATTGGCCAACGATCTTTAAAGATGCACAAGATTTGGTCAAGACTTGTGATGCATGCCAACGAACCGGAAGCATCTCTAAACGAGATGAAATGCCACAGCATGGTATCCAAGTTTGTGAAGTTTTCGATATTTGGGGCATTGACTTCATGGGTCCGTTTCCAAGCTCCCAAGGTAATAAATATATCCTTGTTGCTGTTGATTACGTCTCCAAATGGGCTGAGGCAAAAGCCCTTCCAACTAACGATGCTCGAGTCGTAATCAATTTTCTGAAATCTCTTTTCTGCCGGTTCGGTTGCCCGAGGGCGCTGATTAGTGATCGTGCACACATTTTGCCAACCATCTTATGGAGAAAACTCTCCAACGATACGGTGTCCACCATCATTTCTCGACCGCATATCATCCACAAACTAGTGGTCAAGTCGAGAACACTAATCGGGCCTTAAAACGAATTCTCGAGAAAACCATTGAGAAAAATCCCAAGTTGTGGTCTCCACGACTTGAAGATGCTCTTTGGGCATTCCGTACCGCCTACAAAACTCCTATCGGCCATACTCCTTATCGGATGATTTACGGGAAAGCATGTCACCTTCCATTTGAGATCGAACACAAAGCCTATTGGGCTATCAAAGAGTGTGACATGAGCATCGTTCCCGCCGGGACCGAACGTAATCATCAACTCAATCTTCTCGATGAGCACCGCTTTGAAGCATACGAAAACTCCCGAATCTATAAAGAGAGAAGCAGGTATTTGCACGATAAAAAGTTAAAAACTCGAAAATGCTTCCAACCGGGCGACAAGGTCTTAATCTATCAATCCCGGTATAAGTTTTCACCGGGAAAACTTAAATCCAAATGGGTGGGTCCCTATACCGTTCTAAAACAACACCCATCGGGATACGTAGACCTTGTCACCGAAAACGGTCATTTTAGCGTTAACGGGCATCGCTTGAAGCTTTATCATGAAGACGAGAATGAAGGCGTTACCGAGACGGAGGAAGTGCATTTCGCCATGATGGGCGAAAAGAAGTAAAAAGAGCAACATCGAGTCAAGCTCTAGACTCGTAAATCCATGAAGCGCTTCTCGGGAGGCAACCCGTGTTTAGTTGTTTTCCCTTTCCATTCCGCGTATTTAAATAATAAAAAAAAAAAAAAAAAAAAAAAACAACGAAAAAAATATAAAAATCTCGAGATAGCAGCTATCTTTGATAGCTGCGCTATCTACCTAATCCGGAGCCAAACAGCAGGTCGAAATAGCGTTCGGTCAACAAATAGCGTTCCGCTATCTCGGAACCGAGTCAACCCAGCCGATCCCGCCTAAAATCGCGCCGCGATCCTGGAGATAGCGGCGCTATCTCCAGCGGGTATAAAACCGTGCGCTATCTTCTTTCTCTGCAGATCGCGACCCCTTCTCCCTCCTTCTACGCAGATTTTCGCCGTTTTCACCAAGAACAACCCCAAATCCGACCCAAATCTCCCGTTTTCTTCCATCAATCTTCAATTCCATGGCTACTAAGGTTTGTCTTTGCATTCTTTTCACTTAATCCGTGTTTTAGGATGTAAATCATAGATTTCTAGGGTTTTTTTTTCGTGCTAAATCCGAAAATTCAAACTTTTGATCCATAATGTCGAAATTGATGTTGATTCTTGCTAGTTCTAAGCCATAGGTTGCTAGTTAGTTGATTTGGTGCAAAACCCTAGTACAAATTTCGAATTTTTAGGGCTTGATTTCACTTTTTAGGGAGAAAATCGATGAACTAGGGCTTGTTCTTGCTCAAAAACAGAAAATTACCTATGTTTGGCTTGTTTGATTATCTACATTGTGTTAATGAGTTCAATTTCGATATATAATAGAATTACTTGTTAAATTTTCGCATTGTGGTTACAATTTTGCAATTGAGTTCAAGTTTTTCTTACTAAAAAACATCACTAACATACAAGAACTTCTGATTTGTATTTATTGAAACAATTATTATTAGTGTTTCATAATTTCACACTTAGTTTAACAACTAAGTGTGGGTAAGGAAAATTGATATAAATTTTTATTTTATACATAGTTTCACACTTAGTTTAACAACTAAGTGTGGGTATGGGAAAATGGGAATTAAAGGTGTAAACTATATCAATTCCTTACTTATCTTCAAAATTTTTTTCTATTAAATAACACTTCTAATGATAAATCTTTTCTATATGTGATCTACAGAGAAAGACTAGGGCTTCGACTAAGGCTTCGACATCCCAAGCACCGCAACAACCACCGCCACGACCATCATCCTCGTCCTCATCCTCTGAGGACGACGAAGAAGTCTTACATAAGGATGGTTTTCCATTGGTCCTCAAAAATGCGAATCATCATGCATTTGAGGAATTCCACAACATCAAAGTCGAAAGGGTCCGAATACGCCTCGAGGAGACGCGAGATGATATCATGCACAAAGATACTCATGTGGGCCGAACCCCCGATTGGGACTTACTCCGATCTTTAGGCAAGGAAGAAGCCATCCGCTCTTACTTGATTCGCGAAGTTCGCGGGAACAACAATGATGTGGTGTTTACATGCAATGCTTGGGAAGTTGCGTTAACGATGCGAGAACCGATATACCCCCAAATAGTCCTCGAATTCTTCTCGACCTATCACCTGGATTTCACGAAAGCTCATAATGAACCCGAAGCCATCTCAATCAATTACCGGGTAGCCAACCATTGGGTTAAGTGTTCTTTGGTACAATTTGCTATCAATTTAGGCCTCTACGCCGTGGAACAAACACAGAACCCACATTTTATCCCTTATCTAAACCGGGGAGCATATCAAGAGGCCCGGAATGTTGACCGAATTTGGGAAGAACTCGGGGTAGGCATGTTTGACCCGAGAACATTAAAGAGCAAGCACATCCGAAACAGTGAACATAGATATTTATATCGGATGATCTCAAATACCATTCGGCAAAGAAACGAAGGGACAGAAAAGATTAATATGTATAGCGTTTGGCTATTGCACCAGTTGGTGAACCGGGATCGATTTACTAACATTCCACTCATTATTGCTTCCTTTTTGAATGGTCCAGCACAGGGACACAAGAAGAAAAGTGGCTTCACGGGAGGCCAATACATTACACGTCTGGTAAAAGCAGCAGTCACTCTCACACCGCGGGTGACAAAGACATTGACAAAGAAAGAGATGGAATTTTTAGATATTCACCAACTAGGGGGAATGGGGGTACTTAGAGAGGCAATACCCGGGTTGGAAGCAGGCCGATTTGCATGGGAAGATAACCCAGCCACTCAAACTGGGGGGAGAGTTGTGCAACCGCAACAACCGCAACAACCAAGGCAAGAAAGAAGGCGACGGCAACAACCACAAGTACCGGAAGACGTAGAGATGGCCGATTTTGAGCCACCAATCCTCGATCATGGTCACGGGCACCCCGGAGCATCTGGCTCCGGCTCGGGTCCTTCATCATCTGACCCGTATCAGACTTTATATGCTGATGTTCATGCCTTGCAGGTTGATATGGCAGGTTTGAGGACTGATTTTAGTGGGATGCGGACATACATGGAGGGTATGAACTTGCAACTTCAAAGAAATTACTATCAGGCCGAACGGGCCCAGTCATACCATCCTTGGTACGCTACCGCAGCACCATCCGAGGCTCAAGTCCCACTGCCCTACTGGGGCCCGACTTCACCAGCTCCGCCGCCCTACTCGACATATGATGCCTGGTTTCAGCAATATGACCCGACGTCGCCCCGCGATGGACGTGATCATTGAGCTTCCTGTTTGACTTTTAGACTATATTCGATTTGTGTTGGTTTTAGTTATGTTTGATAGAATGTGATGAGCTGAGGAACTGGATGGAAATGCTCGGAAAATGGATCATGCTTTTGGGATGATAACAATACTTGACACACACAAAAATCAAAATACCCTCAGGGAGTACCGTTCCCTTTTGCTTTTAATTTTTGGTTTTAATTTTATTTTATTTTTTGTTGCATTGAGGGCAATGCAACGTTTTTAGTGTGGGCATGGGGAGTGGTATCCACCACTTGTTGTATCTTTTAGTAAATCATCTAAAACACGAAATAACCAGAATTTTTTTTTAGACACATCTCAACCTTAGAAAACAATTTTTGGACAATAGAGTTCACTTTAAAGGGCAAAATTTTTCCTAGCTTTTATGTGTCAATTTTTGTGGCTTTTCGCCGATCTAATGATCTTTTTAACTCGTTAAGTAAACCACTTCCTAATTTGGAAAATTTGAAATATCTTGTAAGCCGATAAAAATTGCCTTTTAGAAAATTAAGATTAACAAAGCTAGCTCCCGATGACATTAGGTTGGATTAAGAACTTTTAGTTTACGTGAATAAATTGCTAAATAATAAATATAATAGAAAAATTTGAGAATCGGTGAGAATATTCATCCGGCCTTGTGCTCCCGACAAGTACGCCCGAGGGGTCCTTCAAACCTAGCATTCTAAGGTCAACTGATCTGGACATGTTGGTCGAAAGTCTTTTACGCGGGTTCACAATGTAAGCTGAGGTTCGAATCGATTCTTGAATAAATACCTAATTAAATACTTAGGGAGAACAATTAGCCGACCTTGGGTTCCCGACAAGTAAGCTCGCGGGGTCCTTTAAACCTAGCATACTAAGGTCAACTGATCTGGATATGTTGGCTGAAAGTCTTTTACGCGGGTGCTCAATGAAAGTTGTGGTTCTCTCTTCCAAACAAAATAAATAAATTAATTAATAAACGTGCAAAGCATGTAATAAAAGAAATGAAAAATCAAATAAAATAAATAAACATGCAAAGCATGAAGAAATAAAGCAAATAAGCTGTGAAATGAATAAATAAACTAATTTTTCTTCTTTTAACCTAACTAATTGGGTAATTTTCATAAAGATGGTGTTTATAGGCTATGCAAGAATGAATGAGGATCTAAGTTAAAAGTAGTATACTTAGCATAGTTAAAAATTTGATTAGATCTGTGAAAAGTTAGCTAAATTCCTTACACAAACTTGGGCATAAAATATAGCGGAAAATTTTTACTGCTAAATGGACTAGGTTCTGAAAAATTGTTATGCTCTTTGAGTAATTTGAGATTAAGTGTCACAGTATAATTTATTTACCTGATTGAATATTTTTAATGATGATTTGCTTGAGGACAATCAAAGTTCAAGTGTGGGCATGTTGATATTGGCAGATTTATACATACTTTTATCTGCCAATATACCTATTTTTATATGTGTTTATCGATTAGAATATGATGTTATCACTCAAATTGTAGTTTCCATTGTGTTTTTCAGGCTATAGAAGAAAAAGTAACAAAAACGGGTTAAAATGATACAAGAAATGAAGAAATGCAGAAATTCAAGAGATAGAGGCGCTATCTATAGATAGAGGCGATATCTATGTCGCTATCTCCGTCGCTATTTCAGTCCAAAACGCTAAAATGAGTCGCTGTTTGGTGTCACAAAGAGGAGATAGCGCCGCTATCTTTTAGATAGCGGCGCGAAAAATGGCGGGTGCCAAAGATAGCGACGCTATCTTGACACTTAGCGACGCGATATTGTGCGATCTGACACCTATTTAAGCGAATTTGCAGATCTGATTCACAACTTTTGACCTAATTTCCGAAAAGCAGCCGAAAAATACCAAAGGAGCACTCAATATCAAGATTTCAAGGCTTAAACATTGGTTTTCTATCACTTTTGATTATCATTATGTTTATGTTTACATTTCTTTACGTTTGTTTGATGATTCTTAGCATGTCTATGTGCTAATCATCTTATATTCGCTATGATTAGATGAAGTTAGGGTTTTAGGTTTGGATATTCTTAGGATTTGATGATGAATGTTTGAATACTTATATTTTTAACAAAGAACCTTTTTGTTAAACCTGTAATTTTGCATTGTTGAATCTGTTTATTACTTGATTGGCTAAATATTGACAATATTGAATTGATCTAGTAATTCCCCTGACTTTTCATACTCTTGACCTAGTCAGCGACTCACTAGAAATAGGGGTCCGATATTTGATACCAATAACCTAGGTGAAACTAAAAGTCTGATCTTTAGAGAAGAAATTCCTAGGATTAGAAGGTCTCGGAAAGCCGGGCCTAGTTAGAAGTAATAAGCAGGAGTGTGGATTTAAATAGATTTCTTGAGAAGAAATTCCTAGAGATCATATTAGATTCATTGTAAGGTTTTAAGAGAAATCTAGTTCCTTAAACTTCTAGAACATGAATTAAATCGGTACTTTAAAACCAAACCTATACCTAGACGGATTCGAGTCATAGTGAATATACTCCTTAATATTGAAACACTTCTTCGTCATTTTCGATCAATTGTTTATTTTAAACAACAAATTTTAGTTTTATTATTCAGTTTGCAAATAAAGAATCCCAAATGAAAACCCTTTTTTTATTATCTGTTCAGTTTAATTAATTAGTTTTATATTACATAATCAGCTTAATTGTTCCCTGTGGAGACGAATAAACCCGAATTTACTTACCTAAACTATATTGCTCACGATTAGGTCATGCTTGCCTAAGAGTGTGGTAATCTAGGAAAGGTGCATTTTAGGTGATTATTTTATAACTAGATTTTACACATCAATACCTAATACATAAACATATATGTACTAGAATCACATTAACTTACTAACAGAAATCCATCGCCATTAGTAAGCTTCACATTAACTTATTAACCGAAATCCATCGCCATTAATAAGCTTCACATTAACTTATTAACCGAAATCCATCGCGATTAATAAGCTTCAAGATACCGACAAGAGGGATTCGCCCAATCTATCGATACCTGCCTTACTCGCCGGAATACTCTCAGTTAGCAAGACTACTAACGTGGATGAGTCGATGTGAATCCACCCAACTGCCCCTCATTCCACACCTCATGACCGGGGGTCCCCCGCATCATCACAACATCTCATTCTTACCATAACTCAACAGTTATTTCAATCAAAGCCTTCGGCTATCACATAAATCATCAAACAAGTTAGTTATCCAATAATAACTACATATAACTAGTTCAACATAGTATGAACGTACATGTATAGTCCCATGGACTCGATCATAAGCAACTCACATCTACTTCTACATCTATGACCCTATAAGGTCCACACTTACATATTTCATAAGATACATTCCTCATTCATCAATATCATATTACTTTTATCTCTCCGTTGACTATAATACATACTTATTACTAGTCACATCATTTTCATTCTCATATGTATTCATTCTTTACTTTTAGTAGTAATCCTTACCAATAGATTATCTTTATTATAAAATAGTTCCCAATTGCTTTACTAATACATATTTATTAATAAAGGCTCAATATACATTCTTTTGATCAATTACTTCATTATTATGGTTCATTAATAGAGACTCCATAACTACTTTAATTTATCATATTTACCTTCAAGTTCATCAATCATACTAGACATATTCTAGTATCACATTCTACATACTTTCATACATTTTCAATCACTATATTTATCAAAATATTTATTAATAAAGACTGATAAAATATCATATGTACTTTCAAAACTACTTGCTATGTACCCAGTTTAAAAGTCTCATCTACTCACCTTAGCAATGCTTTCCAAATCGCGTCTGTTAACCCGAATCCTTGCTTCACAATTCGGTCAACCTTCCAAGACCTCACCAAATGCCTAATACAATAATCACAAGATTATCAACATCACATACTACTACTATTGTGTCCATCTATCTCTAGATAACACTTATTAACACATTTCCCCTAATTATGGTGATTTACCAAACCCTAGGTTAACCAACCCTTAAGATTCTTACAAATCATAATCATACACTTGTTTCCTTTGTTAATATACCATCTATTAAGTGTATACATCAATTATTCACCATAAACCATAACTCCCAAAAGCTAGGGTTTCATCCCAACCATCAAAATACATAGATCTAAAGCTACAAAGATCAAGGAGTGAAGATATACCTTTGATCTTCACTTAGGAGTGAAATCTACTAAAGATTTGTGAAGAAATCAACCAAAACCTGCACTTGAGCTCCAAAATCGCCAAATGGAAAAACTAGGGTTTACTATTGCATTAAATGAGCTCCAACCCGACTTTAATGCTGCACGACACGAGTTCACGGCGCGAACAATAGTTCGCGTCGCTAAGTTTGTGTTCTTCATAATTCGCGATCGCTAAGCCATCGTGAACTACATCACGACCAATGGCTCAGATCCCTGATCGAAGTTCCCGATCGCTACCCCTAGTTCGCGTCGCGAACTCCCTAAAGCAGCAGGGCTGCACTTTTTCTTCTTTGTCTCGACCCGGTTTCGCCCATAACTTTCTCGTACGGTATCCAAACGACACGAAACCAATTCCTACGTTCTTTAAAAGATTTATCTTTAATTATCATATTTTTGTACAATTTATTTACAAATTTTGGGTCGTTACAACTATCCACCCCTTAAAAGGATTCCGTTCTCGGAATCATTCAAAAATTTCAAATCCCCATTCTAACGAGTCTCCATTCTCAATCTCCCATGGTTATGACCATCAACATTTTCCCAATTCAATTTAGCCAACCACATGTATATAAACATTCACTTAACCCTGTTAGATCCGAACGGGTCAAAGGATCAATCTTAGGCCTTTAATTCCCAAACGGGTCAAGATGCCACAAGTTGACCATAACGCTTCAAATCCTTTAGCCGATCATTCTATTCACAAAACAATAACATGACATAACCATTACAATCATTTGATTAAATAAAACCTAGCTTCGACCAAGTCGATATAATCCAACATTGTCTAACCCTTGACTTAAGAACAAAGTCAACTATACTTTAACATTTTCCCTTCCCGTTAAAGGATCCCATAGATCCTCCTTTCCTTTACAATTTACCTTTAATTTATGACCCATTTACAATCATATACTCGATCCCCAAATTCAATCTTGACAACACCCAAACGGGTCAAAGTCGTATAATCTGACTACAACTATTTCAACTATTCCATTAACCTTTTTCACGCATGTACCATCGACACATTATGCCCTCAACATTCACTAATCGTTCATAACGGAAGTCAAAGCCCATATTTGACTAAGTCAACTAATCACAAATTGGTCATCATTGACTTTTGCGTGAAGTCAACCAAATTCTTTCAAACTAACAAATTTCATGCTCACGGGGCACCATCACTAATTTATCCCTTCCGGTTCTACTCATTATTGTTCCCTTAACAATTGTCCCCGTTTTTCCACACTTTCAATTTCTCCCCAAATATGCGAGAGTCGTACATATACATAAGGTCACACCGAACTTTACCGAATCTTAACCATCATTTGGTCACTCATGCCATCATTTAGTATTCTTTCAACAACTTTGCACCACATCGATCAGTTCTATAACTTTTACGCTCAATTATCGGTATTAAATCTCCTACCGCGACACATTCCTCAATTTCATACAAGTTTATCATAACTTGATTACCAAATGATGAATTGCCCACTAGGAGTTTCTCTTTCCTCCTATTCTATGAATCGTAGGCATCTCCTACACATGCATGTCCTAAATGCAACCCGTATTTCAAACCAAATTCTCATTTACCATAACATAATAGCAATACTCATTAACCACATGGTTCTACATTCATCATATAAATATATAAACATATACACACACATAGATATACACACATATATCACGCCAATTCAATCTAAACACCTCTATTGTGCACATATACAAACATATGTATATGTCACCAATACCATCTATACATCTCTATTGTGCACATATACAAACATATGTATATGTGACACCAATACCATCTGGTATCCATCTTTTTACATCACGTAGCCTTGCTACTTTCTCACTCATTCAATCGCCCAATTATTCATCATGCATTCTAGCACCATTGACATAATATCACATTATCATTTTCTTTCATATCTAACATGTTTCTCATTTGACATATTACTCAACGCGATCCACATGACACTACCTTTTCATCGTCATATGCCTTTGAGGGCCATCACATAATGCACATGCATTGTATCCCGCGGATAACTAATAAAATCTCGTTTCTCTTACACATTAACCTCCATTAACCGGTTCATTTTCTTATTACCAAATTTCCAAATCTTTTTGTCACTACGGGAGTAACTATCACTCCATTCCATTAACCATAACTCGCCGGTCATCCTGGTCATTCTTGAGTCAACCAATCAACTCTGGTCTACACTTGCAACCCATGACTTAGCACCCAATGGTCTAACACTCGATTTTCTACTTTCATACATCCTGGGACTTAGGACTATTCCTTTCCCGATCGTAGTCTTACACTACACTATGTCATACATTATCACGCTATTGCTATGACACTTTTACCGACAATCTTCTCCTCACCTTAGATTATCGAATCCATTAATCCGGTCACATAACTTGCTATGGCTACACGCCAACTTTTACTCAATTGTTTTCAACGATTAAATTTCGTCGTCCCCGACGCTTATTCTTTTCCACATACTTTCCATTTATAAATTCTAAGGTATCACTATACCTTAGTCATTCTTTCCTTTACCATCCGCGTATAATATTACATTACTTATCCGGATTCCCGCCGAACATCCAAATTCCATTTCCAAGGATCCTATTCCAAAAAAAAAATTCATCCATACTAACAATTCTTATCAAGACTTAGTACTTCATTGTACTACTACACTTCTGTTAGAAATACTCACCATATCTCGTGTCTCATCCTTTATACTACATATTAGTATCAACCCTTATATCCTTACTACATGCGACACACTTGTCTATAATCTTTTCCAATACATACTCCCACGCACATCACTAACCGGGAAGACTATTCCCAAAAATAGGTCCCCATGTCATACGACTCGTCTCAAATTTCTAAAAGCACCAATTCGTGCAACAACCAAATAATTAAGCCATAATCACATAACATCAATCTTCACCTAAGATCTCCGAGGCTGCATCATGAACCCCCCCTCTAGATTTCCTTCCGGGAAGACTTCCCCTTTCAACTCACTCGTGAGTTCCTTTCACAACATATTGTACCGCACTCTCTTTCCCAAAGTTTCATACTACACGTTCCACCGTGTCAACGCCTCACCCTTTAATTATATGGATGTCAAACTCATCATATCTTTCTTTCTTCGCTTGCTACTCCCTAGCACTTGCTCAATCCTCCGGATCCACCAATCGTGACTTCCGGTTCAGAACTTCCGAATTACTCAACGGTTTCACATGCTATGAAAACCCTATACAACATCCTTCCATTTCTTCCGACTAGGTCTTGCTACCTTTTTGTGTAGACACTTCTCACTACGGGATTCACCATTTGATTACTCTTCCTTCATATGGGTATTGGAATCATTCCACCTACCCTTATTTATTCAATTATTCAAAAATCTTGTTCATATCCTAATTCACAACTCTTTCCAATTTAATGGAGCTCGTCCACTTTTCGAATTCATTCCTTCTCCATACCAACGTATTCAACAAACAAGATTCAAACAGTTGACTCAACAGTCGAAAACAATACAATTAGATGAAAACATGACATTTCTCATAGGGGTCGACCCTATCTTACCAATGCCCTACGGTCTCAAAAGACTTCACATTGCACATTTCATAACAAGTTCTATAGGTCCCCTAGGTTCAACCCTAAACTTAACATAAAGTCTCAAGGTCAACCTATCGATCTCAAGGAATCTTACATTCCTATTGCTACAGTCTAAGACTAGGATGGACATCCAACCTAATTCACTTAAACTATAGCTCTGATACCAAGTTGTAACACCAGTATTTTTAAAACCTCCTTTAAATCGTTTAAAATATAATTTCCCAATATTTGTCACATTGTCCAAAACACAGCTTAACAAAAACTTTAAAACTTATATCAGAGTTTACAAAAATACGGTGTCACCAAGTATATCAAAACCATAGGTAACGGGATCTACCTAATGGCTCCCGAGCTAAACATCTCTAGGCCACTTCTAGTGCAACCTTCTAACACTTCAAACCTGTACCTGAGTACACAGCCACAAACAAACGTAGTACGTGAGACAAAATAGTCTCGTGAGATACATGGGTTTTAGACCCCAAAAATAATATCATTTCGTAAATATATAAACATATATATATATATATACCACATCAATACCATCTAGCCACCCTATTGTGACCCTATCAATTTCTGCTCTCCTGGCAATCATATCTAACTATCGGGTTGCCCCCGAACTAGCTAGAAGCACAAACATACCTAATACATAAACATATATGTACTAGAATCACATTAACTTACTAACCGAAATCCATCGCCATTAGTAAGCTTCACATTAACTTATTAACCGAAATCCATCGCCATTAATAAGCTTCACATTAACTTATTAACCGAAATCCATCGCCATTAATAAGCTTCAAGATACCGACAAGAGGGATTCGCCCAATCTATCGATACCTGCCTTACTCGCCGGAATACTCCCAGTTAGCAAGACTACTAACGTGGATGAGTCGATGGGAATCCACCCAACTGCCCCTCATTCCACTCCTCATGACCGGGGGTCCCCCGCATCATCACAACATCTCATTCTTACCATAACTCAACAGTTATTTCAATCAAAGCCTTCGGCTATCACATAAATCATCAAACAAGTTAGTTATCCAATAATAACTACATATAACTAGTTCAACATAGTATGAACGTACATGTATAGTCCCATGGACTCGATCATAAGCAACTCACATCTACTTCTACATCTATGACCCTATAAGGTCCACACTTACATATTTCATAAGATACATTCCTCATTCATCAATATCATATTACTTTTATCTCTTCGTTGACTATAATACATACTTATTACTAGTCACATCATTTTCATTCTCATATGTATTCATTCTTTACTTTTAGTAGTAATCCTTACCAATAGATTATCTTTATTATAAAATAGTTCCCAATTGCTTTACTAATACATATTTATTAATAAAGGCTCAATATACATTCTTTTGATCAATTACTTCATTATTATGGTTCATTAATAGAGACTCCATAACTACTTTAATTTATCATATTTACCTTCAAATTCATCAATCATACTAGACATATTCTAGTATCACATTCTACATACTTTCATACATTTTCAATCAATATCTTTATCAAAATATTTATTAATAAAGACTGATAAAATATCATATGTACTTTCAAAACTACTTGCTATGTACCCAGTTTAAAAGTCTCATCTACTCACCTTAGCAATGCTTTCCAGATCGCGTCTGTTAACCCGAATCCTTGCTTCACAATTCGGTCAACCTTCCAAGACCTCACCAAATACCTAATACAATAATCACAAGATTATCAACATCACATACTACTACTATTGTGTCCATCTATCTCTAGATAACACTTATTAACACATTTCCCCCAATTATGGTGATTTACCAAACCCTAGGTTAACCAACCCTTAAGATTCTTACAAATCATAATCATACACTTGTTTCCTTTGTTAATATACCATCTATTAAGTGTATACATCAATTATTCACCATAAACCATAACTCCCAAAAGCTAGGGTTTCATCCCAACCATCAAAATACATAGATCTAAAGCTACAAAGATCAAGGAGTGAAGATATACCTTTGATCTTCACTTAGGAGTGAAATCTACCAAAGATTTGTGAAGAAATCAACCAAAACCTGCACTTGAGCTCCAAAATCGCCAAAGGGAAAAACTAGGGTTCACTATTGCATTAAATGAGCTCCAACCCGACTTTAATGCTGCACGACACGAGTTCACGGCGCGAACAATAGTTCGCGTCGCTAAGTTTGTGTTCTTCATAATTCGCGATCGCTAAGCCATCGTGAACTACATCACGACCAATGGCTCAGATCCCTGATCGAAGTTCCCGATCGCTACCCCTAGTTCGCGTCGCGAACTCCCTAAAGCAGCAGGGCTGCACTTTTTCTTCTTTGTCTCGACCCGGTTTCGCCCATAACTTTCTCGTACGGTGTCCAAACGACACGAAACCAATTCCTACGTTCTTTAAACGATTTATCTTTAATTATCATATTTTTGTACAATTTATTTACAAATTTTGGGTCGTTACAACTATCCACCCCTTAAAAGGATTCCGTTCTCGGAATCATTCAAAAATTTCAAATCCCCATTCTACCGAGTATCCATTCTCAATCTCCCATGGTTATGACCATCAACATTTTCCCAATTCAATTTAGCCAACCACATGTATATAAACATTCACTTAACCCTGTTAGATCCGAACAGGTCAAAGGATCAATCTTAGGCCTTTAATTCCCAAACGGGTCAAGATGCCACAATTTGACCATAACGCTTCAAATCCTTTAGCCGATCATTCTATTCATAAAACAATAACATCACATAACCATTACAATCATTTGATTAAATAAAACCTAGCTTCGACCAAGTCGATATAATCCAACATTGTCTAACCCTTGACTTAAGAACAAAGTCAACTATACTTTAACATTTTCCCTTCCCGTTAAAGGATCCCATAGATCCTCCTTTCCTTTACAATTTACCTTTAATTTATGACCCATTTACAATCATATACTCGATCCCCAAATTCAATCTTGACAACACCCAAACAGGTCAAAGTCGTATAATCCGACTACAACTATTTCAACTATTCCATTAACCTTTTTCACGCATGTACCATCGACACATTATGCCCTCAACATTCACTAATCGTTCGTAACGGAAGTCAAAGCCCATCTTTGACTAAGTCAACTAATCACAAATTGGTCAACCTTGACTTTTGCGTGAAGTCAACCAAATTCTTTCAAACTAACAAATTTCATGCTCACGGGGTACCATCACTAATTTATCCCTTCCGGTTCTACTCATTATTGTTCCCTTAACAATTGTCCCCGTTTTTCCACACTTTCAATTTCTCCCCAAATATGCGAGAGTCGTACATATACATAAGGTCACACCGAACTTTACCGAATCTTAACCATCATTTGGTCACTCATGCCATCATTTAGTATTCTTTCAACAACTTTGCACCACATCGATCATTTCTATAACTTTTACGCTCAATTATCGGTATTAAATCTCCTACCGCGACACATTCCTCAATTTCATACAAGTTTATCATAACTTGATTACCAAATGATGAATTGCCCACTAGGAGTTTCTCTTTCCTCCTATTCTATGAATCGTAGGCATCTCCTACACATGCTTATTACTAGTCACATCATTTTCATTCTCATATGTATTCATTCTTTACTTATAGTAGTAATCCTTACCAATAGATTATCTTTATTATAAAATAGTTCCCAATTGCTTTACTAATACATATTTATTAATAAAGGCTCAATATACATTCTTTTGATCAATTACTTCATTATTATGGTTCATTAATAGAGACTCCATAACTACTTTAATTTATCATATTTACCTTCAAATTCATCAATCATACTAGACATATTCTAGTATCACATTCTACATACTTTCATACATTTTCAATCACTATCTTTATCAAAATATTTATTAATAAAGACTGATAAAATATCATATGTACTTTCAAAACTACTTGCTATGTACCCAGTTTAAAAGTCTCATCTACTCACCTTAGCAATGCTTTCCAGATCGCGTCTGTTAACCCGAATCCTTGCTTCACAATTCGGTCAACCTTCCAAGACCTCACCAAATGCCTAATACAATAATCACAAGATTATCAACATCACATACTACTACTATTGTGTCCATCTATCTCTAGATAACACTTATTAACACATTTCCCCCAATTATGGTGATTTACCAAACCCTAGGTTAACCAACCCTTAAGATTCTTACAAATCATAATCATACACTTGTTTCCTTTGTTAATATACCATCTATTAAGTGTATACATCAATTATTCACCATAAACCATAACTCCCAAAAGCTAGGGTTTCATCCCAACCATCAAAATACATAGATCTAAAGCTACAAAGATCAAGGAGTGAAGATATACCTTTGATCTTCACTTAGGAGTGAAATCTACCAAAGATTTGTGAAGAAATCAACCAAAACCTGCACTTGAGCTCCAAAATCGCCAAAGGGAAAAACTAGGGTTTACTATTACATTAAATGAGCTCCAACCCGACTTTAATGCTGCACGACACGAGTTCACGGCGCGAACAATAGTTCGCGTCGCTAAGTTTGTGTTCTTCATAATTCGCGATCGCTAAGCCATCGTGAACTACATCACGACCAATGGCTCAGATCCCTGATCGAAGTTCCCGATCGCTACCCCTAGTTCGCGTCGCGAACTCCCTAAAGCAGCAGGGCTACACTTTTTCTTCTTTGTCTTGACCCGGTTCGCCCATAACTTTCTCGTACGGTGTCCAAACGACACGAAACCAATTCCTACGTTCTTTAAACGATTTATCTTTAATTATCATTATTTTGTAAAATTTATTTACAAATTTTGGGTCGTTAAAACTGCAACACTTACTTTAGAAGTAAATTATGTGTCGTTAAAAAAAACTACGAGTTTACGTATATTCTGATTGGTCAAAGTGGTAAGTGTTAAGAAAATAATAATAATGGAAGTATATTTATTTGTTACAAACGGAAGGAGGTTCGGAAACATTAATACTTACTTTCCATGTAAGTCACGAGCAAAGCTTCCTTACTTCAACCATTCTCTATAACTCCTTTTATATATGGAGGTTAAAACTCTATTCATATTTAAGAGAGGGGATTGGCTTTTAATAAATGGACCCACATTTTTTAAAAGGGTATATATTAGTGGAATATGAGTCTCACTAGTTTTGAAGTGTTTAATAAAAAGTATAATTAGGGTTGCGAGTGGATGGTCCGACCATCAATAGAGATAGAATGCTGTGAGGTGTCAAAGATACATGGATTGCTATTTTTCGATGGTTGCAAGTGGATGTACCTAATGTGGAAGATATATGTAATATTATGGATTTGGTTGACTCATGTCATTGGTGTAACATCCTGAGACCCGGCCTAGAATTTTTAATTAATTTCGGTAAGTAATTTAATTGTTTATTGTTTTATATAATTTACTTGATTTAATTATATTTAATTGTATTTTAACCATGGGGTTAAAATTAGTAAAAAAGAGATATTTAATTATGATAATGATCTTTACATATTTGGGTTCACTTCTGAACCGGGTTTTCAAAAATATCTTCGTTGTTAAATTTGGAGTTAGTTAAGTCTAAATTAATTATCTGCGAATCTAATATTCTGTATTTCTATACTGTAATTAAATGAAATGTGGGCTTTTACCTGGTTTGTTGGACACGTGTGTAGGAGGTGTCAAAACCTCCTACTTTGCTCCCTCTCTTGTCTGTATCGACACAAACACACACACAAGCACACATTTGAAGTTTTCTCTCAAAAAATTGAAGATCGTTACTTGAAGTTTTTGCCTCCTCTTTGTGATTTTCGGATTTTGGAGCTAGAATATGTGAGTTTCTTTTCTTCTTCAACTAGGGTTTGATGTTCTTGATGTTGGGTTGATTTAGGGTTCTTGAGTTAGTGGGTTTTGTTGAAGTTCTTGTCAAATCTTGTTTAAAATCCGAAATTGATGAAAGGAATAGTGTTTAATTGTGTTCTTGCAAGTTATATGTGCATTGTTGTTAGTTATATTCCATTGATGAAGCTTCCATAAAAGCTCCATCAATGGTGTTCTTGGGAAGACGATGAAGCTCTTCCCTAAATTGGTGAAATGTGTATCTTGATGTTCTTGAAGTTTGATTAGGTTAAATATGCATGTTATAATGATAATAGATAGTATAGAACTTGCTAGTTATCTTGTTGATGAATTGACATTTTATAAAAGAAGTGTTTGGGTGAAATTTGGTCTAAATCCCGTAGCTAAAGAAAAATGGCAGATTTTGACCATTTTGCAAAAATCATATAAAATCAACCGTAACTCCGGTTTGGGCGTGCGACCAGTCGTTTCGAAGGTCTATGAGTCTACTTTAATAATATAATATTTTCCTGAACTGATATGTTTATAAAAAGGATCAGATTTCTGAGTTAGTAACAGGTGGTTGAATGCATCTTTTTCGGGTTAAACTTGTATTGATTATTTTGGGTGTTTCAAAGTATAACTAATTAACATGAAGTTGGTTATTATATGGTAATTGTATACTTGATGAAATGTTAATTAGGTGTGTGTAAACATTGGAAGTTAATAAAATGATTTTGACCCGTTTGGGCATTATGTGATGAAACTTGACTAAATGCATATTTTAGCAATTGACTTATACTTTAAATGTTTAGTTGGAAGTAAAATGGCATTAGTATGTTTATGAAAGTGTTAAGTGATGAATTGATCTTTACATGGTAGTGTTTGGATGTTTTTTTAGGTAAAAGACATAAAACTAGTCAAATTGGTAATATATGACTTTAACTTGGAAATTGTTAGCCATTGTTGTAGTTCAATAAATTGATCATATAAGAATTTTATAAAGTATATTAACATGTCTTAATTGGTAGTTTGTGGTTTTGACCCGTTTTCTAAAATTGCTAGTTAAATTCTTGAATTGTTGACTTTGGTCAAACCTGGAAGTTGACTTTAGTCATGGATGACTTGTAAACTTGGGACTATCAATTTCATGTCATAAATGTGTTACTTGATTAATTGGAAGTATGTTTGAGGTAGTTTCGGGTCTTGACCCGTTTGGTTGTTAAATTGTGCAATTTGACTTAAATAAAGTCAAAGTTGGTTAAGCTTGTATATGGATGCAAGAAGTATGTCAATAACTTAAATTAGTGATAAATGGATAACTTGACAATGTGGTATTAGTAAATTGCAAGATTGACTTGATTAAGTGTCCCGACCCGTTTGGGCCGATTATGTGCAACTTGGATAAAAATGCATGATGAATTGCTTGGAAGTGACTTAATGGAATTCTAGACATTGTCAATTAATATGTTTTGAAATGCAAGTGTTAATTTGTCAATTGGTTGTACACATATAATGGTTTGACTTATAATTTGTACTTGTTGCAAAGTTAATTATTTCGGGTAACTAATTCGGTATTCGTTTTGTTACAGGAAAAGGAAAAGAAACTCAGTGATATAAGACTACTGAGTTCTTCACAAGGGAAGCTAAGGTGAGTGGACTTAACCTTCTTTCTTGTGTGATGTACAAAATTAGGGAATGGTAGAGTTTTGAGAAAAAGTGCAGGATTTGGTATCTGGGGAAGTTCGCGTCGCGAACTCGTGTTCGCGATCGGTAACTCGGGTCAGAGAAATGGGGTCTTGGTCGTGAAGAAGTTCGCGGATCGTGAACTCTTAGTTCGCAACGCGAACTCTGAGTTCACGACGCGAACTTGGTCATGAGCAGATTTCTTGGTTGATTTGGGAAAATTCATTTTTCTTGGTTTTCATTGATTTTCCAGTGGTACCATTAATTGTGGGATTGTTAATGGTAGTATGTGCACATGTTTTTTAGAGGTTAGCTATGGTGGTTTTCGGCTACGCTTCGTTACTATTGGATGGGGTGCTCGGACTCCTACGAATGTGTTCCGTCAGGGGTGAGTACCGTGCTAATAAGTAAAGGAGCCATCGGTTAACTGTTGTTGGGCCGACAACAGTCGAAGGTCCTCGCCCGATCGCCGATCCTCTCATAACGTCCAATTGCTTGTGGAAGTTTGGACGGATTTTCCCTATTGATTTCTCTTGATTTTCTAATTTGTTGTGGTTATGCAAATTGACGTTTATTTCTATTCACTTAGCTTTGTGTTAATCCCTCATTTGTTGACTCTTTTCAGGTTGTGGATTTGGCTTGACTAGAGTCGGGTTTTGGAAGTCTGACCGTACTCTGATTTTGTAGACCGGGTCGAGCCTGTTTTTAGTAACACCTTTAAATGTTTTATATATTTTGGTTAATATGTAAATGGCCTTTATAATATGTAATTAATAGGGTTTATAGTTTTCTAAAATCGCTTCCGTATGCATATTTTTAAAAAACAAAATGGCTCTAAGATTGTGGTGTTACAATTGGACCGAACATAAGAAGTCGGTATTTGAAGGTATTTTCCCTACCACGATTTGGATGCGTTGGAAATTCAGGAATACTTTCATTTTCAATGAGGAGAAGATTAGAAAAGATCTTATAGTAGATTTTATTAAAGAATATGACTTTAATTGGATTTGTAATCGTAGCAATAAAGTTAGTACTAGTTGGACATATTGACTTAAAAATCCTTTTATGTAATTTTCTAGTGTCTTGCAATTTTTTTTTATTATATGACAGATGTTTTAAAAAATAGAGATAGAATGTGATTTATAGAGAGTAAAGTTAGAGTTGCTCTAAAGGGTAATTACATGTACATAAAAAGTTGTACTTTCATTAATTATGTAATTTCTAAAATATAGTGGTTAGTTATTAAATAATGTACACAAGGCTTGTAGCTAGACCTGGCAATGGAGCGGGTTTTGACCTTGATCCGATCCGAACCCGCAAGAATTGAATGAGTTTGGATCATAGTTTGTGATTCGTTTACCCGTTAACGACCCGCACCCGTTTAACCTTTTACTAAAAGGGTCGGGTATGGATCAATACCGATCCAATCTGTTTATAACCTGCGCCGCATTTAAATTTAGAAAAAACTAATTTATTTTTTTCATATTTAAGGTTTATATAATTGCTCTCTTTAAAACCAATAAAAATTAAGAGTTAAAGTTAGAAATCACGTTTTTCAATTTTCCAATTTTATTCATTGACTTGTTGTCAGCTACCAAAATTATATATAAAAGGTTTTTCTATAATGTGACATATGTTAACATGCATTTAATGAGTCAAATTTTCCTTAATTAATGTAATTTGACATTTATGAACTATTAATTTTTATGTGCTATACCAAATATGCTTTTGCAAAAACTAAGAAATGAGGAAAATTAAATTTTAATATAAGGGCAAAATAAATATTTAATATTTTTTATAGTATGCGTTAAAATACATATTTGCAAAACTCATATATAAATATAATATATTCAAGTTGACAATCATTTTAGAATTACAATTAAGAATTGTGTATGATAAACGTGTCAGGTAAATGAGTCGGATATCTGTTGATTCAGTGGATAAGGGTATTTGTTCGATTTTTCAAGACACTACGGATCACAGATCGGGTTTGAATCATCATTTGAAATTTGTTAAAAAGGGTTTGGATTAAGGCTAATCCGCTCCAAACCCGCTCCATTGTCAGGCCTACTTGTAGCATTATGGATTTGTGGTATTAGTATATATGGTGTTGTCCATGACTTAAAGGTCATAGATTCAAGTATCGGTGTGAACATAGTGAAGTAGATTAGATGTCATTAACAAAAAGTTATTAATTAATGTATAAGTTCATGATATATGTCTAACATATTAATGATAGCTCTTAATGTACACCTCTTTTTCATTTACTTGAAATTTCTTTATTTTTTTATAAATTAAGTACTAATTAAATATTCCTTGTTTACATTAAAAATTAACTTAGTAATGAAAAAGGTCCTCCCATTGGTCTTAACAAATTGGTGCGTATTTTGAAAGAAAACTAAGTATAATTATGCTTAAGAAAATATTTAATATATCCCATCATCATTTTGATGTTTTCTAATTTAACATGATCAATTAAAAAAAATAAATTCTAAACTAATGTTTTTGGTTTTGTTATTATATTAGCGACATATCACATTTCCTTTTGTGATTAACACGGTATTGTTTAATTAAGGGTTTTGTTGATAATAATATTTAAGGTTATCTTTAACATACATAAAAAAAATTTATATATTCATTTACAACTTTAAGTCCAGAATCTAGTTGCCTTATTTTTTAGAACTTAGAAGATTGTATACAAGTGGAGAAATATTAGTCCATAATTAGTTTTGACGGTTAAGTGATTGTTTTTTTTATGAGAAATCTTCTCTTATATATGAGGCTAAATTTGATTTATGTTTGCCAACTTGGCAGTTTGAAGCTCCCTCATTGGTCCGAAATGCCAGCGGTAATCCTCTGATTGGCGAGCGCTATTCCACAAGAAATAAGCTAAATTCAAGGCACAATTTATGGCATCAGCAGAACCACTTGCCCCTCCATGCCCTAATTCACTTGCCCCTCCACATACGGCTGCTCCGCCCATCTCCATAGGCTCTGCTGTTTCACGAAATCTGTCCCCGTCAATGGCACTTGACGAAATCGCCAATGATAGGGTTTCCCCAAATCGAAATCACCAATGGCTACTTGAGGGGATCGGCTTCTCCAAATCGTCAGTCGCCAATCTCCATAGTCTCTGCTCTTTCACGAAATCGATGAAATCCACATGCGCCAATCTCCATACTCTCTGCTATTTCACGAAATCGACGAAATCCACATGGTAAATTTACAACCTTCTGATTCAAACTCTATACAAACCGGTCATCATCTTGCTTGTGGCGGTGTTGTGCCTGATGGCAGTGATTTGGTTTTTTTCCGCCGGTGTTATGCTTGATGGCATAAATATTAGCTTTTGGTTTTTTTAAATTAGTCTTCTTGATTCAACATTACTTATTACTTAATTGAAATGCGGCTCGTAATCAATTAAGGCATTTTCGTGATCATGTATCAGAGTTTGTAAATGTAATTATTTCTATTGCAGTGATGTTCATGATGTAATTTACCATGTGATTACAGCAGGCACAATAGTACGGATTCAAAGCAACATCATTTGCAGCCCAAATGAAATGACAACCCATTTGAGATCCCCAAGTTTATTACAAAATGGAAGTCTTGAATAAGACGTTTTAAACAAATATAATTGAACAAGGTATTTCGAGAACTATATGTTTAGTATTAGTTTTTAGTTGAATTGAGGATTAAATTGAGGATTTTAATACATGCTTTTTGATAAAGTGATGAACTCCTTTATATAAAATTAATTTAAGGCAGTGGGTCAAACGTCTATGTAATTAGTCTTGCAATTGTCAAATTTTAGTAGTTATCAGAGTTGGCCGTTGTACCTGTCGGTGTCTGGTATCATAATTTGATTTTAAAACAAAAACTTATTAATTCAATTTTGATTATTACAGTGGACTTGCTGCTACATATAAGTTAAAATTGCATGAATTGAATGTGAATGTATGTGCAGCTGGAAGGAAACTAATAAGCATCTCACAAGATGGTATAATATGGGATGAAGGTGCCAATACTATGGTTTATGATTTTATATGATTACTGCATTCCATAGAAATTTATTAATTTCATTATCGAATCTAATTTTCTTATTGTTGATGCAACTATAAAAGAGAGCATGTTGTTTATATAAAGACTATGAACTATGAAGTGGATAACCTGAATGAATTAGAGCACACCTTTTTTTACCTTTATTTGTAATTTTATAAATAATAGAAGTGATTACAAAAACTATATTAATGTTCTAACTTACTTAAATAAAGATATATTTGCTTTCATGGCCTGTTGCGAATTGAAATGTTTTTATTTTTTCTTCTTTGCAGAGTGACTGCTGCATAGCATGAGTTGAAATTATGCCAATATGTTGAATGGTATAGCATGGTGGAGTGAATGGTGTTTTGAATAACGTAGAAATCGCAGAAAGGCGTACATTATTTTTATTCTATATTAATTACGCTCAACATAAAAAGTGGCAACCCGTGATTTTTCAAGGGCTTTAACGTAGTTCAGGAGTATATTGCAACCTGTTGAAACACGTTTAAATATATGGAATTATTCAAAACATTACTTTAAATATTGTTTTTGTTATCTTCAATGGCTACCACAATTTGACTTGAGAAAATCAATTTTTCTTGAATTCCCTACCGGAAACAGATTCACGAAGATGGGTAATCAAAAAAACCCCAAGTGGACCAAGCAGCAACTTCCGAAAGTTTGAACTTCGGCTTCGGGAAGCTCTTCAGGTTCAAAAACATTTGGAAGATATGGTTCTAGCAGTCAATATGGATGTATTAAAATCATAGTTATTTGTTAATGTAATTATTTTTATCTTATTTATAATTATAAAGTATTGTTTCATTTTTTTAAAGCTTTCGTCATTCGGTCTTTCATTTGAATTAATAACCTTAAAATTAAAATTTGTAAATGTTTGTTTTACATTCATTGACTGATTACCCTAATTTATAATTCTTTTCAAATTGTTAGAGAACATCAACAATCGCCAATTAAAGATGTCGATCCTAAGTTGGATGACATCACCACTGAAGGGCGATGTATCTCAATATGGCATTCGCACCATTTAAATGCGGCTCATGATCCATATAGTCTTGATCTGGTTATGCAAGATGTTCAGGTGTTTAATTTTTAAATTTTGGTCTAATTCCCCAATATTTTTAAAGATATACAAACCTTATTAATTCGTTAAATATGTTAGGTGTCCCACATCATAGGTTGAAGTTAAAGATAGGCACACCTGTAATGTGTATGTGAAACATTAATCAGAAAGCAAGGTTATGCAACAGAACAGTGCTTCAAATATTACACATGGGAAATAACATAATTGAATGTAAGATCATATCTGGTGGCAGAGTTAGTACAATTTGTGATATCCTACGCATGCTTATTAGCCCTTCAGACAGCATATGCCCTTCAAATTTAATCGAAGACAGTTTTCTATTCAAGTATGCTTTGTTACTATTAATAAAAGCCAAGGGCAAACATTGTCGCAAGTTGGTTTATTTGTCCAAAATCCGGAATTTTCACATGGTCAACTATATGTCGTTGTCTCAAGAGTGAAGAACAAGAACAACTTGAAGGTTATTTGTTGTGACCATGATGGCAACTACACCAACTCAACGACAAACGCCGTATATAAAGAAGTTTTATTTCGTCTTTAAGTTTTTTTTATCGGATTATTCATTTATATAACAAAATTCTATTCATCATTTCAATAAAATTGACAATATGGCGTTCAAAAAAAATAAATAGATAAATAAATAAAATAAAATTGACAATATAATTTCTTACATTATTCACATTGTTATGCACTCTATATCTCGAAGCATGCCCGCCCAATCGGGCGGGCTTTGAAGCTAGTGATATATGTGTCTACCCATAGATTTACTCACTTCTAAACTTGAATGTGTCATCCACTAATTCTCTCTCTTCATATCATCCCTTGATTTTGACACTTGTCATGATAAAATTGGTAGACACATGGGTAGGCACAAATAATAGGCACAAATACCATTAGTCTTTTTTTATTTGTTTAACATGAACTTATAGAGTTAAGTTGGTGGTAAACTTTTACCTTATATGCGGTCGTACTTCTTTCATAATGTTGGAGTATATCTAGTGGTAGCTAGGAGCCGGAAGCTGAAGTTCTTAATTGTATAAATACGTTTGACAAGTTGGCTGTAAGACCAATGCCAACGTTTTTCTTCGGTTGCCCCTTCGGTACCTTCGGTTTCTTCCCTCCGTTGGCATCATGCCTTCGGTTGGAAAGAGAATGTGCATGTCTTTGGATATCCAAAGGGAGAGACGAGAGTGAGGTAGGGCCAATGAGTATTTTAATATAATATTTAAATTGTAAATTGAAGAGAACAAATATGGTTGGCATGTGTGAGTCAGCTGACGTGATATTTTTTTTTAACGATACCTAATCTACTCCATTTGTCTATGATGAGACTTGAACCAATGACTTATAGGTCATGGGGCAACACCTTAATTTTTACACCAATACAACTAAACTACAAGTCTTTGAGTAGCTGACGTGATACTAATTTTACATAAACTAAAGTTGTTAGTTGATGTACGGCAATGGTTAGAAGTCTAAGTTTGAAAGATTAAAAATGTAAAATGACAAACAATAAAGTTAAATATAGTAGTAATAGGAATGTGAGTTTTTAAGGTAATATGATAACTTTTCATTTTGAAAGCTTATAGCTCTTTTAAAAAAAGCTAATTCAACTAACTTTTTGTTTTGAAGTTTTCTCTATAGATTAAAAGTTAAAAGCTCGATCATTCAAACAAATCTTTTACTTTAATATAAGATTTTCTTTTATAAAACAAAAAAACAAAAAACTTCAAAATGGCAAACATTTTTCAGCCAATCCTTGTTAGTTAATCTTGATACATTGAATTGAGACTTCATTTGTTTCATGTGCTAAACATTCCCTCAACTTCAACACATGGAAAACATGGTGGAGATTTCTTAATTAATGATGAAGATCATTTAATTGATATGCAATATCACCTCCTTTATTCGTTATCATGACAAATTCATAGTATCAAGAGCTTAATTTCTCCCTTGCCATTTTTCATGTTTATATTTTGAGAAACATTTTATTTCACTATAGTAATTATATTACCAAATTCTTACTAGCATAACTCTTTTGTTGCTCTTTTAATTATTGTTACCTTCTATCACAATATTAGCTTAAGTCCAAGTGCTGAACATTGTCGTTTTCCTACTTCAATTCATGGGATTTGTCATTGTGTTCCTAGATACCTCGTACGATGAATTATGAACGGTGATCAGTGTTGTTGACAATTTATCGAAAGTAAGTGGTTGCTCGATCTCCTCCGAATTCTATTACACATGACGAAAACGTATACGTTTTGAAATTTTTGTCTAGGAGGATCGGGCAACAATCGCAATATAGAACAATTAATGATATATGTTCTACATTACATAACAATCTCATACTTTCTCCGATTCAAAATAAGTGATATAATGTCAGTTTCAAAGTTTTTGAGACAAAAGTTTATAAGTTAGAATATATCAAAGTAATATTAATAATGTTTTAAAGTAAAAGTAAGGGTAAAAAAGTTATTATGAGATAATTAGTGGGTTTGATTGTGTGAGCCTCAATACATTTTACCAAATAAAGTGAATTATCAAAGCGTATAATTTAATACTGAAAAAAAAATGTAAAATGTATTACTTATTTTGAATGAGAGGAAATATATGGATTCACTTGAGTATATTGAGGGAATATTTGTTTTTGGTAGACAAGTGATGAGTGGACGTTGTCAAATTATCAACTACCCACATGATGTCGTGTTTGTCATGTGTTCTTAGGAACTAAATGAGAATTAGTCTGATAGGCAGGGAATTCGTGGACATGGTAAATCTGTCAACCAACTACCCATATATATATGACTTATATTCTTGCGATAATTATCGTGATAATGTGCTCTTAAAGTTTAATGTAGCGAGATATTAGATATTATCGATTTAGAAAGTTACATAGTATAAGACGTTTTGGGGCAATAACTAACTAGTTATTAGACAAACATGGTGATATCGTTTACCGGACGAAGATAGAAACACCTTAAAGGTTGAGTTTTACTATTATTTATAAATATCAAATCAAACGAAAAATATAATGAGAACCTAAACAATTAAACGGTATTTAACTTTCGCGTGGTGAGAAGGCCTTCACGCGAGAAATACTAAACCTATTAGGAGACTAAATCCTACTTAAAAGGAAACTAACCTAATTAATGATAAATCATAATTCTTATCCCTAATTAGGACTTTTTACTCCCTTTTAAGGTAAAAATAACTATCCTCGCATTATATAGACATCTTATGTGTTTCTAATAAGTTGCACATTACGCATAACATTATCAGTATCTAACGACTACAAAAGGTATAAAATTACTTTTTCTAGTGTTAGTTTTTTAAAGAAAAAGATGAGAATTCATAATTTGATAACGATAAACAAAGACCAAAACTATAAACATTTCGAACACTTTTATAACCTTATATATAGATGTAGAAAGAACTATAAACCATACAACAATTATCTTTTGATAGTTTAAACTAAGACAACCTTTTATAAATGAAAACTAACATTATAATCGTGAGATTTAAATATCTAGAATTGACACTTGCCATGATTGGGTTGCACATTGAAACCCCTATCAACCTTCGATATCAACTGATTCTACAAGTGAATCATTATGTACTTTCTCTAACGTGTATTTTACATAACTATTTTAGTAATTTATTTATAATTTGGACCAGGGACAAGATTCATGTAACCTTGTTGAAGTTAATTGGACATCACATGATGTAACAACAGAAACGTTACATATATACCTAAAATAATTGAAATAAATGATGATAACTCAAATAATTCTAAGTATATTGACAAAGACACATCTTCACTTGTTGGTACCTCATTGGACCATTTAGGAGGACCATCTATCTTTTATTGTCGTGGAACAAAAAATAATTTAAAACGTAAATATTTAATAAAAAGAATTATATGATTTGTGATAATTATCTAACGGTAAAAGTGTCCAAAATAATCTCATATATGTTATGAGTTTAAAAATGATCACAATAACATATAGGGGTGTTCGTTTGGACGGTTTGGTTTTATCCAAACTAAATAGGTGAAACCAAATAAAGTCCGGTTTTTAAAAGTTTAAACCGAACCGTCCAAACTAATTCGAAAACCAAACCGATCCGAACCAAATAACAATTTGGTTGGTTTGGTTTTATCCGTTTGGTTTTTCTAAATTTTTTTCAAAATACTACAAAAGTATATAACATAAATAATATTAAGTTCGATATATACAATTCCAAAATGATAAACTACTTTGTACATAAAAAACAAGTCTAATTCATTACTTGTGACATTTATAATCATATACTTCCTCCGATTCAAAATAAGTGATACACTTTCCATATTTGGGTGTATCAAAATAAGTGATACACTTTGAAAATTTACCTTATTTGGTAAAAAGTAGTGGACCCCACACCCACTAACTACCTACTTTAATAAAGTGAAATGACTCATTTACCCTTACTTTTACTTTTAAACATCATTAACCTTACTTTATTCAAAAAATGTGGGACCATTCTCCACTAACCATCCAATTAATCTATTATAACCCTCATTATAAAATTTTGCCCAAAAAGCGTGAAACCCAAAGTGTATCACTTATTTTGAATCGGAGGAAGTATGCAAAAATCTTGACATCATCTTCATTAAAAACTCCAAAAAGTTTGGTATATATATTACTATTTGGTTTTTTTGGACAATCCGGTTTTCACAACGGAAATCAAATCCAATCCGAAAACCAAAATATTAATTTGGTTCAAGTCCAAACCGATCCAAAAAACCAAAAAACCAATCCATAAAGTCCGATCCAAAATGTCCAATTGGACAATCCGGTTATATCCGAATAGTGAACACCCCTAATAACATATATGTCAGAATTGGATATCCAATTGCTTCGATTTGAATTATCCGGAGAATGCATAGATATCCAATATATCATAAGAAGAAATATCAAACCTATTTCTCGATTCAAGCATATATCACGAGCAAAGTTCAACAATATAAATAAAAGTCCATTGTGAATACTCTTTAAAAAATAAAAAAATTACGTGATACTCTCTCCATCGCACAATAAACTTTCTGTGTCCCATTAAATTTTATCCTAAGTGTAACACCTCAAATTTTAAACACAAAACATTTGCCCAAAATAAAACATTTTTCATAAATAGAAGAACTATCCCAAAAATATGGATTTACAAAAACCTTTGGTATGAATCAGAGTATAAAGTTTCGGTGTTACAAAATATATCAAAACCAAAGCTAAGCATAAATCCAATCTAAAGTTCTTCTACTCTAGGTCCCGCAACTCTATCCGTGCGAACCTAAACCTTCGATCCCGAACCTGAGTACATAGCAAAACAAAACAAGGAGTACGTGAGACAAAAACGTCTCGTGAGCTACATGGGTTTAGACCCGATAATAAAATGAATGTCACATTTCATATAACCAATCAATATACATATATATATCCAACTATCCAGTCTAGTCACCTTAGTGTGACCCTATCAATCTTGCTTACTTAGCAATCACAACTAACGTGGATGAGTCGATGGGAATTCACCCCAACTGCCCCTCACTCCACACCTCATGACCGGGAGTATCCCGTGACATCGCATAACTAACGTGGATGAGTCGATGGGAATTCACCCCAACTGCCCCTCACTCCACACCTCATGACCGGGAGTATCCCGTGACATCGCATAACTAACGTGGATGAGTCGATGGGAATTCACCCCAACTGCCCCTCACTCCACACCTCATGACCGGGAGTATCCCGTGACATCGCATAACTAACGTGGATGAGTCGATGGGAATTCACATGGGAATTCACCCAACTGCCCCTCACTCCACACCTCATGACCGGGAGTTGCCCGTGTCATCTCATGACTAACGTGGAAGAGTCGATGGGAATACGCCCAACTGCCCCTCAATCCACAACTCATGATCGGGAGTAGCCCGTATCATCACATCATCTCAATCTCATCATAACCCTATGGTTATGCAAATCTAGCTCTTTGCTAGCACTTTCATCATCCTCAAGTTAGTTCAATACTATCATAGGTATAACTAACTATCAACTACTAGTCTATACAATTAAGCAAATAGACCATAACACAAGTAATGAAAATTATTTAACAGGGCTATGTACTCAGTAAATTCCACACGTACTCACCTTAGCAACAAAGATGCTCCAACTGTGTTCTTGACACCAAAGCTCTTGCTTCACAATTTCACCGACTTTCCAAGATGTCACCGAAAGCCTAAACAATGATCATACAATGATCAACATCACAATCTACTATCAATGTGTTCATCTATCTCTAGATAACACACATCAATCCATTTCCCCCAAATATGATGATTACCAAACCCTAGGTTTAACCAACCCTTAAGATTCTTACAAATCTTAACCATACACTTGATTTCCTTATTAATATACCATCTATTAAGTGTATACAACATTTATATCACCATAATCTATAACCCCAAGAACTAGGGTTTCAACCCCAAGCTTCTAAACCCATAGATCTAAAGCTACAACTACCAAGGATTGAAGATATACCTTAAATCTTCAACTAGGAGTGAAGAATCACAAGATTTGATGAAGAAATCGACTCCAATTGATGCTTGACACCCAAAATCGTTCACAAGTTCGAAGAGAGAAAAACTAGGGTTTCACTTGGCAATAAATGAGCCAAATCCCGACTTTAATGCTGCCAGACACAAGTTCACGACGCGACCATAGTTCGCGTCGCGAACTCTCCTTCTACACGCATACTTAGCGATCGTTATCTAGTCGCGAACTACTTAGCGACACATGGCCAAACTCCCTGGAGAAAGTTCCCGATCGGGAACTTATAGTTCGCGCCGCGAACTCCTGATGGCAGCAAGGCTGCACTTTTTCCAACTTGTCTCGACCCGGTTTCGCCCGTAACTTTCTCGTACGGTGTCCAAACGACACGAAACCAATTCCCACGTAATTTATATGATTTATCCATAATTATCATATTTTTATACAATTTATTTATTTACAAATTCGGGTCGTTACAACTATCTACCCCTTAAGAAGATTCCGTCCTCGGAATCTCATCATAGTTCACGAAGTTCGGGTATCTTTTCCGAATCTCATCCTTGACTTCCCAAGTCAAGTTCGGTCCAAGGGAATGCTTCCACTTGACCAACACCAACTCAATCTCTTTATTTCTAAGTTTCTTGGTCTTTGTCTCTAATATTGCTTCGGGTTCTTCAATTAACCGATTCGGGGCATCAACCCGCAACTCTTGCAACGGAATTATGTTTTCAACTTCACCCACGAACTTCTTTAAATAACTTACATGAAACGTATCGTGAACACCTTGAAGTTCGGGTGGAAGTTCCAACTTAAAAGCTTGAAGCCCGACCCGTTTCAATATTTTAAACGGTCCAACATACCTTGGACTTAACTTTCCCTTTTTACCAAACCGCATCACACCTTTCCAAGGTGACACTTTCAACATCACCATATCACCGACATCCAAGTCGTATGGTCTTTTCTTTAAGCCCGAATAACTTCGTTGTCTATCTTGGGCGACTTTCATGTTGTTTTGAATAATACCAATCTTTTCATTTGTCACTCTCACGATCTCGGGACCCGTGAGTTTCGTCTCTCCCGCTTCCAACCAACAAGATGGAGTTCTACATTTTCTACCATACAACGCCTCGTAAGGCGGCATCTTGATAGTCGAGTGATAGCTATTATTATACGAGAACTCGACTAACGGTAAATGTTCATCCCATTTACCACCGAAATCCAACACACACGATCTCAACATATCTTCGACCGTTTGAATCGTTCTTTCACTTTGACCGTCGGTTTGCGGGTGATAAGCCGTGCTCAACCGCAACTTTGTACCCAACTCTTCTTGTAATGACCGCCAAAATCTCGAGGTAAACCTCGCGTCTCTATCGGACACAATCGATAACGGAACCCCGTGGAGTCGAACCACTTCATCAACATACAACTTAGCCAACTTCTCAAGTGGCAATGTTTCCCGAATTGCTAAAAATAACGCACTTTTGGTCAACCGGTCAACTATGACCCAAATGGCATCGTGACCTCTACTCGTCTTCGGTAAACCTACTATGAAATCCATAGTTATATCTTCCCACTTCCCGGCCGGTACAATTAATGATTGAGCTACCCCATACGGTACTTGATGCTCGGCTTTCACTTGTGCACACGTGGCACACTTAGAGATATACTTGGCCACTCTCGCCTTCATTCCGGGCCACCAATAAACCCGTTTCATATCTTGATACGTCTTTGTACTTCCCGGGTGAATCGAATACTTCGATTTGTGCACATCATACAACAACTCTTTTCGGATACCACCGAACTTAGGAACCCAAATACGGCCGCCTACGGTCTTCAACCCTTGTGCATTTTCGAGAAAATGTTGGTTCTTACCTAACCGTTCTTGTCTTAACTCGTCTTTTCCCATAACTTCTCGTTGGGCATTCTTGATTCTTTCGATAATACTCGAGACAACTTCTATACGTGATAACATTCCTCGGTTCGGATTTTCATAAACCTTTCGGCTCAAGGCATCGGCCACCACGTTCGCCTTCCCCGCATGATACACAATCTCACAATCATAATCGGCAATCAACTCGATCCACCTTCTTTGTCGCATATTAAGGTCTTTTTGTGTAAACACATATTGCAAACTCTTATGATCCGTGTACAATGTACACCGAGTGCCATACAAATAATGCCTCCACAACTTCAAGGCAAAAATAATCGCCGCCAATTCCAAGTCGTGTGTTGTGTACCTTAATTCCGCATTCTTCAATTGTCGCGAGGCATACGCGATCACCTTTCCTCTTTGCATCAACACACAACCGAGCCCTTGATTCGAAGCATCACTATAAACCACAAAATCTTCCATACCATCCGGTAACGTAAGGATCGGCGCGTTACATAACTTTTCTTTTAACAACTTAAACGCCTCTTCTTGCTTCTTTTCCCACACAAACTTCTCACTTTTTCTCGTTAACTTCGTGAGTGGAATCGCGATTCTCGAGAAATCTTGTATAAATCTTCGGTAATAACCGGCTAATCCAAGAAAACTTCTAACCTCGGTAGGAGTCCTCGGAGGCTCCCAATTTGACACCGCTTCAATCTTGGACGGATCAACCTTAATACCATCACACGTCACCACGTGACCTAAGAATTGCACTTCCCGCAACCAAAACTCACACTTTGAAAATTTAGCATACAACTTCTCCCGTTTTAACACATCTAACACAAGTCTCAAATGACCTTCGTGTTCTTCTTCGGTTTTTGAATAAATCAAAATGTCGTCAATAAACACGATCAAAAACTTATCAAGAAACGGTTTACAAACCCGATTCATCAAATCCATAAAAATAGCCGGTGCGTTGGTAAGACCAAACGGCATCACTAGAAATTCATAATGACCATAACGTGTACGAAAAGCCGTCTTCTCGGTATCGCCTTCTTTCACCCGAACTTGGTGATAACCCGACCTCAAATCGATCTTTGAGAAATAACTAGCACCTTGCAATTGGTCGAATAAGTCGTCAATTCTCGGCAACGGGTAACGGTTCTTAATAGTTACCTTATTCAACTCTCGGTAGTCAATACACATTCTCATCGAACCGTCTTTCTTTTTAACAAATAACACCGGTGCACCCCACGGTGACGAACTCGGACGAATAAAACCTTTATCTAACAATTCTTGCAATTGGGTCATCAATTCCCGCATCTCGGTGGGAGCTAAACGATAGGGAGCACGGGCAATCGGCGTCGCCCCCGGAACTAAATCAATTTTAAATTCAACTTGTCTCTCCGGTGGCAAACCGGGCAAATCATCGGGAAATACCTCGGGGAAATCCCGAATAATTTTGACATCATCCATCGACTTCTTTTCTTTCCGACCATCTAATACATATGCAATAAACGATGCACAACCTTTTGATATACTTTTCCTCGCCTTAATAGCGGTAATCACATTAGGCATGTGATGTCGTTTCTCCCCGTATACATACACTTTCTCGTTCTCGGGTGTCCTAATCGACACAATTTTCTTCCCACACAAAATCTTGGCTTGGTGCATACCCAACCAATCCATACCAATAACCACATCAAACGCCCTAATTCCCATGGGCAACAAATCCACCTTAAACTTTCTACCGTCTATCTCTAGTTCACAATTTCTATAAATACATTCAACCATAGACGTTTTCCCGTCGGCTACTTCTATTTCATAAACCTCGTCTAACATTTCGGACGGCACATTCAATTTACAACCGAACTCATAAGACACAAACGAATAATTAGAACCCGAATCAAACAAAATATGAGTTGGCAAGGAGTTAATGAATAGAGTACCTGACACCACATCGTGTGCCTCCTTCGCCTCCTCTCGGGTGAGTTGAAAGGATCGTCCCTTCACCTTGGCCGGTTCCACCTTCTTTTGAGCCGTGGACACCATCGACTCGATTCCCTTCTTTGGGCACACATTGCTATAGTGCCCCTTCTCGTGACACGAGAAGCATTCAACATCGGCCAACGACTTGGCCCTACAATCTCGGGCTATGTGCCCCGCCCTTCCACAATTAAAACAAGATTTCGACTCTCCTCGGCACCCGCCGGTATGAGTCTTCCCGCACTTCTTGCACGAGCCAACACTACCTTGCTTAGAGAAGCTCGAGGTGAACTTCCCTTTCTTGAACGAACTAGAGCCGCTCTCGGCTTTCCTTTTCTCGCCCACATGGGCCCTCTCGGCAACACGTGCCACATTCACCTCCTCCACACCCCGGGCGGCACTAATGGCCTCATCTAGAGAAGCCGCCCTCTTCACCTCCAATTGGTAGTCCCACGGTAACCCACTAGCATACCGGACCACCCTCAACCTCTCATCCGAGTAGGTTTTAGCAACAAACGGGAGCAATCCCGTGAATTCCCTCGAATATTCCTCCACCGACATATCACCCTTTTTGAGGGTCACGAACTTTTCGTGCATCTTTTCCAAATCCCTTTCGGGACAAAATTTCTTTTTCAATCTCGCGGTGAACTCGTCCCACGACATCTTCTCAATCACCTCCCTCCCTAGGGTCTCATATACGATGTCCCACCAAACCATCGCATCTTCTTTTAGCAATTGTGACGCATACGTCACCATATCGGCATCCTTACATTTACTACTACCGATCACCCTCTCGGTTTCCCGGATCCACCTCATGGTTACTTTCGGGTCCGAACTACCCGAATACACATTTGGCTTACAAGCCATGAATGATTTAAACGAACACCCTTCTTTCACAACGGGCTTAGCCCTTGCATCACTTTGGCCACCCGTGGAGGACTTCCCTTCCCCGGTGCCACTACCTCCGGTTTTCTCATCCGACTTAGCCTCGGATTCCCGGTCTCCACCCGACCTTTCACGGTCTCCAATAATTCGGTGCACTTCCTCGGCCACCGTTCCCTTGATTTGGTCGATAATAGTTTGGAGATCCGCCATGGTCACCGGAGTTCTATTAGCTCCGACCTCCGATTCATCAACCCGATGCATTGATGGTTGACTTTCTTGCTCATCCACCCTCTCAATAGGAGGTACTTCCTCCTCCCGGTTCTCCGGGGCTTTCCCACTTCTACGAGTGTTCACCATTTCTTTCGATCAAGACTATACGAAAGACATTAAACATTTAGTACCTTGTGTACAACCCATTAGTCGCGTACGACTCAATACTCAAAATCATATCAAATTCTTCGGTCCCCTAGGTTCAACCCTAAACTTAATATAAAGTCTCAAGGTCAACCTATGATCTTAAGGAATCTCATATTCCTAATGCTACAGTCTAAGACTAGGATGGTCATCCAACCTAATTCACTTAAACTATAGCTCTGATACCAAGTTGTAACACCTCAAATTTTAAACACAAAACATTTGCCCAAAATAAAACATTTTTCATAAATAGAAGAACTATCCCAAAAATATGGATTTACAAAAACCTTTGGTATGAATCAGAGTATAAAGTTTCGGTGTTACAAAATATATCAAAACCAAAGCTAAGCATAAATCCAATCTAAAGTTCTTCTACTCTAGGTCCCGCAACTCTATCCGTGCGAACCTAAACCTTCGATCCCGAACCTGAGTACATAGCAAAACAAAACAAGGAGTACGTGAGACAAAAACGTCTCGTGAGCTACATGGGTTTAGACCCGATAATAAAATGAATGTCACATTTCATATAACCAATCAATATACATATATATATCCAACTATCCAGTCTAGTCACCTTAGTGTGACCCTATCAATCTTGCTTACTTAGCAATCACAACTAACGTGGATGAGTCGATGGGAATTCACCCCAACTGCCCCTCACTCCACACCTCATGACCGGGAGTATCCCGTGACATCGCATAACTAACGTGGATGAGTCGATGGGAATTCACCCCAACTGCCCCTCACTCCACACCTCATGACCGGGAGTATCCCGTGACATCGCATAACTAACGTGGATGAGTCGATGGGAATTCACCCCAACTGCCCCTCACTCCACACCTCATGACCGGGAGTATCCCGTGACATCGCATAACTAACGTGGATGAGTCGATGGGAATTCACATGGGAATTCACCCAACTGCCCCTCACTCCACACCTCATGACCGGGAGTTGCCCGTGTCATCTCATGACTAACGTGGAAGAGTCGATGGGAATACGCCCAACTGCCCCTCAATCCACAACTCATGATCGGGAGTAGCCCGTATCATCACATCATCTCAATCTCATCATAACCCTATGGTTATGCAAATCTAGCTCTTTGCTAGCACTTTCATCATCCTCAAGTTAGTTCAATACTATCATAGGTATAACTAACTATCAACTACTAGTCTATACAATTAAGCAAATAGACCATAACACAAGTAATGAAAATTATTTAACAGGGCTATGTACTCAGTAAATTCCACACGTACTCACCTTAGCAACAAAGATGCTCCAACTGTGTTCTTGACACCAAAGCTCTTGCTTCACAATTTCACCGACTTTCCAAGATGTCACCGAAAGCCTAAACAATGATCATACAATGATCAACATCACAATCTACTATCAATGTGTTCATCTATCTCTAGATAACACACATCAATCCATTTCCCCCAAATATGATGATTACCAAACCCTAGGTTTAACCAACCCTTAAGATTCTTACAAATCTTAACCATACACTTGATTTCCTTATTAATATACCATCTATTAAGTGTATACAACATTTATATCACCATAATCTATAACCCCAAGAACTAGGGTTTCAACCCCAAGCTTCTAAACCCATAGATCTAAAGCTACAACTACCAAGGATTGAAGATATACCTTAAATCTTCAACTAGGAGTGAAGAATCACAAGATTTGATGAAGAAATCGACTCCAATTGATGCTTGACACCCAAAATCGTTCACAAGTTCGAAGAGAGAAAAACTAGGGTTTCACTTGGCAATAAATGAGCCAAATCCCGACTTTAATGCTGCCAGACACAAGTTCACGACGCGACCATAGTTCGCGTCGCGAACTCTCCTTCTACA
This sequence comes from Calendula officinalis, assembly GCA_963853835.1. Lineage (NCBI taxonomy): Eukaryota > Viridiplantae > Streptophyta > Magnoliopsida > Asterales > Asteraceae > Calendula > Calendula officinalis. The sequence goes on along the minus strand of OY970830.1, from coordinate 29,521,390 downwards.
CGCATACTTAGCGATCGTTATCTAGTCGCGAACTACTTAGCGACACATGGCCAAACTCCCTGGAGAAAGTTCCCGATCGGGAACTTATAGTTCGCGCCGCGAACTCCTGATGGCAGCAAGGCTGCACTTTTTCCAACTTGTCTCGACCCGGTTTCGCCCGTAACTTTCTCGTACGGTGTCCAAACGACACGAAACCAATTCCCACGTAATTTATATGATTTATCCATAATTATCATATTTTTATACAATTTATTTATTTACAAATTCGGGTCGTTACACTAAGTAAAGTTCATATTTCTCAAACTTAATGGAGTCCACTTAATAAAAATATATTTTTTATATCAAGGATCTACCACTAAGACTAGCAGTAGGGGTGCGTCCCTACTTCCCATTCGCAAGTCGTCGCCCCTTCAGCGACGTGTCCCACCCCTTACGCCCCCAAGCCCGACGCGTTGCAGAGCAACATTCGATAGTTGTGGCGATCGTTCAAGGTCGCCTGATTGAGGAAGGGAAGATATTGATTTCCAATGGGAAGGAGTTTGGTTATCTGTTACGTGAGTTTGGTCGAGGTTTGTCATCTGTTTGGTCGAAAAAGAAAAAAAACTGATGTGATACTTACGTGACAACATTGACCAAACTAGATTTAATCACCTCTTGCAAGTAATCTAACTATTTTTTTTCTCTTTAAATTAACTTAATATTTTAATTAAAATTATTATGAGAACTAATTACTAAATATAACTTTATTTACAAAATGTAAATAAAAATTAGGTTTTAAATAACCCAAAAAGGTGAAAACCCATCAATTATAAAAATCGTTGTCGTGGAATCTTCCTTGACCATTATCAACCATTATTTTCTTGAAGCTTGATGCGAAAATTGCCATTTTCAGTTTTGGGTTTCTGGGTATACAAAAAGGTGGTAAATTGATCCAAAAAGCTAAAAAGGTTGCGGATTTGACGAAAATTGTAGTGAATTTGAGTAGGGTTTTTGGTGGGTAACGAGTTAGTGACTGTTGAAGGTTGGTGGGATTGAATAATATCTTTTTCCAACTTCACTCATATATAAAGAAAGTTCATTACGTTTCAGAATTCCATCCAAAATTCTTGGACAATTTCTCTGTTTTCAGGTATTTTCTGTTTCTTGTAATTTTTAAATGTACAGATACAGTGTGTGTGTATGTGTGTGAAGATACAAATTAAGCAAACCCTTTTCTGATTTTGCATAAAAGTTTATACTTTTTTACTTTCTTGAAATCTTGTTTTACTTTAAAGAATGAATTTTGTGATTATGAAAGTGGTATGGATCTGGGTTCCTTTTCAGTCAAATGATTTATGGGTTTTTTAGTGTCATATAACCAAAAGTTGGTGAAAATTCAAGAAATCAAGAAACCTAAAAAAAAAATCCAATTTTTTCAAATGCGTTTCTAATTTTTTGGCTTTTGATTGTAGGCTTTTGAATTAAAGGAATTAGGGTTTGTTTAAAATGTTTGAAAAGATGAATGGGGCTGCATTGGTTGCTATTATTGCTACAATTGGGAATCTTTTACAAGGTTGGGATAATGCTACAATTGCAGGTATTATTCAATGAATTTTGATTTTGTTATCGAAATTAAACTTTATTCAGTTGTTGGGGTCTAATGCGAATACGCATTTGTTTGATATTATGATTTGGTTGGTGTTTGGGTAAATTAGATATATTATTCATATCATACATGTTTCAAGAAAGAGAAGATAGCATTTTAGTGGGTGTTTGGATGTGTGTTTTCAAAGTGGTTTTTTACATGTTAAGAATGAGAAAAGAATATCAAGTTCTTAAAATTGTAGAAAATTAGGTAATTTCTGATTAGTCATGGTCAAATTAATCAGATTTGGAGAAGTTATTGTATAGATCATTATTAAAATAAGGAAAAATGTCGTAAAATGGCAATATACTACAAGTGGTGGTCGTTTTATTTTGAAAATAAGATTTATCATTGTTAAATTGTAGTTTTTTAGTTTGCCTCTAACGGCTCAAATGCGTAAACTTTACATTCATAATAGGTAAAATGAAAAAAACAGGTCAAATGGGCCACACGGGTCAAAAGACAAGCAATATGTATCCACAATTCATAAAACCTCCTAAATCATTTCATTGTAATAGTTCTCAATCATAATCAAAACATTCATTATTAATGAAGTTGTAGAAAAAAAAAGACAAAAAAGTGTCCCAACCTGACCCGGTTTGGCCCGTTACCCCAACCGTCCGACCCAACCCTTCTACCACTAAAAATGCATCTTTTTTCATTATTTAATTTTTTTTCTTGATGATCAATAACATGTTTTCTACCAAATTCAGGAGCCGTTGTTTACATAAAAAAAGAACTAACTCTCGGAAGCACAATCGAAGGTCTGGTTGTCGCCATGTCACTAATCGGGGCGACCCTAATCACAACTTGCTCTGGGCCCATATCCGATTCAATCGGGCGCCGACCCATGTTAATTCTCTCATCTTTCTTCTACTTCATAGGTGGACTAATAATGTTATGGTCACCAAATGTCTACATTCTTCTTTTAGCAAGACTAATTGATGGATTTGGGGTTGGTTTAGCCGTCACTTTAACCCCAATTTATATTTCCGAAACCGCCCCTCCTGAAATACGGGGGTTGTTGAACACACTCCCCCAGTTTACAGGATCGGGTGGAATGTTTTTGGCTTATTGTATGGTGTTTGGGTTGTCATTAATGGCTAAAACAAGTTGGCGGTTAATGTTGGGCGTGCTTTCAATCCCGTCTTTTGTTTATTTTGTTTTGACGGTTTTGTATTTGCCCGAATCGCCGAGGTGGCTTGTGAGTAAAGGCAAAATGGTTGAGGCCAAACGAGTTTTGCAAAGATTACGTGGACGAGAAGATGTTTCGGGTACTTTTCTTTATTTGTACTAAAGAATACGGGTCATAATGGGTATTTTTTGATTAAAATGGGATGGGTTTATCACACACTAGATATTTAAAATATATATGTATAAAAAAATGGTTTAAGATAGGGGCAAGTGCGGCATAGAAACCGAACCGAAACATATAAAACCGAAACCGAAAATGATGAATTTTCAAAACCGAAAACCGAACCAATTACATGTTTTCGTTTTTGGTTCGGTTCGGTTTCGGTTAAGTTTCTTTAGCCCAAATGCTCATCCTTATTCGAATACCAAACCGAAACCGAAAATGATGAATTTCCAAAACCGAACTGATTACATGTTTTCGGTTTCTATTTGGTTTGGTTCGGTTTCAGTTAGTTTTCGGTTTGGTTCGGTTTTTTCTGCCCAAATGCTCACCCCTTGTTTAGGAGGTTTTATGTATAAAAAGTACATTTTGGTTGATTTTGACCCGTTTGACATGTTCAACCCATTTAATATGATTCATTTATATTAAAGAAAACTACAAAGAGCTCATTAGAAGTTGCAAAGTTGGTGGATATGGCAGTTTGTGTAATATCTCAAAACGGGCTATTTTTTGTACAGGTTATAATGGGTTCAGGTTGACCCAAACATTATATACAAATTAAACCCGAACTGATAATGATTAAACTTTTGAATTACAGGAGAGATGGCATTACTAGTAGAAGGTTTAGCAGTTGGTGGTGAAACATCAATCGAAGAATACATGATCGGTTTAGATCACGAAGATACTGAAGATCAAGATCCAACGGCTCACAAAGACGAGATCAAATTATACGGAACGCAACAAGGTCAATCATGGATAGCAAAACCGGTCAACGGTCAAAGCATGCTCGGGCTCGTTTCCCGCCAAGGAACCATGGTCAACTCAAGTATACCATTAATGGACCCACTTGTTACTCTATTCGGTAGCCTTCACGAAAAACAACCCGAATCGGGTAGTATGAGAAGCATGCTTTTTCCCAATTTTGGTAGCATGTTTAGTACTGCGGGCCCGCCCATAAAAGACGAGAATTGGGATGAAGAGAGTTTGCAAAATGACGGTTATGGTGATGGTGATGGTGATGGAACGGACGGTGGAGATGAATCGGATGAGAATTTACATAGTCCGTTGATTTCCCGCCAAACAACGAGCGTGGTGGCGCCACATGGCGGTAGTTTTAGGGGTGAGTTTGAGTCGGTTTGAGTCAGTTATGGGCTAAAACCGAACCATAACCGAAACTTTTTAGTTAATGGTAATTGAAAACCGTTTGGTTTCGGTTAACATTATACAACAGTTCAATTTTTTTACGTTTTCTAATAACTAAATAATTATTTAATATTAAAATTAATAACAATACATTAAAAATTAAGTGATATAGGGGTTGCATTAGGTAAAAAAAAAACTTAGTTATTTAGGTAAACGGTAAACCAAACCAAACTGAAAGTTCAGTTATTCCTAAAAGCAAAAACCAAACCACCGGTTTTTGCTATGGGTGAGCACGGTTCGGAAACCGAACCGAAACCGATAGAACCGAAACAAAAAATGATGAATTTTCAAAACCGAAGTGAACCGATTACATGTTTCCGGTTTTGGTTCGGTTTTTTAGCCTAAATGCTCATTTTATCCGAGGACCGAACCGAAACCGAAATGATGAATTTTCAAAACCGAAACCGAACTGACTACATATTTCTGGTTTTGGATTGGTTTGGTTTCGGTCGGTTTTCGGTTCGGTTGGGTTTTTTCGATCCAAATGCTCACCCTTAGTTTTTGTTTTGATCCGGTTATTTTGTGTTAGTTATTTCAGTTAATTCGGTTAACGGTTCGTTTTTTTTTGCTGACCCTTAGGTAGTAGCCTTATGCAAGGTGAGACAGGTGGCAGCACAGGGATTGGTGGCGGGTGGCAGTTAGCATGGAAATGGGAGGAAAGAGAAGGTGAGGACGGGAAGAAAGAAGGTGGATTTAAGAGAATATATTTGCATGAACAGCCCGCGGGTCAAAGCGGGTCGCGCCGCGGGTCGTTGGTTTCGGTTCCGGGTAGTGTGGGAAATGTTGGGGTTGAAGGAGAGTATGTGCAAGCTTCAGCTTTGGTGAGTCAACCCGCTTTGTATTCAAAAGAGCTCATGGGTCAACTCCCGGTGGGGCCCGCCATGGTTCACCCGTCTGAAACGGGTTTGAAAACGTCGGTTTGGTCTGTGCTTCGTGATCCGGGTGTTTCGCGTGCCTTGGTGGTTGGGGTTGGAATTCAAATGCTTCAACAGGTAAGTGTTTTTTTTTTTATTTTTTATTTTATTGTTTATGGAATTAATGTTAAAATGACAATAAAAAACATTCTATTGAAAAAAATGGGAGTAAAACATTCGAATTAAGTTAAAAGAAGGGCAAAATTGGTAATATTGTATTAAAGTTGGATAATCAGTTTATTTGCAGCTTGAATGAAGCTTATCTATCCAAAGTTGATTATTTGACTCCTAGATAATTAAAGGGATTTTTCTAAACTAAAATAAAAACAAAACTTGTCCAAATTTTCGTCTAGTTGGGTTATGCAAAAAAATAAAAGATCACTTTTTATCACATTTGAGCCATTTGGCAACCTGATAAAGTGATGATGTGTCAGTAACCGAATGACCCAAACATGGACCAAAATATGACGTGATTTGCTACCTCAGCAGATTACCGGTTTATGAGGTCATCAGGTTGACAACTAACCGTACTGAGATATATCCATACCCAATTGGATATAGACCGATTTATGAGGTTATCAGGTTGTCAAAAAACCCAAACAGGACACAAAGCCATCTTTTGATGATCCAATTAGATAGAAATTGGTACAATGACTAAACATTAACAAATGTACAAGGAAAAAAAAACGCCATAACAAGTAATATTCGTTTATAATTGATTATTGTTATTATATTTAAAGAAATAGTGCCTTCTGAGTCTTAAATGAGAAAAAACAACCTAATTATTGCAAAATAAAAAATAAATAAATGTGGGTTTTTGTAATTGCAGTTTTCTGGAATAAACGGGGTTATGTACTACACTCCTCAAATTCTGGAGCAAGCAGGTGTGAGTGTTCTTTTATCGAGCCTCGGGCTTGGCTCAGATTCTGCTTCATTTCTCATTAGTGCAATCACTACTCTTTTGATGCTTCCATGTATAGCCATTGCAATGCGCTTCATGGATATCGCCGGCCGAAGGTACAACCAAATCATTATGAAAAGACAAAAATACCCCTAAAACTGTAACAAACAATTTTTTTCAGGACTTTGTTGCTGACTACAATTCCGGTCCTAATAGCATCTCTCATCATCCTCGTCATCGGGAACACCATAAACGTGGGATCCGTACTCCACGCAGCTGTCTCAACGATTTGTGTGGTTGTCTACTTTTGTTGTTTTGTGATGGCGTACGGCCCGATCCCCAACATTTTGTGCTCGGAAATCTTCCCGACCCGAGTTCGTGGGATTTGCATTGCTATTTGTGCACTCGTGTTTTGGATATGTGATATCATTGTCACATATTCATTGCCCGTGATGCTTACTTCTATAGGGCTTAGGGGCGTTTTTGGAATTTACGCCATCGTGTGTGTGGTTTCGTGGGTGTTTGTGTTTTTGAAGGTTCCGGAAACTAAAGGGATGCCATTGGAAGTGATCACGGAGTTTTTCGCGGTTGGGGCAAGAGCTAAGAATGAGTGAGAAAAGGCGGTCTTTTATGTTGCTTGTTAGGGTTTTTAGTTGCATTATTTTTTTGTATGTGTTTATACATAAATTTGGGAAATTTGGATAGTTGGTATTTGGTAATTAGGTTAAGTTATTTGTATGTAGGATGTATTTGAGTTCGATTGAGCTTCGAGTCATGAGAAAATTGGGTTTGGGTTAGACTTGCTTAAAGCTCGAACCTTGTCCCGGCTTGTGTACGCTTGATTAGATATGAACTTAAACATTGGCTAGGTGAAGATTTGTCACTAAATATTTATATAAATAATGTTATGGGTCAAATAAGTTTTGAGGTGTTTAATTGATGACCCGTTTAGACTTAATGATGACTTTGGGCCACGTGAGTATCGTCCTTGGCCCGACTTGCATAGGTTTGAGTATTGGGTGTTTGTTAGTAAGGGTGGTGCGGAATGTAAACTTTTTTAAATTATTTTGATTAAAGGATACCGACTCAAGAATTCGTTCCATTCTATGGTAGTTTTCAACACTGCCTTATGACAATTCTTCGGTAGTTCCCTGACATGAGATTATGTCTCGTTTTTGAGAGATGAAGATTTGCTACTACTAAACATGAATTTCTAATATTAGATTATATCAGTTACCTTGTGATGTAAGAAACTTTAAAGCTTCATCTTTTGATGTGAGTAACTGAACTTACATAAATTTTTACTATTTGAGGTAACAATTTTATAAATAAATAAAAAGTAATTTGTTATGTTAAAATGCAATTTCAGTCCAATACCTATAATAGCATGTATAGTGGAATACATTTTGGTATAGAACGTTTAAAAAGTCTATCATATTTGTAAAGTTTTAAGGGATAAATCTCAACTCTCTGATCAATCAACCCAAAATCATCACAACCATCAACATCACATGTGATTCAACATATTAACACCACCACCACCACATGTGTACTAAATCACATGTGATTGCACAACTCCGACCACCACCACCACCACCTCCTCATATGTATTAAATCACATGTGATTTAACACTGCCGACCAGCACGACCACGACCACCACCACCACCAACCTCTGCTGGCCACTGTCTCCACCACCGGCAACCCCTCGCCACCGTCGGCTGCTGTCAGTCACATGTAAATTGCGTATCCAATCACATGTGATTGCATATCCAATCACATGTGATCGTGGCGGCCAGAGGCAGCGGCCGTCGGTGGCGGCGGGGCGGCGGCTACCGGAGGTGGTCGCCAACGGCAGTGGCCGGCGGTGGTGGTTGTATATTGAATCACATGTGATTTGATGATGCTAGTGGTAATTGTATATTGAATCACTTGTGATTTGTTGATGGTGATGATCAAGGGATCTTTTGATCTAATGACTAAGATTTGTCCCTTAAAACTTTATAAAAATCAAAAACTTCCTTGATACAACTCAGTATGACAGCATGTACTTCCTCCGATTCAAAATAAGTGATACACTTGGGGTTTCACGGTTTTTGAGGCAAAAGATTATAATGATGATTAAATTAGATTAATTGGATGGTTAGTGGGGAATGAATCCCACACCTTTTAAATAAAGTAAGGTTAATGATATTTAAAAGTAAAAATTAAGGATAAAGAGGTCATTTCACTTTGTTAAAGTAGATAATTAGTGAGTGTGGGTCCCATTTTTTTTGCCAAATAAGGTAACTTTTCAAAGTGTATCACTTATTTTGAATCACCCCAAAAAGAAAAGTGTATCACTTATTTTGAATCGGAGGAAGTATATGAAAGTTTTAATAAATACACTTTATAATACGGCCATATACCAGTACACAATTTTCTTAAAATTTTGTCCAATTTTGCACGATTGAACACTCCTACTTGTGAGATGTTGGGGTCCTTGGGGAGCAACATAATTATATGTAAAATCATAACCATCAATTTCATATACACTTATTAATCAATAATGTGAGAAATAGCTTAGATCTAACGGATAAAATTCATCTGTAAGTATCGATGTGGAAAAAAGCTGAGATCTAACGTATAAAAATCATTTGCAAGGTAGTTATAATTGAAAAACCAGTCAACAACCGTAACGAACTACAACGAATCTCACCTTCACGTCAATGGCTACTCTTCTCCAAATCTTCTTTCTTCTTCCGGCCATCATCATCTGTTCCACAACCACCGCCGTAGTCTCCGCCGGCGACCCCTACTTCTCTCCAGAAGAACAGCCAGAACCACAATCCCCACCACCACCACCACCGCCGCCGTACAACTTATCCACTCTCCTAAACACCCTCGGATTCCATGACATCTCCGTCGCAGCCACCACCTCCGCTGCCGCCAATCAGACCACCATTTTTACTCCGACCGACGTCTCCCTCCGTTCCTGTCCGTACTGCTCCCTACCTCTCCTCCTTCTAGAACATTCCGTCGCCGGCCTCTACCCATTCCACCTCCTCTCAACCTTAGCCTTCGGTACCAAAATTGAAACCCTAGCCTCCACACCTACAACACCTCTCTGTCTCACTCTCACCAAATCAACACCGCTAAACTCCACCACAGAATCCACACTCTTCGTCGGAGGCGTTGAGATTACGCGACCTGACCTCTTCAACGACGGCAACGTCATCATCCACGGCATCCAAGGCTACATCGCACATCTCTCGCCGTTTTCCTGTCAGATCGAACGGATGACGTCACTCTTGTTCCCTACGCGGCCGTCCTCCGCCGTGCCTTCCACTGCCATGCGCGGATTGCTAAAAGACGCCATGTATCGCCTCCGTATAAGTGACTACACCGTACTCGCACTTTTGATCCAGGAAAACCTAGATCTGCTCTCGGAGTTCAACAGCATGACGATTTTCGCCATCGATGACGCCGGTGTATTTGGCGACGGACACACTTTCGTAACTAACTTGAAGTTCCACATTGTTCCTAATCTCAGACTCATGGCGTTACAGTTACTCACTCTGCCTGTCGATTCAGTGTTGCAGACATTGGAGCCCGGTGAGAGGTTAGTGGTAACTGTAGCCGGAGGCGGAGGTCTGTTCTCTCCGATGAGGATTAATAACGTGAAGATCACCAGTACGAATGTGGTGGTTAACGACGGCATTGTCGTCCATGGAATTGCAGCTCCACTGCCACGTGTCCACCGTACAACTATGGGATTTTGGCCCGATCAGACGTACCCGATGAATCTCGGGCCCACAGCAACGTCTGATACATTTTAGTCTTTAGTTTTGTGCAGAGCAGAAAGGTCATTTTAGAATTGTTCACTAATCGCTAATTAGTGATAACCTTTGTAGTAATGTACATTCATACACATTCAATAAAATAGCTTCTTATGCCTCTCTAACTAGTTTTAAACTTTTAATGAATTTTTCGTTCATAAATAACAAGAGCAAAGAGGCTTTTTGGCGTGTATTGCCCTCCAAAGTTTTAAATCTCTTTTTGGATATATATAATATTTAAAAGTAAATTAACACTCCTTCCGTTTTGCAAAAAATTCTGCTTTTGGGCACAAGTAATTAGGAGATAGTTAATGGTGTAGTCCTTGATAATACTTTTGATTAAAATATAATGTTAGATTGGAGAGTGAAAATATTTTATTGGAAGAATCATTGGTAATAATATTATTTTATTGACTCCCTCAAATTTGAGAAATGAGAACTTTTTATGGGACAAGACTATAAGGAAATGAGAATTTTTTTTGGGACGGAAAGAGTATTTACTATTTGAAAAAATACGTATAATCTTAATTGATGCATTTATTTGAAAGTTAAAAATTGGACAAAAAGTATTTGTCAACCACCTAAACGTTTCAACCCATGTGTAAACGTTGTCTGTATAAACAATAAAATAAGATCATAAAGGTACTACCTCAATCACAATAAGTTATTGTGATGGGAGTTGATTTTGGGACTACAATTTTTAACTCATCTATCATAAGTTTTATGTTTTGACTAATATACCCACCTATTAAATAATAGAAAAAGCAAAATATTTGTAGTTAGTAAGGGTAAAATAGTCAAAAACAAAAACAGTTATGGTACATGCCTTAAATTTTGTGGTGCAAATATCAACACCCTATTTGCAATATATTTGAGGTTTTCACGGTTTTTGAAATAAAAATTAGAGTGAAAGTTAAAATGAAATTAAAGTGAATAGTCAGTAGTTAATGAACACACTCATCTTGAATAAAATGATATTAATAATGTTTAAATAAGAGTAAAAGTTAATTTCTCTATATTAAAGTGAATAGTTATGGGAAAATGAGTCCCGATCTTTTTACCAATGAGGTAAATTTTAAAATTATCACTTATTTTGAAACATTTATAAATGAAAATTTTATCACTTATTATGATACGGATATAGTATAAATAATGATTTTTTTAGCAAATTTGTTAATATAGTTTATGCTTATTTAATTTAAATCACTAATTATATTTACTTTGTATTTTGAGTATTTTGTTAAGCCTCTTAATTATTCCTTTAAGAGAGTAACTTCTTAATCGGACATATTTAAAGCGTTTAGTATAACCTTTTAATCGTCTCTGATTTAAAATTTGAACATGTTTTTATAGTTAATTAGACATCTGATGTAAGGCAAAATCCAAATCATTCGGACATCTTTATCATTCAGATGCTACCAAACAATAACTTAATTAAAAAAGAGAATGATATTCCTTCCTACCTTTTCTTCCTATCCATAAGCCTACCAACTTCTAAGCTTGAAATATGTCATCCACTAATTCTATTTACGCATAACATCCCTTGATTTTGACACTTGTGATGATAAAAATGGGTAGTAATATAGTAGGAATATTTAAATAGGAAGAACTACCATTAAAAAATATGGAGTATATATTTACGTAGTATCTCCTCTAACTTTCTAAATTATCACACCCCGTCCTGGTTCTTTAATTATTAACTTCATTTCGTTGCTTGCTTGTTCTTAGGGGGGTGTTTGGGAAAGCTTATTTAAAGGGGCTTATGACTTATAAGCTTATACTTCCTCCGATTCAAAATAAGTGATACACTTTCCTTTTTGGGGTGATTCAAAATAAGTGATACACTTTGAAAAGTTTCCTTATTTGGCAAATAAAATGGGACCCACACCCACTAACTATCTACTTTAACAAAGTGAAATGACCTCTTTACCCTTACTTTTTACTTTTAAACATCATTAACCTTACTTTATTCAAAAGGTGTGGGACCCATTCCCCACTAACCATCCAATTAATCTAATTTAACATCATTATAATCTTTTGCCTCAAAAACTGTGAAACCCCAAGTATATCACTTATTTTGAATCAGAGGAAGTATAAGCTTAAATAATCCCTTTAAAAAGGATTATTAAGGCTTATATAAGCTTATAAAAGCCATAAGCACCCGCTTTCCCAAACACCACCTTAAATCGGAGAAAGGGGGCTGCAAATCACGTCACAGTCGGTCTCTATACAGATCAAATCGCTCAATTTATTCCAATCAATTGTGTAAAAATGGGGTACACAAAGGGTCTATTCTCCGTGATTATGAGAGATGGTGAGCCGTTGGTGAAAAAATTAGCTGCGGTCTCTGTGTTCGGTGTTCTTCCTGGAGCCATGGTTGCTTCCCTGATCTATTCTCCACCAGATTTCATCTACAATCAGAAGAAATCACCTTCTACCTCTTGATCTTTCTAGGTTAGTTTTTGTCGTTACCAATTTCTATCCTTTTCAAATTGAAATTAGGTTTTAGGATTTGTTTGTTGTTAATTGAGTTTTATGAATTGCGTTTGCTCAGTTTCGGTTTATTTGATTTGAAGATTGTAAATTTGTTTGATTAGATTGTGTGTTGATTTGAGTAATGAATTGAATTGCACAAGCAGGTGTGTATTAAGATTTTTGGGTTTGTTTGTTGTTAACTGGGTATTATGGATTGGTTGTATGCTCAACTTATGATTATTCGATTTGAAAAATATGTATTTGTTTGATTCAGATTGTGTCTTGATTTGAGTAATGAATTGAATTGCATAACAAAAGCATATATGTAATAAGGTTTTATGGTTTGTTGTTGTTAATCGACTCTTATGAATTGCTTATGTTCAAATTGTAAATATATTTTTTTAATTTGAAGCTTATGTATCTGTTTAATTCAGTTTGAGCATCTCAAGCTAGGCTAGCTTCCAATTTGCTTTAAGCTTGTCTCAAATATATATTTATACACACACACACAAATAAATATATATATAGGCTTGATAAAAACTCGAGCTTGGCTTGAAAAATTAAACATATATATAAACATTATCCTTACTGAAAGTCTTAAAACTTAATTTTAAGTAAAGCTGAATTACTCTTCTATTCCTCTCAACTATATTATGACCAAATAGAGAGTCAGACTAACAATTGTAATGTTGGAACGTAAACGATCTTCAAATACACTTAAAATTATGAGAAATGATATTGATTCATATCTTATGTGCCTACTCATTTGATAAGATGACATGTTTAATCCACTAATTTTCTCTCCTAATATTATGTCTTGATTTTGACACATGTTTTGATCAAGTGGGTAGGTACATAAGTAGGCACAAAAGGTAGGCACCAATACCATTACTCTAAAATTATACATATAAATTCAAAACAAATAGAAGTTATAAATACAATTGAATATACACCTATAAAATCAATCTTTTAATTTTACATATTACATATTAGCCGAACTAAGTAGGATAGACATGATTTCACCTGGTTTTTGTTATGTCAAGTCTTTTGAGTTTTTTTTTTTCTTTTGGTTGACTGTATTTGTTACTTGTTCTTCATCTTATGTGTGATGTGTGGTAATTTTAGAATATGATGGCAAACTTAGGAGAAAAAAAGTAAATAAAAATCGATTTACAAGAAGTAATCAATTTGTCGATTGACCCTGTTGACTTTAGAGTTGTAGCTCGTTTTGTAATTATATGGTATGATGATTTTAGGCGATATTACAAAGTTTGACTAATTAATGTTGTCGTTTTGTAGGGACTGCTCGGAAGTTGTAGAAATGTGCGAGGCTGCAATAACATAATGGTTGCTATGTTAACCGTAATCTGGTTATAGATAGTCATTTGGAAACATAATTTTTATATTTTGAGTCATTTTATTATTATGTTTTAGCATATGTTTAATTGACTATCTCATTATTATTGACTATTGCACCCAAGTTTTTACCTTGTGCTATTATTGTCTTGTCGTTGGTTGAATTATGTAAGGCTGTGTACTAAAACATAATCCATGGTTTTCCAATTAATTAGAATCATGTATAAAATGAGAAATATCTAATAAAGGGAAAAGAAAAAAGAAAAAAAAAAAGCTATGTCATCCGAGACATAGGTATCAAATCTAAAACTTTTGGCAAACCATAAGGACTAGTATAATTTACTCTTTTAATAATTATCACTCATGATCTCGGAATATTATAAGTTTGACCTACTAATATTTGTCGTGTAAATTTTTAGTTCTAGTTCGGTTCGTAAATTGATCTACGTACACGGCTAATTTGTAATAAACATGTTGGGTTAAAGTTTAATTTGTAATAATATTTTGTATTTTTCCAATGAGAAGTTGATACACAAGCAATTATTATCCCTTTCCGTTTTCAACAACTGAGATAAAAGATTATTTTCCAGCATACAAGCTTAAGAATTAAAAGCAAGTAACAGTTATTTTTTGTTAAAAGATCTATATATATATATATATGCTGCTTCATTACCTTGCTCGCTAGCTTTTATATGAAAATCTTGCTTTTGTTGTCATAAAGTGAAGCAAAACACTTGATGTTAGATCGAGTCTAATATAAGTACGCTTGTATCTTGTTTCCCAATTAGACTTCTAATTCTTTATTAATTTCTAATAAGATTTAAACAAATGAAAACTATCATTTGTGTCAAATGTTAAAAAAAATATATTCACTCCCTCTATATGTTTCGAACTAATATTGTTGCTTTAATTTATCATCCAATACCGGCAACATAATACATAACTATGAAATTTTTACTCTTACATGGGTTATTTATTAAACTGGTTAGTCGTATCAATCTGTATAGGACCTCCAACCGTTTATTTCATCACGAGTTTTCGTATTGTATATAAAAAATAGTCTGCCGCCCAATATTAAATAACATTCTTGATAAATAAATTTGCTGCACCAAATTTATGCTTCAAAGTGTTCCCAAAGGAGACATACTTGGATCAAAAGATTGCCAAAAAGAACCAAACTTTAAAGAAACATACATACAAAATTCAAACAACTTAACTTGAAAGCAACAAAACCCATACCTTAAAATCAATCAAACAAACACTATATAAACCCCCCATCCACTCACATCTTCCACAACATAAAACAAAATGGCATTCCTCATATCTTACAGAAAAACATCAATTTTCATTGTATTCGTGACGGTTTTAACATGTTCGGGTTTAGCCCATGAGTTTTCAATCCTAGGGTATGCCCCTGAGGATTTGACCTCAATTCATAAAGTGATCAACCTTTTTGAATCTTGGGTTGCTAAACATAGTAAATTCTATGAGAGCCTAGATGAAAAACTACATAGGTTTGAGATCTTTATGGACAATTTGAAGCATATCGATGAAACGAATAAAAAAGTTAGCAATTACTGGCTCGGGCTTAACGAGTTTGCTGACATGAGCCATGAGGAGTTCAAAAACCATTTTCTCGGGCTCAAGGGTGAGTTGCCCGAAAGAAAAGAGCCCGTTGAAGAATTTAGTTATAGAGATTTTGTGGATCTTCCAAAATCCGTGGATTGGAGAAAGAAAGGAGCCGTTGCTCCGGTTAAGAACCAAGGTCAATGTGGTAAGTACAAGTATTTTTTACTCGTTTTCTTATAAATGACTCGATTTGGGTAGAGTTTAACCTCAAGAGTTAACCTGATTAGCCCGTTTTGAGTGTACTAAAAATGGCCCGTTTACAGGTAGTTGTTGGGCATTCTCGACGGTGGCTGCGGTGGAAGGAATAAACCAAATCGTGACGGGAAATTATCGGAACAAGAACTCATCGATTGTGACACAAGCTTCAACAATGGTTGCAATGGAGGTCTCATGGATTATGCATTTGCTTACATTATGAAAAGTGGTGGGCTTCATAAAGAAGAGGAATATCCTTATATCATGAGTGAAGGCACATGTGATGAAAAGTAGGTATACTTTCTAACCTTTTCATTTCAATTTATAAAATCTAAAAAGTATCGTGATTTCGGATTCTAAACGTTTTTTCTGTATAAATATAGGATGTATCGGAAAAGGTAACAATAAGTGGTTATCATGATGTACCTCGGAACAACGAAGATAGTTTCTTGAAAGCGCTAGCAAATCAACCGATTAGCATTGCAATCGAAGCATCGGGTCGTGATTTTCAGTTCTATAGTGGGGTAAGTTTATAAGATATTTTTTTCCTTTTTCGTATGGGTTGGGTTGGGTTGGCTCAATTAGAGTTAGGGCATGGCCCGAATGAACTAAACGGGCCAAAACTGCCACCTCTAGACTAGTTTTATAATCTTCTAACTTTAAGAAATGGGAATGTTGATTAGGGTGTGTTTGACGGGCATTGTGGGACCGAATTGGATCATAACAACCAAGGGTGTAGATTACATCATAGTGAGGAATTCATGGGGACCAAAATGGGGAGAGAAAGGGTATATAAGAATGAAGAGGAACATAGGAAAGCCTCATGGGATTTGTGGTATTTACATGATGGCTTCTTACCCTACAAAACAAAAATAAATGTCCCCAAAATCTTACCTATGATCCTAAATTTCAACAATATTTGTAATGTTATTTTGTGTAATTTTGGATTCATGTAATCTATGTTTTTGTGTGCCTAAGGGACTACCAAAATGAAGTAAGATCAAATATTTCATGTTTGCAAGTTGCAACCCTACTTTCTACCACAATCTCAATATACAAATCTACAAAACACAAACCCAAGAAAAAACAATTAAGTTACAACATAGCCAAAATTACCATAATCATAACAATCAATACCATAAAACTACATCTACAACTAAAAACGGGCTATCCAATACATGTTTGACTCAAAATCGAGCCCTAAAAAAACCAAACCAACAACCTAGATAGGAGTAGGGATAGGGGTAGGGGTAGGGGTACCCGAGTTATTAGGTTGATTGGCGGGTAGAGTGTGTTTCATCACCACAACTTGGAGTATGCCAGTGTTCCGGAAAGTGGGTGAGACCAACCGTGGGTCGACCCGACCCGGTAAATTGAATGAGATGTTGAAGTTTCCAAGTGGGGCCAGTTGTTGGACTTTGGGCTTGTATTTGTTGTTGTTGAGAAATTCACTTTCTAGCATAACACCTTCGATTTCAACCCTTCCATCAACACGCACATCGAGCTTTACGTTGCCTGCGATATTTATATTATATTAAAATAGATATTTATTGTTGGTATTCTTTTTTTTTTTTGGTATTTAAATACCTATAACAAGATTCAAGCAGGTTAAAAACCTCGAATGTAAAATACAGATCATTCAGCAGGTTAATTATCATTTTTTTAAAATTTATTTAGACCATTATACCCTCCCAACAGCCATTGATACATAGTTTTGAAGGGCATAACAGTCCAATCATGTTATAAAGAAATATATATATGAGTAATGGTATTTAGGCCTACCATTTAGACCTACTCATTAGATGAAGACACATGTCAAAATCAAGAGATAATATTAGGAGAGAGAATTAGTGGAATACACATGTCATCCTATCAAGTGGGTAGGCCTATTGACAAATGTAATAGTCAATACCTTACCCATTGTATGGGATGGACATTCATTATATAGAATATACATACAACAATTACTCCATGAATTAAGGAGTGAAAAAGGAAATCTAATAACTACAATGAATATTATTGACTGTCTAATATAATTACTTAATATAATTTTATTCTCTATTTATCCCCCGTCAATCGAAAGGGTGGCGGTCCCAAGCAAAGCATAGAACGAAAAGTCTCGAATTGAGCACGAGGGAGACTTTTTGTGAATATATCGGCCACTTGAAGATTGGTTGGTATAAACTTGGTGATGAGTTGATACGAACCCATCCCATACTAGGCTCGCACCATGCTCATAAGCTCAAGTGTAGAACTCACTCCCAAAAGCTAGCTTGAAGGAGGAGGGGACACTTAGGCTTATAAGCCACCATTTATTTTTTACTCTAGCCAATGTGGGATCATAACAATACCCCACGCTTTGAAGAACCAACGTCCTCGTTGGTCACGGCTATGTTGGTCACGGTCGGCACCCTCCTTTCGGGTCCGAGCCACCACTCCACAGGCCACCACTCCGAGCTCGTTGGTCACGGCTATGTTGGTCACGGTTGGCACCCTCCTTTCGGGTCCAAGCCACCACTCCACAGGCCACCACTCCGAGTGTTGGAACCTCACAACGTAGGGCTAGCTCTGATACCAATTGATACGAACCCATCCCATACTAGGCTCGCACCATGCTCATAAGCTCAAGTGTAGAACTCACTCCCAAAAGCTAGCTTGAAGGAGGAGGGGACACTTAGGCTTATAAGCCACCATTTAGTTTTTACTCTAGCCAATGTGGGATCATAACATGAGTTTGTTGGAGTTGACAAGTTCCCGTATGAAATGATAATCCAAGTCTATGTGTTTCGCCCGTTTGTGTGACACGGGATTTTGAGTCATAAATAACGCACTTTTATTATCACATAGAAGCGTTGGACGATCTGGAGGTAGAGCATGTAGCTCGCGCAACAAATGGGTAATCCAAACTAGTTCCGCGGCCGTGTTTGCCATTGCTCGGTATTCGGATTCACAACTCGATCGAGAAATAGTTGGTTGTTTCTTTGCACTCCAAGAAATAAGATTACCTCCAAAATAGATAGAATAGCCATAAGTGGATTGACGAGTATCTAAACATCGAGCCCAATCGACATCGGAGTAACCAAGAATGTTGGTGGTTGTCGGAGACTTATAGGTGAGACCAAAGGAGATGGTTCCCTTAACATAACGGAGAATACGTTTGACCGACTGAAAGTGATCGTTGGTTGGTGCTTGTAAAAATTGAGACACTTGCGCATAAGAGAGGTCCGGCCTAGTGATCGTTAAGTATTGAAGAGCCCCAACAAGAGAACGATACATGGTAGGGTCAAAAAACGGGACCCCGTCTTTAGTGAATGAAACATGTGGAGACAACGGGGTATGGGCCGGTTTGGCGTCAAAAAGTTGAGCTCGTTTAAGAATATCGGTAGCATACTTTGATTGAGTAAGAAAAAGACCATCTTTCATGTGAACGACCTCTAGTCCCAAAAAATAATTTAAATCTCCAAGATCTTTTATGGCAAATTCATTGTTTAAGGCCGAGATGAAGGAAGCAATTTTGGCGTCATTATTACCGGTGAGGATGAGATCATCAACATAAACCAATAAGTACATGATGCAAGAATTTCCCGAGAATATGAATAATGAAGTTCGGCACGACTACATTGAAAACCGTATGAAAGAAGAAAGGTGCTCAACCGATGAAACCAAGCACGAGGTGCTTGTTTTAAACCATAGAGTGCTTTAGAAAGTTTGCACACATGTGTGGGATTATTCGAATCGACAAATCCCGGAGGTTGCTCCATATAGACGGTTTCGTTGAGATTACCGTTTAGAAATGCATTCTTAACATCAAGCTGATGCAATTTCCAATGGTTTAAAACTGCTAGAGATAAAACAATACGAACGGTGGTTGCTTTGACAACGGGACTAAAGGTATGAGAAAAATCGAGTCCCGGAATTTGAGTGTAACCTTGAGCAACTAGACGTGCCTTAAATCGTTCTATAGTACCATCTGATTTATACTTAACACGATATACCCACTTTGATCCAATCACATTTGTGGAATGAGGTCGGGGAACTAATGTCCACGTTTGATTGTGATGAAGAGCTTTGAGTTCTTCATGCATAGCCTCAACCCATTTAGGATCTTTAGAAGCACCCTTAAAATTTCTAGGCTCAATTTCGGCGGATAAAGCGGTATGAAGAGGGTGAGAAGCTAAAGATGCAAAATTTGCCACATGTTTGGGTTTGAAGATACCCGATTTGGATCGGGTACACATGTGATGGGTTGTGGTAGAGGTATGTGGGTCGGGTTGATTGAGATGAGAGGTGGGCTCAAAAGTCTGAGTGGGAGCGTGGATAGCAGTGTCCAAAGGTGGTTCAGTAGACTGATCGTGAGGTTGGGTTGGCGAAATGGGGTTGTTTGGGCCTCCTTGATCTGTTGGGACGTGTACAGTAGTGGGAAGTGGTGGTTCAGTGGACTGATCCGTGGGATGGGCTTGCGATTGATTTTGAGTAGTGGGGTTAGGCTGATTGTTGGTGGATTGATGATTTGGTAATGTATTATTTTGTGGGGCCGATGTAGGGGTGGGATTTGGTTGGCAGAGAGTGCAATTCAAAGGTTTGGATTTTTGTGGTAATGGGTTGTTTGGGATTGGCAATTTAGATGGTGGATTTAAGGCAGTAGGACAAGGTATTTCTTGTAAAAATGTGGTTAACTCTAAATTTTTAGTATTTGTAGTGTGAGCATCACCTTTAAATGGAAAAACACCTTCGTTAAAACGAGCGTGTCGAGTGATAAAGACCCGAGATGTAGTCGTGTCAAGACATCGATAACCTTTATGTTGAGTGCTATAACCAATAAACACACATGGAATACTTCTTGGTGCAAGTTTATGCGGAGAGTAATCACGTAAATACGGAAAAACTTGACATCCATAAGCTCTAAAATTAGTGTAAGTTGGAGTTTTATCAAAAAGAACTTGAAATGGAGACTTTTGATCGAGCAAGGGTGTAGGCACCCTATTAATGATGTACGTTGCCGACGAAAATGCATCAACCCAATAAGATGCCGGTATGCTTGCATTAAAAAGCATGGCAAGACCGGTTTCAACAATGTGACGGTGCTTGCGTTCTACTCGTCCATTTTGTTGTGGCGTGTATGGACAAGAGAAGCGATGTAAAGTTCCATTTTCTTCAAATATTTCCCGCACAGTATGATTTACAAATTCCGTACCACCATCACTTTGGAAAATTTTTATTTTACGTGAACACATTGTTTGAGCAAGATTAATGAAGGCTGATAAGACCGAATAAAAACCGGTTTTCGTTTTAAGTGGATAAAACCATGTAAACCTGGAAAAATCATCAACAAATATAACGTAATAACGATATCCATCCTTAGAACAAATAGGAGATGGACCTCATAAATCACAATGAATTAAGTCTAAGGGATGAGATGATCGAGATGCATTAGTATCAAAAGGTAAACGAGTACTTTTTGCAAGTTGACATGGTGTGCAAATTATAGGTTTAGGTAACAATGATGAAATAGATAAATGACCCAACTTATTCAAAATTGAAATAACATTAAAAGAGACATGACCCAAACGGGTATGCCAAAGTTCATAGGACTCCTTTTTAAGGTTTTTGGTAACAATAAAAGCTCGGTGTTCATCTTTTAGCACATAGAGTCCATTCTCACATCGACCATTAGCAAGAACCTTTTTGGTTTTCCGATCCTGAATATGAAAAAATGGTTGAGAAAATAACACATCAACAGGATGATCAGTGGTTAGCTTGCTCAACGAGAGTAATTTCTTGGTGAGATTAGGTATAACAAGAACATTATGTAATGAAATATTCTTAGTGATATGAGAAAGTCCCGTATGAGTAATAGGAAGGGATTTACTATTTCCAAATAGCACTTGAGAGTTACCTTTGTAGGGACCCGTTTGATGTAAATTGTCACATGAGTTTGTCATGTGATCTGTGGCGCCTGAATCAACATGCCAATCGGGATCATTAGTGGTAACATGACATTGAGCATGGAATGCCTTGGCTAGAGAAGCATCGGTTGTCGGTGCTTGAGTCACATAATTTGCAAGATCTGGACAAGAGGACGCGTAGTGGCCATTTGTTCGACAAAGTTGACAATGAGGTGGCTTACGATTTTGACCACGTCCACGTCCCCTATAGTGTTGACCACGATAGTGGTTTGACCGTCCTTGGCTACTGTTTTGGGTGGACGAATTATGTTGTGCATGGAATGCTACAGTGGCTAGGGGTGTTCGTTTGGACGGTTTGGTTTTATCCGAACCAAATAGGTGAAACCAAATAAAGTCCGGTTTTCAATTGTTCAAACCGAACCGTCCAAACTAATTTGAAAACCAAACCGATTCGAACCAAATAACAATTTGGTTGGTTTGGTTTTATCCGTTTGGTTTTTCCTTAAAATTTTCAAAATACTACAAAAGTATATAACATAAATAATATTAAGTTCGATATGTAAAATTCAAAATGATAAACTACTTTGTACATGAAAACAAGTCTAATTCATAGCTTGTGACATTTACAATCATATGTGCAAAAATCTTGACATCAACTTTATCAAAAACTCCAAAAAGATTGGTTATCGCCAACTAATACAATATAAAATGGAACAAGTGTTAGTACATAAATCAATTTACTATAAGAGATGTGAAGAAAATGAGTACCATAATTGCTTACAATGGAAACCAACAAGTGTCAGTATATAAATCAATTTACTATATATTACTATTCGGTTTTTTTGGACAATCCGGTTTTCACAATGGAAACCAAATCCAATCTGAAATCCAAACTATTAATTTGGTTCAAGTCCAAACCGATCCAAAAAACCAAATAACCAATCCAAATAATCCGATCCAAAATGTCCAATTGAACAATCCGGTTATATCCGAATAGTGAACACCCCTAACAGTGGCATTATTAGTGCCATTATTAGAACCATGCAAGGATGATAAAAAGAGTTCATGACTCTCTGTTTGGGTAATGAGATCTCGGAATTTTGGATGGGGTTTCGTGGCACGGATGGCGGTGGAAAACGTCTCGTAAGAGGGACCGAGACCGCATAAAAACCAATGTATCTTATCGATTTCAACAACCGGATGACCGATTGCCGATAATTGATCGCATATCGATTTAAACTTGCGACATAATTCCGAGACAGTAGAGCTGCCTTTTTTGAGTTGGCGGAGAGCATCCCGTAGGGAATGAACCCGCTCGACAGAAGAGTTGCTATAGGCAGCTTCTAACGCAACCCATATTTGGTGCGCCGATGTGATACCAAGAACCTCCGCCGCCGCTTCTTCAGTGAGCGATGATTGGAGCAGTATTACTGCTCGTTGGTCGGTTTCTGCCCAAGTGATAGCAGCGGGATTAGGGGCAGGTTTGTCATCGATAGTAACCATCGCCGGTGGAGCTGAGGATGAGCCATCGATGTGACAAAGGAGTTTCTGATAAGTGAAGATAGGCAACATATTGTTGCGCCACAAGAGGTAATTCGATGAGTTAAGCTTGATGCTCATCATGTGGAGCAAGGTGGTCATCGAAAAAAGATTTTCAGTGGTGGTGGATGAAGAGGCAGCGGATGTCATGGTAAAAAAAAAACAAGGAAAAATGAGGTTGCGAGTAAACAAATGGTGGGGATTTATCTTACTATTTGAGTGAAAAGATATCTTAGAGAATGATGTATGTTAGAAATATGAAAGTTGCATGTGTTGTTAGAGGATTAGTGGCAGAGAAGGGGTGTGGGCAGAAGAGAAGCCGCCGTTCCAAAGTAGGGTTCCAGAAAAAAAAATCGAGAGAAAAGGGGTGTGAGATTTAGGCTGATACCATGACAAATGTAATAGTCAATACCTTACCCATTGTATGGGATGGACATTCATTATATAGAATATACATACAACAATTACTCCATGAATTAAGGAGTGAAAAAGGAAATCTAATAACTACAATGAATATTATTGACTGTCTAATATAATTACTTAATATAATTTTATTCTCTATTACCTATGAGTAGATTTAAATGGTATGACTAAATATCATTTCTCAATATATATACGTCGTAAAAGTTGACAAAAATTCCCAACAATTAGAAAAATAGGATGATTCCATTTTCAGAAACTTTTGAACATTTAAACTTGACGAATTCTTGAAGATTTCGAAGTAAATGAAAGTAAGATTACGGAAAATAATTATAATAACTGATGAAAATTAAAATTTATAAAAATAGCAATTGACATATTATTTAAAGGTAATTAATTACTTACATTGAGGTTTACAGACACCAGGTAAGGAAACTTGAAAAATATAAGCACGTTGACTTTCACCAATGTCAACCAGACCAAGTGGCGGTGCAACTTGTGCATCCTTAGCGGTACCACCCAAACTAACTGCCAGTTTTGACTCAACTGATTTCTTTCCAGGTGTTCCACTCATAATTTCTGAAAGAAAAAAAAATGCAAAATTGTCGTTTAATGAGCGAATAAATGTGTGTTTGTTTGTAACGTTGTATGCATGCCTAATCATAAGGAGATATAGGAAGTTTCTAGAAGAAATGCGAGAATCCATAAATATATACACACGCAGATACGTAATTCAATATGAAATTCAAAATCGTTGCTTTTAGAGCTCCTTAATTTCACCTATATATTCACCATGTGTTATGAAAAATTATCAAGCAACCACTTATTTTGGTATCCTACTAATGAGTTATATTCGATCTTAACTTTTAAAAAACCTTATTAATGTATCCTTCAAATATATGAACACCTAACTTTATGTAACCAACTTTCATACTTTTTTACTACTTTATTTAACCAAATTACATCAAAAGGCAAGTTTCGAAGAACGATACATACAAATAGTTGGATACATTGCAGTGTAGTTTGCCCTTCATAAACTTTCCTAAATACAGATTTTAGCAAGTGAAAAGCAATTCTCCATTAAAACAAAGTATTTTTAATCTAGTTTTAAATGTCACTGATACTCATTAACAAAAACACATTAAAAAACCAGTAACAGTAAATCAGTAACCCTAAAAATCCAACAAATCAAACATAACGCATATCTAATTGCCTTAAATACCAGATTTTCAAAACAGATACTATTAGATGTAGAACACTAATTATCAGATATAGCTTTAAATCAAAAGCGATAGATCTATGAAAATTTTAGTAAAAATAATATGTCGTTCGTAACGGATTATACAGACATCAACACACATGAAGTAATAACAAATTAATTACTCCGATTAATCAGCTCAAAGAAACCTGTAGTGAATAAATCACTAAACGCATTCATATCGATTAAAACCACAATTTTCGAGCCAAGCAAATTCTACAAAAACGAGCAACAGATCGTTTTGAAAGAAAGCATATACACGTAGAACAGAAATGCGACAAAATTGAGGAAATTGAATAAAATTGAGACAAAAAGGTGAAAATTAACGGCGGAAATCGTTACCTTAGGTTCCTGAAGTACGTTTTTCGGTAATCGATCTCTTTGTTCGTCTCTCTCGAGCTTTCTGTGTCTATCTCTATTGCTCGCGAGCTGAATTTTGGAACTTTTTGACTTTTGTGGTAGAACCCTTGGGTTTTGTGGGCTTTTTTTCAAATTTAATGGTATATCGGCACAATTCGTAGAAAATTACATTTTTCCAATCTATATTTTTTTATAGGGTTATACGGTTATCGTTATACCAAGTAAATTCAATTTATTATTTTTTCAATCTTAAACAAAAACAAATTTACAGATTAACGTTTCTAGATCTACTATACAGGTATTTTCAAAATAAAAAATAGGGCAATGAATTATCTTGCTTACATGTTACATATAGAGTAAGTTGTAGAAGTATAATTTATTCAACTTCAACGATTGAAAACCATAAAATTTAAATACTTAATAGTCTAATATATAATTTAAATCCTTGATATTATATCTATCATATAATTACCATACATATTCATCGTTCATTAAAAATGAACGGACTAACGACTATAAACATAAATGAGAATTACATGTGTAAACATAAATAAGAATTACATGACTATGTACATAAAGATTTACAAAAGTTTTAAAATATCCCCTAAAGTACGGTTACTATGCAAATGATTATAAAATTTTAGTTTTTCACCCTCAAATTATTTACTAATGACAAAAATATTATAATTACCATTTTAATTTAACATACATTAACCCAGATAAAATAATTATATTTTAGAAAGTCCATCATTATAAAATATCCCCTACGATATGGTTACTTTGAAATAATTAGTTTTACGATCAGATGAGCTTAATATTACAATATTTATTACATATAGATTTCTTTTAACATAACTTATAAATTGAAATGACATATAATTAATTGAATATAATTATTTTTATTAATCTCTTAAACTTTAAAGTATTATTATCACCACACACCTACTACCATCACCCCCATCATTCGTGACTATTACCACCAGCCATCATTGCTATCTCCACTATTATTCATCACAAAATGTAGTTACAGACTCACAAATTATCCGTTGTCACCTTAGGCATGTACCTTCTAGTCTCACTTAATAAGTACTTATGTTTCCTTTTGTTTTAATGAAATTCCTTGCCATTAAAAAAACAAAAATAAATATTTAAAAAGAGGAAATGCCATTTGGAAAATATCTAATCCCACGTGTAAAAAGACAATAACCCAATAGAAGTAAGAGAATTTAGTGGATTATTGGTCATTCAAATTTAGTGGATTATTGTTCAAAAATAAAAAAAAAAAAAAAAGTAAAAAAATAAAATAAAGAAAAAAATTGAGCTCAATCTTATCATTCATGGCGCCCCTTTCTTCCCTGCATTCTCAATCCCTTCATCTTCACACATCTTCAGTTGTCATCTCTCAGTTTACAAGTATATACATATTACACACACACTTTCTTATATCTATGTGTGTGTCTGTGCGTGTAATTTTCTCATAATTTCGACTTCGATTTATTCAGGATTCAAGAAACCCCATTATCAAAATGTTGTCTTTTGCAAGACCCATCAACAAGATCAAGATTTAAGGTAATTTCATTGTCTTTCTATTTTTCTTGTTTTTTCCCTGTGTGTGAGAGAGATCAAATGCTAGTATAGTACCTTCACTTCTGCAATTTTCCTGAAATAATTATGTACTTCTAAATTCGTTCAATTTAATTATTAAAAAATGTTTTTTTTTAAATACTGTCTAAAATGATCATTTTCATAAAAATGTTGAATTTATATAAAATGATGATAACTATTACTGTATATAAAAAGAATTGATTTTAAATATTTAATTAAAAACACATGTAAAACTTCATTAATACATTAGAAAGGGAAAAAAAACTCCTTTTTGAATATGGATTTAAATATTTAAATGTTGTTTTTCAGACTAAATATTGACGATCAATATCTGAATATTAAAAGAAGGGAACTTTTATTACACACTGTATTTGGCTCATTGTCTGTACCTGCAATGGTTCCACTAGCATTTGCAGAAGAAGGTGATTTCTGATTGAATACTTAATATATTTACCTATAATATCTGATTAAGATTAATTGTTTACTATTATATTTCAATGAAAATTGTTTATTATTTTGCTAGTTGTACCAGAGGGTTTCCGAATTTACACAGATGATGTGAACAAGTTCAAGATAATGATCCCTCAAGGTGAATATTAACTTTTATCTTATTTTATTTTGTTTTGTTTTGTTTTGTTTTATTTTATTATATATTATTTGGTGAGATTAGCTCATTGTTTACTAGCTTACTTGCTCAAGATCTTATGGTTAATATAACTTGTCACTTACTCGTACCACACATTGTCAAATTTGGGAACACTGCTTACCTTTTCGGCAAACTTTTCTTTCCAATAATAATAATTTGATTTTTGAATAAATTTATAGGAATTTCATGCATTAAAAATACACTTTAGGCGAATTTCAAGCTGTTTGACTCCTCTGACTTATTTCATTTTTAAGCTAATTTTCTTTCTAAAAAAAATTGTTTGACTTGTATGACTATTAGGACATAATATTAATAATAAATTTATACATTTGTTATTAATATTATGTCCTAATAATGACCCTCTTAGAGATAAACATAACCTGAATGACTCGATCATAAGTAAATGGATCGAAACTGCCACCTTTAATTTGATATAGTAATATTTATATTGCAAAATGCATGCTTCATAAATAAGATAAAATAATAAAAATTAAAAGGTATTTTTCAACATGTAGATTGGCTAATAGGAGGAGGAGAAGGAAATGGATTCAAATCTGTCACTGCATTCTATCCTTCAGAAGCTTCTAATTCAAATGGTACATATTAATTACTTCTTTCACTAATCATCAATAATTTAATTCTTTTTTTTTTAAAATTTGAAAATTTATAAAGTTTCTGTATGTGTATATCAGTCAGTTTAGTGATCACGGGGCTTGGTGCGGATTTTACTAAATTGGAATCTTTTGGCAAAGTCGATTCTTTTGCAGAAAACTTGGTATGTTCATAATTTTTATAAATTTTTGGATGATGAAATTTAAAAAAATAAAAAATAATAATAATAGTATGTTTTTTATTAGGTTAGTGGATTAGACAGAAGTTGGCAAAGACCTCCTGGTGTATCAGCTAAACTCATAGATAGTAAATCCACCAAAGGTATTTTACATATTAATCATATTAAAATTACATAAAAATGTATCATATTAAACACATTTTATTATTGTATGTATCAATTTATCTAAGATTCTAAAACCCTTATTTTGCTTTGGTGGCAACAATTTTTGCCACATGGATATAATTTAGGTAATGTAATACATGCAATTGTAGGTTTTGAAAGTTTAGTACATTAAAAGGTAAGTTTTGAAGAACGATACATACAATAATAAAACGTGTATAATCAATCATATACATTTGAATATGGTTTCTCAAATGTAAAATTACGTTTTTGCCCCTACCTTTTTATAACAGGTATGTACTACATCGAGTACACACTTAGGAATCCTGGGGAAAGTGAAAGACATTTGTTTTCTATTCTTGGAATAGCAAACAATGGCTGGTATAATAGATTATATACTCTCACAGGACAGGTTTGTGATGCGAATATATTTTATAATTAGTTTATAAATTAGGGAAAACCATATAGCTAATTTTAGACGAATTGCCATTGTATGTGTTGGATAATGAATATTACCTTTTGATTTAACAAATTATTTAAAAAAGTTACCTTTTGATGTAATTTGGTTACATTAAAATGGTAAAAATAAAAGTTAATTACATCAAAATATTGAACATTTATTGTTTCATATTTTATGCAGTACATGGATGATGAATCGGAGAAATACCGTTCAAAGATTGAAAAGGTATTATGAATGAACTTATATTTGATGCAGGCACAAACTCAATATTAGAAGTCAACTCTTTCAATTTTGACTTTAAAATGTTTTGACTCTTGAAACTTAAAACTCTCGAGTTTTTCTTTAAATAATATGTGATTTCATGAACTACAAATTAAAAAAGAAAATTCTTGGTTTTAAATTTGTTGAAATTCATAGCTATTTCGAACTTCTAAGACGTTTGACCTAGAAAGTCAAACTTAAAACTTTTTGTATTTTTTGCTAATTTTCAGGCGGTTGCTTCATTCAAATTAGTCTGATGATTATAACTATTCAAGCAAAATTATAACAATTATGTTTTCCAATTTAGCAAGATGAGCAAACCTAAAAGGGCGGTTTTTGTATATTTTTTCTTTTCGCGATATAATTATTTATAATATATTTTTTGTAATGGTTATACATATTAACACATATTTTATATGTCTTTTTTTTTGTAACAGTTAGAGCATCTCTAACCATAAACTGTATCCAATTCACTCTATCTCTATAATTAATGGGCTCATTCATTCTAAACAAAAACTTCAACTCCAACCATAAACTCTATCCATCCCTTAGTGGGACCCATAGCAATTATATTTTTAATTAATTTATTTTACATTACAAAATAAAATACATTAATTTAAATGACATAAATTAAAAACATAATAACTAAAATGTCCATAAATACAATTGGCCAGTTTTTATCATCTTCATTTTTATTAAAATGTCAACAACTCGAGGAAAAACTTACTCACGTGATGAAGATATACATTTATGTCATGTATTTCTTGACGTATCACAATATCTCATAATAGGTAGATATCAACCTACTGTTAAACTTTGGGCAAGAGTAGAAGCTCAATATCATGCATGTGAGCCGTAAAATTAATGGCTGTTAAATTAATGGAGGAACTCAATTTGGATATAATTGCTATTAAATTAAAAATGAAATGAATTAAATAGAAAGCAAATGCATGAAAAATTAAATAGAAATTAAATTTTAATATGTGGGGATTATTGATAGAGTGATCAATCTCTCACTTCATATATAGAGTAATTTTTAAGAAATTCTATATTTGGAGTGGGAGATAGAATGGTTTGGAGAGGATAAAACTTCAAATATAGAAATAGAGTGATGGATAGAGTATGATTGGATACTCTGGTTAAAACCCTAGTTTTGGCACTAATTCAACTAGGCATGTACACAGTCCAATAACTGGATCGAAACTGGACCAGATCAAGAACCGATAAAATGGTTTCTGCATGAAAATTCAAATTCAAACTAAGAACTAGACCAATATATCTTTTCGGGTCTTAATCCAGTTTGCACACGTCTAAATTCAACGATTTAAGAAAATAAAATGCGAAAGTTGTCGCATGATAAGAAAATTAGATATAATTTTCCAAATTTGTTAACAATCTCAACTACAAAGTTTCTTCAATCTCATACTACATTTCATTGCATCTAAATTAATCGAAGCCCGTGGCTTCATTCCTAAACCCTAATCACAAAATACAAAAAAGAAATGACGAGGATAAGAAGATTGATTTTGACTTTTTGTACAAAAGAAGTCAAGATGTTTCGGTTTTGACTTTTTGTTCCATGTTTTCATTCCTACTTGTTTTCTCGTTTTTATGAAACAAAAGCGTTAGTTGATCAGCAAACAGAAGATTTTGCATTTGTTTTAATTGTTGCCATTCTCTCTCCATTTGTAGCTCAAGTTCTTCAAAATGAACAATCTTTTCATGTATATCTTTTGCCTACAAAATACATATATAAGAAATTAATTTAATATATCAAAAAATAGAAGTAAAAATGAGATTTTGGGGTGTTTGGATGTGCGTTTAAAAAGTGATTATATGATTGAATAATTGGAATAAGATAAACAAGTGTAATAACACGGATTGTAGAACATAGTGTTTGAGCGTTTACAGATTCTTGTGATTTTAGGATTTAATAGATGAAATGAACAAAAATGACATTTTTTCTGAAAAAACGAATGAACATTAAACTTTTGTTAAATTTAGAAGTGAGTTTATTTTTTTACAATTTAGGGACCCAAATTTGGGATTTTGGTTACTTTTTCTTGGTAAATTTCCCTATATATTAAAAAATTAAACTTTCGATCCTTATAATTACCAAGAAACTTTTTATACACAGCATTGTAAAATTCGGTATTTTTAGTTGTCTTTCTTGGTAATTTTCCCGTTATTCTAACTAAATAATCAAAACTATAATCTATTTATCTTAAAATTAAAAATTAATTACTACGATTTCTAGTTGCAATAATCATATAATCAGTTTCAAAACATAATACAATTACCTGCACTTCAGCAATGTCAGAAATTGTTTTCTCCAATTTTTGTTCTTCCTTCTCAAGCTGTGATTTTGCCTCAAAATACGCTCCTTCAAATGAATTTGTGTTGCTCTCCCCGTCTGTCATTACAGTATCTGCACCAGATAATTTATATAAAAATTGTTAATTATATAAATCTATTATTTTTTCAATAAATGATATTTTTTATTAAAAAGTATATTCATATTATATACTTCATAAAATGTTAAATATATAGATTTAATAAAAATGATCATCTTTTAAACAATATTTTATTTTTGGTTAAAACAACTTTGGATGATTCAATTGGGACACAAAACCCTCTTTAGTGACCCAATTAAACAAAGTTTGTACAATGACTTGAACATGGACAAATGTAAAGTACGTTGATATTTTAGACTAATAAAAAACTCTAAAATATTTCTTAGTTCAGAACAATTGCAGAAATATGAAAGAAATCAACATTATAAGAGAATATGTTAAAAACTTGCATCATAGAATTTTTAATGGACTCAAATTTAAGTTCATAAAAAAATAAAAAAAAGTGTATATAATATATATATATATTTATGCAATAAACTTATAAAATAATACCATGATCTCTTGCAATACCAGCAGAGGATTCAATGTTGACTTCGGTCAAAGCCTTTACAGATGCAGAAGCAGCTCTCTCTGCAATCTCAACTCCCACCAATGTTGACAGGAAAGCAGCCTAAAGTAATTGAAAGTCCAAAAAGTCAAATTAAACTGTTTTGTATTTACAAATTAGAAGCATAATTTTTGTAATCATATTTAACACATTAATTAACCATTAACAAAATTAGCAAAAAAGTTTACGGGTCAACCGACCCAAACCCGTTATACTTATCCAACATTCCAACCCACTTGACCCGCCCATTTTTGCAACCTCTATAATTAACCGATTATCATAAATCCACTTTCAAAAAACACAAATTTATTGAAATCTTCACCTGAACAACCTCTATAATTAACCAATTATCATAAATCCACTTTCAAAAAACACAAATTTAATGAAATCTTCACCTGAACAACCTCTATAATTAACCGATTATCATAAATCCACTTTCAAAAAACACAAATTTAATGAAATCTTCACCTGAACAACCTCTATAATTAACCGATTATCATAAATCCACTTTCAAAAAACACAAATTCAATGCAATCTTCACCTGAACAACCTCTATAATTAACCGATTATCATAAATCCACTTTCAAAAAACACAAATATAATGAAATCTTCACCTGAACAACCTCTATAATTAACCGATTATCATAAATCCACTTTCAAAAAACACAAATTCAATGCAATCTTCACCTGAACAACCTCTATAATTAACCGATTATCATAAATCCACTTTCAAAAAACACAAATATAATGAAATCTTCACCTGAACAACCTCTATAATTAACCGATTATCATAAATCCACTTTCAAAAAACACAAATTTAATGAAATCTTCACCTGAACAACCTCTATAATTAACCGATTATCATAAATCCACTTTCAAAAAACACAAATTTAATGAAATCTTCACCTGAACAACCTCTATAATTAACCGATTATCATAAATCCACTTTCAAAAAACACAAATTTATTGAAATCTTCACCTGAGCAACAATAGGATTGCTTGCATCATCAAACGGTGTGGGCCGCATCTTTTTGCTCGGGTTTAATTCATTATCAAGATTATCCACAGCATTTTTATGAGAATTTTCTTGAGGCTCAACTGAATCGGGTGGCCCGTTATATTGTTCTCCAAATGGAAGTTTAATAAAACGGTCAACACAATCTTTTTCATTTCTGCCCACAACATGTTCAGACACTTTCTTCCAATCATCACCATAATGCATAACTGCTTCTAGAAGGTGCAAAGTTTCTTTTTCAGTCCAATCAGTTTTTATTTCTTCACTGATTTCAACCCGTTTGAAATCTGCAGAGTTTACTCCTGCACGAACGTAGCATCTTGCACAAAATGTTGTATCTTTCTGTAAAACAGAATTTTTTTTAATAAAAAATGAAATATACGGGTCGTATAACATGTCAAAACGGGTAATCTTTTTATACGGGTCTGTCCATTTTTCCGAATTTTATAGATAAATAATGTATTATATAAGATTATAAAAGTGCATCGTTACTATAGCAACATTTAGGTTTTATGTCCAAAATAACAGCGTATTTTCATATTTTTCCCTATTTTGTAATTATACACATTCTTGTCCAATAATGGGTCGTTAAAAAATGGTTTTGTGTCCCAATTGATCATTACAAGATGTTTTTCAGATAAAAAAATATTGTTTGAAAAATGAGATTTTTTATAAATAAATGTTAGATTTATACATAATGATAACTAGTATATAACATTAATTGGTTTAAAAAGTTTCTAAAACAGGGAAAAATGTATTAAAAAAAAAAACTTTATTGTTTTAAAAAAAAAAGATCCTTTAAATTATCTCCATACTAAAACAACAAAAACATAAATGAAATAAGAAAATCAGAAAAACTTCACTCTAACACCATGTGAGATTAACATACCTTAAAATTCGAAAAGCACGCAATCGTACAAAGCATATTGCAACTGCTACAAAATTTCTTCTTTGTAACAATAACTTCACCAACCGAATCATTATTCGGTTGTAAAACTGCAGAAACATTTTTACTTTCTTTATCTTCCCATTTTAACTGAGCTTTTGTCATAGGAGGACCAAAATAATTAATTAAACCCCAAGCTTCCAAAAAATCAAAAACCTTGCGTACGGACCCCACATCTCCAATTATAGATTTTCTGGCTTCTGTAAATGTGATTTTTGGTGTCGGGTTTTCTTTAGATGGAGGGTTTTCTTTGATATTGTCTCTGAATTTTTTAATTATTGAATTTCTGTAGTATTTATAGACTTTTGGGGTTTTTGATGGTGATTTTTTGTCGAAAAATTCCGGGAGAATTCGTAGCTCACATTCATGAATGTTGTTCCAAGAGAACCACCCTAAATAAAAGAAAAATATTAGCAAGTTAATCAAAATTTATATATAAATGAACTGGATAAAAATAGTTCCCTATATGATAAACCCTAAATTGCATCATCGTTTAAGTCAAAATTACACCTTTTTCTTCAAATTCATCTTGTAGGCTTCTAGTATTTTACTTTTGTGTTTTTCAGTTCCAATTTTAATGATTGCTACAAAAACTAACAAATGAAAGAAAACCTAATCTTTGAAGAAAAAACGAAACAACCTGAACATCTCAATGTTAATAATTCAAACTTTAAGCAGCTTTATAATAACCAAATCAAAATTAACATATACCAAAAACACAATTCAACTACGAAACCCTAGAAACTCACATCTAGCAACATTATTATAATTACTATTACGCTTACTCGAATAACTAGGAACGTGAACGACATCGGAGTCCGGTAACGAATTAGACTCACGCAGCCGAGAATTGACGGTGGCCTGAGTTGTTAGCGGCTTGGAATCGGAGGCCGGAATGGGAGGAACGGAGGTGAGATTCGGAGGAGTAATGGGATTTGGGGATGAATCTAGGGTTTTAAGCTTTTGAGTTTCAACTGTGGGGGTGTGGGCCGGGTTAGTTATGGATCTGGTAGGTTGAATTAGGGGTTTTACAGGTGTCTCGCCACCGCCGGAGCTTGTAGCCATTAATCTGATACCGCCGGAGAACAGGGGAGAAGAGGAGAGCGAGAAGAAGTGTTAACGGTTTTAAAACGGGTAGTTTGATCTTTACTGTTAGATTTTATTGACGCCGTTAATTGTTTTTGTGGAAATTTTAACAATTTAACGAAGGTTAATAAATGGTAAAAGTGTAACACAAATTAACTTTCTCTAAAATTTAAAATTTATACTTCACAAATGAAACCAGTGGTTATTTATTTATTTTAATTTTATTATATAAACTGTATTTTCACAAATTAATGGATATTGATCCATTTTTATTTAACTTAACTTATATAAAGCTCCACTCACAATCTCATTTTTTTTTTTGAACTGCGATATTATTAAGCTAGAGTCTAGCAATGAGCTAGACTAACAAAAAAACAAATACACACTAAAAAGGGGATTTAACCCAATCCGACAAAGAAACCTTACATTTTCGGTTTCGATGGTTTAACCAATTAAAAGAAAACAAAATAACATTATCAACTATGTCAGATCTTCTCAAACTCCCTTGATCGAATAAATAAGCATTTCTAAATTTCCAAAGCAACCAAGTTACGGTAAAACCAATGACTTGGAGTTTTAAACGCCGATAGTTCTTAGAAGAAACTGATTCACAAGAATTCCATCATTCAGCAAAATTGGAGCTGTGAAAGAGGCCCATGTCGCACCATTTGTAAACTGTGGTCCAAACCTCCATAGCTAACGGGCACGAGAAAATAATGTGCGATATCGTTTCAACTCCCGAGTTACAAATAGGGCACAAGATAGAGTTTATTTCCAAACCTCTTCTAGAGAGGTTAAATCTCGTAGGGAGACGATCTAAGGAGAGCCTCCAAACAAAAATATTAACCTTGATTGGTACCGATGTGCACCATTTAGAGATATATTCTATACCCGGGAACAAAATGTTGTTAATATGTTTCCGAGTAGATGCAACAGTGAATTCATAAGTATCATCAAGGGACCAAGATACTTTATCGAGACCCTCTTGCAAGACAGAGCCATTAATAAGTGACATTAGAATTTGCAATTGAGATTCTTCGATACCACCTCTAATATGCCTTCGCCAATCAAAATTCCAACGATCGAGAGACAATCTATCTCTTACTTTACAAAACGAATTCATTTCCAATTTGAATAACCGATTAAATGTAAAGGAAAGGGGGAAATTACTAATCCAAATATCCGACCAAAATTTAATACTTTCACCATTTCTTAACTTAAAATGTAGGGAGTTATAATCAATAATATTTGAATCATTGAGGTAATTAAGAGTACTAATGATTTGCCCCCATGTACCTTTTTTTTGCCGAGAGTGGACCGGTTTATTGAACCCACCATCATCACCATAGATAGATTGAATAACTTGGCGCCAAAGAGAAAATTTATCGGTATAAAAACGCCATCTCCATTTGGTGAGTAAAGCTAAATTGAGGGCCTCTAGGCTAGGGATATCTAAACCACCTCTTTCCTTTGTTGCCAAACATGAACTCCATTTAACCCAACTCATTTTTCTATTAGTTCCATTACTACCCCAAAAGAATTTCGACCTTAAAAGCTCCATCTTTTTTAGCGTTGAAGAAGGAGCCTGAAAGAGCGACATCCAATAGGTGCCTAAACTGCCTAACACCGATTTAATGAGTGTTAGATGCCCCCCAATAGATGAGAGGCGGCTAAGTATACGAGCATGAATTGAAGACCAGCTAGCATCACGGCCCATGTTTGCTGCTAGATTAAGCCCGAGGTAAATAAAAGGAGGACTAACTACGGCACAACCAGTAGCCTCCCCAAACTGTTTTAATTCCTCCGATTCTACTCCAATACCGAATAAGCTTGATTTGTGGATATTTATTTTAAGTCCCGATATAGTATAAAACTCATTCAGGACCAATAATATTTCTTCTAGACTTTTTTTATTCCAATCCGAAATAAAAACAACGTCATCCGCATAGAATAAGTGGGAGATAGAAACATTTTCATTTCCAATCCTACTACCCAAAATACGGTTGTTTTGCATGGCAGATTGTGATAAAATATGGAGCCCTTCCATAGCAATAATAAAAAGAAATGTGGACAATGGGCCCCCTTGACGAAGCCCGCGAAACATAGAGAATTCTTCTGTAGGGCTCCCATTTATGAGAATTGAAAGCTTCGCGGAAGATAAACATTCTCTAATCCAATTTCTCCACTTATTACCGAAACCAAGGTGCATCATGATACAATAGAGATAAGACCAACTCACCAAATCAAAGGCTTTTTCAAAATCTACCTTAAAAAGAAGAAGTTTTTTCTTTTTAACTTTGTACCATTCTATGATTTCATTAAGAATTAGTGGGCCGTCTAGTATTTGCCTCCCTTTAATAAAAGCGGTTTGCTCACAACTAATAAGATTATCTATCACCTTTGCAAGTCTCAAAGCAAGAATCTTTGCAATAATTTTATACAAAAATCCAAGCAACGAAATGGGTCGAAAATCTTTAGCAAATAGAGGGTTAGCAGTTTTAGGGACAAGAGTAATAAAAGAAGCATTGCACCCCACCGGTATCTTACCAATAGACATAAATTCATGAACCGCTTCGAAGATGTCATCTTTGAGAAAGTCCCAATATTTTTTTATAAACATGAAAGAGAACCCGTTGGGACCCGGGGCTTTTTCACTCCCACAACTCCAAACCGCCTCTTTAAGCTCTTCCATATTACACGGATTCTCAAGATTCTCGGCTTCCGAGTCTTTTAAACGAGAAAATTGATCATAAGAGAAGTTAGGGTATGATGTATTAATCGAGTTATATTTTGATTTAAAAAAATCAAAAAAATGCTTCTTAACATTTGCGGGGTTCACTTGCCAATCACCATCAACCCTAATACCTTGAACCATTTGAGATCGTCTACGGTAATTTAGCATGCCATGGAAAAAAGAAGAGTTTTCGTCGCCTTCCAAATTCCATTGAATTTTGAGCTTTTGCATCACATCAAAATTTTTGAGCTTATCGAATTCTTTAACTTCTTTTAGCCAAAATAAACGGTCATCAAGGTCTTCTGGCACACCCTTGATCCAACTTTTGATCAACTTCCTCAATGGACTTACATAAATCGTTGTAGTGCCCTTTGTAATTTCTTTTCCTTTCTAAATTCCACAGTTTGCAATGGTCTTTTAATAACTTCATCTTGTTTTTAAGGTTTATAATCTTTGAATCAGACGAGATATGAGGGACCGAAAAGAAAGATTGGACCATAGCATCAAAAGACTCTATCTCGAACCAAGAGTGAAAAATCCGAAAAGGTGTTGGCCCGTAATCTGTTTTTCTGGAGTGTAATAAAATCGGGATGTGATCCGAATACTTGCGTTCTAAAGCAGAAACTTTCAACCATGGGTCTTGCTGGAGGAGAGATCCCGAAAGAAGGAATCTGTCAAGTTTGCTCATTTTAGTTCCCGATTTGTTCATCCACGTGTACTTTTTCTCGCCAATAGCAATATCTCAATTAAACCATTAGAATCAATGAATTGATTAAAATAATCTGCTCCGGATTGGTTAAAGATAGAACCATAACGTTCCGAATCAAATCTAACATCATTAAAGTCACCGAAAATGATAAAAGACTCGGATGTGGACTGCATATAAGAGCTAATGGCGTCCCATAAAAGTCGTCTATCTTCAACGTCTTGAGGGGCATAAACGTTAATGATATGAGTGTGATCTTGAGAACCTACCCACTTTCCTTCAACAATAACATAATTTACCGAGCAATGAATGTTTACTTTTGAGAAAACCGCGGGGTCCCACATAGAAATAATACCACCAGAGTGACCACGGGCCGAACTTGCTGCAAAGTCAAAATGAAAATTTCCCCACATAGATTTTAATCTGAAAAGATTAATTTTTGTCAACAACATCTCTTGTATTCCTAGAAAAGAAATAGTGTTTTGAAAACAAAGAGTTTTTATCCACTTTCTCTTATCTACACCCCCTGTGCCCCTTGCATTAATTGAGAGCACATTCATGATTAAAATTAATCACACTGATATCTCGACTTTTTGTAAATTTCTTCTCAAAAAAACGTACCACAGTTAGAATAGCCTTAAATTGCTAAACATCACCACTTTGAATATTTAATCCACAGCTCAGCTTACATTGCTAAACATCCTTAGAATAGCCTTAAATTGATCTTTTTAATACATTTTCCCCATCACCACTTTGAATATTGATAGAACAAAAACTTGTTGATAGATCATAATTGTATTAATGCATTATTATCTTAGCATCATAAGATTTTGATAGACAGATATAAAAAATGTTTTAAATTGCTTTTTTGTGGGATAAAAGAGTTGCACAAACTTCTTAAACACATTTTTAATTTATCTACCACAATTGTTACATAACAGAGATTGCATGTCGAAGTTCTTACATAAACACTACGAATGAGTATGTTAATAAATATACATAAATTTTTAGTACAGAAATCTCACGCCGTAAAAAGATAAAGTAGTGATTTTCAAACCACATTTCTTTATCTATCTACCACAATTATTACATTATATATTTGTATATTGTATGCAGAACTACTTATCTATATTATAATAAAAGAAGGTTTTAGATGGCCACTTGGCACCTTCTAAGCCCTCCAGTGCCATGTGGCAACCTTATAGACCACCTCACTTTGTAAATTCCCACCCAAATTCTGTTCCAGCTCATTAAGAGTTATTCCATAATTTTCGTAAATATAATTGAGGCATATAAGGAACTTCCGTGATTTAAGGAATGAAAGATAGGAATAATATATATAACAGGAAAAAATTCGTGATTAATATAGAATTATATTTACGGAATTTGTTGTTGCCTTATAATATAAATCACCAATTACTGTTCCATTTTCATTTACATGTTTATTAATTTATTTCATTTCATTGTATATGGATTCTGCTCAACATGTACCCATTTTGCAGGTGATTTTCCTGCTCTGTGCACATATAAATATAATTTTTTGTATCATTTTGCTTCACAAATTCATATCAATAAGCAATATCATGTAAGTTGAATGTAGATTAATGATAATTAGTATTTACTCAAATGATCATTGAGGTATTAAATCTTATCTTCGTTATTATGCCTAAGTCCAGTTTTCACCACCTTAAATATTTGCTGTTATTTGGTGACTACTTATTAGTCCTCAAGTTGAAGCAGCATTTTGTTTAAAAGTCTCTATATATGTAGTTCCTTAATGCTTAGAATGCAAGTGTGATTATATATTTATTTGTTTTATGTGTGATAATTACATTCTGTAAAAGCTGCATATTTTAAGAACGCAAATGCACAGCTAATTGTTGAAAAAGACTGCAAAATTTGCGTTTTTATTAAAAATTAGAAATTTTGAGTTTTTAGCATCATCTTAGCACACAATTCAGCAGCTAATGATTAAGGCGTATTTTTCAGATATTTTTAAGCAATGTTTCAAATTTTTGAACAATATTTCCGAATTTAGTGCTTTAAATTTGGAATTCCATAAAATCCGGTTTTTAATATGGAAAAAAATCATTAATTCTATTCAATTATAATTAATAATTGATAATTAATTTATAAAATTAAGGATCTTTTGAAATTTAAAATTGTAAGATTATACCGGATTTGCTGGTAATAAAACTTTCCAAAACAACTTTTTGATTGTTACAAGTTTGACTTTACAAGATCTTTGACTTTCACAAGTTCTTAAACAATCATTTTAATTTTACTTTAAGTGTACATGCATGCATACAGGTATTTTATTGACCTTCACCATGCAGTTTGATAGTTTTTGAAATTCACTATAATAAAAATGATACATCCATTTATACTTTTTGAAATACACATTTTTTATTGAAATACACCTGTTTTATAATTTTTGAAATTCACTCTTATATAAATGATACATCAAATTGTATTTTTGGACAGTTTAATTTTTCCCATTATAAACATGCGTTTTCAAATGCTGTTTAAAATGTAGGGGATTTTTTTATTTTTTTACTGTTAATATGTTTTTTTACAATTTTTTTAAAACTTTATTCACTTTTTAATTTTCTAATGTAGCAGCTTAAATATCTAACTTTTATACACTTTTAAAATCTTTATTAGTGTTAGTGATGTTTAAGTTGACATAATACCTTTTTAATACCGTTGACTTTTTTTTTTTTATATAACATAGTTGCTTTTGGCTATAGAACTCAAAGTATTTGTCAACAATGCATAAAAATCTGAAGTTAAACTTTTGATGCAAC
This sequence comes from Calendula officinalis, assembly GCA_963853835.1. NCBI lineage: Eukaryota > Viridiplantae > Streptophyta > Magnoliopsida > Asterales > Asteraceae > Calendula > Calendula officinalis. The sequence goes on along the minus strand of OY970830.1, from coordinate 29,480,261 downwards.
TATAACAAGAATTTGGGTTCCATACACAACCTCAATAGAGATTGTTCAGAATTGAAGTGTAAACATATTTAGTGAGAAAACATATTAAGTCAAAAACATTAAAAAATTTAAATGGCAAAATCAATTTTTTAAGAATGGATAAGTTAGCAATGTAAACATATTTAGTCAGAAACATTAAAAATTTAATGAATCATTCTTGAGTTTATAACAGTAATATCATTATAATATGATTTATAATTAATCATATCATAACCTTAAACTAATAGTGACCTCATATTGACATTTAATAATCATACAATAAAAATAAAATTCATTTCAGTAAACAACTTCTTTTTTTTTTTTTGGGTAATTTTCTTTTCTGCTACTACCAACTAATTTGGTGTTAGTTAATTTAATAATTATATTCTGATTTACTTCCTAATTCATAAAAGATTTCCATTTGGTTTTTGCAAAATATTTAAACTATTCATGTTGATAATAACCTTAAACATTCCATTGTCTTCAGTTAAGCACGAAACTTTGATTAGTACAAACAAAAATCATCAACCAGGTTTAATTCAAAAACACTTATTGACTTTATAAGGATAAAACTGTTCATTTATATGTAGAAAAAACACCATCTACGAGTGGTTATGCATCAACATTTGTACATTAACTAATAAACTAATCTTTAACTATTGCCCTAGGGGGTACATGATATACAATGTAACTAACTATTATTTTTGTAAACCTATTTTTCAGACTTATTGGTAGTCTGTCATTATCATAACCCATCATTTAAACATCTAATGTGTTAGGTTTTAATCGTTTTATCATGACTATTTTTTTAATTTATTTTTATTTTGAATGACTTATAGAGAATGTTGAACACATCATCACGGGTCATATCAGGCTTCCTTTGAACACCAGCTGAAATGATGATAACATGAGCTCCTTCCAATAGTTTACCCAAATTTTCTCCACTCATTTAACCAACGACATATGCAAGAAACCACCATTTTATTTGAATTTTTTTAAATTTAATTTTATATGTGTATCATCTTATTTTTCCTTAATCGTGTACCATCATATTTATATCATTAATATTGAATTTCATAATTTATGTTATAGAAACATTTTATAATTTAAAACCGTATATTTAATAATCATACTTATGTTCAGTAAAATTATTGACAGCCCGTGATTTTTCACGGGTTATAACCTAGTACAATATGATATAAGCATAATTTATTGTGGAGTACTATTTTACTCTACATAAAATTGCACCAATTTTAGTATAATTTGGGACTAATTGGCCCAATGATGTAAAGAACCATCGAAATAATGGAGTCACAAAATTTAAATAGTCAAAATAAACGGGTTCAATCAAGAAAACTTGTAACCACACATTAAAACATGACAGAATTTAATATTCTTTTTACTAAAAGATCCTGAATTTTCACCCTTTGAAAATCAGGTTCTATTTTTCCATAAATACGAATTGAAAAACGAAAAATAAAAACATGAAGAACACACATAGCCCGTTGACTTTTTTTGAACAATGTATATACACAAACCCAAATGGAGGGCTTTGTTAATTTGATTTTAACACGAATGGTTTTATGTTGATTCAAATGCATGCCAGAAACCTATTCCAGCTTTCGGGTCGCAATTTCTTTGACCCTTGTGATCACTGTCAGGGTGATATAGAGGGGCAAAATAGTCAATTCGCATCATGGGATCCCAATTCCATGATTTCTCTGGTAAAAATGACCTGCATGCCACAAAATATTAATTGAATTCTTTCTAGTACATAAAACCATATGCAGTTATTGAGTTTGACTTTCCAAAAGTCAAACAAACTATATGCAGTCAAAATTTTGACGTAAAAAGAGCTTATGTTTAAGTATTTTATAGAAAAAATATATAAAAACATTAGCCCAAAATGATCCACGAGTAGGGTTTTAACGTTTCACTTTCTGTATTATGAAATTATTGATTTTTATTGTGGAAATCGGGGGCCCATCGGCCCATCCCCATGTGGGTTGGCCACACACACACACCAAATAATATAAATAAATAAATAAAAATCATATTTGACAAAGACCACTGATGAGAGAATCTAAAATTCCTCTGTTAAATAAGATCTAGTTTGTCTGTGGGTCAAAGTCTTTAACCAAATTATTTGAAGAATAAGGCATGTGTAACTTGTAAGGGGGTGTTTGGATGTTTGGTTAAACCAAACACCCCATAAGAAGTTTTGGGGGCCCTTACACATTCTTCTTTTTCATAAAGCAAGTTCACGTGTTGGTCGACAAAAATATCCCAAACACAGTGGCCTATCACAATTCACAACCAACAAAATTAAGCTGAAATATGCACTACAATGACCACTTTATTTATTTAATTATAAAGTATAATAACGAAAAATAAAACATTTATGCACAACTTTTGATGAGAATAAAAACAAGTGTGTGTGTGTGTGTGTACCTGTAGAATGCAAAACGAGTAATTTGCAAGGCTTAGATTTGAAGCCCGCCACTCAAGTAGCAGTATTACCCTTCTTAGTCCTGCTGCAATCTATCGATACCTGCAAATCCCATAATTATATTATAATTAGTAATCATATAATAATTAGTAATTACATAGCTTAGAAATGTAAATTTACTCGCCTTTTAATCAGATTTTCATCCTGAATTTTGGTCGGGCCCGCCACCTTGCATGATCTGGGATGAAGGAGTTTGAATTACAAATTGTTGTCCCTGAACAGGTGGCACAGCACCTAATAATACCAAAAAAAAATATTTTTTTTTTTAAAACTGGTTGTAATAATTCATTATAAAAAATGGATCTTTTGAAAGAAAACAAACCGCTTGTTGGATATGCTGTTTGAAATGACCGAATTGAAGAAGTATTTGTTCCATTTACACTCGGTCCACCAAATTGCATAATTTGATGAGGTGGCAATGTGTAACCCTGAAAACCCGTGTAACCATGACCACCTGGAGATATTTGACCCATTTGATTGTATGGATATGGTGGCGGGTTAACCGCTCCATATAGTTGAAGGTATTGTTGACTTGAATATGGGTTGTAAACGCCCTATATATAATAAGTTAATAACTTGTTAGATTGGTGTGTGAACTATGAGTAAAAAAATTATATTATTTCAAAGATAATTTACTTTTTCGTATAAAATTATTTAGGAGGTTTTAAGATTGCATTTCAGATAGGATTGACCCGAAACATTTTATGTCCAAAAGTTTATTTTTTATAAATAATTAGACTGTCAAATATGATTATCAAAAATTATATCATTTCAATAATAATCTAACTTGAAAAAATAGGTTATAAATTTTGAGCAGTTTCAGTTCCATTTTCTTTTGAGATAATTATTAAGATTTTACACGTTGACCCATTAGGCCGTTAAGAAACAAAAGTAACCCAAATCGACCCATTCATAAGTAAATGGGCCCAAACATAAACATCCACATCTAGCTACCATTTTTGGAAGATTATAAACCTGTGGATAGACGTATTCTGAACCATACATTCCATACCTACACCAAAAAACAAAACATTTATCTATTTAATTCATTATTTTTAAGGCTTATATATATATATATATATATATATATATATATATATATTAATGTAATTAAAAAAGAATATAAAGACGTGGATAATGAAACTTACGGGTATGAGGGATACATTAATCCTTGTCGGTAGTTATAAAAAAGTGGTTGTTGGTAGTTATAGCCTCCCACGCGAGCAGTTTGCATGCTTCCCGCATAAGCCATCGGTGATGTGATTTGTCCTAATACCGCCAACATGGTCAACCCAAAAAATCAAGATTTTAGAATAAATATAAATAATAAATATATACTTCCTCCGTTTCAAAATAAGTGATACATTTTGAAAACTTACCATATTTGGTGAAAGGTAGTGGACCCCACATCCACTAACTATCTCTTTTAATATAATGAAAAGACATATGTATCCTTACTTTTACTTTTAAAGATCATTAAATTCACTTTAATCAATATATGTGGGACTCATTCTCCACTAACTATCAAATTTAATCTAATTAACTTTCATTATCATATTTTGCCTCAAAAACCGTGAACTCTAAAATGTATCACTTATTTTGAAACGGAGGAAGTATAAAGAAAAAGAAGTTTTTTTTTTCCCTCATGTTGTAAAAGGTATCTCTTTCTATGCTAGTTCCAATTTGTTTAATTAAGGAATAACATATACGATGGCCACATAAGTATTCAACTTTATTCATTAAGGCCACCCATATTATCAAATTTTCATATAAACTGACCAAGTATTTTATCTTGTGTCATTTATACCAATTTCGACCAAACATACCAAATGACCTTAAGATTTTTTTGAATAGTAAAATATTTTTAACTAGACGTCGGCATATTATATTAGAAAGTTGTTCTTTTCAAAAAACTTAAGGGCATTTTCATCTTTTGGCATTTTTTTTTGTTTAAAACTACGAAAACGAGTTGAAGTTTTTTAAAAAGACCAAAGTATCTTTGATGAGATAACTTATTATATGTTAAATTGTATTATTAAAAAAAAACTTAAGGGTACTTTCGTCATTTAGCATGTTTCTGGTCGAAACTGGTATTAGATGACACAAGAGACATATTTGGGCGGCCTATATATAAGTTTTAACATGGGTGACCTTAATGGAAAAACTTGAACATTATCGTTGATGATAAAATACACTTGAAAGAAAGAAACATGAAATCACATGCATAGGGTTAGTTTGGTAATTTTACATTTATTTCAAGAATGAGTTTCCTTACCAAAAGAGTGTGTAAGTGAAGCCAAATTACAATTTGCCCGTCTACCATCAATAACCGGGGCGGGGTCCACACACGCTTTCTCAGCCGATTCAGGATCACTGAAAGTCACCTAAACTCCCTCCATGAAAATACATTATTATTTATTAATATATTAATCATTAATTATACACAAATACAATGTTATTTATCGTATTTTTCTTATGAAATTGTAGATAATAAGGTTTAAACGCGCTAAAATGAAAAAAATGCATTGTTGGATGTTGATGTATTGTGAATTTGCAACTTCAAGAATCATAGTCGAATTATAGGTAATTATATGTTGATCATGATAATCAGTTTCCCACAAAATATCTCAAATTACACTTGGAAAAAAACATGGAAGGTCTTTTTTGCATCTTTTTAGTAATATAAAAAAATTATTATTATTGACCCATTAAATATAATTTTCTTTTTTAGAAGAGAACACACCTCAGAATTTTCTAAATTATGGAACATTAGATATGCTTTTGCAAGTAATTATTCCCAATTTGCTACTTAAAGAATCATAATCAGATTATATGTAATTATACATTCATCACAATGATCAATCACAAAAATACATATATTTACCTTTAAAAATTCATAAAACACTAATACACCACAACTTTTTTCTAAATTAGTGAAAATTTATTTTTGCATTTGTATAGAGATTATTTCATGTTTGCCACTTCTAAGAATCATAGTCAGATTAAGGTAGTTATACATCCATCATAATAATCTAATTTTCCACAAAATATCTCAAATTACAGTTTAAAAAAGCAAATTTTGACAGGTCTTTTGTTTCCAATAAATAGATACTAAGACCACTGCCAACGGGTACGTCGGGGACACGTCGGGGCAGGATGGCGTTGGCACGGGCACGTCGGGGGCCGGCGTCGTGGGAAGGCGTCCGCAGGAGGACGGTGGCGGGATGGCGTCGGCGCGAGGAGAGAGAGGGCGGGGAGAGAGAAGGAGGAAGATGAGGGGTGGGTGGTGGGACTTGTATCCCCAGCATTATAACTTGTACAATTTATATATTTTAATAAAAATCTTTTCTTTTTCTCTGTTTTTTTTAATTTATTTTTTAATTTATATTTTTTATATATATTTGTTTTAATAATAAAATATATAACTTTTTTTCAAAAAAATTAACTTTTTTTGTTCTTTAAATTTTAATAAATGTAATATTTTTTTAATTTACTATTATTTTTATTTAATTTAAACAATGTATTTTTAAACTAATGTAATATATTTATTTTATAATTATTTTATTAATAAAAAATGATGATGTGGAAAAGATGATGTGGAAAGGATATGTTTAGTGATGGGTAGAGTTGGCACGACCGTGTCAGTAGCGGGTCAGTAAGGATGCGATGACGTGGCGCTAGTGATGGGTTTAGTGATGTGTAAGGGTTGGGAGAGGCCTAACCCATTCAAACTCTAAAAATAAACTAAAATAAAATAAATAATTTAAAAAACTTACAAAACCATAGCCCTTGGATCTCCCAGTATTCTTATCATTGATCACAACAGCTTCAAGAATTTCTCCAAATTGCTCAAAATACTGTCTCATAGTTTCACTTTTAGTCTCCCAAGCAAGCCCACCAACAAACACTTTTGTAAAAGTTGTATCCCCAAACGGCGATTGAAACGCCATAAACAAATTGGGTTTATAAAAAAAATATAATTTTTTTCCAAAAATTGTTTAATTTGAACAAAACCCTGTAGAGAAAATGAGGTTTAAGGTGAAGAAAAATCAAAAGTTTGGGAATTTTAAGGTTTTTTATACTAACGCGGGGGTAATTGAAGAACACGAGATTCTTGAAACTAAAATGAAAATGAAAATGGGAGTTTGATCATGATGATGATGATGACAGCGAAGAAGAGGAAGAAAAAAGATGAACTGAGGTGAGCTGGCAAAAAGGACGATTGATCATACTCAATAAACATGTCAATGATTTTGGATTAAATTTATTTTTAGGGTTTCCCGAAAGTAGGAAAATATTTATGTATTTGCTTATAATTATTTAGAATTAATTACCAAAATACTCCCTCCGTCCCTAAATAAAGTTCCCATTTGTGTTGGGCACAACATTTTAGGAGATAGTTAATGGTGAGGTATTTGGTATAATTTTGATTAAAATATAAGGTTTGATTGGAGAGAGAAAGTGTTTTAAGAGATAGTTAGTGGTGAAAGTATTGGTAATTAATATTATTATATTAAGTGGGTCCCTTAAGTTTGAGAAATGGGAACTTTATTTAGGGACAAATCTTGAAGGAGAAATGGGAACTTTATTTAGGGACGGAGGGAGTATATCAATTTAAATAAGTGATTTTCATTTAAGACTGATAGACTTCAATCTTCTCAAAATACACCGTACGACTGGGAGACTTCATAGAGCAGCACTAAGTGTGTGAGTAGCACTAAGTGTTGAGGAGTACTAACTAGCAGTAGTAACAAGATTGAACAATATTAACGAGCAGTAGTAACAAGGTTGAGCAGTACTAACGAGAAGTATTAACAAGGTTGAGCAGCACAAACCCGGACACGTAGCGGAGTTCACGTGGAATAACACGGTCGCACGATCTATTTTAAGAATAATTGAAAATACAATTCTTTTTTCTAGGGGGAACTTTGGTTTCATTTAGTATATATTAAGAAATCACCCAATTATTTATTGTATCCGGTCTTTTAAAACCGCTGCTAAATAGTATTACACTAGTTAGCACTTCAATTTTTGACAAATAAGTATTATGTAAGCAAATACCCAAACTAATACTCAACTGATACACTCAATTGTGGTTAGTTATACTTCTCCCGATTCAATACAAGTGAAACACTTTTCATATTTGGGTGTATCAAAATAAGGGATACACTTTGAAAACTTACTTTATTTGGTAAAAAGTAGTGGAGTTCACACCTATTAAGTATCTCCTATAATATAGTGAAGTGACCACTTAGCGTTACTTTTACATTTAAACTTCATTAACCTCACTTTATTCAAAAGATGTATGACCCAATTTCCACTAAATATCCAATTTAATCTAATATAACTTCATTATAATATTTTACCTCAAAAATTATGAAACTAACAATGTATCACTTATTTTGAATCAGAGGAAGTACATAAAATACACACATACAAAATATTAATACTCACAAAATTACTCTATAATTCGTGGTTTCACTTCCCCAACGGAAGGATTTGAACTAAAACTTTAAATAAAAGTAAATTTTTTTTGCATGTAATAATTTTTTAAAAATATCATTTATTGTTGTCGTTAGCAAAACCTTTAATTTAATTATTGTTATTGTCTTCGTCTATTTCATTAAAGGTTTTTTTTTAACACTTCATTTGTTTACGACGGGACTTGAACTCATGACCTATAGATTATGAATAATACCTTACACCTTTACCAGTATGCTACAAGACATATCTAACATTTAAGTCCTAGTCTAGTAGTCTCATTAAGATCGTTCCTTAATTTAAAATAATGGAATCGATCATTTGGTCCCTATGGTTGAAATCACCGATATATATCTGCATGTATGTATGATTTGGTCCTTATGATTGTTATGGATAATAATAAGTTATAATCATGTTATAACTTGTTTTCAGTAAGTTTTTTTTAATGGCAAAAGAAAAAATGTAGCTTTGACATGACTATCACACTTCTAGCAAAAAGAAAATATAGTGAAAGTTTAAATGAAATAAAAAGACAAAAATACCATAAGGACCACCAAATGTTATTACATTTGGCCCTGTATATTATCCATGAGAATAATAATACTTTTAAATCAAACTTGTATTCTTGACACCAATATATATTTATGCTATTAAACGTAGTTATTCTAAGCTTCCAGATTAACCAAACTAACCAACCTATATCTGCTTGAAAATTTTCTTTTTCAAATTAGAATTACCCATCTCAATTATCCCATGAATCAACTATTGCAATATTGATTGATGATGTGTAACGCTTATTTGAAACCTCCTCAAAAACCAGGACCATAGGTTGTGACTAACCAGAAAAACATAAAAAAGGTGTTCCGCCGATTCTTCCTCAACATCACATAGTTGGCACCTTGTATTTGATTAATTGATTACTCTTTTGCTTAAATTCTATTTCATATGAATTTTATCTAAAAATAATCTCCATAAAAAGCAATTTACCCTTGGGCCATCCATTTATTTCAAAAGCAATGACTAGAAGAAGCATTATGCGATATTCTCGATGATGTTTTTCAACGAGCGAACCGAAAATATCTCATTCGGATCTCCTTCCCAAATCCACCGATCTTCGCCTTCAGATAATTTAATACTCCCTCCGTCCCTTAATAAAGTTTTCATTTCACTCAAAACATTTGTCCCAAAATAAAGTTCTCATTTCTCATATTGGAGGGATCCACTCAATAAAATAATATTATTATAATGTAAATCACCACTAACTACCTCTTAAAAACACTTTCTCTCTCCAAAATAACCTTATATTTTAATCAAATTTATTACAAATGACCCCACCACTATCTATCTCCTAAAATATTGTGTCAATGAGAAATGAGAACTTTATTAAGGGACGGAGGGAGTATGAGCTAAAAGATTTTTTAACTGCTCGGGAGAAAAGTTCCTCAATTTCAATAAAATAAGTAGAAATTGGTATATATAATCTTTTGAGTTTTCTTAATGGATATATAATATTAAATTTTTAGATTTAAATAAGTGAAATTATGCAACTGTAAAGATGGTATATGATCTATTTCCCCCCTAAAAACAGATGATCAAATCAATTTTTTTCCTTCATCAAAGTTATGTGGACTTTGGATTCTTTTTTAGTTTCCCACCTCGCTTTTTCCAAGGTTGTCCCCAAATAATTTCGATCAAATTTATCATTTCCATAATCTATTTTAATATTTATCACATTTGTTAAGGATACCTTGTTTGAAAAAATTAAAATGATAATGCAAGGCTTGTTTGATTTGAGAGAATACCCTGTGTTTGGAATTGCTTATTAAAAAAATTATTTATTTTGAAAATGATTAATTATGTTTATTCATATACGAATTACTTTTACCTATTTCATTTAAATATTATGTTTACAAAAATACTGTTTGTGTCCACAAAACGACTATCCATAGAAATCAGAGGTGCACAAAGCAACATGTAAACTCTAGGACCATGTGCATAACTTGGGGATATAATCATTTCTATTCAATTAATTATCTCTACTACTTATAAAGTATTTTGGACTTTTCCCTAAATAGAATGCTGAAAATTCAGCCAAATTGTTTCTATTTTCGGAATTTTCAACCTTTACTCAAAAAATAACAAAACAGGATTCAAACCCACCACCTGCAGGTTAGATGGCAAGACATAAACCAGCTGCGCTGGCCTACAACTGCGATAATTTCCCAAAACACAACTATTTTAATCATTTGCGCACCAGCGCACCAACCCTTTTCAGGCTTTTCAAAACTGAAATTCAAAAACGAAATTGGAGAGTCGTTCAATGTCCAGCCTCCTCGATTAGCAGAACCGTTCAATGTCACCGTCGATTCGTTCATCCCTCTCCCTTGTCGATTCAAACCTCCTCGATTCTACAAACGGCTCATCGATTTTTGAAAGCTTGCGACCCTATAAATACAACACAAACGAGTAACACGTCCGCCGAACACATCTAAATGCTCTGTTAGGGCTTTGATTTGTTTAAGTTTTATTTATTTCTTAATAATGCAAGAATTAGAATTGTGGATATTTTTAATTTCTTATAATTCGTTAATGGATTATTGCAGGTAAAGAAGGATATTTACATGATGTTAAATGGGAAAAGAATTTGCAGTTGTTTGTGGATGTAGAACTAGACAACGACGACCATGATGAAGAAGAAAGCTAACTTGAATCTGACAATTTGAACGGTTCAGGTAACTATTAATAATTTTTTTTAACGAGTTTGGTTTACACAACAAGTGTCTGGTAACCCTAATTTTGAGACCATGTTTAAGTATTTTTCAGACTGTTAAAGTTTCTGTTAACCCTAATTTTTTGTTGGATTAGGTTAGGGTTACGGTTAGGAGCACGGGATTTGCAAGTGTTGAAGAAGCTAAAGAAGCTATTAGAGTATTTAATGGATCGGTATGTGCTTAAGTGTAAATTATTATCTTGCTGATTAATGCCATATTTCTCATGTAAATTATTATCTATTTTTCAGGGGTTGAAGTATATTTGGAGAACATAAGGTTTTTGTGGATTGTTTAAAGAAAATGGTACTAAGTGCTCGTATTGTTGTAAGGATTGTTGTTAAATTCTTTAGCTACGTGGAATCGTCAAAGTCATTAAACTTATAAAGTTAGTAGATTGATAAATCTCCTTGCCAATATAGAGGAATTGCACATGCTCTTAGAATTGTTTTGCGTGAAGAAGGGTAACATGCTATGTCTAAAGGATCTCAAACGGTGTTGACAATTTCTACAATTGATTCAACTATCCATTTTTACTTTTTGGAGCATGTATTGCTGCAGGTTTATTATTTTTGATGACTAAACAAAATCTGATCTTTGACCACTTTTGTGATTTTCTTTATTTTAGAATTGCAGCAGTTGATAGTAAATGATGTTTGCATCTCTCTTTTCAAATTGATGTCAAATTTACTGAGTGTTATCTTTTAAAGATGTAATTGATATTAAATTATTATTAGTCTTATGGTTATAGGTTTTTCAGCATCTAGATCTCCTGTTTAAAAGGGTTCCAACAATATTTATAAGTGCCGAGTTATGGTAGTTTCGCAAGTTTTAGATTGATCCAAGGCCTCATAAAAATCCTCACTAGCTACACAAATACAGACATTGCAATTTTTACTTATTTACATTATGTATTGATTACAGTTAGTCATTATTTCAGCAGGATAATCAACAGAATTGGTTAAATAGGAGATCTGGTCAATTTAAACTTTTATATCATGGTGTAAATTACGTCATTGACTTATTAATTTACGCAATTTGTATTGTTTAACTTTTTTGCTTTTGATTCACCTTTAAAGTCTCAAAGGTATTAGTTTGGATGATTTTTATTAATAATTAAAAGCCTAGCCAAACGATCCCAAATCATGGTGCACACAAGCATTGTAGAAGCATAATTCATCTAGGTTCTTTTAGCTGTAATCTGATTGTGATGACAGAGATTTGTAGTGTTAGCCGGGTTGTCGAGTCAGGTTAGGATATAGGTTCGATTTGGTTGAGTTTCAAGTTTGAATATTCAAATGTTGTAGCATAAAAATGACCATTGTAGTGACTAGAATCTTTTTATTTTATTTATGGTCATTGTTAAGAATTAAGCAAAAAGGGAACTTTTTTATAACAAAGGCATTTGACCTTTAATCGACTAAAAAATTTAAATAGGTCGACAGTTGCTCAAAATATATTTTCATTGCATAAACTTTTGACGTCGTTCTATTTAAAAACGTTGGATTCTCATTATTTTTATTCTTTAGAAAAATTGAGAAAAAAATGTCTCGAGTCATCCCATCATATTTCGACCCTTACATATATTTGACATTAAAAGAGCTGACCTTGTGCTTAATCAAATATAATGCAACATGTATAAATTTGTGATATATTTAATGCATTATCTATTTATAAACTAACAAATGTAATAAAATGTCGGTTGTTTTAGGATTTTGCGTATTTGCCGGATGTGATTTGTATGTTGTTGTCAGGTAGGTTTTGCGTTCTTGTTAGCTGATGAAAGAACGAACTGATTTCTCATGATTTATATGACAATTGTGGTTATATGTAGTATGTACCAATGAATTGCTACAGCTCGGCACCACAATTGCATGTCAGAGAGCTGCATAGACCTAACAACATATAATCGCCATAAAATGGTAACACAGGGTACCCGCCACCGCATTGCGCGGGTACCTGCTAGTCTTTCATTATTGACATAGTACTAGTATGATAACAACTTCTAATATATCTTTAAAAAAATATTCACATTATAATGGTCTCTTCTAATAATCTGAGTTGTGACTGTTTTTTAATTTTTTTTCATGATAATTTGATAAATATTTATACAAAGAATGATGAAACTAATGATCTTTAGTAAATTATTAAAAAGATTTTACCACTAAACTATCATCACATGATATTATAACTAACTTAGAATATATTTACACTATAAAGTGCCTTTATATTTTATTTCAAGCGTTGTTTTCTCTCCTTATTTGAAGTTCTAATGTTTGTCCATATTATGTCATGTTTCTTGTTATTTCAAACGTGTAATAATTATTTTTGTTTTATTTTGTCTTCATAATTTCCATCATCAACTTTAAAGTAAGCATCCAACAGTCATACTCATTTCTAAGCATATTTATGGGAGGTAATTTATTCATACATAATTTATTTCACATATTATAACTTTGTTTCAAAGTTAGTTATGTATTATGATATCATTCACTAATAATATTATACTGTGACAACCCGATAAAATCAACTCAATTAACTAAATCTGGCCAACCTGAACTCAACAAATTGAATTTATATTGAGTTGCGGGTTAGTTTTTCAGAAAAGCAATATGTGGGATTGTGGGTGCTCATGAAACGGTGCAACTTACTCCAAAGGTAATAAAACCTTTTCTTTTTTCTTTTATCATCGGTTAAATGATTTGCTCCTTTTTTCTTCTTTCTTTTGACCCTTTTTCATGAAGGTGATGAACTTGTTTGGGGCGGGAGTTTGAGCGTTCCATTAGGCCCCTCCCAACCGTGGCGCGTCACTAAACACATCACTAAACACATCCTTACTGACGGGTTACTGACGAGGTCGTGCCAACAGCAACACATCACTAATCCATTACTAACCCATCCCCACCTTTATTTTAATATTAAAATATTAACATCACAACTCTCCCCCTCACATACAGCAACGACGGCCGTACTCACACCGTCACCACCCGGACGCAACTCCACGACGGCTGCCCAGGACGCGGTGGTGCCAATGGTGACGCCCCTCGACGCCCCTCGACGTGCCCCCTGACGCAGGGTTGGCACGGGTCTTAGGGTTTCAAAGTGAATATAATTATTATGTAATTGATGATAATAAAAATGTATTTAGATCCGTTTATTGTTTTCTTTCCGTATACATTTCAAATTCTTTCAATAAGAACATTGAATTTCTATTGTAATAAAGAAAAAACAACAACCATAATACATATTTTTGTCTGAATATTTTATTTCTAAGATTATTTTTGTCAAAGTAATATGATAATTGTTACATGTTGTTACTACGAATTAAGATGACACAGTTTTATCAGTTACCTTTGTAACCTATCACCGGTTGATAATTCTTCAATACCGCTGCATAATGAGGATGCCTACTAATTTTGTTAAAAGATTGGTCAAATTCATATGCTACCCAACTAATCGACACAACACAAGTAGTAACGGGGACCACGCTATATAATTGAGACCACATTTAGTTTTCATTGATTTAACTAACAAAGAAATGAGTATGTTTGTTGGGTGGAAAAAGACGTTTCATTCATATGAACTTCAGTAACAAATGAATTTTGTGAACAATATTGAAATTAATGAGTATGAAGACTGATAGAAATATTTAGTAGGAAGTAATGTAATTTATCATAATTGAAATTTCTTTTTATTCTTTTTACTAATTTAAGCAAGAAATAATTACTAAAATTGACTGTGCTACTGATTCATTTTTTATATAAGACTGATAGGTTTTAATCTTCCCAAAATAGATCGTGCGATTGGTTGGCTCCATAGAGCAGCACTAACTTGAGCAGCACTAAGTGTTGAGCAACACTAACTTGAGCATCACTAAGTGTTAAGCAGTATAAATTGTGCTAACAATACTAATCAACGAACAGTAGTAACAAGGTTGAGCAGTACTAACGAGCAATAATAATAATGTTGAACAGTACTAACTTGGATATGTGACGACGTTCTAGTGGGGTAACACAAGGATCTTAATCGTACAGTCTATTTTAAGAAGAATTAAAAATACCATATAATTTTAAAGAATTTTTGATTTCACTTAATTTATATTAAGAAATCAACCTTTAAACAATTTAAAAAGGTTTGAAAACAAAAACAGGTGGGTGGGTTATATGTGGGTGCACACCATGTGTAGTGACAACACTAAAATGGTAATACAGTACAACCCCACAACAGCGCATTTTAGCCTTAACCACCGTTCATCCTACTTTTATATATAAACAAACCCTCCCCAACCTCCGAAACCACCGTACGTCGGCCACCAACCACTACCACCACTCACTCCCTACCTTATGGATCTCCGGCGTAGGCTCCCTCCTAAACCTCCTTCGGCCACTAACCTCAACCACCAGAAGTCCGTCACCGACGATCAAAACCGATCATCCTCCGGTACAAAATCCGGTACCGTCGATCGCTCACCGTCGCCGGTTCCTAAAGCATCAGATGCATTACCTCTACCTCTATACCTAACAAACGGCATTTTTTTCACTTTATTCTTCTGTGTAGCTTACTACCTGCTTCACCGGTGGCGCGATAAGATCCGGTCATCTACGCCGCTCCATGTAGTCACGCTCTCGGAACTCGCCGCCATCGTCTCCCTCATTGCATCGTTCATCTACCTCCTAGGGTTCTTCGGCATCGATTTCGTCCAATCGTTTATCACTACCACACGTGGCGAAGATGACGGTTTCGTTCTCGAAGGTGAAGTGGAAGAACATTCTAAACATAAACCTAAACCTAAACCTAGAATTTTGGATTCAGTACCTTCGATTCCTTTCACATCAGAAGAAGATGAAGAAATTGTGAAATCTGTCGTTTGTGGATCGATTCCATCGTATTCTCTGGAATCAAAGCTTGGAGACTGCCTTAGAGCTGCTTCGGTTCGCCGGCAGGCGTTGGAGAGAACGACGAGGAGGTCGTTGTTAGGGCTGCCATTGGACGGATTCGATTATGATTCAATTCTAGGGCAGTGTTGTGAAATGCCTGTTGGTTATGTTCAGATTCCTGTAGGAATTGCTGGACCGTTGTTGCTTAATGGTTGTGAGTTTATGGTGCCTATGGCAACGACGGAAGGATGTTTGGTTGCTAGTACAAATAGAGGCTGTAAGGCTATTTTTGCTTCCGGTGGATCTACGGCGGTTCTATTGAAAGATGGAATGACGAGAGCTCCAGTTGTTAGGTTTGCTACGGCGGAGAGAGCCTCACAGCTCAAGTTTTTTCTGGAAGATTCCATCAATTTTGATACATTGAGTGTCATTTTCAACAAGTAAGAAACTTCTCTTAGTTTTTTTTCAGCAAATTGTTTATTGATGGTAGTGTTTTTATAATCTCAGCGAAGTTAAATTTTGCAAGTTTTAAATTTGAACTCAATTGCATAAGATAGCTAATCATTTTGAAGATAGAACTAAAAAGCTCTTGAATTTGGATAATTTGGTGTTAGATAAACTTGTATATAATTTGTTCATTATTGTCACCTTATATGTTTAGCATCTATCTCTATTACTCTATAGAGTGAAGAGCATGCCTTTGAAGCCTAACCTAAGTGGATGTAAATTCCCATTCACTCTCCAACTATACACGTTTTACTTCAAAGTTTACCTTTTGATGCAACAAATATATAAAACATACGGAGTATCTTTTTGAGTAATTAACTTATTTTTTATTAACATTCTTATGTAACCAACTTACATCACTTTTTTACTGTTTGATATAACCAATTTACATAAGTAGGTAAGTTTTGAAGTACGATGCATACAATAATAAAAACATATATAGTTGGATGCGTTCGGGGTGTAATTTCCCTTATTTCAAAATATGAATGCATGTATAGTGACTTTTGCCTTTTTTAGTAAAATGGACGTGACTATGACGTGTATATTTTGAACATATTCGGAATTTGAATGGAAAACAATTCTGTTCCTTTCTTTGGGGTGATGGTTACTTTGTTTCTTGTACTTTTCTATTTATCATATCTGATATTTCTGATATTCTGATGTTGAAAGGTTATTCCGTACAATTTGCATAATTTGTGGTTCTTGATTAATATTATATTTTTGCTATAAACAGATCAAGCAGATTTGCTAGACTCCAAAATATCCAATGCTCAATTGCAGGAAAAAATCTATATATCAGATTTACTTGCAGCACTGGTGATGCAATGGGAATGAATATGGTCTCAAAGGGTGTTCAAAACGTATTAGATTTTCTTCAAAATGATTTCCCTGACATGGATGTGATTGGTATATCTGGTAAGTCCTTATTTTATTTATTTTTGTTTTTTTATATTATTTATTTTTATAACTTTATATCTTTGCGAAATTAGGATTTCTTTTTGCGTTTTGATAAATTACAATTTTGACATTTATTCTCGGGTCAAACCAAACAGGAAACTTTTGCTCAGATAAAAAACCTGCAGCAGTAAACTGGATCGAGGGGCGTGGTAAATCAGTTGTTTGTGAGGCAGTTATATGTGAAGACATTGTAAAAAAGGTGCTAAAAACGACAGTTCCTGCACTTGTGGAGCTTAACATGCTTAAAAACTTAACGGGGTCCGCCATGGCCGGATCTCTTGGCGGCTTTAATGCTCATGCCGCCAATATTGTGTCGGCAATATTTATAGCCACCGGTCAAGATCCAGCCCAAAATATTGAGAGTTCTCATTGTATAACTATGATGGAAGCTGTTAATCATGGCAAAGATTTGCATGTTTCTGTTACTATGCCTTCAATCGAGGTATTTAATTATTTAATATTTATTTTTCCTTTATTTTGAATTTACTTGTTCTTGTTTTTTTTAATAATTTTAAGATAATTAATCAAATGGTTATTACTTATTTGCCTAAACAAGTAATCTTTTTCTAATTACTAATTAATCAATTTTGTTGCAGCTGATATTGAATTTAACCAATTATTCGAATTTACTTAGCAAGTAATTATACAAAAAAATTAATTAATTATTTATATATTTCAGGTTGGTACAGTTGGGGGAGGGACACAACTAGCCTCACAATCAGCATGTTTGAACCTAATAGGAGCCAAGGGTGCATGCATCGAGTCACCCGGGTCAAATGCTCGGTTATTGGCTCAGGTGGTTGCTGGTGCGGTGTTAGCCGGTGAGCTGTCATTAATGTCTGCCATATCAGCAGGACAGTTGGTTAAAAGTCACATGAAATATAACAGATCAAACAGAGATATGTCAGCAATTGCATCAGCAGCTATTGCATCAACTGTGTGAGAAGCTTTTGCACTTTTTTTAATTTGTTAATTATGTGCATCAGTTTTATGTATAAAATTCATTGGTGAGTGAAGGGTTGTGAAGAGTTTATTTATTTAAAAGTCAGTATTTTTTGCTATGCTAATCAAGTATTTTTTCACTAATCAGACCTTAATTGCATCGTAGTGATTTGTTTTCAGTTTTTGGGTACTGTGATATTGACACATTTGATACTTTTGAATTTTGATATATGGGTTTTTGGGTAATGTGATATTGACACATTTGATACTTTTGAATTTTTGATATATGTAAGATGGAAGTCTAAATTAGGCCAGTGCAAATTGGAATTGAGGCATATCAATTTGGTTATCGGTTCTAATTTTCATGAAAAATTGTTTCTCAATCCGGTTCGATTCTTGGTCCGGTTAAAATCATTTTCTAAATTTGGTACGCTTCTGAACGGCTTGGTTAACTGTACATATACCTAATCCAGATATTATGAATGTGATTCGGACATAAACATAAGCAATTTTAATATACTTAAAGGACATAAATATAAGAAAACATGGGACACGTAAGTTTTTCTTGAAAAAAAATGAAATTTACTTTTAGTATATATTTATTTATTAAATTTTTAAACAGTTGAAGGTTAAAAACATAAATTAGCAATCCTGAAGGGGTTTTGATATTTAATTTTTCTTATTAAAGCGGAATTTGACATTAACTGTGACATAATCGGAAGATCCCGTACACAAAAAATGGATGGTTTAAGAAACCTTCGAACAATACTTATAAAAACCTGAAATGTTTTAATCAAAACATTATACGAGATTGTCAAGCTGTGCTTGTAGGTCTTGTATAGATACCATATTAATGGTATTTATCTCCTCCTCAGAATACTCCCTTTTTAGGAGTGACTGTACTTGTTCATGGGCTTCAATGATATTTGTCCTGCAAATTCACAAACGTTCATTATTTTGACTTGACATTGACTATTTGTGGACCCAAATAAACAATTCCTCAATTTGTTTGTAATAATCTATTTTTTATCAAAATAAATTGATTTTGGAGGTTTTAAGAATTTTGAATAGACAACTGAGAGTTTCAACCCGTTGGAACAAAAACATTCTAAATTGACCCATTTTTAGTTAAGCGGTCAAACTTTGACTCTGAGAAAATGTAAAAAAACAAACTTACTTGATTGGTTTGAAAAGTATTGAACGAGTGGATGGATTTTGTAGATAAAGCTTCATTTTTCCCATCACTCTTGGCAACTCATTCTGCATAGCTGTATTCACCTGTGTCAATAGGGTAAAAAATGGAAGTTATATCTATGGACCATTTTAAAGTAAATTGCAAATAAATATAAAACCGATAAGAAAAGGGGAAACTATTTTAATATGTATCAAAATATACACATTTTAGTATTGTATGTATTGTTCTGTAAAACATAACTTTTGATGTACTAAACTTCCAGAACAGTTTACTTGAATTCCTCTTAGCCATTCAAATTGATACATAAATAGTAGGTTTTGGAAAATTTTAAAAATAAATTAGATTCATGTGAAAAAAATCCGGTGCCACCTGAGCAAAATGCCGGTTAAGTATTAAAAGGTAAGTTTTGGAAATTAAGTACATTAAAGAGGAATTTTGAAATATGATACATACAGTAATAAAATGTGTATATATTTTACAATTAAAGTTATAAGCATACCTTTTGGACGATTTCTGCAACCTTATCTGGTGTAGCAAAAGCTTGATCCTTTAGTGGTTTTCCCATAGGTGAGTCTGCCTTTTGACTTTGACCACTTGCAACTCTGACAGCTGTCACCTTCACACAAAAAAAAATGAAATTAATTTAATTTGCTAAAAAAAATGAAATTAATTGAACAGAGATAAAAAAAAGATAACTAAGTAACTAACCTTTGTAACAAAAGAAAGCATGGGATCTACTACTGATTTAGTAACTGACATGATGAATTCCTCACATGTGGTTTTAAGGTTCTTTTCCAGTTCCTGCATTTAAATGAATAATTTCTAGCATTAATTACAAAATATATAAGAAAAATCTTTAATCTTCTTAAAAGCATGTATATTATACTATACCAGAATGTATCCAACTAGACAACGTTTACAGTTTTAATATTGTACGTATCATACTTTAAAACTTACTTTTAGAAAGAAAAAAATAATATAATAAAATAAAGAAATTGTAAACCTTTTTTGCATCAATTTGACTTTCCAAAACTCTAGGAGAAAATGTCCTTGCCAAAGAAGTTGACCTTGACCAATCGAATAACGAGGTTTGACCTCTAAGAATTCGTCTCAGATGCTCCTGAATAAATATAAATAAGCACATGTTTTCAGACAAATAAGGTAGAGATGGGAATAAAAAACAGTCAGATGAAGATACTAACCAACAAATGGGAGAAATCCAGTTCCTTATGTATGACTGAAAATTCTATGTCAAAAGGTGCAATCTGAAAAAATAAAAATAAAATAAATACCAATAATTATTGGTAAGAACTAGAGTAAATTACAGAAATTGTCCTTGTGGTTTTTCATTTTTTCATGTAACATTTTTTTTCTGTTTTTCATGAAAAAAGGGGGTGGGGGCAGGGGTGGATTTAAACCTGTTCTCTTAAGATAAGAAGATGCTGAATAAGAAAAAGTTGTCCATCCATTTGTGACGATCTTTTTGCAACAAGTTTGCTTGCTTTCTACAGCAGACAGACATCCAAAAACAGTTATAAACTTTAAACTATCAAAAAATCTTAAATATAACATACAAAGGTAAATTAATTCAGTTGGCTTACTTGAATGGACAAAGAGCAAAACTCAACTGCTTCCTGAGAGAAAAAGAAATTGCAATTATATTTATATTTAAAATTAATATATAAGTGTAAAAGGAGATTAGATTATAAATATAATACCTGTGCCAAACCAGTAAAAACTGCTTGTTCCAGACAATTATATAATTTTGAAAGACATGATACGGTTTTCTCAAGTGGTGGGTACCAAGTTTTGAAAACATCATAACTCTGGTCCATCTGCAAAATAATATTAAATTATTTTAATTTTATTAAGTCAAATTTAAAATTTATTTCAAGATCAGATTGTTAAAATTATGATTAAAGAACTTACAGAAGTAAGATCAGATTTGGTATGAGCTGATTGTTCCAGCTTTCGAGGGTAATCTAGATCTTCATCAAGAGGAAGATAATTTGCTATCTGAGATAATTTAATTTTAAAAAAGCAGAGTCAAATATTAATTATATGCAAATCCTGCTTTACAAATATTACGAATATCATATTTTTTTACATAAATGTAGTTTGTATTGATAAAAAAAATTTGTTGTTTGTTTTGTACTTTTGATGTTGAATGAATAGTATGAATGATAGTAAATGACCATTTTACCATTTTAACAGCAATTACTACTAAATAAAGTGCAATGTTTTATTGATGTATTGAATAAAAGATTTAAATGCAAAAAAAAAAAAAAAAAAAAAAAAAAAAAAAAAAAAAAAAACTTTATATTATGTTTTACAAAAAAAAACTTGAAGTAACATATTACAAACGACAATTTGTTTAAATATCCAACATGCAACAAATAAGATCAAAAAGTAAAAAAAAAAAACAGTTAACAAAAAAAGAGATTTTAAGAATTATCAAATGACTAATAATCATACTAGAAATGAAGTTAATTGAGGAATAATTTTGAAACAAAAAAATAGTTGAAACTATAGATGCATATGACATACCTCATCACGAATATGTGTTCTAGCACGAAAGGTTAATCTTTCATGAATATCTGCTAAAATTCTGTCTAATGTAGGACGGATTCCAGCCAAAGATTCACTTCGTCTGCTGAGCTGTTCTCCAATAACTTCTATTTTAAGAATATCCACAAGTTCACATAGAATATCCAAATTTGTTTCATGAATAAGCTTTGGTCTCAATGTATCATACAAGTAAGTACACCTGCAAAAGCAGTTATTCTAGTTAGATATAATGTGTATACAATTATACATCCTTTGCTAAAACCACCATTATTTGTGCAGATTTGATAAAAGCAGTTATTATGAAATGATACTTACAATGGATCTATTAAAGGACCCAAACTTGTGACATCTTCTGAAGTTGATGGGAAAAAATGGTCAAACAACTGGTGCTCCAGCTGGCAAACCTGTCAGAGTGATTATAAACAGAAAAATAGGTAACTAAAAGAACAATATATATATATATATATATATATATATATATATATATATATATATATATATATATATATATATATATATATATATATATATATATATATATTACACACACGCACACTGCTCTTCATTCTGAACAAAAGGAGAATTTCATAAAATAGCAATATACTTTAGCTGGTGGTCCATCTTGGTAATTATGTTCAGTTTGTTAGGCCCTAAGTGGTTATTATTTTTTACGTTTTTTAACCCTATAATTACCAAAAGTATATATCTGTTAAAAACTTTTTAAAAACATATAATTACTAAAATGGACCACCACCAAAGTATATTACTATTTATGACATTTGCCCCCAGAGAAATAGATACACCTAAAGTGCGTACGAAACTATGCATTTATAATAATTAATAAATATAATCAGCCTTGTCCAGCACATAAATAACATGTCTTTGCGTGAAAAACTTCATATGGTAATAATGTAATAATTATAATAAAATTAATTAGAAAAAAAAGAACTTTTCAGATTACCTGCATCAAGTATGCACAACCAGATCTGGTTAATGAAGGTAATGTCTCCTTTTTGGAATATTCTGAAATCCTTTGTGATACAATGCGTTTAACCTAGATGACATAAAACAGATAAACTCAATGAACAGACAAATATAATACATAAATAAATACATGAAAATGGTGAAAAATGAGAATAAATAAATCAGCTTTTTTACCAATGATAACCGTTGTTCACAGTATATTTTGTGACATTCTGAAAGAATTTGAACATATTCTTTTCTTGAAGATCTTCTTTCTATTTCCTCTAGTACTGGTTTAAGCTGCATATGTCACTACTATTAGGTTTATTTATATATGCAGTTAAATTTACTCCATAAATTAGGGCACAAAAATCAAACTGAACATTAGAAATAACTCAAGAAGAGATTTATTTAATAGCAATATACTTTAGACGTTGGTCAATTTTGGTAATTATGACTTTTTAAGAACTGTATTTTGGTAATTACAAGGTTTTAGCTGACCTATTTTGGTAATAAATTTTTTCGCCCCTATCCGGTAATTAAAAGAAGTTTTTTCTGGCCGTATGTGGTTACCATTTTTTATGTTTTTTAATGGTATAGTTACAAAAATATGACTAAAAACTTTTAAGTACCAAACATGAGATGATATGCATAGTTTTTTTTTAACTGAATCGATTTATATGCTACATAAATTCTTGAGCTAATAATAGTGATTATATTATATATAAAAAGTAATTTATTACCTCAGTTGCAGCTGCCTTGAAGCGAACATAAATGATAGATGCTTCAACACCCTCAGAAACAGATGTTTTGTTGCCACCATTACCCCGAAGGGCTGTTTGGACCTTTTCAACAAGAAAATAAATAAATAAATAAGAAAATAAGATAAACTTCGTAAGAATTTACATTTAGTAAAGTTAAAATGCTAATTAAATGATTTACCTGAGAAGTACTACTTTTAAGAACAGAAAGAACATGAGCACGTATCATCCCCAGGGCTCGAGACTGTAATTAAAATTTAATCAATATAATTATAGGAGTGTATAATTATACAGAAATATAATTTGGGGAATTAAATCTTGATCTTTTTAAGGAAAGATTTGTTTGTTACATACTTGAAGCTGACGAAATTTGACCAGATAAACATTGGACTCTGCATATTGAGGATTGTTTTCAACATACCTGAATTTCCCACACAACCGACACACTAATATATATCATATATGAAGAAAAAAGCAATAATCATTAATCAAATAGAATAAATGTGGCAGTTTTTTAGAAAAAAATTCAAGGAAAACTAAAAAAATATGATCTTTAATCATAAAAAAAAGAACTTACGAGATACATTCATCAAGCTTTTTAAGCTGTGGAAGAAAGTTTCCACTTGCAACGTTTGTATTTGAAGAATAAAAGCTGGTAGCAACCTGCAATACACAGAGTATGACTAAACATTCCAAAATATGTTTTAAAAACATACAAAATAAGATAATAATATTTAAAATTTACGAATTGGTATTTCTAGCAAGAAAAAAGAATTACAGTATACAATGATTCATAAAACTCAGACTTACATTTTCTAATTCATCAAAATAATTGAGTTTACTGCGAAGAGATTCTGCAAATTCGATCAATCTTTGCTTCTCTATTACCTGCAATATAGCATGAACTGATCAATGAAACACTCAGATGTGAGTAAATATACGCTATATATTAATCAGGATTAATATTAATAATAAAATCAAATAATTAAAGCTCATATATGTATTAACTAATTGACCATCACCAAAAATTAGTTAAAGATCATATGACATATGTGAATGTGAATAGACATGGAAGTATAAGAATATAAGATGTATTCAAAGAAACCTCATTTTTTATTAACTTAAAAACACAAACAGGTGAGTTAAATATCAATCTCAGCTTGAAATGTCTCATATCTATACAAAATTAGCCTTTAAATTAGTGAATTATTCACAAAAAAAGTTATTGGTCACAAAACTTTGCATTATCACACTCCAAACAAGGAAAAAAACACTTTAAAGGGGAAACAAACGGAACTCACCATTCGATCACATGCATCATGAAGAGTTTTGGTCTTTGTTGCAACTACTTGATGTTGCATTTGTAATTCATTGAACAAATCAAGGGTTTCATCCACCTGAAAAATGTGTTTGTTAAGTTGACTGGTCAACATAATTACCCTAGCAAAAATTAATGGAAAAAAGATGAATTTTATGGGAGAGATATATACCTGTTGAAGAATATCGTCACATGTTTGTATCCTTTCAGTTAAGGTGTTAACATATTGCTGATATTTCTCTTCTGTCTATGAAATATTATAAAATCAGATTCCAAAAAGAAATCAAAAAAGGATCATAGAAAATGTTACTAACCTCTGATTTCATTGCTGCTTCAAGATCTGTAAACCATTTGTAAAACTGTATCAAGGTTAATAAACCATCCATTAAATCTTTATTGTATATTCTTTGTATAATTAAGAACATAAAGGAAGAATAGCCAGAATGAGACCTGGTTTGTGTTGACCAAAACACCATTGATTTCCCCAGATTCTACCACAGTTCCAGGCTTTGTAGAAATAGATAAACCATTATTCTCTCTGGATATATTTTCCTGCGACTGTAAATCATAGTATTTATATTTATAATGTTATGTACAAATACAAATAAGAGCTCACCAAATTGGAAGGAAACGGTCGTTCAACAACTGCATGAGAAAGTGCTATTATTGCTGCTTGTTGCTGATCAGTCAGTGGTGCATTCTGTCAAAAAAAAGGAGAGAATGTGAGATACATATGACTTCTGAATCTAAATCAACGCACATTTTTCATGGTAAAATCCATTTGCTACAAAAATCCACTCATTAATAACCAATAATCCATTATTTCATGTCTTAATGTGACCTCAAAATTCACTTGCATCAGTCTCATGGACAGTACTTTCCTGCCCATATCAGATCACCAATTTATCATACTCTTCAATATACAAGGGATACTAGCATGTAATTCATTAGCTTAGTTCTTGATGCAATTTAACACTGGAACTTTATCATGAAGAATTCTAGCTGTAAGATTCCTCATTCCTTTAAAATGATCTTCAAAGACTTTACCTTCAGGTTTCCAGTGACTGAGGCCGATTTTTAATTATAAATCTACCACAACATTCAAATTTCGTACTACTAAATATTGTACCAACAATTTAAGCAATTTCAGCTGAAAACGGTACAACTACACATCTATTGGGATCGATAAACTGAAAATTAGAATGAAAAGCATAAGAACATAACCTGTTCCCACGTAGAAGCGAAGTTATAGCCTCTAGAAACAGCTTCTGAATTCGGAACACCTGTTCTGGTGCTACTTGCCATTTCCTAATTTGTGAACTGATCATCAGCATCGTTGTCATCAAAATTGAGGGAAAACAGTTGAAATTTTAATAATTACTCAACTGTGACTGAAATTTATATGCTAATGGTGCAGAAACAAACGAGATCTGACATAAATTACCTAATTCGCGCACAAATCGTTGTTCTCGGTTCGCAATTGCTGAAAGATCGAGTTTCGCATTTGCCGGAGATCGAGTTCAGTTTGTACAGATTTCTCTCAATTGAGAATTAAAACAAACGGTCAGGAAAAGCCCTTCAACTAATGCATATTTTGCAAGCGATCCTTGATGTAACGTCTTTTGCTACAATAGTACCCATCTAAAAGTTCTAACTTAGGATGTAATAAACCAGAAAAATAAAAATCAACTCATTTCACTTGTTTGGTTGGCCAAAGTAATGGAAGGGGCGGAGAAATTTGTTTCTTGAGAAATTAAATCCTTTGCATTTTGATTTCTTTTTTATTTGAGGAGAAACAGAATTTACGAAGGATCAATTATTCGTGTCAATTTACTGAGAAATAGATTAAATTCTTCTAACCGTAGCCGCTCTTTACTGGCGATTAAGAAGTTATGTTTGTCATCAGCATAGCTGTCCATTCTTTTATAATTTAGCTTTGTATACTTTGGAGTTTATGATTATATATAACGCTAAAAAGAAATAAGTCAAATGCGTTAAAAATCATTTACAGTGTATTTAACTATTAATCATTTTTAACAAATCACCAAGATTCTCTTTTATCAGCTGCAAGTATTATTTTTAGGGTTTTGCTAACCATTGCCCTTATATAAGGGAGGTTAAAATAGTTAATGTACAAATTATAAGGGCAATGGTTAAGGGAGGTTAAAATAGTTAATGTACGAATTATGGAGCATAACTAATTAAAGGTGGTTATTAAAATTAATAGGGTGTGGTTTTTATTAGTTAGTTTACAATTAATTTATGCCAAAAAAAAATAAAAAAATTCTTAACCATTATCCTTAGGGCAATATTTAACATTTCCCTTACTTTTATTATACACTTTTAGATGGCAAATGATACACATTCTAAATTTCCACTTAATTAACAACTTTTACCTCTACATTTTCAGGTCAGTCTAAAAAAGAAGGTTGATATTATCCTAGAGATAAATGCAATAATTATTACTAATTATCTTATAAAAACTTACATTTTTTTAAACGGGAGGAATATTATTTATGGAAAATGATAATGACATGTCAATAACAAGTCAAAATCAATATAAAAATCATCCCATGAATTTTAAGAATACTACTCTATCAATGAATGTATAAACATTTTATGCGTGTTAGAGACACTACCTAAGATTGTAATTAACAAAACATATTAATAAAATAAATAAAAAAGCTAACGGTTAGAGATGAAAGCATTGAGATAAAACACGTGCGAGTGACAGCAAGTCACGTGGCAGACATAAAAGAGACGTCGTCCCGCGGCCGTTCTCGTAACTCTGAAATCTCTTCATCTTGGATCACTCACTCAAACCTTCAAATTCAATCCAACTCACACACTTTAAGTGGATTCACTGTGTGTATTATCATCATCCAGATGCTTTACTTCAATCGTTACTTTCCGTGATGAACACGATGATTCTCAAGACAACGACTTCATCTTATTGTAATTCATCGTCAAAATTCAGTAATGTCAATCGTTCTATCCCCATTTCTGCATTTCGCGCAAACGCTTCCATGGGGTATGAATTCACGTCCATTATTTATAGAACTTTTGTTTTAAATATTGCAATTTTGTGCGTTCTCTATTGAGATTTAAAATGAGTTTACTTTAATTGGTAAATTGGAAAATGTTATTTCGAATTTGGGGAGAATTTGAACTTGAATCACCTTAGGAATTCGTAATACTTCATTTTCTTACAAATTTTGGTTTCCAAACAGCATAATTTGGAGTAGAAATACATCTTCCATGAGTGGATTTTCTGGTAAGGTATTAATTCCTTCACCTGTTTATTTATTCTAAATCAAAAGGATTCTTCTAGTACATACAATGTCACTTATTACACCCTAAACGTATAATTAAACTCTTAACTCAGATTAAAGGATCAGAGTGCATAAGGCATATATCTACTCATATACACAGTCAGCACACAGAGGAGATCATAATTAAGGTACGTTTCAATAGGTTCACATGTATATTAATAGGGCTAATGCATTTATGAACAAAGTTAAGTTTGGTCATTATATTTTTTTGTTTATTAGGGTAATTGTACATTTGTACTTATGAAACCGGTCATTTAAGTCACCAGGATGTAAAAATTTTAACCAGTGACAAAATGATGACGTGGCCTTTATTTATATAAGTGCAAAATATTAAAAATATATATAATAGGGTTAATGCACCCTGAGGTCACCGTACTTTCTAAAATAAGTTCAATTTGATCAATGTACTTTGCAAAAAAAGAAATTAAATAAGGGTTGTTGTTAATAGGTTGTACGTTACCAGGTGACCTAAGTGTATGTCTTTAAAAAGTTTTGTTTCCAAAAATTAATACCAAAAAGAACTAGAATGACCAAACTTGTTACTTTTTCGGAAGGTATGATGACCACTGAGTGCATTAACTCTGTTTTAATATTATAAAATTGTCTGTTGTCCATTCTTAGAGAAATAATTTTTTTTTTAGTGATTCAAGTATATATATTTTTAATTTATTTCAGGATGAAGCTGCAGTAATGTCAGAAACCGTTCCATCACTAAAAACCTTTCCAGGATTACCAAATCCTCTTGGAGTATCAGAAAGCGAAAATGGAATAAATTTTGCTCTTTTTTCACAAAATGCAACTTCAGTTACACTTTGTTTATCCCTCCCCGATAGGTGAAACTATATCTCAATTTCATTTTTATTAAATACCGTTTTACTTAATGAAAAATATTTCTTCAGGGAAAATGATGAGATGATTGAGCTGAAATTGGACCCAAATTCAAACAAAACTGGAGATATGTGGCACATATGTGTTCAAGTAATTTCATTTTTTCACACATAGTTCTGTTTATTCTTTTGATATTGGATATTTTTAACATAAATGGAAAAATATAATTGTAGGAATTGCCTCGGAACAATGTAAATTATGGTTACAAAATAGACGGTCCTCAAAGTTGGAATCAAGGGCATAGATTTGACAACAATATTGTTCTTATAGATCCTTATGCAAAACTAATACAAGGAAGACGTGTTTTTGGTGATTCGACAAATAAATTCTCTAAATTTTATGGAACTTATGATTTTAGTAGCTCGCCATTTGATTGGGGAGAAAATTATGCACAACCAAACATACCAGAGGTAAAAAGTAAAAAAAAATTAATTGTCTTGGATTTTTTTATAATTTTTAGAAAGTTTTCAGTTACATTTTGGTAAAAAAGATTCCCCATTTTGGTTATAAAAAGTATTTTTATAACTTCAATATCTTTAATGGGTGAAAAAGTCCTCTCAAATAAAAAACTTTGATTGTGAAAAAAAAAGTTCAGTACCTAAAATGGAAAATTCAAAAAGTTGGATACCGTTTTCTGCAATTTACCCGTTTGTTTTTATATTTGTATTATTTTAATTTTGATTTTTATATCTAGATTTATATTATAAGTGTTGCTAATATTGCAGAAGGATCTTGTAGTATATGAAATGAATGTACGGGCTTTTACAGCTGATAAATCTAGTAATTTGGAACAAAATATTCGTGGTAGTTACCTTGGTATAATTGAGAAGGTAATATGGTACAAATCCTTAAGCATGTTTTACAAATTTCTTTCATGTGTTGACTCATTGTTCTTTGCATAATGTTGACTTTTTTTTTTCTTGATGTGAAGATACCACATCTTGTAGAACTTGGAATTAATGCAGTGGAATTGCTTCCGGTTTTTGAGTTTGATGAATTTGAATTTCAAAGGAGGCAAAATCCTAGAGATCACATGGTAACGTGAATTTTCTATCAATAAAGATAATGTTCTTAATTTTATTTATCAATATTTTCTAGAATTGTCAATTTTGACCCTTTTACTTGTGAATGGGTCGATTCGGGTTATGTTTTATTTCTAACGGGTCAAATGGGTAAAATAAATAGTGAAAAAGGAACAAGTCAAACGGGTCGATTCAGGTTATGTTTTAAAGAAACTAGCTATTTATTAAAAAAAATTGCAGGAAACCTGTTTCGGGTCAATTTGACTTTTTTTTTACCTGCACCAAAAATTGGCCCGTTTTGAGATAAACCCGTGATCCAACCCACCCATTTTACCACCTATTATATTTTCCTGAAGCTCTCTCCATTTTCCAAATGCTTTATATCAAATGTTACTAATCAATTTAATATCTAATATTCAAAAATCTTAATTTTGTAGATTAACACATGGGGCTATTCAACAATTAATTTCTTTGCCCCAATGACCCGTTATGCAAGTGATGGTGGAGGCCCAGTTAGTGCTTCAAATGAGTTCAAAGAAATGGTTAAAGCTTTACACAATGCAGGAATTGAGGTTTGACTTTTTGTTTAGTCAACTTTAACTATGTAATTGTTCAGTTAGTAAAATGTGTCCCTGTTTTTTGTTAACTTTACAGGTTATTTTGGATGTTGTTTACAATCATACAAATGAGGCTGATGATAAGTACCCTTATACCACATCTTTTCGTGGTATAGATAATAAGGTATTAAGTTTTAAAAATAAATTAAAAGAAGCTTATGCAACTTAATTCTTATATGGTTATTAATTTACTTATTCTTTAAAGTTTGTAATGTATTATATTTATAATATAAACCAAAAAGTTATTTGGTATTGATGTTGTGTATTCATAGATTTACTACATGGTAGATGGTAATGGCCAATTACTCAACTTCTCAGGATGTGGTAATTTTTGTCCTTCACATAATTCTTCACTTCACTTTTTGTTTAATTTATAACAGAGGAAATTACATAATTCGTCACTCAACTTTTTCTTATTACATGGTTAGTCCCTAATTTTGAAACTTATAACAACAGTGCCATTAAGTTTTTAGCGTCTTTTGATCTCACAAGTTCCAAAATCAGGGGCTATTTGTGTAATAAAAAAAGTTGAGGGAGAAAATTCATAATTTTATACAAATCACACAAACAATTTATGTAATTTACTCTTTATGATATGTTACATTTTGGTGTAATTAGTCTTTTTTTTAATTACAATTTAATCAGTGTTGATAATGAGCAGGTAACACATTAAACTGTAACCACCCTGTTGTCATGGAACTCATACTTGACAGCCTAAGGCATTGGTACAGTTTCTGTTATTTCAAATTACTTTTTGCTTCTGCTTCATTTTATATTTCTTTTTATGAATTTATAAAATTGTTTTTAATTAATATATTTGTTAAAAAAATAAAGGGTCACCGAATATCATGTGGATGGATTCCGGTTTGATCTTGCAAGTGTTCTTTGTAGAGGAACCAATGGTTCTCCACTTGATGCTCCTCCACTTATCAAAGTAAGTTTGGTGCTCCTTTTTTGGCAAATTATTATTATTTATTATTATTACGATTATTATTATTATTATTATTATTATTATTATTATTATTATTATAATTATATGATTTTTTGTTTTACTTACGTTTAGGCCATAGCAAAAGATAGTATAATGTCCAAGTGTAAAATTATTGCTGAACCATGGGATTGTGGAGGCCTATATCTTGTTGGGAAGTTTCCAAACTGGGACAGGTAATAGCGGTTATATCACTATATCATTAGTTTGACTTATTTAAATTGTAATTATGTATCTTTCCTATTTTTTCTAGGTTTAATTATGTTTCAATCCTCAAACTTTATCAATTTAGCAGTTTAACCCTTAAACATTTTTCACATGATCTAGTGACTAGTCCCTTATATTTTGTTGAACTTGTTAAGAAAACCATTATGACCTACTACCACATGTTAATACTTACAAAAAAGACATTTTAAGCCCTAAACTATGTGTTCGCAATGATTTGTACCCTAACTTTTATATAAAATATTAAGTAATAAATATGATAATAATAATAATAATAACAACAAAGTTTTGTTAAGCTTCAAGATAGGTTAAATATTGTGAAAAATGTTTGAGGGTTAAACCATAAAATACGTAAAAGTTTAAAGATTAAACGATATTTAACCCTAAGAAAAAGTACACCTCAAATCAAAGTGACCGGTTTGACAGGTAAGTGGTCAACGAAAGGGTTAAAACAACAAGTCAACAAAAGTTTAGGGGTTGTTAAGGGTTGAAATGCCAAACTAATGAAATTTAAGGGTTAAAAGATAATTAAACCTTTTGGTACTTTTATAAGAATGGTAGTTAGTTTTCCATGATATGCATACTACTATATTGCCATTAATTTCTAGCTTATAATTGGCAGGTGGGCCGAATGGAATGGGATTTATCGCGATGACATGAGAAGATTTATAAAGGTAAATTTGTCACATAAACCGTACTTATTTTTGGTTTTGCTAAAATCTGAGGGTATTTTAGTCATTATACATATTTACAGTCTTTTTTTATGTATTTGATCAAAGTATAGGGTGACACCGGTATGAAAGGAGGCTTTGCAACTCGAGTTGCTGGTTCTGCTGATTTGTACAAAGTAAGTACTACGCCAACATTTCTCTTTCTGACTGAAATTCTTATTCAAAATTAACTTTTTGCCCTTGATAACCACCAAAACAATGATATCATTTGATTATGACCCACAAGACGTTGAGGGACATTTTAGGTATGTTACCATCTCATTTACTATATAGGTAAACAAGCGAAAGCCATACCATGGTGTCAATTTTGTTATAGCACATGATGGATTTACACTTTATGACCTTGTGTCATATAATCATAAGGTATTTATTTAATTACACATATCTCTGATTTTTCTAATGATATGTAGTTACTAATTTCATATGAATTTTTTTAGCATAATGATGCTAATGGGGAAGGTGGTAATGACGGAAGCAATGATAACCTTAGCTGGAATTGTGGGCATGAAGGTAAATGATTACAAATATATAATTGCATATTTATCTGTTTATTATAATTATATGATAAAATAATTTTTAGGAGGTTTTATGCTTCAAATTTGAACATAACCCGAATTGACCCATTCATTAGTGTATGGGTATAATTTTGCACCTTTTGTTATCACTTTTATATTTATTATATTTTAAGCAAAGCGATCTTTATAATTATATATATTTGACAGGGGAAACATCTGATGTCAAAATTAAAGCCCTGCGTTTTCGTCAGATGAAGAATTTTCATTTGGCTTTAATGATATCTCAGGTATACTTACATAAATGTCCTCTTGAGGACCAAATTGTATTCACAATATTTATTATATGGTTTTGTTTGTATTGAAAAGTATAGTTTTTAAGTCTTGAACAAAAATAAAAATTTTCATTTTGGATTTTTAATTATTAATAATATTATGTGACATTTTAATAATGTTTCAATATCATGTGTTTGTATTTGTAGGGTGTACCAATGATGCTAATGGGAGACGAATACGGTCATACTCGCTATGGAAATAACAATAGTTATGGACATGATACTGCCCTAAACAATTTTCAGTGGGGACAAGTACGTATATTACATAAATCATCCCTATGGAATTATATATTTAGTCCCTGTACTTTTTTTATTACATGGATAGTCCATGATTTAGAAAGTTGCAACATCAACGGTCCCTAGAGCAAAAAAAAAAGGCCATTGATGTTGCATGTTTCAGTAATTAAGGATTATCTGCGTAATAAAGAAAGTTGAGGGACGAAATCCACAGTTTCATACAAACATCATGGACGATTTATGTAATTTACTCTTTATAATACTTGATAATAGATACCATGACCTTTTACTTTGACCCATTAGTTGGATGCAAGAAAGAATGATTGCTTCAGATTCTTTGCTGAGGTCATCAAGTTTCGCCAAAATCATAAAGTATTTAGACAAGAATCTTTCATCGGCAAGGTAAATTGTTTATATATTTCAGTTCTTAAGTATCGTTTTTTTTTTTATATATATTTTATGTGTGAAACTAACAAAACAGTTGTTCCAACTTCCAACTGCAGAATGAGATAACATGGCATGAAGATAACTGGGATAACTATGAGAGCAAATTCATCGCATTCACGTAAGTATTACATACACAAGAGTTTATATTTAATTTAAAAAAGATGAGAATATAATTAAGTGGTATTTGCTAATTAATAACTTGTTATAATAGGCTTCATGATAGCAATGAAGGGGATGTTTACTTGGCGTTTAATGCACACGATTATTTTGTTAAACTTCCAATTCCTTCACCACCTCAGGCTAAACGTTGGTTCCGAGTGGTTAGTCTTCTTATTTTCATTAATCTCTACTTAAGACAAAATTAAACAAATGATAATATTATTTATAGAAAATAAATTGCAAAGTTGTTAAAATCTTATTTGTACAGGTGGACACGAATCTAGAGTCCCCAAATGATATTGTCCCTGAAGGTGTTGCTGGTGTTGGGGATATATATAATGTAGCTCCATACTCTTCCATTCTTCTTCATGCAAAGCCATAATTAAGGTTAAGGTAAAGTCAACTGTATCTCAAGTTGTAATTGTGGTCAATGTTGTAGATTTATGCTAATAAATGTATCCAGATGTGACTAATTTATGATCATATTTCAGTTGTTTGTGTGGTTTTTGTTTTGTTTCAATGACACTTTTTTTGGTACATGTGTTTTAATTGAGCATTTTATAAATATGATGGCATGCTTATGCTTTGTCAATTTCCTGATCTACTATATGTGCATCTAGCAATTGAAAGTGGGCGGGACTCGGGAGCTGTTAAATATAAAAGATATTATTTTGATATAACAATACCCAGCTCTTTCAAATGCGGGAAATGAATGTAACATTTAACCTTTATCTGGGAGTAGAAATACTGCTTTTTGGAAGACTTCCAACAACCATGGCCGAATAAAATGAAAAGTATATGAAGATAAGACATGTAAAACATATAAAGTATTTGTAAAACATGTGAAGCATGTATTCATACATGACGTATGGAGCAAGTAAAACATGAATGACATGTGAAATTTGTTAACATTATAGAATAATATTGAATTACTAATTTCATTATAAGAAAATGAGATGGAAAAAGAAAAATAAATAAATAAAATTATTGAATTGCAGATAACTCATGGTGTCATCGTAATTTCATTAATGAGAAATGCACAAACCAATTTGGTATCATCTAAATTCATGCCTACTATTATATGTGTATTATTTTATTATACAACGTTTAAATATAATAAATTATCAATTTTTTCTGAAGTAATTGGAAAACTTTTAGGGGCAGGGGCCACTCAGCCCACCCATGCTATCCCCATTGATTAGAGTTCATTATCTTCTTAGTCAGTAATGTTTCCGAGTTATCTCTTACACATTTTAGTGTATTTAAATACTAGCCTATAACCCGTGATGAATCACGGGTGGCTTATAAAATTTTTCAAGCAATTCAAATTCGCAAACAAATATTATTTGTCAAACAATGCAGGAAATTAAAGTTAATAAAATATAATTATCAACATTGTTAAAGAAAATTTGACTTAGTACATTCTTCAAGCATTTGCAAACGAAAATTCATGTTACCGAGAAGTGGTTTTGCTTGCAACCACCTACAAAACATTTTACAATAAGATTTTAGAAAAGTTAATACGGGTTAAAATGGAATAGTGGTTGATGTGCATTTTCAAGCCTCAGTTGTCATCCTATTGTTGCAGTAGATTTGTACAGAGAACATTTGGTAAGTGTAAAAAATGTCATCCCAAGATGACCCATTTAGAAGTAAAAGGATGATACTATTTTAATAAATTAAATGTTCTAAATTCAAATACCATGCTTCAACAATTTGTGATGGTGCTAAGTCTGGTGCTAAACGGTTATTGCATCCTAAAGCCACATCTACATAAAGAGCATCTTAAACACCATCACATGAGATTATAAGTCTCTCACCAGCACAGGATACCTGCAGTAGTTAAATTAATGATTTATAGAAATATTAATACTACAGGCTTTATAAGATATAAATCATTTAATAAGCTATATAGTCAATCATATATGTTAATTAACAGGATTAACTAACTAACATTTATTTGCTTAACATAAGGAACATGAACGATGAATTCCCCAACATCTCAATCTCCAAACAAAAAAAATATAAGAAAAAAAAAAAGAATAACAAAACAAAGTTCAAATCGAAGGATAAAACCTAAAAGAATCAAATGACAGTATCTTAAAAATCAAAAAACTAACCTGAGATCAAAATGTCACCTGTAACATCAATTTTTTTCTAAATCAAATTTAATGATATAGAACATATACTCAGTTCAACATGAAAACAATGATATCAAATTCAATGATTTAAAATATGAAGCAGATATAGAATATACAGGTGAATTACAGGTGTTATAATTATCCCGAAACTGATACATAATCATAATTACTATTTTCCTCTTCTCAATTCAAACGCTATAATTATACAGAAGCATGAGCTTAACCATTGAAGACAATGGGTAATTAGGCTGTAAGAACTTCTACTCCAATTTTAGTTACGTACATGGTAATTCAAAATTAGTCAATTCAACCCGTTACAGAACCCTCCCATTTCAGTACCAAAAAATCTGGATAATTAAAAATAATGAATTACCTAGAGAGTACGTTCGAATTGAGCCCTAATGTTTGCCATCTCCAATAACAGCAGTGAAACCACATTCTAACACGCGATACACCTACATCAAAAACTATCATTTAGTATAATATTAAATTAATTAATTATTTAATATATTGCTCAAATTAAATTACCTATATTTATCATAGGTTCAGTAGTGAAGATTTATCCAGCTTTCATCACACCAGCTGAATTATTTCCTTTATTTCAAATTAAGCCCAACATGCCAAATAAGAAAAACCGGGTACACCTAAGTGATATATCATATAACATGCTTCCTCCCATGTCCATTCACAAGTGACTTTTGGTGGCAATAGTGACTTGGCATGTAACACCCGTATTTTTATAACATCGTTTAAATCATTTAAAATACAATTTCCCGACATTTGACACATTGTCCAAAATACAGTTTATCAAAAACTTTAAACCTTTATCAGAGTTTACAAAAATACGGTGTCACCAAGTATATCAAAACCATAGGCAAACGGGATCTACCTATGAGTTCCCGAACTAAGCATCTCTAGGCCACTTCTAGTGCAACCTTCTATCACTTCAAACCTGTACCTGAGTACATAGCCACAAAACAAACGTAGTACGTGAGACAAAATAGTCTCGTGAGATACATGGGTTTTAGACCCCAATAATAGACATTTCATAAATATGTAAACATATATATAAACTACATAAATACCGTCTAGTCACCCTTTTGTGACTCTAACTACTTTGCTTTCCTAGCAAAGATATCTAGTACCTAAACGTATAGGTGCCAGAAGCCCAATCATATCTAGTACATAAACATATATGTACCAGAAGCCCAATCATGTCTAATACATAAACATATATGTATTAGAACCTAACATACCTAGTACCAAACATATGCGTACTAGAAGCACCCGTGTGCTTAGTGTATAAACATATATACACTCGGTGTATAAACATATATACCACCGTCCAATCAACATATCTAATACATAAACATATATGTATTAGAACCTAACATACCTAGTACCAAACATATGCGTACTAGAAGCACCCGTGTGCTTAGTGTATAAACATATATACACTCGGTGTATAAACATATATACCACCGTCCAGTGACCAGGGGTCCCCCGCGTCACCACCATCTTTCTCTTACCATAACCTAACAGTTATGACAGTCAAAGCCTTCGGCTATCACATCCAACATCAAACAAGTTAGTCATCTAATGCTAACGACATATAATTGGTCCACCACAGTGTGAACGTACCTGTATGGTCCCATGGACCCGATCATAAGCAACCACAGTTACTTCTACATCTATGAACCCTATGAGGTCCATACTTACTTTATACATAAGATACATTTCTTATTATTCGATTACATAATACTTTTATCTCTCCCTTGACTATAATAGACAATTATTACTAGTCACATCATATTCTTTCTCATATATATTCGTTCTTTACTCTTATTAGTATATCTTACCAATAGGTACTCATTACTACAAAATTATTCCCAATTGCTTTACTAATACATATTTATTAATAAAGGCTCCGTATACATTCTTTTAATCACTTACTACATATTTATTGTTCATTAATATAGATTCCATAATTACTTGGATCTATCATAATTTACTTCAAATTCATCAATCATACTAGACACATTCTAGTATCACATTCTACATACTCTCACACATTTTCAATTACTATCTTTATCAAATATTTGTTAATAAAGACCGATACAATATCATATGTACTTTCAAGACTATTTGCTATGTACCCAGTTTAAAAGTCTCATGTACTCACCTTAGCAAATAAGTGCTCCAACCGTATTCTTCACGTCAGTTTCCTTGCCTCACAATTCGGTCAACTTCCAAGACCTCACCAAATGCCTAATACAATAATCACAAGATTATCAACATCACATTCTACTACCAGTGTGTCCATCTATCTCTAGATAACACTTATTAACACATTTCCCCCAATTATGGTGATTTACCAAACCCTAGGTTAAACCAAATCCTTAAGATTCTTACAAATCATAATCATACCCTTGTTTCCTTTAATAACATACCATCTATCAGGTGTATACATCATCAACATCACCATATCCCGAAACCCATGAACTTAGGGTTTCAAACTCATACATCAAAATACATGGATCTAAAGCTACAAATATCAAGGAGTGAAGAGATACCTTTAATCTTCAACCAGGAGCGAAATCTATCAAAGATTTGAGAAGAAATCAACCAAAATCTGTACTTGAGCTCCAAAATCGCCAAAGGGAAGAACTAGGGTTTGAAGATAGCACAAATGGCTGAAAACCCGATTTTAATGTCTGTCGAACAGACTTCGCGTCGCGAACAAGAACTTCGCGTCGCGAACTATGCGTTTCTTCCACTTCGCGTTCGTTAACCAAATCGTGAACTACATCGCGTCCACCGGTCTCTTTCCCTGTCATGACTTCCCGATCGGGAAGTCCTACTTCGCGGCGCGAACTCGGTGTACAGCCAGGGCTGCACTTTTTCGTCCTTGTCTCGACCCGGTTTCGCCCATAACTTTCTCGTACGGTGTCCCAACGACACGAAACCAATTCCTACGTTCTTTAAACGATTTATCCTTATTTATCATAATTTTTATAAATTTATTTATTACCAAATTTCGGGTCGTTACAACTATCCACCCCTTAAAAGGATTCCGTCCTCGGAATCACTAAAATTTCCACCTATATACACCCGAGCATTACGCTCTCATTTCCTTGTGGTCGTCACCAATAACATTTCTTATTCCGTTCCCCGTTACCATTATGCTTCACAACATCTACTCAATTTTATCGAGCCCGAACGGTTAGAACTCAATTTAAAACCCACAATACTTAAACGGGTCAAAATTTCACAATTTGACCAAGCCGATATATCCCGACATTGGTATATCCCCACATTGTTTACCCTTTGACTTAAGCACAAAGTCAACTAAACCTTAACATTTTCCCTTCCCGTTAAAGGTTTCATAAATCCTCCTTTCCTTTACAATTTACTTTTAATTTATGGTCCAACTACAGTCTTACACTTGATTCCCAATTTCAACATCGAAATCACCCAAACGGGTCAAGTCGTATAAACTGACTACAATTCAGTCAACCATCTCATCAACTTTTTCACAAACACATAATCGACACATTATGCTATCAATATTCATTAGTAAATCAAAACGAGAATCAAAGTTCATCTTAGACCAATTCAACCAATCACGGGTTGACTAACGTTGACTTTTACATAAAGTCAACCATAAGTTTTCCAAACTAGCAATTTCCGTACACGCGGCGTATCATTACCAACCCATCACTCTCAGTTCTACCCATTATTACTTTCTCAACAATCGTCCCTGTTAATTCAAGGGTCACAATAACATTTACCGTTTCTTGACCTTCACTTGGTCACTCATACTACCACTTAGTATTCTTTCAACCATCTTTGTATCACATTGATCAACTTAAATTATCGGTACTAGGCCCGCTACCGTAATACATCCCACACCTTTATACGGTGTACTCAGTCTGGGTTACCACATGGTAATTTGCTCACTAGGAGTTTCTCTTCCCTTCTATTCTATAAATCGTAGGCATCCCCTACCTTTACATGACCTAAATGCAACCCGCATTTCAAGCCAAATTCTCATTTATCATAACATAATAGTAATAATCATTAACCACATGGTTCTACATTCATCATATAAACACATAAACATATATACACATATAGACATACACACGTATATCACACCAATTCCATCTAACTACCTCCATTGTGCACATATACAAACATATGCATATGTCACCAATACCATCATTACATCTCTATTGTGCACATATACAAACATATATATATATCGCACCAATATCAAATAAACATCATCATCATGCACATATACTAACATATGTATATGTCACGCCAATATCATACAAACATCATCAAATCATTCATCGTGCATTCTAGCACCTCTCCCACGAGACGCCTCATTGTTTTCCTTCCCATTCGTATGTCTCCCATATGACATATTACTTAGCACAATTCATATGACATAATATTATCTTTCCACAATTATATGCTTTCCAAGGTCATCATATGATGCACATGCATCGTACCCCGCGGGTAACTAATAACATTCTCTATTCGTTATTTACCATTCCACTTACACATTAACCATCATTAATCGGTTCATCTCTTTATTACCATATTTCCACATCTTTTGTCGCTACCGAAGTAACTATCACTCAATTCTATTAACCATAATTTCACCGGTCATCCCGGTCATCTTTGAGTCAACCAACCGACTCCGGTCTATGATTCTAAAAAAAAAAATACGAATTCATTCAACCCGGAAGATTATTCCCACGATGACTATTCACGTCATACAACTCATCTACTATTTCCCGTAAACACCAAATTGGGCAACAATCAAACAATATGGCTATACTCACACAACAAACTGGCTTGGTGCATAATCATCCAATCCATCTCAATGGTCCTACCAAATGCCACTACTCTCATCGACAATTATTCAACCTTGCTAATTCAAATCTTTCAAGTAAACAAATTAACAATAAAATTCATAACATTCAAAATATGTTTTTAACCAAAGCATTCGGAAGGATTACAATAATACCCAAAACTAAAATCTTAGGGAAACAAATGGCACACCGGCCTAATTATCCAATGCTACAATTACGGGCCGCTTAATCCTTAGCTCCCGAACCTGACGCCCCATCGCGCGCCTCCTCCCGTGCGAGTAGGAAGGATCGTCCTCTCACCTTTGCCGGCTCCGCCTTCTTTTGAGCCGCTGACACAAGCGTTCCGGTTTTCTTCTTCGGGCACATGTGGCTATAATGCCCTTTCTCATGGCACGAGTAACATTCAACCTCGGCCATTGGTTTGGATCTACAATCTCGGGCCAAGTGTCCCGTCTTTCCACAATCATGGCAAATTTTTGGTTCCCCACGGCATTCGCCGGTATGATTCTTCCCACACCTCTTGCACGAGGCTACACTTCCTTGCCTAGAGAAGTTCGACGTGAACTTTCCCTTCTTAACCGTACCCGATCCACTCTCGGCATTCCTCTTATCACCCACATACGCCCTCTCGGCAACTTTTGCCACGTTCACCTCTTCCACACCTCGGGCGGCACTAATGGCCTCATCTAGCGTGACCGCTCTCTTTACCTCCAACTGATAATCCCAAGGTAGCCCACTAGCATACCTAACTACCCTCAACCTCTCCTCGGAGTAGGTCTTAGCAACAAACGGAAGTAATCCCGTGAATTCCCTCGTGTACTCCTCGATCGACATCTCACCCTTCCTTAGGGTCACAAACTTCTCATGCATTTTCTCCAAATCCCGGTCGGGACAAAATTTCTTCCTCAACCTCACGGTAAACTCATCCCATGACATTCTCTCTATCACCTCCCTCCCGAGGGTCTCATAAACTATGTCCCACCAGACCATAGCATCCTCTTTTAGCAATTGAGATGCATACAACACCATATCGGTTTTCTTGCACTTGCTACTTCCGATGACCCGCTCGGTCTCTCGGATCCACCTCATAGTTACCTTCGGGTCCGAACTACCCGTATATATGTTTGGCTTACAAGCCATGAATGTCTTAAAAGAACAACCATAATTTTCATCGGGCCTCGCCCTTGCATCACTACAACCACCTGTGGAGGATTTCTCCACTCGAGTGCCACCACCCCTGGTTTTCTCATCCGATCTAGCCTCGGATACACGATCTCCATCCGACCTCTCACGGTCCCCAATTATGCGGTGCACCTCATCGGCCACCACTCCCTTGAGTTGATCAATAATAGTTTGGAGGTCCGCC
This sequence comes from Calendula officinalis, assembly GCA_963853835.1. Taxonomy (NCBI): domain Eukaryota; kingdom Viridiplantae; phylum Streptophyta; class Magnoliopsida; order Asterales; family Asteraceae; genus Calendula; species Calendula officinalis. Next base: position 29,437,511 of record OY970830.1, on the reverse strand, counting down.
ATGGTCACCGGAGTTCTATTAGCTCCGACCTCCGATTCACCCACCTGGCGCATCGACGGTTGACTTTTCTGTTCAACCCCAGCCTCAACATGAGGTGTATCCTCCTCCCGGCCCTCCGGGGCTTTCCCACTTCTTCGAGTGTTAACCATTTCTTTCGATCTTGACTATACGAAAGACATTAAACAATTAGTACCTCGTGTACTTGTCATGAGTCTCATAACACTGATTATCCATAATCACATCACTTTCATAGGTCCCCTAGGTTCAACCCTAAACTTAACATAAAGTCTCAAGGTCAACCTAATGATCTCAAGGAATCTTACATTCCTAATGCTACAGTCTAAGACTAGGATGGACATCCAACCTAATTCACTTAAACTATAGCTCTGATACCAAGTTGTAACACCCGTATTTTTATAACATCGTTTAAATCATTTAAAATACAATTTCCCGACATTTGACACATTGTCCAAAATACAGTTTATCAAAAACTTTAAACCTTTATCAGAGTTTACAAAAATACGGTGTCACCAAGTATATCAAAACCATAGGCAAACGGGATCTACCTATGAGTTCCCGAACTAAGCATCTCTAGGCCACTTCTAGTGCAACCTTCTATCACTTCAAACCTGTACCTGAGTACATAGCCACAAAACAAACGTAGTACGTGAGACAAAATAGTCTCGTGAGATACATGGGTTTTAGACCCCAATAATAGACATTTCATAAATATGTAAACATATATATAAACTACATAAATACCGTCTAGTCACCCTTTTGTGACTCTAACTACTTTGCTTTCCTAGCAAAGATATCTAGTACCTAAACGTATAGGTGCCAGAAGCCCAATCATATCTAGTACATAAACATATATGTACCAGAAGCCCAATCATGTCTAATACATAAACATATATGTATTAGAACCTAACATACCTAGTACCAAACATATGCGTACTAGAAGCACCCGTGTGCTTAGTGTATAAACATATATACACTCGGTGTATAAACATATATACCACCGTCCAATCAACATATCTAATACATAAACATATATGTATTAGAACCTAACATACCTAGTACCAAACATATGCGTACTAGAAGCACCCGTGTGCTTAGTGTATAAACATATATACACTCGGTGTATAAACATATATACCACCGTCCAGTGACCAGGGGTCCCCCGCGTCACCACCATCTTTCTCTTACCATAACCTAACAGTTATGACAGTCAAAGCCTTCGGCTATCACATCCAACATCAAACAAGTTAGTCATCTAATGCTAACGACATATAATTGGTCCACCACAGTGTGAACGTACCTGTATGGTCCCATGGACCCGATCATAAGCAACCACAGTTACTTCTACATCTATGAACCCTATGAGGTCCATACTTACTTTATACATAAGATACATTTCTTATTATTCGATTACATAATACTTTTATCTCTCCCTTGACTATAATAGACAATTATTACTAGTCACATCATATTCTTTCTCATATATATTCGTTCTTTACTCTTATTAGTATATCTTACCAATAGGTACTCATTACTACAAAATTATTCCCAATTGCTTTACTAATACATATTTATTAATAAAGGCTCCGTATACATTCTTTTAATCACTTACTACATATTTATTGTTCATTAATATAGATTCCATAATTACTTGGATCTATCATAATTTACTTCAAATTCATCAATCATACTAGACACATTCTAGTATCACATTCTACATACTCTCACACATTTTCAATTACTATCTTTATCAAATATTTGTTAATAAAGACCGATACAATATCATATGTACTTTCAAGACTATTTGCTATGTACCCAGTTTAAAAGTCTCATGTACTCACCTTAGCAAATAAGTGCTCCAACCGTATTCTTCACGTCAGTTTTCTTTGCCTCACAATTCGGTCAACTTCCAAGACCTCACCAAATGCCTAATACAATAATCACAAGATTATCAACATCACATTCTACTACCAGTGTGTCCATCTATCTCTAGATAACACTTATTAACACATTTCCCCCAATTATGGTGATTTACCAAACCCTAGGTTAAACCAAATCCTTAAGATTCTTACAAATCATAATCATACCCTTGTTTCCTTTAATAACATACCATCTATCAGGTGTATACATCATCAACATCACCATATCCCGAAACCCATGAACTTAGGGTTTCAAACTCATACATCAAAATACATGGATCTAAAGCTACAAATATCAAGGAGTGAAGAGATACCTTTAATCTTCAACCAGGAGCGAAATCTATCAAAGATTTGAGAAGAAATCAACCAAAATCTGTACTTGAGCTCCAAAATCGCCAAAGGGAAGAACTAGGGTTTGAAGATAGCACAAATGGCTGAAAACCCGATTTTAATGTCTGTCGAACAGACTTCGCGTCGCGAACAAGAACTTCGCGTCGCGAACTATGCGTTTCTTCCACTTCGCGTTCGTTAACCAAATCGTGAACTACATCGCGTCCACCGGTCTCTTTCCCTGTCATGACTTCCCGATCGGGAAGTCCTACTTCGCGGCGCGAACTCGGTGTACAGCCAGGGCTGCACTTTTTCGTCCTTGTCTCGACCCGGTTTCGCCCATAACTTTCTCGTACGGTGTCCCAACGACACGAAACCAATTCCTACGTTCTTTAAACGATTTATCCTTATTTATCATAATTTTTATAAATTTATTTATTACCAAATTTCGGGTCGTTACATGGCATTTAAGTGCCAAGTGGAGCCCAATTCATCACCAATGGGTCTGCTTGATTGTAACCCAAATGCAGATTAACCGCCACAATAGCACACTGCCCATTGAAAAACTCATGTGTGGGTAACATACCCTTTTGGGTTTGACCAAACAATTGACCTTTTTCAACACATTCAGAAAGAACAATTCAATAAACTCATGGTCAGTCTAGCTGGTCTGAGGCACTGGGTTTATACCCATGTGGGCTGCAGGTCGTGAGTTCGAATCCCTTTGGGAGCGTTGCATTAGCGTAATTTAACTCATACCTCATACGGGCACATATGGGGAATTTTCCTTGGGAATCCCTTTGGGGGCTGGGTTTTCCCGCTTATGCGGAGCTCGAACTCGGGGTGCTCGCTGAAAAATTGCGAGTAGGCTTCCGTTATTTCATTTGCCGTTTCCAAAAAAAAAAAAAAAAAAATAGTTGAAATAAAGAGGGCCAAATATAAAATTTAGCTGAAATAAAATGTGTCAAATAAAAAATATTAGCAGAAAGAAAACGGGTCAAAAATAATAATTCCCTTTACTGCGATATCAAGATACATACTTATGTTTTAACATGGAGGGCTGCACATGCAATTCATCTATTTATCAGTCTCAAAGTCAACCATCTATTTATCCCAGTCAATGAAGTTTTCATACAAACTTTTAACCAGATCTAGTGACACCTGCCAAAGAAGAATAAAATTAAGATTTTTTTTATCAATTCGTCTTCAGAACAAAAGAAAAGTTAATATATATAAATAAATTTATAGATATGGGTATCATGATGGAGTAAAGAGGCTCAAATCTCAAAGGAATGGTTAGTAGTTCATACCATGGGCCCTTATATGGATATAAAACATACAATGCAGCAATGCTGCATTAAAAGATCATAAAATTAAAATTGATTTTAATTTCTGAAACAAAGAATTCTTGCTTCTTAATCCTTCCATATATTCCCATATATACCTAAAACAAATACAACTACAATTTGAGAAATGAATATAGCTCCAGTGAATTTGTTGGTCATTGCACCACTTGCAGTATGTTATGGTTATGCACCACTCTACTAATTTCCCTCAAATTCTTCTTTTGCTCTATAAAATTATGCAAATTAACTCTTAGGTAAAAAAACACTAAACAAGATTGAGCCCATCTCGTGAAGAATTGGTTGGATAATGGATCAAAATGGGTAATCTTTTCAAGTTGCCCAAATAAATTTCACAAATGACTATATGTAATTACAAAAAAAGTAGCTGCAAAATAAATATAAAATAAGGAGCAGGTAGCATAATAGAACTTGCAACTTTTCTCTATATATAATTATTTAAGTTTTGTTATAATATTGAAATAACAAAACTAAACCCAACACTCGTCATTAACCAGATTCAAATAGACCATTTATGAAAATGGTGCAGGTTTCTGACGTCAAGAAAAGTTATTTCTTTGAAGAGAAGTGGCACATAACGTTGTCTTCACGGAATAAAGTGTTGTATAAAAATTTATGAGTAAAAATCATAAATTATGTGTATAACCGAGATACGAAGAAAAAAAATCCACCAATTATGAGTATGATCACTTCTAAGTTCTAACAAAATAATACTTACATTGACGCTGATAACCGAGATTCGAAGAACAGATCTTTGACTCAGAGTTGAAATCCGAATATTCAGTCAAATCACCAGCACAACAATTCGTGATTTATGATATATACAAATTCTAAAAATAATCAACACAATTCAAAGAAAGAATTATGGATTTAGGATAATCGTATAAGATGAAGCGTAACTCTAGGGTTTGTAAAACGTTGTCCGTAAGATTAAAATGTTGAAATGAGACAGTGAGTTGCTGATGAAAACCACAAGCTAATTTAAATGTGGGGATTGAAAGATGAACCAAAATAAAACGGCTGAAATAAAGAGAGAAATGGCCGGAGAAGTTACAGCTTCAATTTCTCTTGAAAATTGAAGGCATGCGTTGAAGAATGAAGGGAGTGCTGAGCTGGAACTATTGACATGGCTCATGAAGGGTGTATTGCTAATGTGGACGTTATGTGGCATTTGACATGGCATTTAGTGCCGTGCCATGTGGCTTTAATATTTCAAAAAAAATCTCTTTTATTATATATAAAGATGTTAAGTCGAAACATGGATGCGGAGTGCACACACGTTAATGTGTTGACATATCAGGTTCAAAATGACATGGGTTCAAGGGGACCCAACCCCTGTGTGGGGTCCTAAGGGCAGCAGTCTAGACAAGAGTCTGAGCAGTAGTGCACGACATGCCATAAGACTATGGGGTATGGGTCTCACTACCACAGTACTTTTCTTTGCCACATCATATGTCACTTCAACAACCACACCACACCACACCATTTTATCCAGGAAATACTCACAATTCCAACCACACCATTTTAATTTTCATCTCATCATTTCCTTTCCATTTATTTTTAAAACATAAAATAACGATTTATTAAATTAAATTAATACAATTCAGATTTTTTATTAAAAAATATCAATTCATACACTGCAAGGCTTTGTGTTGGTATTAATGGGAAAAAAGCCCGAAACAAAAACCCAAAAGGCTAACTCTGTTTTAGAGGCCCAAACAAAACATTAAAAAACCTTAGAAGTCATCTTCAACATCTATCTTCACTTCCGGCCAAAGAAGAAAACGCAGGGTTTTTTTCTGTACATTTCGTTTTCGTCTTCTATGCCTTCTCCCAAGTCTCAACGGTCAGATCCTCTTGACCATCTCGCCCAACACCCTGTTATGGCTCGTGGCCGTAGCCATGCAACCTCCCCCTCTCTTCCCCCCCCCCCCCCCCCCCCCCCACAAACGGCGTAATGGGGGTGGTGTTTCAATCTTGAGCACGGCGTGGCACCATTGTCAGATCAGCCACCACATCACAACTTTTGACCCATTCCGACTAGCCTAAGCGGGAGGCACCATTGTCAGATCAGCCACCACACCACAACTTTTGACCCATTCCGACTAGCCTAAGCGGGAGGCAGAAGGCAGTGCCCTTGTGGTGCTCACCTTTGTACTCCAACTTCAACTTGACTACATGCTTTAAGTTATATCTTTTTTTTCTTTTTCTTTTTAAGTTCATCTTCTAATGGTCGGGTTATGATACGATCAATGCTTGGTCAAGTTCAACGTGTACATATGTTCAGCTGGCAGAGCTTAGTGTGTCAAGTGTCAACTCATTCATGTCCCACCAAAATTATAAGTTAACCAATGTAACTTCTAGTAACCATTTATACTTTTTGAGAAATCTATATGAATATGACATATGTACAGACATATATTTTTATTTTTTTTAACGGTAACCTAATCTACTTATAAATATCACATATATCCATTATGAGATTTGAACCTCCAACCTTATGGATAAGGGGCAAACATCTTAAAAACTAGGCTAATGACCCTTTGGTAAATACAGACATATTAACACTACGAAATTCTCTAGTACTTGATTAAACTGCCAATGAAGTACGTTCTTTAGGCATGAGTTAAACTGCCAATATTTTGTTTTCTTAAAAGGTATTACTATATATTTTCATCAATAGTAATTACTTAGTATAAAATATTAGTTAGTGATAGATCTTCTCAGTTTTTTAGTTTTGTTGCAGTAACTTAAATACTTTTTTAATTATACACTAAACTGATAGTTGCATTTTTTTCTGTACAAGTTATGATATGTTGGGTGATAATACACACATAATTTATAAACATTCTATATACTAGTAATAATTAATGTGTTCATTTTGTCAATTCAATGGTTTTTGGCTCTTAACTAAATAATATATTTAGAACAAGAAAAATGTTAATAACATATGCACTAATTACATATAATAACTTTTAGAAATCTTCTTCCACTTATGAATATACAAATTAATAATACGTATATTATTCCTGCATTTTTAGAAATCTTCTTCCATTTATGAATATACAAATTAATAATACATATAATAATTTCTTAATACAATCCAAAAAAATATTATTAGCAAAATCTTTACAATAATGTTTTTTTTTTTTTTTTTTTTTTGATTAGAAGTAAATTTAATACTAGTAGTAATTGTTGAATTAACTTGGATGAATAAAAAACTGAAGAAAGCACTCATAAAGGAAAATAATTAAAAATGGGCTAACATATGCTCTGTGTTTTCCTTTTGAAGCCACCATAATAATTTAAAAGAAAATGATAATGACAGTCCTTAGGATTGTCATTAAGACATCAAGACACACATCAAAAACTTGTACAATAATCAATAATCGTCCCCTGCATTTTAGGAATCAACTCAAACTACTGAAAGTACAAACGATTTATACACGTAACCACCTTTTAATAACAGCCCTAAGGCTGTCATTAATAAAACCCTAATTTAAATAAGGGTTTTGATAATGACAGCCCTTAGGGCTGTCACTAAGTGCATAAAATGTTGTACAATGGGGTGGTTCCTGAAATTCAGGAGTCGATTGGAGATTAAAATACAAGTATTTAATGCATGTCTTATGGCTGTCATTATCAAAATCCTTTAAATAATTAGCCCTACAACTGTACAATGTGCCCCATTACGGTAACCTGGAATCTAACATTAATTCATTATTTTTATAATTTTTTAGTTAAATAAACAACATTATATGTTTTGTTAAGGGATTAACTCTTTTGACAGAGCACTCTACCATTTGAACAGATCTATAGGTCTATGTTTATTAACTGTCATAATAATTAAGTTGTTATCTCTCTCCTCTCTCATCATCTCTCATCTCCACCCTTTTCTTTTCTTTACGCCTCTCTCTTCCCTCCCTCTTCTCCATCTATCTTTCCTCTCTTCTTTCTCTCTCCTTTGACTCTCTTCTCTCTCTTGCCGGAAAACCTAAACAACACCAACCCAACCGGCGTTCACCACCTCCACCAACTCAGCCAACGTTCACCACCGCCACCGTGGATTCCACCGCCGCTCACCCCACCAACTCATCTTCCGCTCACACCAGGAACGTCGATCAGCTCCACCACTGCTCATCGCCTCCAACTCAGCCGCTTCTTAACACCACAACGCCGATCGCCGACCACACCGTCGACCACCTCGCAGCAAAGAAAGCCGACGCCACCTGCATCTATGGTGGTTTCTCTCTCTATTTCACCATCTATTTCACCACTTGTGTTATGTGTTTCTCTCTATATACGTGTTTCAAGAAAAAGTACATAATTTAAGTCTGTTAAATGAATATGGGAAATCTAAAAAGCATAAATCTGCATTATTGGGCTGTCAAAATATATAATAGGGTTGTCAAAATAGTAGGACCTTTGTTAATCGACGACCTTACGCAAATTCGGTGCTTTAATCTTACGGTCCAAGATAAACATTACTTGTAGGGCTCAGATTGTTTTCTCGTGGAAACGTGTAGGTCGAAATAACGCTGTTTCTTTTCACGCGGAAACATACAAAAATAACCGACTTACAGCCCTGTATATAAACCCTCGTCCTTTGTTCAACTTTTATCGTCCCCCACTTTCTGCATCTCAAAACACACATTCTCTCTCTCTAACTAAACATTACTTCAGTTTTTGATTGCTTCAAGCTTACAACAATGGCGTCTTCAGGATTTGTTATGGTTGCGCTATTTGCTTTGATCGCCGGATCTGCTCTGTCTCAGTCACCCACCGGATCTCCGACTGTATCGCCGACGGCTTCTCCCACCGCGTCACCTCCTGCCGCCGTTGTTGCTCCTCCGATGAGCGCTCCTACTTCCGCACCAACCGATGCTCCGATGTCATCTCCACCTGCTCCTCCTACCTCCATTGCTCCCGGTGGTTCTCCGGCGAATTCTCCGTCTATCTCAGCTGCTCCAACCGATTCTCCTACTTCATCACCACCGAGCTCCGCTACCTTGAACAGAGTTGCCGCCGGATCTATTGCCGTGGTTGCCTTAGCCGCTGCTTTGGTTCTGTAGAGATCTGATTTTCACGAGAGATTTTTCATGATTATTTTATCGCTTCTCCGGACTTCATTTATTCTTATGATACTTTTTACTGTTTTTTATTAATGTTATATTATTGATTTTAATTTTAATTTTAATTTTTAGGTTTAGGTTATTATTATTATTATTATTATTATTATTATTATTATTATTATTATTATTATTATTATTATATGTCTAGTTTACTTGATCTAGTGCCATAGGCTTGATGATTTTACTGATCATATGATGTTACTATTGATATATTTATGGATTCTTTTGTTTACATTGTCTTATTTTGTCCATTCTTGGATATAAATTCGGATATTCCCATCGAAGTTTCTCTAATTTTTTTTTCCTAATTTGCTGTTTACTGCAAATTTAGTTGACAAATTTATATGGATTTCTTAAACCGTCTTTAAAATACATAAAAAAAAATCATGTAATAATTTATATGGATTTTTTTAACCATTTAGAGCATCTCCAACGTAAATTCTGTAAAACTCACTCTATTTTTTATAATTGGTGGGTCCATTCACTCTAAACATAATCTCAACTCCAACTATAAACTCTATCAATCCCTCTAAAATTAGTGGGACCCATAGAAATCATATTTTTAATTAATTTATTTTACAATATAAAAGAAAATTAGTGAAGGTGGTGTGGGATCTATGAATAGAGGTATGAATAGAGGGGATATCTTCTCACTTCAAATATAAAGGGAGCTTTTCTTTCACTCTATATTTAGAGTGGGGGATAGAGGTGGGTTGGAGCAGAAAAAACTTCAAATACTTCATAGAGATAGAGAGATTGATAGAAGTGGGTTAGAGATGCTCTTATAGGGTTAAAAAATAAAAACATGCCTACAATAATCATAAAAAATCATTAACTTAAAAATAAAAATCATGAACTTAAAGATTACAATTATCATGTTCGAAGAATGAATATTGCTTTCCTATCTAACTACTAACTTATTTATAACTTGTTAAAAAAATAAAATAAAATAAAAATAATCGTTTACATTTTTTGTATTGATGCTAGTTTGAGCTCTATGATATAGCTGAAGTAGTGATTAATGCTTGCTAGCATTTTATCGCATATTTCCTTTCAATTTAGGGTTTTTTATGTTACATTTAGTTTATAGGTGATATATTTATACCAAATAATTTAATAATGTATTATAATTTATTGATATACTTACATAGAGTGTTTTAATATAAGTAAAGTGTGATAAGAGAAGTAATTATTGTGATATAAATATTAATTCTCTTATTTATAGATAGTGATTTTTATATCACATAATTTAACTTATATATTATAATATTTATTTTATGTGTTTATATAGTGTGTATTACTCGTAATACTTTGTGAAAGAAAAGTAAGTGGTGGGTTATATTTGTTTGTGAGGTGTCACTAAAATATAGTGGTTTACAGCTGTAGATGATATGGTCCATTTGCATATGTGCTCTTTCTTACAAATTACAATCCACAACCTTTTTTACTTTATTTGTTGATCATCCACGATGGTTAACGTCTTTAATGATTTACTTCATCAGTCTCTAAATAAAGTTCCCATTTCACCTTTAATTTTTATCCCTAAATAAAGTTCTCATTTCACAAGTTGATGGGGTCCACTAAATAAAATAATATAATTACCATGAACCCCACTACTAACTATCCACTAACAATCTTTCTCTCTCCAAATCAATTTATATTTTAATCAAATTTATTACCAATAACTCCACCACTAATTTTCTCCTTAAATATTGTGCCCAAGAGAAATGAGAACTTTATTTAGGGACGGAGGGAATATTATTTTGTCACATCATTTAATAACCTATTAATTAAAAAGATCTTCAATGGTTAACATTTTCAATTATAAATTACTAATTTACCTTTAACTATATCAAATATTATATAAATACGCCTCACTTATTTAATTTAACAATTCTTATAGCATTACAAAACTTAATATTTTTTGAAAATGTCTTTTACAAAACTATTATAATGCTAGACCTTAAAAATTATTGAAATATGATAAAGTTATAATTTATAATTATAGAAATAATAAATGATTCACATATAAATATATACATGGGTTTAAAATGTAAAATTGTTAAATATAAGGACTAAAATAATCAAACACTGAAAGATGTTCAAGTGAGTGGGGAAGATCAAGTGGTTGGAGTGACCTCTTAAAAAAGTCATTCATTCCACTGGTAAAAAAATCATTTTAGAGGTTATTCAAATAGTATCAACCTCTTTTTCAACCTCTCATTGAAGATGCTCTTATCCTTTTGGTTAGGTATAAATTCTATAGAGACATTGTATTGTTTTTATTAAACTTTAACTCATTTAATTTATTATATCTTTTCAAATCAAAGTATGAAATTAATAAAAATAATTAGTGGTTTTATATATCAAATATTTTATAAATAAGATAATAAAATAGAAAATTTTAATAAAAGATAATAGAATTATATTCCACGATAGGACTTATCTATCTACAACTATAATAAATCAAACCCTTTAGTGCCACGTGTCACTTTTCTAGCTCTTATAAACAGCCTCTTATTTTGATTTATAATTTAAGAAGAAAATTGTTTTTAATTTATTTCCCTGCGATTTCTAAGGAGTTAATTTCGATCAATATATAAAATTCCATCCATATATAAAAATTTAATGCAACCCAATAACCAGCTCCTTATTTCATATTTATTAAAAACTTTGTTTTTAATTTTTTCCAATTTCATCCATATATAAAAATTTAATCCAAATAATTTAAGTAGCCATTTGGTATTAATTTTTTTTCCCTAGGAATTAAATAATATACAAATTACCTTGACGGGTTCGGATCCGGTGAGGACTCAAAAACTGGTGAGTACTGCGAGAACTCCAAAAAAAACTCTAAAAATGATCCAAAACAAACCTTTTTCAAAAAAATTTCTTTTTTAAACATAAAAATCGCAGCGTATATGATCCAGAAAAATAAAAAAATTCAAAAATGATCCAAAAAAAAATATGGACCATAATAATGATCCACAAAAAAATATGGATCATTATTATGATCCACAAAAAAAAGTGGATCATAATTTTTTTTTTCAATTTTTTTTTTGTCAAATGTAGTAATATTCATGGGGAGTTATGTATTTTTTCGGAATTTTTTGAAAATTTTTTGAGCTGTCCTCACCGTTTTTTAAGTACTCACCGGATCCCACTTCTTACCTTGACTTACCTTTTTGGTAAATGTATATCCGGTTTATTATTTAAAATACATAGCATGTTAAAAAGAATAAATAATAAACCCGCTATAATGACTTTATCTCTACCAAAAATAGTTTCAAACTATTATTCCTGATTTTAATACCATAACAATGTTAACAACAAACAATTTGTCTATTCCGGAAGTTGTATGACAAAGTACATGGCAATATTAATCAGATAGTATTTTGTATCGTCAACAACGTAGATTCAATAATCCATGTATTACAAACTTTCATACGCTTATAATACAACTTTCTAATACCGTATCATATTATTTTATTTTTACGCTAACATATTTTATTTCCATTATAGATTTATCTCTTATGTATACCCAACTTCAAAAGTTGACGTTGTACGAGATAGAATCTATTCTAAACCTTAACAATTCTAGCCTGAAAATTTTTGCTCACATGTCATATCCTAATGACGATTTTTAGAATCTTCAAACAATCTTATGATTGCAGACGAGTTGTCTTATGATAAGATAACCTTGCATGATGAATTTCATCAATATTTTAATTCATTAACAGATCAACAACGAGGTATTTTTGATGATATTATGACATCTGTTAATTCTGATAACGGGCGTGTGTACTTTGTTTATGGTTACGACAGAACTCGTAAAACGTTCTTATGGAGAACTCTTTCATCCGCCCACAGGTCCAATGGACAAATTGTTTTAAACATGAGGTTGACAGTAGGAAGTGGTATAGTACCTCTGTATCAAAATAACTGATACATTTGAGATTTCACGATTTTTGAGGCAAAAGATTAAACTGTTAGTTAAGATATATTAAAGTAGATAGTTAGTGGATAATGGATCCTACTTCTTTTGAAAAAAGTGATATTAATGATGTTTAAAAGTAAAAATAAAGGCAAAAATCTAATTTCACTTTATTAAAGTAAATTGTTAGTGGAGATTGGGTCTCAATTTTTCACCAAATTAAGGAAACTTTTAGAAGTATATCATTTATTTTGTTCCACCCCTAAATGGAAAGTGTATCACTTATTTTACGGAGGTAGTAGCTGATATTGAAGAAACCACATCATTTGCAAATTCACTTTTGGATATTGGAGAAGGCAAAATTGGTGGACCAAACGATGGAAATGCAATTATTGATATTCATCATGATCTTCTAATTTCTAAATCAGCAGACCCGTTGAGTTCGTTGATTGATTTTTTTCATCCTTCCTTGCTCAAAAACATAAATACTCTTGGCTATTTTCAAGAAAGAGCAATACTTACACCTAAAAATGAAGTGGTTAGAGATATTAATGATCATTTTTTATCAATTTTCCCTGGAGAAGCCAAGGAATATTTAAGTTCAGATACCATTAGTCCTGAGGAGTTTTTGAATGAAGAATTTGATGAAATTTTATACTCACCAAATGTGCTTAATGGTATTAAAGTATGTGGATTGCCAATTCATCACTTAGTTTTGAAAGTTGGTGTTCTTGTCATGTTATTAAGAAACATTTACTAGAAAAATGGTTTATGCAATGGTACTAGACTTTAGATTCTTGCTATGGGTACCCGTGTTATAGAAGCATTTGTTATATCTGGAAATAATGTTGGATATCGTACTTTTATATATAGATTATCTTTGACGCCTTCTGACACCAATACTCCGTTTAAGTTTAAAAGACAACAATTTTCACTTTCTATTCGTTTTGCTATGACAATAAATAAAAGTCAAGGAGAATCATAGTCAAAAGTTGGCCTGTATATAAGAGAACCCGTTTTTTCACACGGTCAACTATATATAGCCTTATCCAGAGTAAGAAGCAGACAATGACTGAAGATTTTAATAGAAGATAAAGATGGAGATCTAACAAATAAAACATTAAACGTTGTATTTAAAGAAGTGTTTAGAATTTTAACTTAAATATTAATGAGATTGGCTAACTCGTGCCCTAAGGGCATAAGATTAGACCTAATTAATGAACATTAAAAATCAATCATAACCACAATTACACATTAATTAGTTCTTCTTTTTTTATTTCTTCCTAATTTACCCTTTCTTTAACTAATTAATTTAACAATATTAGATTTCCATGAAATAAGTCTAACAAATATTAGTACCAAAGAATTGATGAAACAAGCAATGCGTTGTAAGCTTTGTAGGTGTTTTGGTCACAATATTAGATTTCCATGTAAAAATCAATCATAACCACAATTACACATTAATTAATTCTTCTTTTTTTATTTCTTCCTAATTTACCCTTTCTTTAACTAATTAATTTAACAATATTAGATTTCCATGAAATAAGTCTAACAAATATTAGTACCAAAGAATTGATGAAACAAGCAATGCGTTGTAAGCTTTGTAGGTGTTTTGGTCACAATATTAGTACATGTTCAGAAAGAAAGACATTTGACGCTAACATACCTCTACACAAGTTTTTAGTAAGATAAAGAAAATTACTTCGGAGAACGAAGATTTAAATCCTATTTTTTACATGATATCACAGGATTAATAATATCATTGTTTACTTTATTGTGTATGGTTAATTTTAAAATAAAAACTTTATGTTGAATCTTTGGTATGCATCCTTTATCAGTTTGCTTATTCTTTAGAATGAAATTGAAATAATATCTAAATTATGTTTAATTTAGTTAGTTTATATTTTCATATTTGTTTCGGAGTCGAAAAAAAAAGTAAACCAAATATTTGGTTCAAGTTTTCTCCTTTATTCTCAATGTAAATTAATTTACTAAGTTATTAAAGAAAGGGTAAATTAAGAAGAGAGAAACAAGAAAAAGTAATTAATGTTTAATTGTGGTTACAATTGAGTTTTTAAATACATTAATTAAGTCTAATCTCATGCCCTTAGGGCATGAGTTAGAAAATCCTAATATTAAATACTTTCTTGAAATTTGTTGTTTAATTCTTTGTTTCCTTTTTGTTGTTATTAAATTTTTTTTTATCTAATATTAAATACATCAGCCCGTGAATTTTCACGGGTCAGAACCTAATTCCAATTATATACGCAGGGTCAAGATTGGCTATGAGAAACTATATTCCACAACCGAACTTATTCATGTAGGAAGGTTCGAACAGTTCAAAAATACATCTCATATTTAGATGTTACGTAATCTCTAAAAATCCGATAATATTTCCATTTACCAGTCAAACTATTAGGGTGTGTTTGGTATAGAGATTTGGGGGGTGAGAAATGGAATTAGCATCCAAATCCCATGTTTGGTTGCATTGAGAAAAGGAGAGGGTGAAGAATTGTCAATTCCTATTCTCTAGTTTTGTTTCTCCTTGAAAGCAAGGGAAAAGGTGGGAATTGAAAAGTAGGGAATTGAAAAAAGAAAGCGGAGACTTGAAAGCCCAACTTTATCACGTCGTCTTCTAAAACACATAGCCGCCCCACACCCCCACATTATCGTTCGTTCGTTTGTTGCAGGAGAAAACCTCCATTCTACATAGCTTCTCTCCAAGGTATTCTCTCTCTCTGTCTCCATCTCCGAAGAAATTCGTTACATTGAACAAAAATCGTATTTTGAAGTATGTGATTTATTAATTTTTGAAGTACTTGATTTATTAATTCGTTTCAGTGGAGTTTCCATATGCTTGATTTTGATCTTCAATGGAATTAGTTTTTTGAAGTAGGTGATTAATTAATTTTTGAAGAACTTGATTTTCACTCACGTCAAACATAACAGAAATCATATTTGTGATTTAGTTTATATAAATCAAGACTTGAATTTTAATATTATAAATCCTATTTGTGATTTAGTTTATAAATCAAGACTTGTTTTTTAACATACTTCCTGATTTGATTTATGTTATACGAATTTAGTAATTGAATTCATAATTAGTTCGTGATTTGTTAACTTGATTTTGATTTACGTTTTTTTATCAAACTGTTGAATATATTTAACATAACTTAATGACTGTTCATCTCGTCTCTCTTTGCTATATTGACAGTTGAACATATTTAACCTAATCTAATTGACCAATTCATCTAACTGTTAACCTAGCCTAATTGATCAATCTATCAAATTTGCAATCTTTTATAAGTTTTTTTGTGTTCCAATTTTGAAAGATATATGAAATAACAAATCTCTATAATATTTGTCATATGTTTTGTGGATTACAGAAAGCACAAATGAAGATGATAACCACAAATCATAGGGAAAATAGTTATTGCAATTCTGATTGTTGGTGAAGGTGAACTGTTCATCCTCGAGTTTGTTGGCATTGTCATAAACAAGTAAATCTTTTTCACAATATTAAGTTCCAATTTTTTGAATGCCTTCAATATCAATATTAAATTGACATTTTTGTGTGTTGCAGGAAGTCCTTGTCGTTGGAATTTGAAAACGTGTTTCAAGAACTGATTCAACGAAAATTAGAAGAAATGAAGTGTTTTTTGCAGAAGAAGTGAAGAACCATTAAAATGTCATGTCGAGTTCAGTTTCTTGATGTTTTTGTTATATTATAAATTGTAGTAAAGTTTTTGAATGTGATAGCAATTTGATTAAAAACTATAATTTTTGATGTTTTCATTGATTTTGTTAATGCAATTATTTTATTAATTTATCTATATTTTTGTATGTTTTGTGTTTTAATAATGGTTGTGAAAAATATGAATATGCATGTTATTGATAAATTTGGTACAATTCTCTATTGAATATTTTGTTGTACCAAACAAACATTTCTCTATTTAAGTCTCTGTGCTACCAAACAGAAGAGTCAATTCTCATTCTCCATACTAATTCTCTTTCACTGCAATTCCATTCTCTGCAACCATTTCTATGCAATTCCATTCTCTTTACCAAACGCACCCTTATAAGCGCTTGCGAGACTTGACATATGTTCACATTCAATGTTATAAAAACTCGATTGAACCCGGAAATGGGGAATTAGCAGGTCAGATGGAGCCAGTTAAATATATGATTATAGCATTCGGTCGAATTGGATGGTTGTACATAAAAACCTGGTTAAAACAGGTGATCGAACTGGAAAAAAAAGTTATTTTTCTAAATAAAATAGACATGGATTTTTTTAAATAAGTTTTTAAACTAAAAAATGATAAACTTAATTGAAAAACAGGTTTCAGAAAGTTTTCAATTTTTTATGGTATTTTTTGTACTTTTTTAGTTTTTTTGGTTTTTGTATATACCATTTATAAAAATACTGCATATAACACTAAATATTATTATTATTTGGTTCAATCGGTCAGCTAATCTGATTTGACTAGTACAACCATATTTAGAACATTGGTCGGTTCAATGCAAAAACCAATTTTTAGGGCATTGTTTACCGGATCGAATAGATCGATAAAATATACATTCAAGATTACTAATGAATTTATTATAATTTGCATAAGCAACATTAAAGCATAAGAGAAACTTCAAACAGTTGCAACATTATCACCTCAAGATTAACATTAATATTCTTCTTCTATGAATCTAATCCAATTGCCACATGTAGCATTGCGATTCAAAAGGTTAAGAAGGCTAAAAGCCTAAAACTCTAAAACCTAATAAAGAATAGAAGAAAAGAGAAATTAGCTTTTATCAATTGCCACGTAGAAGAGCATAACGTAAAAAACAATTGGTTTTAATCACGCGTTACCGCGGAAATTTTCATATATTATCAAAAAATATTTAGTGGTGTTCATACTATAACTAAAATAAAATATATGAATATGCTAAATTAATTTAAGTAAAATTATTAATTTCAGACAACTAAATAAAAGATAATTATGTGATTGTGTGAGATACATGACCAAAAATCATATAAGAAACACATAAGTGGTGTATCGCATGATAATATGAGTGATAAAGATAAAATTATCGTTAAAACTAAAAAAAAATAACTGAAAAGAATATTTTTTTGAAAAGTACAAAAATTGGCTATGTTTAAAAAGAAGAATTATCAACATTCAGCTGGTAATATATTTATAATATTAAAAAAGAAAATGATAATGATAGCCCTTAGGACTGTCAATAACAAGGCAAAATCAATATAAAAAGTTAAAAACCGCCACCTGAATTTTAGGAACACTACTCTATCAATGAATGTACAATCATTTTATAAATGTTAGAGACAGCCATAAGGACTGTCATTAACAAAACCGTATTAAAAAGTAAAATAAAACAGTTATAAAAAAATCAATAATATCATGTTATTAAAAGAAAAAAATGAAGAAAAAAAAAAAAATATTATGCAGTGTGATAGGAAAGTGACAAGTATTAATTTAGAAGGGTCAAAGTTGTAAAATAGGTTAATAAATAGAGGAAAGGAGGTCGTGTGTTAAGGTATCGAATTGTTACGTCTTTAGAATCGTTTTTGGCTCTTAGTTTTGGCTTTGATTGAGGGTTTTTCCCTGGACCAATCTTCCAATTTGTTGTCGATTAGGGTTTATCTTTGTTTAATTTCATTGTTCTACTATCTGGATTTCTTGATTGTGTTCTTTGCTTATGTCCGATTTGTGATTTCAATTCTACCCTGAACGCTGATTTGGATCAATTTCACGACCAGCTTGAGTACCAGACGCATCAATTTCACGCTGATTTAACTTGTTCTTATATTCACTTTCTCTATCAAATCAACTTTGAAGTCACGTTCTGCATCTCAATCTGAGGTCACGTTCTGCTTCTTCAATCGTAATTTCGATTTTGCCCTAGCTTTGCTGATTCGTTATTAACGTTCTCAAATCAACTTCGTCCTCAAATTTTAATTCAATCGATAATAATTGTATGCATCTCAATTGTTGATATAAACAATCTCTATGGAAACCCGTTCTATCCAAGCTCGATTGGAGTCTATCCAAGCTCGATTGGAGCACCACGAGTTCATGAAGAGATGGGAAGCAGATCGAACTGAAGAACGCGAGTTTCGTAAAATAATGATAGCGTGGATGAAAGAACAAGATCCACAATTCTTCTTCAAATCAGAGGAGAAATTACCTGAATTCTGTGGTTTCGATCCACAAGGATGGCTGCAAAAGGCGATTCTCTATTTCGAAATTAATGCAACTCCGGCAGATTTACGCATTCGATTAGCTCAGATGAGCATGACCGTCGTCGCAACCATTTGGTTTTCAATCGTGAAGGAATTTTACGATCCTTTGTCGTGGGATCAATTTCAATCTGAGTTATTGAAACGATTCAGCGGTGTTGATGTGCAAAATTCATATGAACAACTAGCTACTTTGAAACAAGGTACACAACCCGAGTCTATTAAGGAATCAGGTTTCAAATTGAAAGATCAAGGTACGAAAATTGTTTCTGGTATGGAAGTTATTTTTTATTCTGATAAGGTTGAATTGGGGGATATTTTCGATTCTGATGATGGTTCCGGTAGTGGTGTGGAGCATCAACATAGTAATGGTAGTGACGGTGTGAATATTATTGATTATGATGTGGTGGATAGTTTGGACAATTTTGTTATGGTTTCTGAGGATGTTGTGGTATACGCGGCATGAAATTCCAAATGATTTGGATGGAAAACAGATTTGATATGGGAGGGGCAATTGTATTCGATTCTAGTGATGAATGTAGTCATATTATTGAATCCGGTTACGTCGATTGAATTGGAGGATCTTAATCGATCTCTCACTATTATGCTTCAAACGTTGAACCTGAAGAATCATTTAACAATGGATTGTTTAGTGAGTTAGGTTTTCAGTGGTGCTCGATGAATGTCTTGAACCAAATTTGGTTAGACAATTGCTTTTGTCAATTTCATATGTTGTATGGGGTCGTAAGCCCCTCAGATTGTAATCAATGGTGATTAACACTCAAACCCCGAGATTACATAAACTTCTTGGCAACGTTTGTTATGACTACAAGCATCCCAGACCTCATAAACCACCGGATCCTGAAATCGGAGCAAGGTGTGGAAACTCGCTTTTTGAAAGTTAAGGCTTCTTCTACTGAATTGGATGTTTTCGTTTATTGAGATTGAGAATGAATCGGGTCTGTCCAATTTCATTCCAATTGTATGTTGCAAGCTGACTCCTCTTCAAACACAGTCATTTTCTTTATACACAACCAGTTTTATATACATATTTTAAAATAAAATAAAAAAGTAGGTAGCAAGATAAGTTGAAGCACATCGTTTAAGTTGATCAAATTACAAATATGAAAGGTCATACACCATGATTCCCAAGGTTTGACAACACAAAGACCAAGTATTGAAGCAACGTACTCAAGTCATGCAGTAACTTTGGGGGATATCAACATCAACACAATTTTTCTATGTAGAAAATAAACGACATATGACGTGGATATACATAATGGAAAGCAGTTCTAGATGGGGTCTGATGACATAACCTATAACCTATTTAGTTCAAGTCATGCATAAACTTGACTTTTAGTGGTAAATAGATTTTAGACTATACTCACTGATGCCTGAATAGCGTCTAAGACCGGTCCCAATAATAATAGAAACTGTCACCGTCAATTTTTATCACATCAGCACCACATCAGCAGAAACAATAACTGATACGAAACTTACATACCCATGTCAACAACACCCGTTCTCTTCACCAAATTTGGATCACACCATCTATTTTACTTTATTTTTAATTAATACAACACTATAATTAAAAACATAATACTCTAATTTAAAAACATTACAATACTCAAAAAAAAATTCAACAATAATTAAAAAATAATAATTAACGTTGACGGAAATTTGGCAAGAGTTGCGAAATGTGGTTCACTAGTGCATTGCGTAGTTTGTGATGCATCTCTTGATCCCATAGTTCTTTGTTGTGAAAAACACAGAGTTTATGTTGGTATTTATAGAGGTTTAAAAGGTTTAAAAAAATTAAAAAAATATATATTTTTAACGTTAATATTACCATTAGAAAAAAATATATAAAAAATTATTTTTATAATTGTTTTGGGCCCCACATTGTTCACCGAACCCTCTCTCCATCTCATCGTCAAATCGACGACAAAAACCGACGACTCCCAACCGGCTGGGCCGTGTCAACGGTGGGATGCCGTTGGTTGCCCACCTCCTCCTTCCGACGACTCCCGTTGGCAATGGTATAATTGATCAAGTTTCTCTTTTTTTTTTTTTTATCAAACATATTACCAAACACTGTAGTAGTGAACAAAACAACGATTAAACCTTAAAATTGATTTTATTAATATGTTACCACTAACTATGCATAATGTACAAGCAAACATAACTCATAACCATTGATCACTTGCACGACCAATTCGAAGGAAAAGAGAAAGGGGGTCGCGGTCATCAAATAGCACATAATGGGAAGATGTGGTCGTTGGAGGGATTGCGATCATCAAACAACAACCCATTACGTATAGTCTTAGTGACCTAGACTATATACACTGAAGGTGGTGAATACCTTGACATGTTATACATATGCAAAAGTGTATTTTGATTATGCAATAATGAGTTCTCTTTAGGCTGCTTGGTATGGGCACCCAACGTCGTGTCCGTGTCCGAGCTGGCCGGTTACCATGTCGTGGTGGTCCAGTAAACACCCCCTACCTGGATTCGTGAATGTGTGTAGGCTGTGGCCACGACCACGAAGAAGGTAGTTGGGATGGAAAAGAACAAATAAATGATGGGTTGACTTTGTAAAATTATTTATGGTAATATTGTAACGACCCGAATTTTGGTGAATAAATAAATTGTACAAAAATATGTTAAATAAGGATAAATCGTTTAACGAACGTAGGAATTGGTTTCGTGTCGATTGGAGTCCGTATGAGAAAGTTATGGACGAAACCGTGTTGAAACCTAAACCGAAAAGTGCAGCCCTGCTGCACAGGCAAGTTCGCGGCGCGAGCGAAACGCGAGGTTGAGCAGAGGGACCAGAGCTGGAACGCGAGTATCTCGCGTCGACTTCGCGTCGACTTCGCGGCGCGAGCCGGACGCGACCGAAACGCGAATTCTGGTAAAAAGCGGCAGCTAGCAGGCAGACCCGCGTCTTCTCGCGACGCGAGCTCGGCGCGAGCGGGGCGCGAGCTCTTCCGACCAGTGCATTAAATTGGATTTTTGGCCATAAATGCATCTCCATCAAACCCTAGTTTTCTCTCTTCAAGTGTGTGAGCGTTTTTGAGTGTAAAGCATCGTTTGGAGCTCAATCTTCATCAAATCTTGGCGAATCTTGCTCCTAAGTTGAAGATCTAAGGTAAATATTCATTCCTCTTGAGTTTTTAGCCATAGATTCAAGTAGGGAAAGCTTAAATCTCAAACCCTAGTTATGGAATCGTTCATGAATGGTTAAAGGGAAGTAATATAACTTAGATCTATGGTAGTTGGTCATGAAAAACGTGGTCATGCTATGAATACATGAAAATGTGGTGATTTATGATATTAGGGTTTGGTAATTTGGGGGAAATGGTGCTAGTAGTTAACTAGCCATGGATTATGTAGTTAGTATAGATGAATAATGCAAACCAATGTATTGGTTTTGATATAGATTGTCGGTTGGAGGATTTGGGGCATTCAAATCTTGGGAAGTGATATTGGTGTTCAAGGAAACACAACATTTGGATAAGCTTGGCAAAGGTGAGTACATGTGAACTTTCAAACTGGGTACATAGCTAGTAAATGTTTTATGATTTAATGATTTTGTCGAGTCTTTAAGTAATTTAGTCTTTTATGTGATTTATGATGAATTGCTTGTATGATGATGAAATGATTGAATGATTGAGAAATGATGGAGCTATAAGCTCATAACGATAAAAGATAAGTAATGATGACGATGATGATGTCCCTAGGGCCGTAGTAGATTGGAGGCATTCCGGTTATTACGGTACCTTAAGGTTAGTGGTAGATTGGAGGCATTCCGATTACCCAATACCTATGAGTCCCGGTAGATTGGAGGCATTCCGATTACCGTGGAAATGATGGTCTTGATAGATTGGAGGCATTCCGATTATCTTGACATTGGCCAATGATGAAAGTGATAAAGTGACCCAAAACAGACTTAGTAATATTATTTTAAGATTAAATGATATTATTTGTCTATTTGCTTATCGGGTCTAAAACCCATGTATCTCACGAGGCAATTTTGTCTCACGTACTATGTTTGTGTTTTTGCTATGTACTCAGGTTCGGGATCGAAGATCTAGGAGGCCCGTTTAGAAGAGGCCTTGTTGAGATTAGCTCGGTGTTGATGATTAGAGTCCTTATCCTATGGTTAAGATATAATTTGTAACACCGTTTTTGTAAACTCTGATAATCTCGAACAAGAAACCTTTTCGTTTTTGTAAAACTGGCTTTTGATGTTGATACAATATTATGTAATTTTTGAATTAAATGGTATTTAAATGTTGTTTTAAAAATTGAGGTGTTACAACTTGGTATCAGAGCTATAGTTTAAGTGAACTAGGTTGAGTTGACCATCCTAGACTTAAACTGAGCTAGTAGGACCGTAGGTTCCATAGGATACTTGTGAAATGGCTATTGAGACCTTAAGTGTAGGTTCAATAGAGTTGACCTTGGAGGATTAGGTCATGTTTGGTTTTGGGACGGTCAATGTTACCGTTACTTTGATAAATTGACTTCTAAATGATTAATGTCTTATTATAGCAAAATGGTGAGAACTAGAAGTACAAGAGGCCCACTTGATCAAGGGCAAGATTCGAACAACATTGTCGAACCGGTGTTTGGTCCTCCACCTCGGGAAGGGGAGGAAAATTCGGGTGTCGAAAGGAATACTCACACCCCGGTCACCGTAGAACACCTCCAAACTATGTTCAATCAAATGAGGGACATAGTGAACGAGGATGTGAACCGACTTCTCAATGAGCATAGGGCACGTGAAAGGCGGGAGGAATCTCCACCCCGCACAAAGAGCAAGTCAAGTAGTGTTGCTCAAACTGAGAAATCATCAACGGAAGAAGATGAAAGTGAGCCCGAGCCGAGGGAAAGGAAGGGGTGCACGTATAAGAACTTTATGGCCTTTAAGCCCGATAACTACTATGGTAGCTCCGAACCGAAAGTCACGATCCGTTGGATCCGTGAAACTGAACAAGTCCTTGAAGCTAGTAAATGCAAGGAAGGTGATATGGTAATCTATGCTTCTCGTTTGTTGAAGGATGAGGCCCTCGTGTGGTGGGACACCATGTATGAAACGTTGGGAAAAAGGGCGGTGTACAAGATGGCTTGGGATGAGTTTGTGAAGCGGTTAAAGGCAAAGTTTTGCCCCGAGAGGAACTTGGAGAAACTTCAAGAGGAGTTTGTGCATTTGAAGAAAGGAAGTTTGAGTGTCGATGAGTACACTAAAAAGTTCACGGGATTAATCCCGTTTGTGATCAAATTGTATCCGGATGAGAGATCCCGGATTGTTCGTTATGCTAATGGACTCCCGTGGGAGTATGAATTGGAGGTTAAAAGGGCCGCCACACTCGATGAGGCTATCGGTGCGGCGAGAAATGTTGAAGAGGTTGGCCAAAGAAGAATCAACGAGAGACCGAAGTTTGAAAAGTTTGAGAAGAGGAAGTTTGAGGGGAGCTCGGGTTCGGTGAAGAAGGGAAAGTTCACCCCGACCTTCTCTAAACAATCGAGTGTTGGTGCTTGTAAGAAGTGTGGCAAAGACCACAAGGGAGAATGTTTGGTGGACTCAAAGTCGTGTTTCAAGTGTGGAAGGCCGGGACATTTGGCAAGGGATTGCCGGGTCAAACCGTTGGATGAAATTGAGTGCTATTCGTGCCATGAAAAAGGGCACTATAGCAATGCATGCCCGAAGAAGGGAAGTGAGACCATGGTGTCGACCGCTCAAAAGAAAGCGGAGCCGACAAAGGTCAAGGGACGGTCCTTCCAACTTACCCGAGAAGAAGCCAAGGAGGCCCACGATGTCGTTTCAGGTACCCTACTCGTAAATTCTATTCCCGCCCGGATCTTATTTGACTCGGGTGCTACTTATTCGTTTGTGTCACATGATTTTGTTGTGATGTTGAATGTGCCATTAGAACTTCTTGATGAAATTTATGATATAGAAATTGCGGATGGTAAAACCTCCATAGTTCAACATATGTGTCGGAATTGTGAATTGGAAATAGATGGGAGAAAGTTTAAGGTGAATTTATTACCCATGGAAATTGCGGGTTTTGATATAGTTATAGGTATGGATTGGTTGGGTGAGAATCAAGCAAAGATTTTATGTGGGAAGAAGATAGTCTCGATAAGGACTCCCGACAATGAAAAAGTTTATGTGTATGGTGAGAGACGACACCATTTGCCATGTCTTATGACCGCGGTTAAAGCTAGGAAATGTTTAGCCAAAGGATGTTCGTCCTTTTTAGCATATGTGTTAGATGGAAGGAAAGAGAAGAAGTCGGTGGAGAATGTAAAGGTGATTCGGGATTTCCCCGAGGTATTTCCCGACGATTTACCGGGATTTCCACCGGAGAGGCAAGTAGAATTCCGAATTGATTTAGTTCCGGGAGCGACGCCGATAGCTCGTGCTCCATACCGTTTGGCTCCCACCGAAATGCGGGAATTGATGTCCCAATTTCAAGAATTACTCGACAAAGGATTTATTCGTCCTAGCTCGTCTCCATGGGGTGCGCCCGTATTGTTTGTTAAGAAGAAAGACGGTTCAATGAGAATGTGCATCGACTACCGAGAGTTGAACAAGATGACTATTAAGAACCGATACCCGTTGCCTAGAATCGACGACTTGTTTGATCAACTTCAAGGTGCCGACTATTTCTCGAAGATCGATTTGAGGTCGGGTTACCATCAAGTTCGAGTGAAAGAGGGAGATACCGAGAAGACAGCGTTTCGTACACGTTATGGGCATTACGAGTTTCTGGTGATGCCATTCGGGTTGATTAATGCACCGGTCATTTTCATGGACCTTATGAACCGGGTTTGCAAACCATTCCTCGACAAGTTTCTTATCGTATTTATTGACGATATTCTTATTTATTCAAAAACCGAAGAAGAACACGAGAGTCATCTAAGACAAACATTAGAAGTGCTACAACGAGAGAAATTGTATGCTAAATTTTCAAAATGTGAATTTTGGATTCGAGAAGTCCAATTCCTTGGTCATGTTGTGTCACGAGAAGGAATCAAAGTTGACCCGTCAAAGATTGAAGCGGTTATGAAGTGGGAACCGCCACGAACTCCAACCGAAGTGAGAAGTTTTCTCGGCCTTGCCGGGTATTACCGTCGATTTATTCAAGACTTTTCCCGAGTGGCGACACCACTCACACTGTTGACCCGAAAGAGTAGTGAGTTCGTGTGGGGAGAAAAGCAAGAAAGAGCATTCGCCACATTGAAAGAAAAATTGTGTAACGCCCCAGTTCTCACGTTACCCGAGGGGATGGAAGATTTTGTCGTGTATAGTGATGCTTCACATAAAGGTTTGGGTTGTGTTTTGATGCAACGGGGGAAAGTGATTGCCTACGCCTCGAGACAACTAAAGAATGCGGAAGAAGGGTACACGACTCACGATCTAGAATTGGCGGCGATAGTGTTTGCTTTAAAGTTATGGAGACACTACTTGTATGGTACAAGGTGTACGTTGTATACGGATCACAAAAGTCTTCAATACGTTTTTACCCAGAAAGATTTAAATATGAGGCAAAGAAGATGGATCGAATTGATACAAGATTATGATTGTGAAATTGTCTACCATGCGGGGAAGGCCAACGTGGTAGCCGATGCCTTAAGCCGGAAGGTGTATGAAAAGCCGATTAGGGGAAAGCTAACACGTATTGAAGTAGTCTCGAGTATAGTAGAACGAATCAAGAATGCCCAACGGGAAGTGATGGAAAAAGATGAGTTAAGGCAAGAACGATTGGGAAAGAACCAACATTTTGTGGAAAACAAGCAAGGGTTGAAAACCGTTGGTGGTCGAATATGGGTTCCCAAGTTCGGGGGTACCCGAAAGGAGTTACTAACCGATGTTCATAAGTCTAAGTATTCGATCCACCCGGGAAGTACAAAAACGTATCAAGATATGAAGAAGATGTATTGGTGGCCCGGGATGAAGGCAAGAGTGGCAAAGTATATTTCTAAGTGTGCCACGTGTGCACAAGTAAAAGCCGAGCATCAGGTACCTTATGGGGTAGCTCAATCGTTACAAATCCCGGCCGGAAAATGGGATGATATAACAATGGATTTTATTGTTGGGTTGCCAAAGACGAGCAAGAACCACGATGCCATTTGGGTCATTGTTGACCGATTGACCAAAAGTGCATTATTCTTGGCAATCCGGGAAACCATGCCACTTGAGAAGTTGGCAAAGTTGTATGTGGATGAGGTAGTAAGACTTCATGGAGTCCCGTTGTCGATTGTGTCCGATAGAGACGCGAGGTTTACCTCGAGGTTTTGGAGATCGTTGCAAGAGGAGTTGGGAACCAAATTGCGGTTGAGTACGGCTTACCACCCGCAAACCGATGGTCAAAGTGAAAGGACCATTCAAACGGTTGAGGATATGTTAAGATCGTGTGTGTTAGACTTTGGTGGTAAATGGGATGAACATTTACCGTTGGTTGAGTTCTCCTACAATAATAGTTACCAATCGACGGTTAAGATGCCGCCTTATGAGGCGTTGTACGGAAGGAAATGTAGAACTCCATCGTGTTGGCTTGAAGCGGGTGAAACGAAACTCACGGGTCCCGAGATTGTGAAGTTGACCAATGAAAAGATTGGGATAATCCAAACCAATATGAAAATTGCCCAAGATCGACAAAGAAGCTACTCGGGTTTGAAAAAGAGACCGTATGATTTAAATGTTGGAGACATGGTGATGTTGAAAGTATCGCCTTGGAAAGGCGTAATGCGGTTTGGTAAGAAAGGCAAATTGAGCCCAAGGTATGTTGGCCCGTTTAAGATTTTGAAACGGGTCGGTTTGCAAGCTTTTAAGTTAGAACTCCCACCCAAACTTCAAGGTGTTCACGATACATTTCATGTAAGTTATTTGAAGAAGTTCGTGGGTGAAGTTGAAAATATAATTCCATTGCAAGAATTGCGGGTTGATGCCCCGAACCGGTTGATAGAAGAACCCGAAGCCATATTAGAGACAAAGACCAAGAAACTTAGAAATAAGGAGATTGAGTTGGTGTTGGTCAAGTGGAAGCATTCACTTGGGCCGAACTTGACTTGGGAAGTCAAGGATGAGATTCGGAAAAGATACCCGAACTTTGTGAATTATGATGAGATTCCGAGGACGGAATCTCCTTAAGGGGTGGATAGTTGTAACGACCCGAATTTTGGTGAATAAATAAATTGTACAAAAATATGTTAAATAAGGATAAATCGTTTAACGAACGTAGGAATTGGTTTCGTGTCGTTTGGAGTCCGTATGAGAAAGTTATGGACGAAACCGTGTTGAAACCTAAACCGAAAAGTGCAGCCCTGCTGCACAGGCAAGTTCGCGGCGCGAGCGAAACGCGAGGTTGAGCAGAGGGACCAGAGCTGGAACGCGAGTATCTCGCGTCGACTTCGCGTCGACTTCGCGGCGCGAGCCGGACGCGACCGAAACGCGAATTCTGGTAAAAAGCGGCAGCTAGCAGGCAGACCCGCGTCTTCTCGCGACGCGAGCTCGGCGCGAGCGGGGCGCGAGCTCTTCCGACCAGTGCATTAAATTGGATTTTTGGCCATAAATGCATCTCCATCAAACCCTAGTTTTCTCTCTTCAAGTGTGTGAGCGTTTTTGAGTGTAAAGCATCGTTTGGAGCTCAATCTTCATCAAATCTTGGCGAATCTTGCTCCTAAGTTGAAGATCTAAGGTAAATCTTCATTCCTCTTGAGTTTTTAGCCATAGATTCAAGTAGGGAAAGCTTAAATCTCAAACCCTAGTTATGGAATCGTTCATGAATGGTTAAAGGGAAGTAATATAACTTAGATCTATGGTAGTTGGTCATGAAAAACGTGGTCATGCTATGAATACATGAAAATGTGGTGATTTATGATATTAGGGTTTGGTAATTTGGGGGAAATGGTGCTAGTAGTTAACTAGCCATGGATTATGTAGTTAGTATAGATGAATAATGCAAACCATTGTATTGGTTTTGATATAGATTGTCGGTTGGAGGATTTGGGGCATTCAAATCTTGGGAAGTGATATTGGTGTTCAAGGAAACACAACATTTGGATAAGCTTGGCAAAGGTGAGTACATGTGAACTTTCAAACTGGGTACATAGCTAGTAAATGTTTTATGATTTAATGATTTTGTCGAGTCTTTAAGTAATTTAGTCTTTTATGTGATTTATGATGAATTGCTTGTATGATGATGAAATGATTGAATGATTGAGAAATGATGGAGCTATAAGCTCATAACGATAAAAGATAAGTAATGATGACGATGATGATGTCCCTAGGGCCGTAGTAGATTGGAGGCATTCCGGTTATTACGGTACCTTAAGGTTAGTGGTAGATTGGAGGCATTCCGATTACCCAATACCTATGAGTCCCGGTAGATTGGAGGCATTCCGATTACCGTGGAAATGATGGTCTTGATAGATTGGAGGCATTCCGATTATCTTGACATTGGCCAATGATGAAAGTGATAAAGTGACCCAAAACAGACTTAGTAATATTATTTTAAGATTAAATGATATTATTTGTCTATTTGCTTATCGGGTCTAAAACCCATGTATCTCACGAGGCAATTTTGTCTCACGTACTATGTTTGTGTTTTTGCTATGTACTCAGGTTCGGGATCGAAGATCTAGGAGGCCCGTTTAGAAGAGGCCTTGTTGAGATTAGCTCGGTGTTGATGATTAGAGTCCTTATCCTATGGTTAAGATATAATTTGTAACACCGTTTTTGTAAACTCTGATAATCTCGAACAAGAAACCTTTTCGTTTTTGTAAAACTGGCTTTTGATGTTGATACAATATTATGTAATTTTTGAATTAAATGGTATTTATATGTTGTTTTAAAAATTGAGGTGTTACAAATATTTTGTAAAATTAGAAGATGGGTTAAATTATTTTTAATAAAATGTTAATTTGTACTTCAAATATAAATGAAAAATAAATTGTTACATGGAAATTTAAATTGTGTAGTGATGATATGGTGAATATTTTCTCTAAAGTGATGTGATGTGGTTACCAATGTGACAGATGATATTGCCGTAAAAATGTTGTATGTGGAGTGTGGACCCATACCCAATAACCTTAGAAAGTATTAAACACTTCCTACCATTTGGTTTACTCGCCGTCGATTGTACCAACTATTTTACCATGAGAAATTATTGACATATTTTTTGAATGACAAATTCTAATCTACACCTAATTACTATTATGTTCACGATGGGACTCGAACCCCCAATTAACATACCTAATTAACATGTGTAACTATATATCTAAGAAACACATTAGGATTCATCATAAATATAAGCGGAGAGAAAGTGTCCAAGCTATTCATCATTTATTTACTAAATTAGACATGCCTTTTTATCCTGTACCAGATCTAATAAGTACATGATGCGATTTACTTGAACCTCTATAAAAATTTTTTGATTTAATCAATAATACAATTAGAAGTCAAGCTGAGAACCTTATACATATATAGTGATGTTGGTGATTATAAGGGGTAGGTTTTCAAGTCAGGTTAGACTCTTATCAGGTAGAGCAATAATGGGTATCATATCAGATCAGATCGGATTCGAACCGGCGGATTGTGATCGGTTTGAGTATCCTTGGGCAAACCTAGGGGTGAGCATAACAGGGTACCCGCCGGTTCCGGCCGGAACCGGAACCGGAACCTCTTGTACCGGTTCCTCAATTTTCGGAACCGGAACCGGAACCTCCGGTTCCGGTGCCGGTTCCGGTTACCCTGTCTCTAAAATCGTAAAATAAAAATAAGATGCAAAACTTAAATATTAATCATTTTTTATCTACTAAACTTTGAATAATCATAGATTCCAATCACTTAAACATATGATTTATCTATTTATTGTATTGTTAAAACACTATATTCAGACTAATTAACGACTAAACTCATTCAAAATTACACAAAATTTATCATATTGTTAAATTTGGACATTAAATTTCTCAAATATATAATATTTTAACAAAAATAATCCGAATAATCGCCGGTTCCGGTTATCCACCGGTTACCGGTTCCTAAATTTTGAGAACCGGAACCGGAACCTCTTAGGGCGGTTCCATAATTTTAGGAACCGGAACCGGCGGTTCCAAAGCGGTTCCGGTTCCAATTCCGGTTACCCGCTTTTTCTGCTCACCCCTAGGCAAACCGGTTTGAAAACCAGATTATTGGAAACCGGTTTGGAGAAAACCGGATTAGTGTATTTATAAGTGATTTTGGGTTAAAAATGTACAAAAAAAGGAATCCAGTCTAGTTTCCATCTAATCCCGTTTTGATCTGATCCGGTTTTAACCAGTTTCTACATATTCGACCTAAATTCGGTTTGAAACCGAACCGGTTTGACCCAAACCGGTTTTGACCATCTTTGACCGAATCCGATCCGATTTTTAAACCAGTTCGGGTTCTTTTATCCGGTTTATTCACGTCTATGGCTCGGACATCGATATTCATATGTTGAATTATAGTAGAAACCATATCAAACTAGTGAACAATTAAATAGGGCCATAATTCTGCTGTTAGCCTCCTTCTATTGGCCCATTTAATTTAGCCCATGACCCTTCTGGTGCACAATTAATTAAGCCCATTCTTTAATTTCTTATTTCGATCTGACTTACTTATTCATGGGCTACTCGCAATGAAAAACGATGGATCCAGCGATCCAGCTCATTGACGCTGAATTCGTGCTTATTTTCACTGTTTAGTTTCATAAATAAATTCAAGAATTATTTTAACCCAGGTTTTATCAACATAATTTATACTTCTATGTCTATATTTATATCTATATCCACACACATACTAACGAATAAAAATGTAAAACAAACTCGAGCATTTGTTACTTAGTACTCAATTATCTTATTCAACTCATCTTCCATAAATGTATCATTTTATCACGTTTTCCATTTAATCTTAGTTCTCTTATTTACCACTTTTCACTCTAAACATTTATAAATAATATTTTAGTGAACTTCTCAAAATGTTGTACTTTAAACATCTTGGTACGAAAATGATATAAACATCAGTGTTGAAAATTAATTTACGTCATCTTTCATGTTTGACATAATTTGTATATTTGTTAATCTTTATTTGCAATAGTCATAAGTTATTTTATGATACGTTCCAACTTCCACAACTGTAACTTTTCGTCATTATACATTATTTAATTGAAATTAAATGTTTAATCTAATATTTATCAACTAATATCTAAGACTTCCACATAACCACAAGGGTCGTGGCCTAGTGGTTGAACTTAATCTCCAACAAGAGTGAAAATCCCAGGAGGTCCCGGGTTTAATTCATGCTATGAGCAAAAAAAAACTCCTTGTAGTCACGGATGTTCACTTGTGCCGACTTAAGGCTACCCGCAAAGTGGGTGATCACTCTGGAATTAGTCGGGCTAGCAAAACAAGTCGGAACCCAAGATACCAAAAAAATAATAATAATACTTCCACATGCTATATAATAATTTGACTTTAGCCAATTAAAAAATAAAATATGTTATTTTGTGAACAATAAGTGATTTGAGGCTTAACCCAGGGTCTAATAATATAACATGATTTTAAATATAAAAAAAGTTTGTAGTTATGTGGCATGTTTGTAAAATACTAAAAATAAAAGATTTTATTAGACCCTTCTCAATAAGAATAGTTAGTTTGATGAACTGGAACTCATAACTCGCTGACACCATTGGATAAACTCGTCGGTAGGAAGAGAGAGAGGGAACTCGTCGGATATCCGAGGAGTTGAGAGAACTCGTCAATTTAGAGATAGAAGAGAAAATGAGGAATATATATTGTTGAAACACACTTTGTCAATTTTCTTATTAGTAGATAAGATTGTAATGTGACGCTAATATGATAAAACTGACGAGTTAAAGATAAATTCACGAACGAAAGATAAGCTTATCTAGATCTAAAAAAAAAAGTATACATCAATTGACACAAATTATCATAACTATAAAAGGAATTAAATCTTTTATCATGCTTTACTAACATATATATATTTTTTTTATCATCAAGCATGATATAATAAATGACATGCTATTTTGTAACACCCTGAAACATGGCCTAGTGTTTTATCACTTTCGGTAAGTGACAAATATTATTTATTAATTTATTTGAATTAATTTTTATTTTAACCAAGGGGTTAAAATTAGTTAAAACTAAAATGTATGGATATTTTAATGATTTTTATGTCATTAGATTCACTTTTGAACCAAAGTTCCAAATATATATTTGTTGCCTGAATCAGAGTTAATTAGATATTTTAAATGAATTAGTTGTGAGCGAGATGTACCGTATAATATTGTGTTTAAAAGAAATTTAACCCTCCCTTTGTATGACACGTGTTATGTACCTGTGTTGGAGTGTCAAAATAAGAAATCATCATATTTCTCAATCTCTATCTCTTTCTCACGTGTTCCACCAAAACCCCAAAAACATCTTTTTCTTGTTTTTCATATGTTCTCAAATTGAAGCCTAAAATCTCATCCAATCTCTGATTATAATCTCGAGTTTGTACAAGAATCTAAGTAAGTGATTGTTTCTTATTCCATATTTTGAAGTTCTTGTTCAAGGATTTAAATAGGGTTTATGAGTAGTTGATTTAAATTGCAAAAAATGAGATGATTTTCTTGTTCTTGCCTGCTAAGCATAGAACTAAATAAAAGAAAAAAAGGAGTAATATGGTTTGAGTTGTTTAGTGTTCCTACGTAGCAATAAATGAAAAAAAAATATATGATTTGGTAATCTTATCTACTACGTATGACAAACAAAAGAAAAAGAAAATGAAAGAATTAAAAAGGATTAATATGGTTTAGTTTGTTGTCTGCTACGTGGACAATTACAAAGAGAAATTGAGAATTTGGTCACGGCATATGTAGAATATTTAGATGAAAAAGGAATTTGGTCTAAAAGTTATAATTGCAATATGGTTTTGTTGTTTGCTTGCACATGTACGTAGAACTTAAAAAAATGGAGTTTGGGTTTTGGGTTTACTACTGCTCAAACGTAGTAAAATAAAAAGTGATATGATTTTCTAGTTGTGGATATGCTATTATATAAAAGAGAATTGGAATAGTTTTGGTATGAACAACCTACTCCAATGTTAAAGAAAGTAAAGAAGGCAAATGACTTTGAAATTGTAATTTACCTTTGTCTCCACTATTAGTCTTACATTTATATATATGTGCATATAAAGATGAAATATGATTTTCTTTTAGTACTAGCGTGTAAGGATATAAAAGAAAATGGAATATGCTCTTTGGATTGCTTACTGTTTTTATCTAAGTGATTATATATGGCATAATATTTTGATAAGCTTGGTACTAATCAATATTGTTTTGATTATCAGGGAAAGGAAAATAGGCTCAGTGATATTAGACAACTGAGTGGTGAAAGACTTGGCAAAGGTGAGTGGATTTATAACCTTTGTATTGTTTAAGTTGCAATGTTTTTGGTTGCAATTGAAAGTGTTTAATGCTGATTCCGTTAGTGCTGACTCCGTTAGTGCTGATTAGTTAGTGCTGACCCCGTTAGTGCTGATCAGTTAGTTCTGACCCCGTTAGTGCTGATCAGTTAGTGCTGATCAGTTAGTGCTGATCCCGTTAGTGTTGATCAGTTAATGCTGATCAGTTAGTGATGATCCCGTTAGTGCTGATTCAGTAATGCTGATCAGTTAGTGCTGATTCATTAGTACTGCTTCGTTATTTCAGGACCGATATTAATGGTATATGTTAATTAACTGGCTATGTGTTAATTAATCGATATGTGCACATGAAAAAGTATAGAGGCAGCTTGACTGGGTGGCTGGGCTTTCGTTTACTGTTAGATAACGGTAATTGTAACTTGGCATATTCGTTGTGTCTTAAGGAAGCTTTACCATTTCTAATGAGTAAAGGGTTATCGGTAAACTGTTGTTAGGCCCACAACAGTTGTAAGGTTCTGCAAAACCGCCGTACCTCTCGTTATTTGTGAATCTGTAAAGATTGTGAATATGTAAAGATTGTGAATCCGTAAAGATTATGAATCTGCGAAGGTTGTGAAAGGAGATTGTTGTACTTAGACAATATAAAATGTTATATTTTCATTCACTTAGCTTCGTGCTAATCCCCCACTATGTTGAATCTTTTACAGGTTGTAGTTGGACGGGTCTTTTGGAGATTAAGTTTAGGAATGATTGACCAAGACTTAAAGAAATGATTTTGATGTCGAGCCGTAATGTTAAGTAACACTGTTTTAGAAAGTTAACTTTTTTAAAATTATACATCTTATGTTTTTTTTATAACTTGTGAATAACAAGTTATATATATGTAATTTTGAAACGCTTCCGCATGTGTTGAAAAAAAATGGTTCAAATTTTGAGGTGTTACATATTTAGTCGTTAACTTTACATTTATCTCATGCTAGAAATGAAATATCTTAAAACTTATCTTTTATTTTTTATAATACATAGTATAAAACAATCTTTTCGTTGTCGTATGAATATTAGTAAACATTCTTTTGAGAATCATATATAAAATTCCTCCAACATCGCGCAGATAAAAACTACTCATTTACCATAGAAGTGAAATTCTAGATGAAGAGTGAATACATTTCGGTGAAGAAATGGAAAATAGAAGGGTAATATATATGTAAGAGAACGTTGATAGTTAGGTCTTTCCCGACTGTAACGCGTTTCCTAACTCGTCAGTAACACTACATTACCATCTTCCCTATCGATGAGTTACTAACATGTCGTGTCAACATCAACTTATCACTAACTCATCCCTAATTAAAAAAATATTAACCCCCCCCCCCCCACCCCTCCGCTCACAGAACTCACAATGAGTTACATGCAAGAATTCGTCTGTAGCCTGATGATGTTGCTACCGACAAGAATGAAAAAGTGCATGTGCCAACGGTTGATGAGCTCACGATGAGATATTGTGACGAGAACGTTGGCACATCACTTAGGTAAATGAGTAAACCAAGAGAGATTCATGTATAAGTTTTATGGGGTGACTCTCATGTACATGGTCTAACTAGTATTCTTGTTATTGTTTATAGTTTTTTTTCCCTGATCATCCTAAAGTGTTATCTAGTAAATAAAAATTATATTAAAATATTATCTTCTTAGAATAAAAATTTAACTAATATATTGTTATTTTTAAAAAATTAACTAGAAAATATATCTTTTAGTAATAATCTTATTTAATTTTTTGAATCTTTAATATTGTTTAGTTATTTATTTTTTGAAAATTTAAATTTTTATATGTTTTATTGAGTTATTAACTAACTAAAATTATCTATATAATCTATATATTAATCTATATACTCAACAACATGGTATCATATTTATTATTTATCCGTGCTAATCAAACATGACAATAGAACGTTTTCTAACATTCCTTTATTTTGCCCATTCCATTATCATGTTAATTTCATTTCTTTATCATTCAATTACATCCAACCAAGCAGACCTTTAGATTGTTATTTTTATGAATATCATTCGGTAAATAAGTATGATTCCCCATTATATTGAGGTGGAATCGATTACACACTAAAAGCATTTTTTTATGGATAGTATTTTAGTATCACAATATGCTATAGATAAATAATGTTTAAATGCTAAAAATATAATAACTAAAAATGATTATTATTTGGATTTAAAATTGAGAGTAGAGTTGTATATGTAACACAACATGTGAGGTAGTTGGATATTTTTCAGTTTTGACAGAAGGAAAATGTGTATTTGTATTTTCTGATCTCACCAACCTAATTACAGCCTGGCCCTAAATTCTCCCCTTTTTTTAAAGTTAAAAACTAAAAACAAAACACTTTTTTGTTTAAGTCAATAAAGATATGTATGTTTCATAACTTTTCTTTTTTCTTACAAATAAAGCCTTTTTATTTATACAAAATTGCATTAACTCTCTTCGTGTAATGGCTGTTGCTCGTAAAGGGTTCACTGGGTCGACCGGTGTTTGTTCAGACTTTCCTTTAATCATCTAGTTATTTTAAGACAAGTAATGATTGAATTTGTGAATTCCAAAAAGTCATGCAGGAGTCATTAGACTACCCGTAATGGGTGACCAAACTAAGTTTGGTCATCTCTGTCACATCTGCGCCACATCAGCTTTCTTTCTTCTGATCAAACACATGACCAGACAGCGACCAATAGCCCGTAATGGGTGACCGATCGATAACTTTTTTTTAATTTTAATTTAAATTAAAAACAATACATTAATAATAAAAAAAACATTACATAAATAAATTAAAACGTACTAAAAAAAACTAAAAATCCAAATTATATTTGGCCTTGATTTTTGATTTCCTCGTCAAAACCCACTCAAGCTTTTTGCCGGAGAAGTGGTCATGTGGTTCATTGTAGAATTTCATGTGCTTGAGTTCTTGGTTATCTTTTTGAATCTCCATGAAATCAGTTAAAGACGCTTTGCGGAAGTCAAAAAATTCTTCCGTGGCCTCTTTCCAATGCCCGACTAATTGCTGAGCCATAGGCGGTTCACCGACATCTGAACCTTGTTGAGCTGATGATGACGATGCCGCTGCTTTCTTCTTCGCCTTGTCCCGCCCCATTGGTCGAGGGGGTGCAACTTCCACTTCTTCATCATACCGATCCTCATCACCGACCCCTGAACCTTGAGCAGCTGATGATGACGACGTCCTTGATTTTTTTCCACTCGACTTCACGAAACTAGCCAACTGTTTTGGGTATTCAACCTCCTTCCACTTTGGATGGTCCTTGAACAATCTCCAGCACTCCACCTCTGTGAACTCCCCTGTATGTTGAGCCCTAAATTCACCACAAGCTCGCTCGTACAAAATTTGGTCGTTCACCCCACTTGGGTTTCTTCGTACGAGGTTGTCATAAATATAACAAAAGTTTGCAATTTTAGGACGAATCCTATTCTTCCACTTGCAGTTTAGTGAGTCGTATGTTCGGTTCGTCTCACCCATTTCGCTCGCAAAGTAAACTAACACATCATGCCAAAATCCAGTACGTACCCTGTAGTTCGCCTTAACAACATTTTCGGAAGTGTTGATCCAAGCCTTGCATAAGGCTATCTCTTCGCGCGTCGCCCATGTCGCGCTTCCGCCGGTCACCCCCTTTGTCGGTGGTTGACGCCCTTTTGGTACCTTCTTTTTGGTTGGCGCTACAACGGGCTCGTCGGAAGACGCGGAAGACTCAACGTCGAGGGGAGCGGCGGGAGTGGCGGGGGAACCACTTTCTGTTCGTGGTTGGTAGTCGTATTGGTCAAGCCCGGCGAAAGGATCAAAACTTTGATGGTCCATACCAAAATAATTTTGGTATTGTTGTGGTGGTTGTTGATATTGTGGTGGTTGTGGTCGGTATGGTTGTTGGTAGTAGGGGGAGAAAATGGATTATTTTGATAACCTTGTGGGATTGGTTGACTTGTTTGGTGTACGAAACTTGGTGGTTGAAAGTTGATCGAGGGTGATTGAGAGGGTGTGGGATTGTTTGCTTGGCGTCGAGATTTTGAAGCTTTGCCTTTGTTCTTGGAGGAATACATTTTTGGAGAGGGTGATTGAGAGAATTGAGTGTGTGTTTGAGTTTAGAAAGAAAAGAGAGCTGTGAATTATTTGGTAAAAGAATTGGGTATTTATAAGGTAGAAAAAGGGTTGTTGGTTTAAAGATTATAGCCGTTGGAGAGGGGATTGGAGCCGTTGAACGGTCGACTTGAACGATCGAATAGTCGACCGTTGGAGATGCTCGACGCGTCGCCGGGGGAGGGGGGTAACGCGGGGGACGCGTCGCGGAGGCGTAGGTGGCCGGTCACGACCGGTGGTCGGGTCGTGCGATACGGGTGCCATCACCACATGTTTTGCGCAAAGGCAGACCTAATGCGTAGCACGGGGTATCCCATGAAACCTCTTAAAATTTCCCGAATAGTTTTATAATAGTGTTAAATAAATTAACTTTTTTATTAGTTTATCTGATACTCACAAGATTTTTTTACAGTCCATGTATCTCTCAATTTTTTTACTGAGCCTGTCACAATTTTAGGTGATTTGGTTTTATTTTTAAGTCGGATGAATCATTTTATACTTCCTCCGATTCAAAATAAGTGATTCACTTTCCTTTTTAAGGTGATTCAAAATAAGTGATACACATTAAAAAATTACCTTATTTGGCAAAAAATGGTGGGATCTCACCTACTAACTATCTACTTTAACAAAGTAAAATGACTCTTTTACCCTTACTTTTTACTTTTAGAGCATCTCCAACCATAAACTGTATATAATTCCTTTTATCTCTATAAATTGTGGGACTACTCACTCTAAACAATATCCCAACTCCAACCATAAACTCTATTCTTCCATTCAAAAGCTTTTAAAAAATAGTGGGACCCATATTCCACTAACACTTGCACTCACAAATAAATGTGGGGTCCATAGATAGAGTTAATTGCTCTCACTTCAAATATAGAGTGAGTTTTTTTCTCACTATATATTTAGAGTGAGTAATAGAGGTGAGTTGGAGAAGATAAAACTTCAAATATAGAGATAGAGGCTTGGATAGAGTATGGTTGGAGATGCTCTTAAACATCATTAACTCCACTTTATTCAAAAATTGTGGGACAAATTCTTCACTAACTATCCAATTAATCTAAGTTAATCATCATTATAATCTTTTGCTTTAAAAACCGTGAAACCCAAAGTGTATCACTTATTTAACTTAATAAAACTTACGAACTCCCTAAAACGAGTTTGAGTTTTACATGATATTGACTATTAAGTTCGCCACGAGATTCATAAAATATATACATCTTTAAAAAAAAAAGTGTCTATATAAAAATCGTAATGCAAAACGTTTTTATTTTCTTTCTGGAAATAAAGAGAATAATAGATGTCTCTTGTTTTGTTTTTTGTTTTTCTTTTTCCCCCTTTTCCACTTTCAAAATGACTTGGAAAAGCTAGGTTGCTTGTTGTAGCCATGACAACCACATATTCTCGTTCTACTATTTCGTGTATACTTCCTGCTGTCTCATAAAAAAGTTCTCATTTTCTCTTAAAATTTTATCTCATAAAAAAATTCTCATTTCTCAAATTTGAGGGGTCCACCTAATAAAATAATATTATTACTAATTATTTCACTACTAAAACACTTTCTCTCTCCAATCTGAACTTATATTTTAATCAAAAGTATTACCAAAGACCCCCATCATTAATTATCTCCTAAAATCTTCTGCCCAAATAAAATGAGAACTTCTTTGTGGGACGGAGGGAGCGTTATATTTTTATCAATTATTACTTAAATATATATTTTTAATTAATATATATTTTTTGAAAGTTTTATCTGCAAGCAATCTCTCTATCTTCACACAAGAATATAACTGTTTATATTTTACATTCATCATACTTATAATATGAGGGGATTAAGTTTTGTTGTATATGTTTTTTGAAAGGCAATTATTTTACACAATTAATACCACATAATATCTCAAATGAAACTTAAATTCACAATATTTTAGTTGAGGCAATTTATATACAGCTAAGCTACAACAATTATAATGTAAAACCAATATATTATGCGTAAGTTTCAATTTAAAATATTCATATATTACATGAGAATAAAACAAGTTTTTTATGTTAAATTATAATATAATTATAATATTCATATGCCGCTTGTCAGGATCGAATAACCAAAACAAGTTATTGCCAACCCAGATCTACTAATAACAAGAAGTTGCAGCGGATCAACACTTGTATTAATATATTAAGAACAACAGAATACTGTATATTGAATGAACAATGGACAATAATATTAAGAACACAGTGATTCACAAAAAGCTTCAATGTATATTATTGATTAACAATACACACGTACGTTTACAATTCGTAAGGAACTACTTATAGCAGTCCTTGAAGCCTAACTATTTACCCTAGTTATTCTAGGACTTGATTTACATCGAATTATAAAAGATATACATTGAATAACATTCTATAACTAACTCTGCGAAGATCTCGGACTTGATTTGCTCCAAATACGCGTATCAGTAGTAACTGCAATCACCAGTAGTAAATATGCATCATCAGTAGTAAATGTGATGATCAGTAGTAACTCTGATAATCAGTAGTAAGTCCAAATCCAACATCAGTAGTAACTACTAATGATCAGTAGTAATCTTCAATATGTGCATGATCAGTAGTAAGTTAATTATACTCTTCACCAGTATCAACTCATCAGTATCAAGTGTTTCTGCCCCATCAGTAGTAACCATAGTCTTCACCAGTAGTAACCATGATCAGTACTAACTGCAGCATTAGTAATAAGTTGAACTGTGATTTGTTCTAACAATCTCCTCCTAAACTTATTGATTCTCTTTCAATCAATCAAGTTTCTTCTTACTTCTGCTTCTCCTTTTTCTTTTCTTCCAACAGTTTTGCTCTTCTTTGATCTCCTTCTAAAGTCTGTTGGTTTCTTTTATTCCTTTGTGCAATAATATATTTGCTGATTTTTTTCACAAATTCATTTAACTTGTTTTGGAACATCACAGCATCATTAGGCTTAAGAAAATTCATGCACCAAAGTTGATAAAGAGTTTTCTCAGAGTGAGGATACTCTTTTTCATATAGGAATAACTCACACTTCTTACTTGTATATTCAAAGAAGTACATGTTGACTGTTGGTAGCACATTCCAGGCTTGAATATTCTCTGGATTTGTAAACTTCTCTGGATATTCATCTGGATAGAAAGCAGCATTAATCATTTCTGTAATGTAACCTGCAGCTGAATTCTTCCAGGTCTTCTTGGTCATTCTTGGTTTACCAATAATCAACATCTTGATTATGTCACTTCTGGTTAGGGACATGACTAAAGGTTTCCAAGCTCTAAATCTTTGAGTGACCTTATCTTCTCTAACAATCTCAATCACATCATCTGTACATCTCCAGTTGATGATTGGATTGCTTTCTAGGGGAGCAATAAGAAGATCATGAACTTGAACTATTTGTAGTTTCTTCTTTGGTTGTTCTAGTTCAGATTGATCAGCCTTCCTTTTTCTTGTAGTTAAAGAGAGTTCACCAGATGTTTCACCAGTTATAGTTTTTCTTTCTTTCATTTCTTTGGAGTTTATCTGTTCAAGCTTTGTGGTGTCCTTCTCTTTAATCTTTTGTTCAAGAAGGTCATTCTTCTTCTCCACACAGCACTTTTCAATTAAATTGATCAACTTCATTCTTCCAAAGGCCTTTGTGTTGTGACCTCTTGACTTCAAGAATGTGACCATTTCTTTCTTCTTGTCTGCAAATTCTTCTGGCATATCAGCCTTCTGCTCTTTGCATTCTTGTACTTGTGCTTCAAGAAGTTCTATTGTTTCAGATTCAAGTTGCCTTATTTTTTGTAGTTCTCTTTGTTGTAATTCTTTTCTGGTTTCTGCAATTTGTTTGGTTTTGACCTTGTGTTGAAATTGTGGCAGTTTTGATATGTCAGCTATATCTGCCAATTTTATTTCTGTGAAGGGTTGTCTTAGTATTCTAGCCCTTTCTGCTAATTTTCTGTTCTCAATGGCTAGAGAGGCTTCAACCTTTTTCAAGTAATTTGCCCTCTTCATTTTCCATTTATCATTCTTTGCTGACCGAGCATAATTAATTTTGTTGACCATCTCATGACCTTGTGCTCTATTAGGTTGGTCTTCATCATCAATTTCCTTTCCCTTTCCTATGTAATTGTCACTCTTTTTATCTGGTGCAGCTTCAATTCTAAATTTGTGACTATAAGTATGTATTTGTGACATGAGAAGTATTTTGGGATGTGGAGGTAGAGTGCATTCATCAACTTCCAGCCAGTTGATATCATCATCAATATCTTTCACCACCAATTGTGTTGATCTTGTTGCTGGTGATGGTGGAATTATTACTGCAGGCTCTAGTAGTGGTGGCAGCTCAATAATATCATCAGTAGTAGCCAATGTAGTTAATACTGGTATGTCTTCAGGAATTACTACTGATAGGGCATCAGTAGTGTTTGCTGCCTCTTCTTGATTTACTACTGCTATGACATCAGTAGTAGTAGGAGTTACTACTGATGCTTCTTGTTGAGCTTGTTCTTCCATAGGAGCAGTAGTAGCCTCATCAGTAATATCCATCTTTTCTAGGCTTTCTTCATTAACCTGGCCTTCATCAACCTTTGTTTCTTTAAGATTGAGGAGAGAAGTTGCTGCTGCTGCAATAGATTCATCTATCATGCTTTGTATGTTTTCCTTCTCCCCCTTAGTGAGCTCAACTGGTGGAGCATCACTACTGTCAACCTTCTTTTTCAACCTTCGAATGATTCTTGTTTGTTGAAGAAGTCTGTGCTCATATAATTTCATCCTTTTGTTAATTGTGTTGATATGCTTCCTCATATAGGTCATGGTTTTTCCTTGATTTGTTAAATATTTCAGACAATCTTGTACAGTGG
Organism: Calendula officinalis; assembly: GCA_963853835.1. NCBI lineage: Eukaryota > Viridiplantae > Streptophyta > Magnoliopsida > Asterales > Asteraceae > Calendula > Calendula officinalis. The sequence goes on along the minus strand of OY970830.1, from coordinate 29,394,097 downwards.
TTTCAAGATTTTTCATCCTATCCGTCAATTGTTTTTGTTCAATACTGCCCTCACTCCTTCTAGCAAGATCATCGGGCTCACTAACAGGTACATTGGCTTTAAGGTTTTCCGTCATTTCCGTCAAATCAATAGTTTCAGTTCTACCCTCATCACTTTTTGGTGATGAAATGGGTTGTTTGGACACTCTCTTCTTCCTAGAAGAAGCAGTAGTGTCCCCCCTTGAGGTTTCTTGGCACCGGGGTCCTCTTAGTAATTCCTCAAAAGAGTCATCACTAAGAGTTGCCGAGGTCTGGGTCTTAGTGATGTTCTAACTATCCTGTGCACCCACCTTTGGGGCATCAGTAGTGAGAGCCCTTTCCTCACGCCCTCTCTCCTCCTTGGAGGAGAACTCTTGGAGCCTGGGGTTTGACTCAATGGGTCCCCTGGTGTCCTTTAAGGAAGATTTCTTCCTTTTATATCTTTTCTGGACTGATTTGGCTATTGGCTGGTCTTCTACAGAGTGAAGAGTAGCACTCTGCAGATTGAGTTCATGTTCCTGGGACACATTCAGGACATCTAATTGGGTGGATGATTGAGTGACTGTTTGGGGTTGTGTTTGGGCTGCATTTGGGGGTGAAGGAGTGGGTTTAAGTTCAATTGGGGTTGTGTCTTTGATTGAACCTTCTCCAAGATTTGGTTGATCTTTGATCATGTTAGGAAACAGAGGGGTTTCCTTGCCCGAAAATTTAAATTGTTTTCTCATATTTGAGAAAACTTTCTTGTTCAACTCAGGTGTCGTAAAAATATTTTTGGGAGTTGACAAGTTTTGCAATTCACAACTTATTAAATGTTGAAGAAATCTGGGATATATTAAAAATTTTGTAGTAGAAAGATTTCCCAACATTCCCTCAAAAATCATATTTGAAAAATTAAAGACTTGGTCTGTGCATAAACAAACAACAGCAGATGCTATTGAGTTGTTAAACTCATTCCAAGAGCTTCTTTTAGGAGAAAGACAGTGTTGAATGGTGTGTATTAAAAATTTCCATTGTGTGGAGAGAAGACCTTTTTGAAAAGTGACAATGTCAAGTCTTCCCTCATATCCCATTGTTTGTAAACATTCAACAAGGTCTTCCTTGGGTAAAGAAATCATACCTTCATCATCATGGAGTTGTAGATGGTGTCTGATTGATCGTTCTGATATAAAGATTTCTTTTCCATCTACTACTGACCTTATCTTAGTAGAGTCTGTATCATCAACTTGTTCTGCATTCTCCCAGAAACTCACTAGGTGTTGTTGATAGGCCTTAGGATTTACAGTGAGTGCAAACTTTATATACGAATGTTTCAAAAACATGACGATTGGACGAAAGTCTTTCGTTCCGTCTGGATTCTTTAGATACGCACACATGTTGTGAAACTCTGAGTATTTGAGATTTGTTTGAACATCAAGAGATTGTAGAGTTGCCATTGTCGTTGGTTTTGTGTTTGATCGTTTGATTTGAGAGAACAAGTATGAATGTTTGTTACTGGTGCAGGGTTTATGATCGCGATTTAGGGTTTATCGAGAGGATTTAGCAAATCGATGTGTGGATAATGCTAAATTAATCGACTTCAGCTATTTATATCTTACGATTTGATCTGCAAAAAGACTAAATTGCCCTTCGAATCATAACACAATGGTTATTTTCGTGGGGGTTAGTTTGGTAACTTTGACAATTTAAAGACCAGTAGTAAATTAGATACCAGTAGAAAACGTCAGTAGTATCTATGAACGTCAGTAGTAACTAAGGATTTTGACATCAGTAGTGACTGTAGACATCAGTAGTAACTAATGAATTTTAATACTGACCTAATTTACCAACCCTAGCAGTAGTAACCACCATTTTAGAGACCAGTAGTATATGTGAGTACAATTATTTATCAGTAGTATTGTCTTACCAGTAGTATTTTGTGCATACTCAATACACACCAGTAGTAATGACCTACCAGTAGTATTTTGTGCACACAACTACATGCCATACTGACCTACCAGTAGTAAAACACTTATTAAAATAAATAACTTTTTACAACAGAAAAACTCTTACACATGATTTTGATTGTGAAATTAATTTATTAAAATCATTCCAATACTGCTAACTAAGAAGCTGAATCTTCCTACATCAAATGCTTTTGTAAAAAGATCTGCTAATTGATTGTCAGTATGAATTTTAACTACTTTAATCAACTTCTTTTCATTACAATCTCTTATAAAGTGAAATCTTATTTCAATGTGTTTAGTTTTAGAGTGTTTTACTGGATTGTTCACAATGCTAATAGCACTTTGATTATCAATAAAAATAGGAGTTTTAAGGATAGAGATACCAAAGTCTAGAAGCTGGTTTTGAATCCAAAGTACTTGAGCACAACAAGCAGATGCAGCTACATACTCTGCTTCAGCAGTTGATGTGGATACATTTGTTTGTTTCTTACATTGCCATGACACCAGACTTGATCCAAAGAATTGACATCCACCAGTAGTGGACTTTCTATCTTGACATTCACCTCCATAGTCACTATATGTGTAGGCTATGAGTTCAAATGGTGAGTCATGTGGATACCATAGACCAAGTGATGGTTTGCCTTTCAAGTATCTGATTATTCTTTTGACAGTCTGCAAGTGTAGTTCTTTAGGTCTTGCTTGATATCTTGCACACACACAAACACTGTACATAATGTCAGGTCTTGATGCAGTTAAGTACATCAAAGAGCCTATCATTGATCTATATAAGTGTTCATCTACATCCTCCCCCTCAGCATCAGGATGTAGGTGTTTGTGTGTTTCCATTGGTGTACTTGCACTCTTGCAGTCTTTGATGGTAAACTTCTCCAAGATGTCTTTAACATACTTTGATTGGTTTATCAAAATACCATCTGATCTTTGAATGACTTGGAGTCCAAGGAAGAAGTTCATTGGACCCATGGAGCTCATCTTGAATTTGGTTTGCATGAGATCCTCAAACTCTTTACACAATAAATCATTTGTTGATCCAAAAATAATATCATCTACATAGATTTGAACTAGTAGTATATTATTTTTGACCTTTCTTGTGAACAGAGTCTTATCAATAGCTCCTCTTTTAAAATCATTCTTCAACAAGTATGATGATAATGTATCATACCATGCTCTTGGTGCCTGATGTAGGCCATACAGAGCTTTGTCTAGTTTGAATACATAGTCACCATTTTCTGGATCTTCAAAACCTGGAGGTTGACACACATATACTTCTTCTTCAATTTTCCCATACAGGAATGCACTCTTCACATCCATTTGATAGACTTTAAACTTCTTGTATGACGCATATGCTAGGAATATTCTTATTGCTTCAATTCTTGCAACAGGAACATATACTTCATCATAGTCTATTCCTTCTTCTTGAGTGTATCCTTGGGCTACAAGTCTGGCTTTGTTCTTGATCACTATACCTCTTTCATCTTTCTTGTTTCTAAAGATCCATCTTGTTCCAATGGCTCTTTTTCCTTTGGGTAAAGGTACAAGTGTCCAAACAGCTTGTAATTTGAATTGAAGGAGTTCTTCTTGCATTGCCTCAATCCAGTTTGAATCCTTCATTGCTTGTTGAATCTTCTTTGGTTCATCCTGAGACAGAAAACATTCAAACATACATTCATTAGCAATTAAACTTATGTTACACATGTTTGCAGTTAGACTTTTATTTAATTTGCTTCTTGTTTGTAGTTGTGAGTTAACATCACTTAGAACATTGTCTAATGGATGGTTCTTTTGAGTCCTTGAGTTTGTAGCTCTATCAACCACTAGTTGATTTTCAAGATTTGACTCATTTGTCTCAGGGATTTGTTCCTCTTGAGGTTCTTCATTGTCATTGATGTTTGGTTCATCATCATTTGATGGTTCAGAGTTACTACTGGGATCAGTAGTATTTAAGTTATTACTGGGATCAGTAGTATTTTGAGAATTTAGGTTATTGCTAGGACCAGTAGTATTATGAGTACTATTACTTGTACCAGTAGTATTTGAATTACTACTGTCCTCATTATCTGATTCACTACTGCTCCCAGAATCTAAGTTATTACTGTTCTCAGTATTAACCCTGGGAATAGTATCAACTACTATGTATCTCATCTCTTCTTGACCAGAATTGAAAGGTGATGTTCCTTCCTTTTGAGTATGACAATTTGAATCACCTGCATTTAAATCCAAGTTAGTGTTAAAGGATTTGGTTAGATAGTCTATGTTAAATAGCCAATCTGGACCATTTCCTTGTTCATTAGGTATATTCTCATTAAAGGATACATTGATGCTTTCTTCAATAATCCTTAATCTTTTGTTGAACACTCTGTATGATTTGCTTTGAGTAGAGTATCCCACAAAGATTCCATCATCAGCTTTGCAGTCAAACTTACTAATTTGTTCTCTTGTAATCAAAATAGTACAAGGACAACCAAATGATTTTAAAAAACTTATAGAGGGTTTTCTTTTATTAAAAAGTTCATATGGTGTTTTGTAGTGTGGCTTAACTATTAATACTATGTTTTGTACATAACATGCAGTATTAACAGCTTCAGCCCAGAAAGTGATTGGTAATTTTGAGTCTGCTAACATTGATCTTGCTGCTTCAATGATGGTTCTATTTCTTCTTTCAGCTACACCATTTTGTTGAGGAGTTCTAGGTGAGCTGTATTGCCTGTCAATACCTTTAAGATCACAAAAGTTAATTAAGTTAGCATTCTTAAATTCTGTGCCATTATCACATCTTATGGCTTTAACTTTTTGATCAGATGTGTTCTCCAGTTTAACAATTAAGTTCTTGATGAGTTCACTTGTTTCATCTTTTGTCCTGAGAAAGAAAACCCATGTATATCTGGAAAAGTCATCAGTAATAACAAGACAATATTGTTTCTTTCTAATACTCATTACATTTGTAGGTCCAAAAAGGTCCATATGTAAGAGTTGTAAAGGAACAGAAATAGAGTTTACCATTTTGGACTTATGAGAAGACTTATGTTGTTTACCTTTTAGGCATGCAACACAGTGATGATCACACATGAATTGTTTTTGTGGTAGTCCAATTACCAAATTCTTTCTTACTAAATTGTTCATGTTTTTAAAGTTTGTGTGACACATCCTTCTATGCCATAGTTCTGATTCAGTAGTGTTTGCCTTGGATATAAAATAGTTGACCTCATTTGAAGAAATGAGTTCTCCCCCTATATCCAGGCAATACACATTGTTTCTCCTTGGAGTTCTCAAGACTACATATTTTTCATCTAAAACAAAGTCAGGAGAAAGAATGATGCACTCAATATCTGTGAAAAGAATCTTGTTCTTTTTATCACATACTTGAGACACACTGACAAGATTGTATTTTAGCTCAGCTACATAAAATACATCATCAAAAGTAATCTTACCATTAGTAACTGTACATTTTCCTGAAATCTTACCTCCCTTTGGGTTCTCACCAAAGGCCACATACCCTCCATCAAATGACTTGAAATCCTTAAGAATTTGCAGATTTCCAGTCATGTGCCTTGAGCATCCACTATCAATGTGCCATGTTCTACCTTCTTTAGGGATCTGAATGCTCTGCACAAGTAAGTAAAAGATTAGTTAAGTTTGGGAACCCAAGCTTTATATGTCTTGGGTTCATCCTTTGAAAAGTAAAATTTAGAAGATTTAATTTTAAACATTTTTGGTACCCATACCTGTTTAGTACTGGTGTTTTGTTTTACTACTGCCCTTTTGGATTTGTTACTGGTGTCTGAGTTTACTACTGACCTTGGTCTATACCCATTATATTTAGCTTTTGAATACTTTAGTACGGATGGACCAGTAGTATTTGGGTAATTACCATGTTTAGGATAATCAGTAGTGTTTTTAACATTTGGTTTGGCAGCAGTAGTATTTTTAAAATTAGGGTTTTTACCAGTAGTGTTTTGGTACTGGTACCCAACAGCATTGTAATTAGGGTTAGGATCAGTAGTAAACCTGTTAAAGTTTCTACTGATATTGGAAAATTTAAAATATTGTTTATTTTGATTTGTTTTTCCATTATTTTTGAAATAATTGCTGTTCTTTGGGCTTCCAACTCTTTTATTTTGCACAAACCTTGGTGCCTTTCTTCCCAATTTTGGTGTTTCAGATTTTTGAGATTTTGTTTTATTTACTACTGATGGATCAGTAGTAGTATCTTTTATTCTTTGTGTTTTTGCTTTTACTTTAGAATTTTTAAATTCTTTGAACTCTTTGCAGTTAACTGGATTGAAGTGACAATCCTTTGCTAAATGGTTTACTTTGTTGCAAATAACATATCTTAATTTCTTATCCTTAGCACCTTCAGGTTTTCTTTGATCTAAGAGTTGGTTCTTGTTTCTTTCATTTCCCCTTCTTAAAATTTTTGGTGTATTTTTTGCATCATATTTAGGAGAGTCATTTTGACTTTGTGTTGTGTGAAAACTTGTATCAATTGAGTCTGTAGTTTGATCATCATCAGAATAATCATTTGATTCAGATGTTTCATTATTAGATTCAGTTTGATTTTCATTTTTTAATTCATTTATGATTCTTTCTGAACTAGCTTTAAGTGGAGGAATGAATTTATATGGAGGTGGTACAGCATGATATCCCACTCCATGCACAACTTTTTCAGTGGTTTGATTACTTGTTAATTCATTAACAATTTGAGAACTTCTTTCAAACTTTTTAATGGTTAATTTATTTTGTTCTATTTCCATTTGATATTCTTCTAGTTTGATCAAAGTTTATTTTAATTTTAATTCAAGATGTTCTTTTTCATAAGTGGTTTGTAGCAATTCTTCTTTTATCTTTTGATCAGTTATTTTATAAATTTTAATTTGATTTTCAAGATCAGCTATACAACCATTATATTCAATTCTTGTATTTCTATTTAGAATCATCTCTTCAAGTGTGTCTTTATTAAGTTTTTCTAAATCTTTATATGCTTTAATGCATTCAGGAGTGCAAGATTTAGAATGTACCTTAGTAGGAGAATCAGTGAAAGCCATGAGAGCTTGATTCTGTGCATGTTCCTCTGCTTGAAAGCTCCAATCATAACCTTGTCGTGAAACAAGAGCAGTTGAGTTTGATCTTTTGTCTGGCTGAGGACATTCTTTAGCAAAGTGCCCAAGGTTGTTACAGTTGTAACATTTGACTTTAGTCTTGTCAAATCCAGCCTTATCACCTTTGTTGCAGTTAAGGTTTGTTCTACCAGTCCTCTTCAAGAACCTTTTGGTTCTCAGGCTCAGCATAGCCATCTGCCATTTTAGATCCATTTCTTCAAGATCATCAGGATTCAATTGTTCCAAATCATCACTAATTAGTGCAGTATGCACATGACTAGTGAAGAAGGATTCTCTTGCAGTATCTTCACAATCTGCAGCCTTTCCTGTAGTAGTTTCTTGAACTTGACCTGTACTAGATACAAAAGCAGCATTGTTTGAAGATAACATAGGAGTTTTAGAGCTTACATCAGATTCAAACACCCTAAGCTCATTGTACAATTCATCCAGCTCTTTTTCTTCCAGAGCATCACCTTGTCTATATATGACTGTGTACATAGACCATTCTTCTCCAAGAGATCTGAGAAATTTTCTGTTGACATCATCATTGTCTGGTTTCACACCAACTTGATTCAATTCACCAATGAGTTTGTTGAACCTATCAAAGATTTGAGATAGAGATTCATTCTTTTGGCCTTTGAAATTTTCAAAGTCCTGTTTTAGTACAGACTTCATGTTTCTTTTGGTGCTTTTGGTGCCAACAAATCTCTTTTCCAGTTCCTGCCACAACATCTTTGCATCATCATATTCAACAAAGAGATGTTGATAATCATTAGGAATGGCCAGTAGAAGAGTGCTTAGAGCTTTGAGTTCAATTCCTCTGTCTTTCTTCTCATTTTCACACTTGAGTTTGTCTGCTTCAGTTGCAGAACTTGTTGCTTGATTGTGAACGGTTTTGTTTCCTTCAACAACAACTTCCCACATGGAATAATCAGTAATAAGCATGTATTGCTTAATACGATTCTTCCACATTCCAAAGTTATTGGGAGTGAGTATAGGGATTTTATTTGCTTGAGTACTTTCATTATTATCAGTCATGATTAACAATCTGTGTGTTTTAAAGATTAAAACTTTTTGTTGTTCTTAAAATTCGTAGATCTAGAACCAATAAGCTCTGATACCACTTGTCAGGATCGAATAACCAAAACAAGTTATTGCCAACCCAGATCTACTAATAACAAGAAGTTGCGGCGGATCAACACTTGTATTAATATATTAAGAACAATAGAATACTGTATATTGAATGAACAATGAACAATAATATTAAGAACACAGTGATTCACAAAAAGCTTCAATGTATATTATTGATTAACAATACACACGTACGTTTACAATTCGTCAGGAACTACTTATAGCAGTCCTTGAAGCCTAACTATTTACCCTAGTTATTCTAGGACTTGATTTACATCGAATTATAAAAGATATACATTGAATAACATTCTATAACTAACTCTGCGAAGATCTCGGACTTGATTTGCTCCAAATACGCGTATCAGTAGTAACTGCAATCACCAGTAGTAAATATGCATCATCAGTAGTAAATGTGATGATCAGTAGTAACTCTGATGATCAGTAGTAAGTCCAAAACCAACGTCAGTAGTAACTACTAATGATCAGTAGTAATCTTCAATATGTGCATGATCAGTAGTAAGTTAGTTATACTCTTCACCAGTATCAACTCATCAGTATCAAGTGTTTCTGCCCCATCAATAGTAACCATGATCAGTACTAACTGCAGCATCAGTAATAAGTTGAACTGTGGTGTATATGTTTATCTTTGCATTTTTCTGACCCGTGTTGGCGATTTGGCATCTTGTTTTCAAATGAATCAACCTTCCTTTTTCCTGTTCGGATAATTAACTTGAATGATGATTTCAGTTGGTTTGATGATGTATGCCTTAATTTAACATCTAAGATCATTCTGTATTTCATTATGGATGTAGCTAGTGACTTGGACGTTATGGGCCTTATGGCACTTTTGTAACAACAAAATTTTCAGGACAAGAGTATGATTCAAAAAGATTTATTAGAACAAATTGTTGATATTTCATTTTTGTGATAAATCTTCTAGAAATAAGAATTGTAAGGTTTTTCGATCCAAATGGATCCTAAACCTTTTACTCAACTATATTTATAAGGAGTTTTGATAACTTATTACATGTTACGTGTTACAAAGGAATGATACGTGACTTCAATGGAAGTTCAGACTAGTTAACCTAACTTAAAAATACAAATTGGGTTTAGGCCGGTGCCAACGGTAAGAACCGAAGGATCGGTTGGTGCTGATTTTGCCTTCACTCGTTGGTACACCCTATCGGTTGGAGCTCGTCGGTTGAAGTTTGCGGTTAGCCGAAGAGTTAAAAGGCTGAAATGGTGGGGCCTAATGTGTTTTTAATAGGGTATTTGGTATTTTGTGTCTATGGTGGGGTCCAAAAAACTGAAGATAATGAGTATTGTTGACATGGGTATGCCAGTTTAATGTCGGTTGGATGTGAGTTGACGTGACACTGATTTGGCAAAATCTAAAGTGTCAGTTTGTGTTACTGTTGAGAGTGGTCTTAGTAAAAATTATGTGATAGGGATCAAGTTTAGCCTGAGTATAAAGTGACGATTCACGTGACTCGTGTTCAAGCTCTTGAAACGGGTACATTTCCAACCCTAACGAATTAAATGCATACATTAATATTAGTATTTGATTTTCTTAGAATAGTTGATCCAGTCATTTTAAATCCGATGTTGAGAGTGGTCTTAGTAAAAATTGTGTGATAGGGATCAAGTTTAACCTGAGAATAAAGTGACGATTCACGTGACTCGTGTTCAAGCTCTTGAAACGGGTACATTTCTAACCCTAACGAATTAGATGCATACATTAATATTAGTATTTGATTTTCTTAGAATAGTTGATCCAGTCATTTTAAATCCGATATTTAATTCCAATTTTATATTCAAGTAAAGCAAGATGCCAATTTTATATACTAAAAGGGTGATGGTGGGTGGTGCTCGCGGGGAGTGGGAGTGGGGTGGGAGTGGTCATAGTGATGGTGGGGGTTGTAATTTTAATTTTTAAAAGTTTTAAAAAATATTAATACATATAATTATAGTTAGATAATGGACATATGATCTATTAGCTCATCGGTTAGTTAGGGCATTCTGGTAATATAATTATAAGTAAATTTATATTATTGAAGAAATTTCTTTTAGTCATGTGTTAACTTCTCCAAAAAGTTTAGAACGACAGAGAAACCCTAAAGTCGTGTGTCTAAAGACACAAACCGATCATTCCACTAGGACCATCTCCATGATTTGTTCAAGTGTTCTCCGTCGGTAGCTAGTAGAGTGTGGTGACCCTATGGATAACTCATGGAGAATACATGTCCAAAAGCGTTTATTCCCGGAGAATAGACGTACAAAACTTTGACCTAAAGATGCCCTACCAAAACGTATTAGCTGAAAGAATAGACAATTGAAAGCTGGCCCAAATTGTTGCATTTAGGCTACTCAGAATCGGCCATTTTAGCCGTGGTGTGGTGGTGACATGGCAGAGGTTAACAGTGTGGTGGAGAGGGGAACACCACCCCCTACACATGTGGTTTAGTTCATGTGGAGTGGTGTGGCCACACTCACGGGGTGCAACGAGGTGTGGTGAGGAGATGCTTGGTTGTGGTTGGCTGAAAGAGTTTTTTTGTTTTTGTTTTTGTATTTAAAATTAAATGGAATGGAAATGGTGTGGTGTGGTGTGGTGGGTATTTTCTGGATAAATGGTGTGATGTGGTTGCTGAGGTGGCAGATAATATGACAGAAAAAATTGACGTGGTGTGGTGCCCATTCCAAATAGCCTTAGAGCATGGGGTATGGTCACTTAAGTGAGATGGCCACCTCAGCGTCACCTATGCGCTACATCATCATTTCACATTTCACATTCAAAACCCTCATCTACCATCACTTAAGCCATTTGGACCCACCCATTTTTTTCTTTTTCCTTTTTTCAAAACAACTTAATATTTCATACGAAAAAATACCGAAAATATAGAAAATTAAAAAAAATACCGAAAATATAAAAATATTACCGAAAAATTACATGCGAGTTTCTTGATATCGTAGCCAAATACAAAATCGACGTCGAAAATGAAGGGTGTCATTGTAATTGATCAACAACTTGGGTCAACCTCCTAGTATGCTTGGTTCGACCATACTGACAAGAACATTGTTCTTGTCGGTTAAACCAACTAGCTAGTTTAATCCCTAAAGCGGAACTGAGTTAAACTTAATCCTTAAACCCTAAAGGATTGGGGATGTTGGAAATCTAGACTAGATTAATAAGAAAGAAACGTTGTACGAAAAACTCGAACACACACACATACTTGTGGTGTTCGACGAACACCAAGAACCCTAGGGGTTCTTGGGTTCGTCCGATCGGACAAGAGGGAGGGGGAAAAAGGGTTTTCCAAATCATACCTTATTCTTGCTTAAGTAAGTATCATTACATATTTTACTCGTATTACATGCACTCACCGGTGTGACCCTTAAGTGTTTCGTAGGCATGGATGTATCACCATAGGTTGACTAACTGTGCACATAATTCCAACAGAAAATACGTCTCAGGGTATTTAGGAGTCTCACCAAAGTAGGCATCCATTAAACGTTTCTCGGCAGCTGCACGATCTCGAAAGATTGGCACTCGGGTCCGTGATGTTTGAGCTTCTTGTTGTTGCATGTACTGATGCGCTTGATTAGTAAAAAAGATATGTCATCGTCGACATCAGATGAATAACTTTCGGAGTCCATAACATTTTGGAAGAAGGGTTGTGTTGAAAATGTTGTGTGAAAACATTCGAATTTTAGCCGTTTGCAACGACTAGTACACGTGTCACACACCCATTCGCTCGTGGGCTTCATCGAGACTTCTCCCCCCCCCCCCCCCCCCCCCCCCCCCCCCCCCCCGCGCGGCGTAACGGTTGGTGTGGTAGCGAGGCCGGCGAGCCCCCTGTTACCACACCCCTTGCTCTTAGGGTTTAGTATCTTAAATCATTTATCCTCTCAAAGATCTCCGAATTCTTTTCGATTGTGTTAGGCCAAGACTAGATGAATATGTAATTCAGTGTCTATAGTAAATTACATAATGCATCTATTTTATATTTTTTTAAAGATAATTGATATAATGAATGCCTTTGGCTTTCTTTTTATTATTGTTTTGATTTTATAATATTGCTATAAGAAATAAGGTTGCTTGTAGCTATCCTAACCACACACATCCATCCTCATAATTTATATATAATTCTTTCGCACATTATTACATAATCACAATATTTATTTTATCCAATTGCATTGAATGTTAAAGCTCTTTATGGAAAATTATGGGTGCTAGTTGTAGCAAATGATCTCAAATGTTTCAAAGTAGAGATGAAAAAGTTGAGCTATTTCTTGCACCAAGCTGGACTAACTTTTGATCGGTTCTAAACATCCGGGCTCGGAAATCCCATACCTTATACAGAAATCAGTGGCGGATGCAGAACTAGTGTTTACGGGTAGCATATTTTCGCGTAAATATAATAATATTAAAATTAAAAAACACATGTTTATTAAACATTTTAAAACGACAAATTAGATATTACATTTTAAAGGTGGTTAACCAGTTTTGCGAAAACGAGTCGTTATATTTTCATCTGTAACCGTCATAAGTGGTTTATTTTCTATACTACAAATAAGTTTATTTCTATTGTTCGACATGTGTTTTTGACGATGCCAATTGAGAGACAAAATGGGTATTACGTTTTTTTTTTGTTCAAATTGTCATAAAATACAAAGTGGACTTTATTTATTACTCCCTCCGTCCCATAAAAAAAGTTTACATTTCTTTTGATTAAAATATAAGATTAGAGCATCCACAATGGTTAACCTCTCCAATGACTTATCACTTTTGCCACATCATCTAATAACCTATTAGTTGAAAACCTCTCCAATGGTTAACCTTTCCAAAGACTTTTTCACTAATATTACTATTTTACCTTTATTAATATCTAATGTTTTATAAATGCCCCTCACTTATGTAATTTAACAATTTTTATAGCATTACAAAACTTAACATTATTATAAAATTTCTCTTACAAAAATATTATAATGTTTGACCTTAAAAAGTATTGAAATATGATAAATAATAATTTACAGTTATAGAAATAATAAATTATTCACATATAAATATATACATGAGTTTAAAATGTAAAATTGTTAAATATAGGGACTAAAATAATCAAACATTGAAAGTTGTTCAAGTGGTTGGGGAAGATTAAGTGGTTGAAGTGACCTCTTAAAAAATCATACATTCCAATGGTAAAAAGTCATTTTAAGGTTATTCAAATAGTATCAACCTCTTCTTCAACCTTTCATTGGAGATGCTCTTAGATTGGAGAGAGAAAGTGTTATATTGGTGAAATCATTAATAATAATATTATTTTATTAAGTGAGCCCCTCAAATTTGAGAAATGGTAACTTTTTTGTGAGACAAAATTTGAAAAAGAAATGAGAACTTTTTTGTGGGACGGAAGGAGTATATTAAATTGAAATTTTAGCTTCCTAATAATCTAAACCAATTTAGGGCTTTCAAGTTTGGGCTAATTTTTTACTGAAATTATAAGTGAAGGGTGGAACACTTTTTTATGAGTGTTACCGAAATATATTTTATTTTTTGTGAAGATGTTCATATTTCTAGTCGAAAATTAAGAGGTGGCACGGACACCTCCGGACTCCATTAAGATTTGCCACTGCAGGAAGTAATGCTTGTTTGAAGGCCGACCCTGGTGCTAGTTAGGTTTGGTCCTTATAAGTTTGATCACGACTGACTCATTCCTAGGGATGAGCTCGGTACTAGTATCGAGTTTTTCCAGGTCCTCAAAATAGGTACTAAGCACCAGACTGGAACCAAAGGGCTTTAACCTAGAGGTATGGTGTATGCCCACATCCTTGAGGTAGGCGGTTCAAGACTCATCGTATACATAGGTAGTAATTAGTAGTATATTAGGATTTTCCTTTAAAAAAAATTACCGTACGACGAGATATAAATAAAGGAAATATATTAAACGGTTATCTCATTGATTTTTTTTCTTGATGACTACATTATCATCTACTATTTCTCTCTTCATATGATAAAATCAACTTCCTGAAGGATTTATGTGCACAGTTAGTCAACTTATGATGATACATCCATGCCTACGAAACACTTAAGGGTCACACTGGTGAGTACATGTAATACGAGTAAGATATGTAATGATACTTGGAAGAGGATTGATTCATAAAAGTCATTTATGAATCAAGTTAAGTATTAAGTCAAGTTTGACTTATTACTAGATTAGTTTATCTAACTAATTAATACACGTATTTGTACATTTACTAGTTGAGTAAATATACAATGTGTTGATTATAGATTATCCATAATATGATTTAAAGCAATTAAATCATATGGTGTTGGATTATATTATTGTATAAATTATATAGAGTTTATTACTTCGTGTATATGGGTACCGAATTATTAGTGTATAAATACTAGACATTTAATAGTTAAGTGCAATAATAAAAGAATAATAAACTATAAGGAAAGGAAACGTAAAAAGGAAAGTCTAATTAAAGATTTGATCATAATTAAACTAGAGGGTTCTAAGCGTAACTTATTTATCTATAAATAAGAGGCTTAGGGTAACCCTAAAACCCCTTACACATTACACGAATTCCCTCCTCCCCTTCTCCCTAGTTTCGGCCGAATAGAGGGAAGAACACAAGTCTTGTGTTCTTCGTTCTTCGTGTTCTTCGTGTTCTTCAAGTCCTTGAAGATCCAAGTTCATTGCATCAACCAACTAGAAGGTTTTTTGTTGTGTTCATCATCAGTGGACTAACTTAAGCAAGATTAAGGTATGTTTTGAGAAAACCCTTTTCTCTCTTCTCCCCTCTTGGACGATTTCGACCAAAGAACCCTAGGGTTCTTTGGTGTTGGTCGAAACACACACAAGTGTGTGTGTGTGTGTGTGTGTTTGGGATTTCGTACAAGGTTTCTTCCATTGTTAATCTAATCTAGATTTCCAAGATCCTAATCCTTAGGGTTTAAGGATTAAGTTTAATCCCACTTCCGCTTCTAGGGATTAAATTAGCTAGATGGTTTAACCGGTCAAGAACAAGTTCATGTTCTTGGTCAGTGTGGTTCAAACCAAGTGATCTAGGAGGTTGACCCAAGTGGTCAATCAGTATCAATGAAACCCTTCAGTAGTATCAGAGCGTTGGTTTAGAGATCTAAACTAGATTAACAAAGTTTGTTTGTTTAATTTTTATTAAGTTTTTTTTGTTCCATCTTTTTTCTTCTCCTTCTTAAACCACGAAGTAGGGTAAGAACCCTAGGACCAAGCATGTTAAACTAGTTAAGTTTAATTGGTCAAAGGGATTCTAGAAAAACCCTAGAAATTTCGTGTAAGGGTAAAAAAGAACCCTAGGATCAAGAACATAACACTAGTTTAGTTTAATTGATCAAAAGACTTCTTTCCCTAACCCTAGCTATTTCCGAAAATCAAAGAACCCTAGGATCAAGATTGTCAAAAAATTTGATCAAGAGGATTCTTTCCTTAATTGTTTGATCTTCCAAATATAGGATCAAGTATGTTAAACCAAGATTTGGTTTAATTGATCAAAAAGGATTCTTTCCTTTTTCTCAAGATTTTCGTGATCAAGGGGTTACTTGGACACCAAGTTTGTAATTGGTGGAAAAGTTTCATAGGCTTTAAGGATTTTTCCGAGAAACCCTAGATATAATCTAGAACCCTAGAACATTAAACTGGTTTAAATTTAATGATTTAAAAGAATTAATTAGGTTAATAATCTAAAACCTAGATAATTAAACAAGTTCATGTTTAATAGGTTTAATTATTATTTTAATAGATTTATTAAAGACTAGTTCTTTAAACCTAAAAATCTAGACAAAGTTTATTGTCTATAAGGTTTAAATTAAAAAGTTTAAATAAATTTATTAAGGTTATAATCTATCTTAGAATTTAAACAAAGTTTATTATTTAAATAGGATTGATTAGAATTAATCTTTTAATAAATAATGTCTTTGATCAAGAAAGTCAAAACCCTAGTTTTGGTTGATCAAGAACAAGATTAGGGTTAGACTAATTAATGAGAATTAAAAGAAGTGTCGATTTCTAGTTCAAGAAATTAACAAGATGTATTTATTTATTTATGTATTATATTTCAAATTTTAAATATTTAAAAGGTAAAATAAATTTTAATAAGTAAAATAGTTTATACGTATTTTTTTATTAGTTCAAGTTAAAATACATACGTATAAATTAGATGTAATATTCTTATTAGAATGTTACAAGTTTATTTTATAAAAGAAATATATATATATATGTATATAAATTAAATACAAGATTAAATGAAACATTAAAAATAATGTTATTTTGATCATAAGAACTAGTTATTGTATAAGTTGATAATATAATTAAACTAGAAAGTACAAAGTTATAATTATAACTAGAAATTGTACAAGTTGAAATTATATGATTAACTAGAAATATACAAAAGTTATATATATTAAGGTGTATAAAGTTATAAGTTATTATAACTAGATAATTATACAAGAATAATATAAGTATTTTACAAGTCATGTAATATACTAGATTAATGATCAAAGGATAAATAACAAGATAACATTAGAACCTATATTTAACTAGTTTGAGTTAAATGTAAGAAAGGTTTAAACAAACTAAGAATTATTATATATAGTCTTTATATAATAAATTTATTAGTTTCACCAAGTATAAACCGGTGATTGTGTTTGCTCAAGTTCCATCATGATTGTTGGAGCTAGAGGGAGCTACACAAAAAAATCATAAAGTTTATGAATGTGTCGTTAAAACATAAGGTTTGGGTCGAATCAAATAAGTCAAAACAAATGTTTGATTTCATTATTAAACATATGAAAAACTAGGTGTGTTAAACTAGATTTATGATTCAAGTTTATGAATCGTAAAAGGATTAAGAATTTAACATAAGTGTTTTAAGTTTTTCAAGAAAGATAAAACAAGTAAGTTTTACTCTAGATAAGGTTTTCCACAAAACCTAGTATAAAGTTTTGTACACCTCGTTTTAGGTATACATATAAGTCGCGCAATTCTTGAAACTATAAGTTTTAAGAAAAATTCTTAAGGTTTAAAAAGGATGTCTTGTTGAATTCTTGAATTCACAAGTCACATATTTTAAACAAGGATTAAGATTGGAATAAGGTTTAAGTTTAGTTCAAGACTTAAACAAACCCAAGAAAATCTTAGATCTAAGTACTATCCACCTAATGGAACACCTCACGTGTTCAACGATATTCATATTGTAAGGATAAAGAACCTTAGATATGGATTCAAATCATTGCGAGTGTTAGGGTGCGTAAGGTTCTGTGATAATCGGGAGTCCCGACGCAGAACATCACACTGTCTTAGATGGTCTGATCTACTTTAGTGATAATCGGGAGTCCCGGCCCAAAAAGTACTTGAGTAGAATAAACATACTAGACTTTATTACTAACTTAGAAATGTACAATTAGATTGTGCAAAGTTGTAATAAGTTATAAGTCTAAAGATTCTACGACCCCTAGGAATCGTGTCAAGTCTTGATACGATCGGTAAGGATGTTACCTACCAAAAATAGCATGTCTCGTCGGGAAGTGCCCAAACCTTGCGGCGAGAATGTGAAATATGGATCCTAGGCCTAAAATATTAGTTATGGGTTTATAATATATTTTAGAGAATGTTTATTGATGATTACTAATTAAACTGGGTTTGATTTGTAGATGGCAGCAACAAACACAACGATAACCTATAACAAACTCTCGCGACGTTTCTTTCTAGGAAAGAAAGAATTGACTGGGTCAAATTTCCTCAATTGGAGACGTGATTTTAAAATCATGCTCAGACAAGAGAGGGATAGTATTGACCGAGAAAGAAACGTATTGAAAGCCCCTGCCGAGGATGCAAAGAATGAGCCAAGACAAGCATTTTACACTTGTAGGTCACTCATTTCTTGCAAGATGGCTAAGGGAGCATCAGTAGGTGCACACGTCATGAAAATGAAAGTGCACATCGATCACCTTACTAGACTTGGTCACCACGTGCCATTGCAGTTAGCAATTGACACTGTACTCAACTCATTGACAGATGACTACAAGGTCTTTGTAGCCAACTACAGCAAACGTATTATGGATAAATCCATTCCCGAGCTATGATCCATGCTCGAGGCTGTTGAGTTGAATATTAAGATCAATTCTAAAAGGAGTCGCACAACTGATGATAGCGATGAAGAAGGGCATGGTGGTAAAGGAAAGGGTAAAACCAATCTTAGCCAAGAAGTGCCTAATGGTAAAGGTATCAAACATAAGGTCAAGAAGGTTAAGCCTAACACAACAAGGACCGAGAAACGGTGCTTCAAGTGTGGTGAGGCTGGGCATTGGAAAAAGAATTATCCAAAGGGTGCAAGTGGTGGTGGAGGAAACGCAAGTTCCTCAGGTAACACAACCACACTTCTTAATCACTTTTAAGATACTTGTAAAGTACATTACGAGTAATCTAACTTTTGCAATCGTTTATTGCAGGAGGAGATGGAAAGTGATGACCGGCGTGAGATGGTTGAATTATATTTTTTTATGGATTCAGTAAAACAATTTCATTTTTGTTGGATAATTTTTTTTTATTATGTTAAAACAAGTTTTATTTGTTTTTTAAATAAGAATCCATGGTTGAATTATATTATGTGTGTGCATGTGTGATAATTACACTAGTCAAGGTTTTATGACTAGGTTGTAAGTCAAGTTTTGATTTACTTTATATTTCATGTTTTATACTTGTTTGATTGTTGTATGAGTAATGTTTTAGAAACTCAACACTTAAATACTAGAAATTAGAAGTTTTTCTTCTAAAGTATTTAAAGAGATTTTATGAAAAGCATAAGGTTCAAGAGTTATTGAACCTAGTTGAAACATCTTAAGTAATGGTTACTTGTGATAGTAAGTTTCAAGGTGTTAATATTAATATAGTATGATTATATTGGATATAATCAAGATAGACTTTAAAGAGTATTATTATAAGTCTTTTACACTTGTAATAAAGGAATTTAATGAAGTCATAATTCCCTAATAGGAATAATTGGATATTCGTAAAATCCAGGTAAAGTGACTTAGACATTAAATGAACTCTTAAAAGGACAAACTATATTAAAGTATTTAAGAATTAAAAGGTATTATTGCAAGTCTTTTATACTTGTAATAAACACAATATTTAATCAAGTCATAATTCCCTAATAGGAATAATGGGTATTTGAGAAATCCAAGAAATGACTTTGGCATTAAATAAGATTCTTAAAAGATACTTATACACTTAAGAATTGGAAGTATCGTTTCAGGTGTCTTATACTTGTTAGATACAGTAATCAATGAGAGTCATGATTCCCTTATCAGGAATGTTGGATATTCGCAAATCCAAAGGATGTCTTTGATAATTGATTAATTCTTAAAGGATAAACTATAAGTTTTGACTAGGTCAAAAGAAGTAGTTTAAGTGATACTTAATTTCCATAAAATTTAGTGGGAGCTATGACTAACATATTCACTAGATGTACTAATAAATATAGTAAGTTATTTAGGACATTAACAACAAGGTTTTACCAAGTCGTTAGCCAAAGAGTTAAGAGAAATAAATGATCAATAATTAGATTATTGCAAACCTAATAGCATGATCACAAGTCTTGTGATTAATTATTGCATATCTAATAGGATGTTCACACTCCAGTGAACAAGTTAATCATTTAAGAAATTTCTTTAACTAGTAAGAATATCTAAAAATCAAGGAGCTAAAAGAGATTTAGTTACAAGGCAAGTTTTATAGATTCAAGAAACTAAAGGAGTTGTTTTCCAATCCTCCTATGTTTATCGAATCATGTAAAAAGGAAAGACTAGAATATGTTCTAAATGTTGCACGAACAATATCTAGCAAAGACAAAAGTAATAGTATTCTTAATACTCATCTTATGTCTTTAGTTTAATAGAAATGACTAATTGTAATTAGTGATAAAAGTTACAATTAAGAGTTATTGAAGTAATCAACACAAACGCACAGAATAAATAATGATCCAGTAATAATTCAGTATCTATGTCCAGTGAGGAATAATACATGAGTTAGTATCATTGTTATTCAGAATTTGTATGTTTTACAAACATCCATGAATAAAAGTCTATTTATTCAAAAAGGTATAAATCCGTTACTACTCGTCTTGGTGGGAACCTCGATGGGACGTTAACGTCATTGCGGTATTTGGTGGTAGATTCGAAGTTCTTCGAAGATAGCTACACAAGTCTTGTGTAAACCAAATATCAGTGATATTCTGTTGGAGCTCGACGAATATTGGATTGACCACCGTGATAATACTTCGTGGTTGAAAAGTTCAAAAGTATTATTCACTAGGATTGTCCTTAAGCCTGAGGTATTTGGTTTGGGATACATTGACTAATGTGCTTTGGTTCGTCTTAGACAATTCTGAAATATGGTTGTCATACGAGGCATTACTGGGTACAAAGGAATTTGTATTTTGAATCGAAATATAACAAGATGGTAATTGCACCTCCTTTTTAGGAGAGATATTTATGGGTCCTTTGACATGATGATAACTGGAAAGTGCATGACCATGCCCAAACGAACTGATTTGTTCTTTGTTGTTTATCACAACAGTTTGAATCAAGAAGTCATTAAAAGATTTCAAATACAGGAGTTGATATATTCTACCATGCTCGTATTCGTTATCACAAATATCGTGCTGCAAGGGATAAACCTAACATAGTTGCCCAAGAAGTAGAGACAGAGTGTTCTTTACTAGGAGACGCTATTAAAGAGTTTTTCAAGAAACTATACCTGGGTTACATAAGCTGTTTTTATGGGGTTGGTTACCTACATGCCCATCTAGAAGGCCACTGTAGCTCGTATCATTAAGACAAAGGTTACAAACTTGCACAAGTGGGAGTCTGAAGGATTTATGTGCACAGTTAGTCAACCTATGATGATACATCCATGCCTACGAAACACTTAAGGGTCGCACCGGTGAGTGCATGTAATACGAGTAAGATATGTAATGATACTTGGAAGAGGATTGATTCATAAAAGTCATTTATGAATCAAGTTAAGTATTAAGTCAAGTTTGACTTATTACTAGATTAGTTTATCTAACTAATTAATACAAGTATTTGTACATTTACTAGTTGAGTAAATATACAATGTGTTAATTATAGATTATACATAATATGATTTAAAGCTATTAAATCATATGGTGTTGGATTATATTATTGTATAAATTATATAAAGTTTATTATATAATTAATTATTAAAAGTATAAATACAAGTATATAATTCGTGTATATGAGTACGGAATTATTAGTGTATAAATACTAGACATTTAATAGTTAAGTGCAATAATAAAAGAATAATAAACTATAAGGAAAGGAAACGTAAAAAGGAAAGTTTAATTAAAGATTTGATCTTAATTAAACTAGAGGGTTCTAAGCGTAACTTATTTATCTATAAATAAGAGGCTTAGGGTAACCCTAAAACCCCCTTACACATTACACGAATTCCCTCCTCCCCTTCTCCCTAGTTTCGGCCGAATAGAGGGAAGAACACAAGTCTTGTGTTCTTCGTTCTTCGTTCGTTCTTCGTGTTCTTCAAGTCCTTGAAGATCCAAGTTCATTGCATCAACCAACTAGAAGGTTTCTCGTTGTGTTCATCATCAGTGGACTAACTTAAGCAAGATTAAGGTATGTTTTGAGAAAACCCCTTTCTCTCTTCTCCCCACTTGGACGATTTCGACCAAAGAACCCTAGGGTTCTTTGGTGTTGGTCGAAACACATACAAGTGTGTGTGTGTGTTTGGGATTTCGTACAAGGTTTCTTCCATTGTTAATCTAATCTATATTTCCAAGATCCCAATCCTTTAGGGTTTAAGGATTAAGTTTAATCCCACTTCCGCTTTTAGGGATTAAATTAGCTAGATGGTTTAACCGATCAAGAACAAGTTCATGTTCTTGGTCAGTGTGGTTCAAACCAAGTGATCTAGGAGGTTGACACAAGTGGTCAATCAGTATCAATGAAACCCTTCACTTCCTTCACGTTTATAGCAAACAATCATCTAATTCCGTTACTATTTTTGGTCGACTCTTTGCTATAATAAGCTGATTTAATAAAATAAAAAATAAAAAAAGAAATCTATTTAGTTCCTTTGATTGAACTGAAAAATTTTAAACTTTCGAGCAGTAAACTGTT
This sequence comes from Calendula officinalis, assembly GCA_963853835.1. Classification (NCBI taxonomy): domain Eukaryota; kingdom Viridiplantae; phylum Streptophyta; class Magnoliopsida; order Asterales; family Asteraceae; genus Calendula; species Calendula officinalis. The sequence continues at coordinate 29,371,695 of OY970830.1, read as the reverse complement.
GGATTTTTCCTGGAATTTTGCTGTCCAACAGCACGATTTGAGACAAGTAGTACTTGGTTGTTTCGTCATGGGGACGTCGAAGGTTAATAGTCTGCGTGCATAACATTTGACATTGCCATGGACATGTTAGAGAAAACGACCTAGTCCGAAACTCAACTCGTAATTTATTTGATCATATTTGTTCTTTAACTAACTGATGATGATCTAGTGATAATTGGTACCAACTCCTGAATAACCTCCGTATCTGAGTAAACATTTACTAGTTGACCAGATGAATGTTCGGAAACGGACACGGAAAAGTTAAGGTCGCATACATTACAAGTAAAGCTCGGCTACCCCGAAAGAATTCTTATCAGGAAATATCAATTTAAGAAAAGTCATATTTGTTCTCTGTTCCAACACACATGTTTTAACTGAGTTGGTAACATATTTTTGTTTTCTTGAAAGAGATTTGTGTATAGTTATAACTATTATTTTAAGGAAAATGATAATGACAGTCCTAATGGCTGTCAATAATATGGCAAAACTAATATAAAAATTGCCCCTGATTTTTATGAACACTAATCTATCTATGAATGTACAATCGTTTTATGCATGTTAGAGATATCCATAAGAGCTTTCATTAATAATACCCTTATTTTAAAAACTAAGATTAAAAAGTTTACATAGTCCAAAGTTCGAGAAGAATAGCATGTAAATATTTTTCTCTTTGCTCTGTCGGTCACATGTGTACAAAGACAAATGTGCGCGTGTGTAAAATTGTTAACAAGAAAATGTGAAAAACATACTAACATATAGCACCGTACTAGTATCGAAAAACCTAATGATAAAGTGTTTTACTTAACCATAAAATGTCATACACATATTCTTCCTTGCATTTTCCTTTCATTATTAAAATGTTATTCTCATTATAAGACCCTCAAGACGTCGAGCTTATACTCGTGATGTACACAACCTAAACGTCATTGTAACCTTTTTTGAATCTTTCCCTAGTTATCTGGTAAATTTTTACAACGTACGGAGGGTTCTAACCCGTGACTGCTAGATAGTTATTCGAGAGCTCTTACACTAAGTCATTACTAAACGATTTTCTTCCTTATATAATTAGTGAATTATGCTAAATCATACACGATCATATATACAAGTTTTTTATAATCAGTTGTGAAATATTAAACCTTAGACTGGGTGTACCCATCGGTCGCGACCCATTTGGTCGCCCCTTTTCATTCTCCACGACGCGTCCAAAGCCGTTACACACTTGACGAACGACGCGTCCCAAAAGGTTAATGGTCGGCCACACGACCGATAACATTTCAAAGGAGAGATATTTTTTCAAAGGGGAATGGTTACGTGGGTTTGGTTGAGATTTTTTATGTGTTTGGTCGGGCTGATGTGGCGCTGATGTGTCAGGGGTGACCAATATAATATCGGTCACCCGTTACGCATAGTCTTATAATGTAGTGTAGGATTCGGGGACGATTCAGAGCATCGGTTATGTAGGCTACATCTTAGGGGTTTAATCATAAAAATGAGTGACATAATGAATGATTCAATTTTCTTTCAAAAAATTGTACTATTTTAGTTTTTTTTTAATCATAACTAAAACTTATCTCAAGCAATTTTAACAAAATGAGAAATGAAAAGTTTTTAATATTGAAATAGATGGCAAAAAGTAAACATGAATGACCCCGAATTTCCAAAGATGTATTCATGTTCGCAAGCTTCGCGAGCGCATAATAGTTCATTGGCAGGTTACCCGCATAATACGGCGGCGGGTACCCTGACGAAATTTGACGGCGATCAAATAGTGGGTGGTGACGACGGTAGTGATAGTGGCTGCTGGTTGTGGTCGTGCGGATAGTGGATGCTGGTAGCGGTTGCTGGTTGACTTGGCGTTTTAAGTTTATGCGTTATGTTGGATGTTTATTTGGGATAAAGCAAAGTATCAAGTAGATTAATTGATTAACACACAATCCGTACTCGCAAAAGGTCTTGGGTTCGAATCCCCCAAACAATATTTTTTTTATTTTGTGGTGTTTAAGATGTTTCCCAAAGTAGAAATTTAAGATTAAGTTTAAGATTAAGATCTTCTAAACTTAGAAGACCTAAATGCTTTAATAGGGAGTAAGATTACAAATCATTCTGTAAATATAAGAGTTACATTTTAGACACATGGTATATCGTTACAAATATCTCGTAAAGGAGAAAACATATACTCTCTCGGTCCCTAAAAAATTATCATTTTTCTTGGACACAAATTTTAAACAGATAGTTAGTAGTCGGGTTATTATTTCTAATTTTGATTAAAAAATTAAAATTATTTTGGAAATAGAAAGATAGTTAGTGGATGATTAGTGATGAGATCCTTGGTAATTATTTTATTTTAATAAGTGTACCTCATCAATTTGATAAATGTGAACTTTTTTTGTCGGATAAAGATTTAAAAAAAATAAGAACTTTTTTATGGGACGGAAATTATTTATATAGATCACACATTTTTTTTGTAATTATTTGTTTTCAAATTTGATAAAAACCACTTTTCACCAAAAACATTTAACACTTCATAACAATGTTTATATGTTGAAGTTTTTTATGTATTGTATATACGTATCGACTTCTATCCCGACCCAATTGACCCAATTGGGCTACTCAGAACATTTTTTTTGTCAGTATAATTTTTTTAGAGAAATCATTTACGATCTAGATTCGCCAAAGGTAGTATTCAGCTAACAATATTTTCAAAGTTCAAATAAAGTGTTGTTTGCCGAAAATATAAAAGTATATCTTTCATCAACATTGTAAATAAATATTATAGAGAGATTTTCTAAATGACATATCAATAATATTTTTAGAGTAAATTATACGGAAGGTATCTGTGATGTACCACTAATTACAGCTTTAGTCCCTGAATTTTGTTTATTACATTGGACGTCACTGGTGTATCGATTTTGTTACACTCATGGTCCCTATTGCCCTTAACTTTTTTTAAATGACCAAAATATCATTTTGGTATTTTTTTAATAAAACAAAGATAAAGGACTATCAATGTAATAAGTGATAAACCACAGGGACCATCCATGAAATTTACCCTATTAGTTGATTTGTTTTTCAATTTTATTCATATTCTTCCACTACATTCAGACTCACCACCCATATCTAGGGATGGCAATTCAGGTCGGGTTCGGGTTGACAGGTTCGGGTTCGCGGGTTGGCGGGTCAGAAACGTTCAACCCGAAACCGACATGTTTATATAAACGGGTCAGATATCTCAACCCTAATCTGTTTAACTTCAACCCAAACCTAACCCATATAACCCATTTAATAAAACGGGTTAAACATGTTATCAGATCAAATAAGTTAAACGGGTCAAACATGTCAAAATGTTGTTATTATTACACAAATTCATAGTAAAATACTGAACACCAAATTACTAAGTAACATTCTTAATTTTTATCTAGCTATTATTACGTTTTAACTAGTAAACTATAGATTAAGTATAAATATATATATTTTAATAATTAAACGGTTTGACGGGTTGACCCATTTAAATTATCACTCAACCCGAGACTGGCCCAATTATTTTTTACCTCAACCCAAACCTGTTTATTTTCATGTCGATTTCAGGTCAGGTTTCGTGTCGGGTTAGATATTGCCATCTTTACTCATATCTATCTCTTTAAATTCAAACCTCAATCAACAACCATTATCGTCACACCACCAAACTCCGTGAAAAGTCGATCTACCCCAACCCATACCTACAGTTTCCTTCTCCGGTTGTTCCGCCGCTGATGACTATCTATCGACCTGCGTGTGTAAAATATTAACTCCTCTAGCGATGTGCATCAATTGATTGAATCAATTCAGGTCAATAGGCCGCCATCGGCGGCTAACAACTGGATAAGGCAAACGGAGGTAGGGGTTGGGACGAATCGACTTTCCAGGGGGTTTTGTGGAGCGATGATAATGGCTATTGATTGAGGTTTAAATTCAAAGAGATAGATGTGGCTGGTGAGTCTGAATGTGGTGAAAGAATATGGATAAAAGAGAAAAAAATAATTAATTGAATAAATTTCACGGGTGACCCTTGTGGTTTATCACTTATTACATTCACAGTCTTTTATCTTTATTTTATTACAAAATGCCAAAAGGGTATATTAGTCATTTAAAAAAAGTTAATGGCAGTAGGGACCATGGGTGTAACAAAATAGATACATCAGGGATGTCCAGTGTAATAAACGAAGTTCAGTGACTGATGTTGTAATTAGTCGTATACTATAGGTAGGGACCTTCCCTGTAATTTGCTCATATTTTTATAAAGGGTAATGGTATTGAATCTTATCATTTAGTTCTACTCATAGCGATACTCATTAGATGAAAACACATTTTAAAATTAAAAGATAATAGTAGGAGAGATAAATAGATTACACATATTATCCTATCAAGTGAGTAGATCAAATGATAAAACTAAATATCATTTATTTTTTATAAATTATTTTATTATTCATTTAAGTTTGTTATAAGAAAAGGCCAATGAATGACACCCCACACCACCCCACAACTTGTTCATACACTGCTTCTTCTGCTTAAGTCTCTCTTGGTTGTATAAAAACCACTCATAAATTGAGAAAAATACAACAAAATTAACTTTCTCTTCTCTCCCCCCTTTCTCCATTCTTGAATTTCTCAATTTCCTTTCAAGATTTTACTCTTGTCAAAGACCCACAAAGCAAAATTCTTGATTGGTGTGTTCTTATCAAAGATTCTAATTTTAATTTTAATAGACGATTTTGCTTGAACTTGGTCAAAGTGATGAAGAGGAACTTCAATTGCTCTGATTCTTTGACTAATTTTCTCTCACACCCACTTGAAGGTATTTACCAATCAACAATGGTGGATTGTTTTTTCCAGAGCAAGATTAGCTAAAACCAGAGCATTTGTGCAACTTACTTGTACATTATCCTCTAAAAGTTGTACCTTTTATGTAATTAAAAATCTTGAATTTTTCTTTTTTTCTGTTTTATTTCCAAGAACCATGACACTATCTTTTGCTAGAATTTTGACACTAGAATATTTAACTATTTTTAACTCTATAATTATGTTATTAAACTGATATAATCATCAATGTTTAGGTTAAATCAAACTAATCATTGTCAACTTTAATGTTAAAAGGTGGGTAATTGGACATTAAAATAGTCAAAGCTAGACTTTTTGAGCTAAAAACTAACACTTTTTTATTTTCTTGATGACTCAGGGGAGATGAAATCAGAAGATGATTGCATTTACTCCGGAGAATTTCCGTCAATGATGGACGGCGGTGGCGGTGGAGGTAGCGGCGGAGATGGAGAAGACTACGGCGGAGAAGAAACAGGGCAATTCGGAGACAAAAAAAGAAGATTAAGTAATCATCAAGTGAAATCATTAGAAAAAATCTTTGAAGTTGATAACAAACTTGACCCTGACCGGAAAGTGAAAGTGGCCCAAGATTTGGGATTGCAGCCGCGACAGGTGGCGATTTGGTTCCAGAACCGCCGTGCACGGTGGAAGACAAAACAGTTGGAAAGAGATTACAATGTTTTAAAGTCTAACTATGATGCTCTTAAACACAATTATCATAAACTCGAGAAAGAGAAAGAAACCATAATCAAAGAGGTAATTTTGTGTTTTTTTTCAACACTAGAATAATATATACCGAATTAAGATGATTTTGCCTTTTTGGTGTCTAAATTATGCAGGATTAAAGTATACATAAATGGTTAAGTTGAAAAGTAGATTATCATATCAAACCAATTCCATTATGAATTTTTTTAGAGTTAAAGTATTGTTTGCTACCGTCTATTCATATTCATTAGATCAAGACATTTGTCAAAATAAATGATAATATTATAAGAGATAATTAGTGAATTACATTTGTATAAGTATGAACATATCATAGGAATAAATATCATTTTTTTTTAATCTAAATTTAACTATTTAAGTAGTTAAAACTTAAAATCATGTTTAAATAATACTTCAAAAAAAAACTAACGGATAATCTCATTTATGCATTAACATTATTTTAATGAAAAAGTAATCAAATTTGGTCTGTATGTAACAAAACATAGTTGTAATTTGGTATTTGGTAATTTTAAAGTTATTTATTTGGTATTATGAGTATTTAATGTTATTTCTGATTAAAAATAAATTATATGTTGCCTAACATCGTTCTTAATTGTGAAACCAACTGACACTTCTATTCTATTATATGCTCCGGCTGAGTCACATGCCGACAATAGTCTTTTACTTAATATTTTATATATAAATACACACTTACAAATTACCAAAGTTGTGAAATTTACTTCTCCAAACTGCTTTCAACTAAGGTAAAACCTGAAAGATGCGTGCTAATACTGTCAGTTTAACTCCATTTAACACGTAAGTTATCACTATCATGAATTATTATGAGTATTTTTGTATGCTTAAATATATGTTTATTCTCTATATTTTAACCCATGTCTACTATTATTTGTTATTTATTATTTATTTTGGTTTTGTTAAGATGACTCAGTTTTGTATATCAGATATAGTTTTAGATATGTAAAAAGTGAAACATTTCTTTATTATTTATTTATACTTTCTATGTTTATATTTGTTTGCAGTTGGTAGAGCTGAAAGCAAAAGTTCACGAGGAAAAAACAGAAAGAAATGATGAATTCGAGGACAGAGAAGATGCTTTGTTCTTGGGATCTGATCCAACGGATACAAATCACGAAGTTTACACAAGCCTACACTACGAAAAAACTAGAAAATTACTAGACTTAAAAGATGGGTTTTCTGATAGTGATTCAAGTGGGGTTCTAAATGAAGAAAACAGCATCAATATTAGTAACACCGACGGAAATCCGTTGCTAAATATGACTAGTTTCGGGCTTTCTTCTCATTGTTCATCTTCTGTAGCGACATCAAATCATGCGGATCTCGGTTTGTACCAACTACAGATCGATCCGTATCTAGTTGGTAATGTCGAAGAAGAATCGTGCAACATATTTTTGCTCGATCAAGCACCGAATCTTTGTTGGTACTTTCGGGATCATATGAACTAGTAGCTAAAATGGCTTATGATAGTTCGTAGTTCAAGTATGAACAAGTTTATGAAATTCAATAATTATGTAATATTTTTGTAATTTTATGGAGTATATTAAAATAGTTCAAAAGCAATCTTACTTAATTTCTATCCTCACAAAAAATTCAGCACATTATATTGGTTATCGGGACTATAGGATGATGGTTGTTAATTTATTATACTCTAGACATTTTGTGTTTTATCTTACATTACCACTAATTATTAATTAAAAAATTCAAAAAAAAAACAAAACAATTGTATTATGAGTAATGATATTTCTTCCTATCATATTCCAACCCATTTTGATCACGTCAAGTGTCAAAATCAAGGGATGATAAGAGGAAAGAGAATTAGTTGATGACACATATCAAGTTTAGAAGTAAGTAGACTTATAAGTAAAAAAAGAATATGGAAGAAAATATATCATTTCTCTTGTAGTATTGCCTAATAAACCTTCTTTCAAAATCTATCTGTTTCTATCTATAAAACAATTAGCATCTATAACCACTCATTGTCATTTCTATTATCATAATTTGATTTGAACGTTTGTATTAATTAAATTTAATGAAGTAATAATCTTAAAGCATTTTTAAATGTATGGTTAATTAACTTTAATTAATTTAATGTTTGGTATTCTCTTATATAGTTTTTTTATCTTCGCATTTAATTGTATCTTATCCGATTTTATGCTAAAAATCCATTTGTTACATATTCTCATAAATATTGTGTGTGTATGTGTCTATTTGCAAAAGTTAATTGAGACGTGCATTTCAAGAGTGTAGGACCACTACTATGCATTTTTTAGAATATCATTTAGACGTTTGCAATATAAATTGTATTTATGTCACTCTTACGTTCTTTTTCTCTAGAAAAGTACTAAGTAGTGTTGTAAAGTTAAATAATTTTTTAGCTAGCTAGCCACTTGAATTTGTTTCAACTTTTTGTTTTCAATTTTTTTTTTCACTTTTCTTTATGAAGTGCAGTTTGAAGTTTGAACTTGGTTGTATGGATGAAGAGAAAATTCTAAAAATAAACGATAATTGAAATAATTGATAAAATCGAACCGAAATAACTGAACGACATATAAAACCAATAGTTTGGCTTTTTTAATTACCGCAAAAAACCATTTGATTGTGGTTAATGCACTAAAATCCAACCAAAAAATCGCACCATGTTAAATATTTGTGCCTTTAGGTATTTTTATATAAATATTACGGAGTATTAATTAATTTGGGTTCATATTTTGTGATAACTTTAAGGCATTGCCTAATCGCCTCACAAAAGACAAGATTTCGTGGCTAATATGTCGAACGAATTAAATCTGATGAAAATCTTTTTACTAGCTTAAATGGTTTCATTTAAATCTTTTTATAGAGTAATGGTATGGTATGGTATTTCTTCATACATTTTCTTCCTACTCATATGTCTACTCATGTGCAAAAACCAAGGGATGATATGAGAAAAGAGAATTAGTTGATTAAATATGTCAAATTTAGAAGTAGATAGTCATATGAATATAAAGAAAAGATAGGAAGAAATATTATTTCTCATTTTTATATGATATTTGGCCATTTTCCTTTTCTTTTAGCAAAAATATCTCATGAGGTTAAAGTACAATAAATAAAAATATTAAAAAGAAGGATTTTGTTAATTGACAGTCCTTAGGGCTGTCTCTGACATGCATAAAATGATTATACATTCATTGATATAGTAGTGTTCCTAAAATTCAGTGCCATTTTTTTTATTAGTTTTGCTTTGTTTTAACAGCCCAAGGGTTGTTATTATCATTTTCCTAAAAAGAAAGTGAAAACCAAGTGGTTAAGTGTGTAATTGAAATCCGAAATGGAGAGAGAGAGAGAGCGAAACATAGGGAGCTGGAAAGACAACACCGCCGGTGAATGGAAGCTAGTCCAACGGAGAAGACAAGGCAACTACAACAGCAACATCTACAACAACAACAGAGCATATGCATACAACAATCAAGAAAGACCGGCAAGGAAGGAATCGACATCTTTCTTCATCACAAACTTCTCAGAAGAGGTAACAAGATCTATGCTTTGGAGAGAGTTCGAGAAATATGGGGACTTGGTAGATGTATACATTGCAAAAAGAAACAATAAGAAGGGAAATAGATTCGGATTCATCAGATTTTTGGGTATATACAACCCATTCCAGTTTGAGCAACGATTGCAAAACATCAAGATCGGTGGAACCGGAATAGCGGTGAACATAGCCAAGTTTGACAGGGATAACAAACCTTCCCATACCAATAATCTTCAGCAGAATCCCCCTCCCCCACCACCTTCGTTTGCTACAAATGGCCATATCGTGACTGGATTCCGTCAAAAAAACAAATCTTTTGCGGATGCAGTCACTGGCGGTCATAGTGATATAGAAAAGCCCCAACCCACAATTGTAATCGACACGGCTCCGGATAGGAGGAATTGGCTAGCAACCAACCTGGTAGGAAGGGTAAAGAACTTCAACATTCTCTGGAACCTACAAGACCTTAAAAACGCAGAAGGTTGCAGCAATATTAACATCAGGTATCTTGGGGGTTTGACTGTTATGCTAGAATTCGAGTCAATAGATGATGCTTGGGGGTTTCGTAAAAATGCATCAAATATTTGGGAACACTGGTTCTCTAGCCTAATTAGGTGGACTCCAAACATAATGGTCAAAGATAGAATAGCATCTGTATTAATTTATGGAGTTCCAGCACATGGATGGTGTATGGACACGTTCAACAAAATTGGTAAAACAGTTGGGGAGGTGATTATAAACGAAGAATGTGCGCTTGATAACGCAAACCTGGGGTTCGGTCGAATAGGCGTAATTACGACACAATTGGGATGGATTAACAAAACAATGAAAGTAACGTTCGATGGCAGGGAATTCCCAATAAGGTTATCAGAAGATCAACATGAGTCTAACAGACTCATACCAGGCACCTTATGTGTTTCACATTGGGGAGACACAGACGACGAAGATGATCTCGATAAATCAGAAATAGGGGCGGATTCAGAAGATGAAGAATTGAACGACGATAGAATTCCGGAATTCCAGCCCTCTGGAGAAAACAACGGCGGAAAAAACAACGAAGGTGATGGAATCCCGGAATTCTATTCTCCCGGAGAAGATAATGGTGACATAGGAGGCTCGGATTTCCACTATTCCGGTGAGAACAACGGCAGAAATAACATCGGCGGCGACGATAACGTATCAATTGGAAAATCGGATGTAAACGGAGAAGAGGGAAAGTCGCAAAGGGATTCCCAAGACAACATGGAATCCGAAAACAATAATGACTACACCATAAATAATAACGGTCCATTTGTGGTGGACCCAGAGGAAGGAAATAATGGTTCTTTTGTGGTGGGCCTCGATAATTTAAGGCAAGAAGGAGATTTTATCGGGTTTTATGATAATAATATTAATAGTGAGCCCAATAATTATCAAAACCAGAGCCCAACTGATCAGGGCAAGACAGATTCACATACTAAAGAATTGGCCCAAAACCCATTGTCACCTAATGGGCTTATTCCGAACAAATTACTAGACGAATCTGATGAGGACGAATTTGTGGATGATACACAAGAATCTGGAGCAGAAATAAACTCCCCAAGTGCGACGGAAATACCCCAAAATCCTAGTCTGAATAAAACTTATATTCCAAAGTTCGATTTAAATGTTCCGTGCTCATCCACAGCATCCTCGGGTAGAACAATTTCGTGTCCGCTCGTTTTCGGGAAAATGTCCAGAAATTTATTGGGTGATAAGAAGAAAATTAAACAGAAAAATAAGAAGAAAAAGGAAATCATTCAGGCTTTATCAAGCTCGTTATCAACTACAGATGAGATTCAAAACACAATGGAAGTCGGTAATGCAGTGGGTTTCCAAATGAACGAGTTTGGCCCGGATATTAGGAACATCATCAAGGGTGCAGGGGGTAAATCAGTTGATCAATGAAGCTACTATCTACAAATATTAGAGGTGTTAATAGCACCCAAAAAAAAAGGTGGATTAGAGGTATAAGAGATACAAATAAAGTTCAATTCGTAGGGTTACAGGAAACTATGTCAAGGAATATTGATATAAGTTTGGTGAGATCTTATTGGGGAAGATCCGGAATGGATTATGAATTCTCATGCTCTAACGGTAAATCTGGCGGTCTATTATCTATCTGGGATCCATCTTGGCTTTCAAAAACAGATTGCTATAAAGGGGATGGCTTTCTTATAATCAAAGGGGAAATCATTGGGTCAAATATTTCATGTGGGTTTATAAATGTATATGCATCACAAGATCTAAGTATCAAAAGAGCACTTTGGAATTCACTTTTAACGATCATATTGGCAGAACCAGATAGGGTTTGGGTAGTTTTTGGTGATTTTAATGAAGTTAGAAAAAGCTCAGAAAGAACAGGAACTTCATTTTCAAGGCCAGGTGCGAGGGCGTTCAATAATTTCATTAGTGATGCGGGAATACATGAAATCAAGATGGGAGGAAGACGTTATTCAAGGAGCACACCAGATAGTGGGAAAATGAGTCTTCTTGACAGAATCCTCGTGTCAAATAAATTCTTTGAACACTGGCAGAACCCTAACGTTAACATACTACCGAGGGGGTATAGCGATCACTGTCCTCTTTTACTTAATTCTCTAAACATTGATTTTGGGCCCAGTTATTTTAAAATTTTCAATTCATGGGCTTCTAACCCGGCTTTAGAGCCAATTGTTAAATCGGTATGGACTTCACACGTCCCCGATTGCAAGTCGCACATACAATTTTTTTGCAGGAAATTGAAACAGGTTAAGCTGGAGATAAAAAAGTGGCGAGCCGGAATCAAGGATAACACTGTAGCCGATCTCCAAAGGAAAGCAATTGAAATTGACGCTAAGGCGGAATCAGTAGGCCTCACCGATGAGGAAAAGAAATCCAGAATATATCTCGACATTCAGATTAAGGAAAAGGAAGCATCAACAGTTCGTGATATCAAACAAAAAGCTAGAGTCAAATGGTGTGTTGACGGGGATGAGAATTCTAGATTTTTTCATGGTACTTTAAATCACAACAACCGCAAAAATTTTATCCATGGCCTTTCGTTTAATGGGATCTGGACCGAAGATCCAAATGAAATGAAAAAAGGTATATCAAAGCACTTCTCGAGAATTTTTTCCGAACCGAATCGGGTACGGCCATCTTTTACCAGTAATAAATTTAAAACATTATCAAATCCAAAAAAAGAACAACTAGAAGGAAAATTCACCCGAGAGGAGGTAAAGAAAGCGGTTTGGGATTGTGGGGTGGAAAAAGCACCGGGCCCGGATGGATTCACTTTCGCATTTTATAAAAAATTTTGGAATATTATTGAAGACGACCTTATGAAAGCAGTAACACATTTTGAAAATGGGGGTGACCTCAAATATGGGTGTAATGCATCCTTTTTTACTCTCATTCCCAAATGCGAGATCCCCCTTGAAGTGACTGATTACCGACCAATTAGTCTTATTGGTAGTTTCTATAAGATAATTGCAAAATGCTTGGCAAACCGGCTCAAACAAGTAATTGGTGATGTTATTAGCATTGAACAGTCGGCATTCTTGGAAGGCCGGAATATTCTTGATGGCCCGCTTATACTAAGTGAGGTCATATCATGGTGCAAAAAAACGAAAAAACAATCATTAATTTTCAAAGTGGACTTTGAAAAAGCATATGACACACTGAATTGGGGTTTTCTTGACTCAATAATGGATCAAATGGGTTTTGGCCAAAAGTGGAGAAGATGGATCCAAATGTGCCTCTCATCCGCTAGGGCATCGGTTCTTCTAAATGGGTCACCAACAGATGAATTCAATATAAATAGGGGTCTTAGACAAGGAGATCCCATGGCACCTTTTCTATTCATTATTGCAGTAGAAAGTATTCATATTGCCATGCTTGAGGCATCAGAAAAAGGCATTTTCCATGGTATTAATATTCCAAATCTAGATACACCGATCTCCCACTTACAATATGCGGATGATACAATTTTTGTGGGTGAATGGTCCGAGGCAAATGCAAAAAATCTCTCTCGAATTCTTTCATGCTTTTATTTGGCCTCCGGTTTAAAAGTAAATATGTCTAAAAGCAATATTTATGGAGTGGGTGTAACAAATCAAGAGGTGGATAGAGTAGCTAGACGATTAAATTGCGGTATAGGGTCTACCCCTTTTAAATACCTTGGTCTAATTATTGGAGCCCCGATGCATAGAGTTTCATATTGGGATGTAATAGTTAATAAATTCCAAAAAAAATTGTCTACATGGAAAGCATCATCCTTATCATACGGTGGAAGATTAACATTAATTAAATCCGTTCTAGGTGCTCTTGGTATTTATTATTTCTCAATGTACAAAGTCCCGGAAAGTATTATAAATAAGCTTGAATCAATCCGGGCCAAATTCTTCTGGGGGTCAAAGAACGGTGAACGTAAAATTCATTGGGTTAGTTGGAAGAAAATACATGCACCTCTAGATTCGGGCGGGTTGGATGTGTCTAGTCTTAAAGCCCAAAACTTTGCACTTTTGGCTAAATGGTGGTGGAGGTTGAAACAAGAAGACGGGTCTTTGTGGAAAAAGGTGATTGGAGCTCTTCATAATATTACATATCCATATATTCCGTCTAGCAAATTTCCGGGGGTTTGGAACAACATTGTCAAGATTCGATCTCATCTAGATAAACTAAACATCCCCCTTGACTCGTGGTTCCAATATTCGGTACATCCGACATCCGGTGTGTTGACGCCTAAATGGGCTTTTGAACAAGATGGAATTTATACTGTTTCATCGGCGAGGAAAGCTATCGAGGGGGTCTTACTTGGCCCATGTCCGGCGTCTAGATCACCATGGGTAAAAACAATACCAATCACTGTAAACATCTTTTATTGGCGATTCTATCATAGGCGGTTACCGACATGCTTTAATTTGTTGAAACGTGGGATGATCATACAATCAGCGGTATGCCCGTTCTGTGAAAGAGAAATCGAAGATGAGGGTCATCTATTTTGGAGATGTCATAAAACACGGGAAGTATGGATTGAATACTGTAAATGGTGGTCTATAGATATCGGCGAAATACGGGAAATCAAACAATTGATGGAGTGGCAGATTCATCAAAATATGTCAAAGGAGAAATCACAAAGGTACCTTACAGCTTTTTTATCAATATTATGGCACATTTGGAAAGCTAAAAATGAATTGGTATTCAACAAAAACGTTGGGGCATATCAAAAGATCATATCTCAATCGCAAGCCCAAGCATTTTTTTGGCTAAAACATAGGTCAAAAGTGGAGTGGAGTAGTTTGACATGGGGTATTTGGTGTATGGATCCTACTGCAGTATAACAAGGTGGAAGTATGAAACAGTGGACTTTCTGTGGAAGGTTTTTAGTATAGCAATAGGTCTAGTTCTAGTGTGGTAATTGGCGTCTTTTTCTTTTTTATTTTGGTGTTTAGCGTTAATTACTATTAGATTGTAGTGGTATAATCGGTAATATGTTCCTTGGAGGTTTTGGTTAATTAATAATATCGGGGTTTGATTGGGGTGGGTGATGGCAACGCCGAAGCTCTCCCTAGTCTAACCTTTCTTTTGCTGTTCAAAAAAAAAAAAGTGTGTAATTGAACCGTTTTAACCTCAAAATTGCAAGGAACTGCACCGCCAATAAACTGCACCATGCGGTTAATGTTTTCTCAAAACCGAATTTGCAGTTGCAGTCCAATTTGAGGCAAAAACCATGTTGAACTGCACATCCCTATTTGCTGGAGGTCGACATCAATTGTTTAAAAACGAAGAATGTGATTAGGCTTAGCAGCATATCTTTAAAACATAAATTTATAAAGAAAACATAAAAAATATACATATCTATAACCCCTAATAATTTAAATATTGTGAAAATTTCAAGATAATCTTTAATTTTTATGTAGTCCTAAATATATAGATCTCAACCATTGATCAATAACATTTAATAGTCAAGATTAATCACATATTTTATACATGTATTAGTATTTTGGTCATTTGGTATTTACAAAAAAAATTTGATTTTTTTTTTAATTTTATTATTACTTTATTATTTTTCTGTTAAAAAAACAATAATTATTTGAGAATGACGTGTTATACTTAATCAGTTAATTGCATGTGAGTAGTGTACAATTACATTTGATTTAGTATATAATCACATGTGATTAAATATACAATCACATGTAATTATCACATTATATGTTATTAACGAAAAATAAATAAACTTAAAAAATAATAATAATAGTTCTAAAATAAATAATAAAAAAATATATTATTTTAAAAATGACTAAAATACTCATCCATGTATAATATATGTGATCATTATTGATAATTAATCAATGATTGAGATTTAACCCTTGAGACTACATAAAATTAAGGACTATTTATTAAGTTAAATACACATTTGTAGTTATATTTACGACAATAACTATGATTGTTATTAAAATATAAATTGTATTTTAATTGTACGAGATAGTTATTAGTTAATATAAACGTAGTTATAAGGTTTTCATTAGTATTTCCTGTAATTTAAACCAAATACGAAGTATAAGGTTTAGCGAAAACTTAGCTCGGAAGTTGAAACCCCACTACTCGCTAGGGCTGTCGAAAATAACCGAAACCCGCTCTACCCGTCCGACCCATTTTGAATTCGAGTAGATCGGGTCGGGTAGTTTGGGTATTGGGTAGGAACATTTGGGTATCGGGTAACCCGAAAATAATACGAATCGGGTATAAGATAATATTTTAAGTTGGCGTGTATACCCGAATATCCGATTTTTTTTAAAATGAATTTTTTTAAGGTAATATTTTATAATTTTATGAATAAAATACGATCGTTATGTTTGTAGTCATGAATATCATCTAAAAGTCAATGATAGAGTCTCATGTTGGTTGGAGTTTGGTAAAATTGTGGACAAAGATGGTATATTAAGATCGGAATATAAACATTGTGGTCGCCGACAATATTAGTGTGCAAATTATTGGGTATTAGTGGATATACTCGTACCTGACCCATTACCCGAACTACCCATACCCAAATACCCGAATTTAATTTGGTTTGGGTATTAGGTAATTTTTATATTTGAAAAAACCCGAGCTACCCGACCCGAACTACCCGAAACCCGAAAGTTATACCCGATCAACACCCCTACTTTTTTTTTTTTGGAAACGGCAAATGAAATAACGGAAGCCTACTCGCAATTTTTCAGCGAGCACCCCGAGTTCGAGCTCCGCATAAGCGGGCAAACCCAACCCCCAAAGGGATTTCCAAGGAAAATTCCCCATATGTGCCCGTGTGAGGTATGAGTTAAATTACGTTAATGCAACGCTAATCAACACCCCTACTACTCGCCATATTTGATGTACTAAAACTTACAATAACTTGTAATTAATGATTCTAGTAAAGGTCATGCTGAAAAGTAAAATGCCAATAAACAATTAGAGTCGAAATTTAAATCGATTTATTATGTGTTTATCAAATTATTTTGTTTTATAAACGAGGACTAGTGATACATTTGTCTTTCTACAATGGATCTAAGTTTTCTTATAATTATAATAGATGCCTAATGTTAAGAAATTAAAAGGAAGCACTTTAAATATCTTCATTCAGTACTAAATTTCAATTTAATAATTTTATTAACCATTAAAAAATATATAATCAATAAACTAAGAATATGAGTGGCCACTATTTGTAGCATTATTTAAAAGTTTACAGTTTTCTTTAACATACAAAAAGAAAATATACTTTTCAAAATGGAGTATACCCTTTTCCTTAACTTTTCCCCTATAAAGTACGAAAAACACCACTTCACTAAATAGTGGTTAGATTTAATTATCGACTGTTTAAGCGTTAAGCAGGTGGCAGGATAACAAAAAATAAACGTTATTCATATAGTTAACAGGGTTTTACTTAATTGTCACACACATACTTATATGGTATCACATTTACAAAATGATTTTACTTTACCATTTAGAACCTCTAGCATTTGAGTTTTTTTTTTTCCTTCATATTTATTAATTGTGTATAAGACATCTCACAATAGTGACGCGTCACTAAACACATCACTATACACATCCTTACCGATGAGTTACTGACGAGGTCATGCCAACCACAACACATCATTAAACTCATCACTATCTCATCCCCACTTAAAAAAATATCAAATATTACCCAACCCCCCTCCCCTCCCCTCACAAACCCCACGACGCCCCCCTCTGCACGTCGCCCACATGACGCCTCTCTACTGACGCGTGCCCTTGATGGGTTGCTGCCAATGGTGACACATGAGGAAGTGACAAAAAATGTTTCGGACGTGGTTACTGCCACACCGTTGGCACCCACCTAAGGGCATTTGTATTAAAGAATGAGAGATCTCAATGTCAAATCCCAAATGCCGGTTTTCCTTCTTTTTTTCCTTCTAATCTACTTTACTGAAATTACATTTTACTCATCCGAATTTTAATTTTTCTGAAATGCCAATTCATCAACTTAAACATTAATATTCAATATGTAGATATTTTCTAAAAATAATGAATACTCTCAAACCTTTTATGCTCATATATGCTAACAAATAAATTCTTCTATAATTAAAAATGATGTTTTCCTTTAATTTATTATTATAATAATTGGTGTTATGTACACGATACATGTTATTAATATTTTTAAATTATATTTATATTTATATTATTAGTATTATTATAAATAATTCTTTATACAAAGTTGGTTTCAACGAAGTCTAAAATTCCAAAATAATAAATTGTACACTCTTATTTTTACTGACCGCGCATATAACTAGACGTCGTACAATTGTAATATTTATTAACATAAACAATCTTTTGGGCGTCATGTGAAAATAACCAAAGTATCGTGTTGGGTGCACTCTACTATTTTATTAATAAAAAAAAGGCTTTTCTTAATAAAATTGATATGATTCCACAAGCAAAAGATGATAATTGCATGGGAACAAACACACTAAATTTTATTTTTTGAAAAGGATATTTTTATAATGAGTTATTCAGGTAGCCGAATTATGCCCGTGATATACGCGAGTTAACCGTTGCCATGATTGTTTTCAAACTTTCATTTGACCATTTGGTATATGTCTACCTAGAGATGGATGAAACCCGTAATTTCTATAACATCATTCAAGAGTGCTTATCGCTAGACTATTACCAAATGCTATAATTAAATACCCTAACCAAAGGTTAGTAAAGAGACTAGCTAATGCTATGGTATAAACTAGCCATTAGCTATAAAAAATATAAGATATAATCAAGACTTCAGAGTATGAGAGTGGGGTCATCGACTCACCACAAAACCATATACGAAGTATTATATTCACTCTAATTTGATATGTGGGGTTGCTTTTCCTAATCAACCCATGTGGTGGGTGAAAAAGAAAGACTTTAATTAGTGGCTTAATGTATAGCCTAGTTCCCCTAATGACTTCAAAATTCATTTTCATCCTATGCTACAAACATTGTACCTATATATGCATGCATGGATGGGGTTTTTATTTGTCTCTTCCAACTTCATTTATAAGTATAACTAGTATGGTTTATTCCGTGAGTAATTTTTATAAAATACCAATAGACTTTTTAATGATATTCATACAATATCTAAAAATTTATTTTATACTCCGTAATAAGAAAACTAAAAATATAGTTTCAAAATATTTTCAATGCTATAATTCTCAATTAAATATATTAATTATATATTTAATGTTATTTTATATTAAAAAAGCAATACACGGGTTTCAAAATATTTTCTATTAAAAAAAACCTTATGGCCACATAGGTTATAGGTTAACACGCGCTGATTCCGGGCTACCCACAAACCGTGTGGTTGCCCTGAAATTAATCGGCTCACAAAATGAGTCGGAACCCAAGTTAAATAAATAAATGTTAAATTAATAAAAATAATAAATAATTAAAATACATTTTTACTGTTTATCATGAGAAGTGTTATATATAATGATACATTTCATTTTGAAGGTTAGACTGCCCGTAGTGCAAAGTTTGGTCACTGCTAACACATTAACACCACATCAGTTTTCTCTATTCCGACCAAACACATGATAAATCCCGACCAAGCCTCTGTAGTGGTGAACAAACCTACAACCAAACCTTATAATTATATTTATTAATACATGTATTACTTATCATACATGAGTTACAAGTCAGCACAACAAACCGTACAACGACCTTCATCGGTTGTCTGGACGACCCAATGCATGGGTTAAGTCGTGGTTATAGTTGCTCGTAATGGGAGGAACACGTCCCATGGTGGACACGGGTGACCGAACTTGTGTGGAACCTTACATATAACCTTAGGCCCCATTTGTTTTGACGTAATCCTCCGTAATTATAATTCAGTTACATTACGGAGAGACGTTTGGATGTAATTTTTTTTTTGGTAATTCAATTACGACGTGATTTCGAAATATAATATTCGTTGTAATTGAAATCCGTCCCGACACCCTATGAATACAATTACGGTCCTTTAGTGAACTAACAATTTTGAATATTTTGTATGCTTCAGATTTTAAAAGCGTTCAAAAATATTAAAAATAAATAAATAAATAAAAATACAATTAATTTTTTTTTTTAAAAAAATTAAAAAATTAAAAAAATAATAATATAAAATATAAAATAAATTTTTTAAAAAGAATTAAAAAATACTAAATAATAAAATTTAAGAAAAGATTTTAAAAAGGTAAAAAAGAATTCATAAGTATTGAGATGAGTTATAAAAATTTGTAACCAAACATGTAATGGAATTCAATTACGAAGGAATTGAATTCTTTCATAGTTCAATTCCTTCGTAATTAAATTATGTTACGGAAGATTACAGCACGCCAAACGACTTCAATCATTCTTGATTAAAAGTAAAGGTTGTATTAATCAAATAATAATATTAATGACGGTATATGGGGATTATCACTTTGAAAAGTGGTCTTACTATATCATATGCAACGTTGACAATTTACCGATTTACCATTTCTCTTTTGTTTTATATGATCAAAGTAAAACAGGTATGTACGTGTGAGGTGTCATTAGCTTGAACTAAGAAGATTCGAGATCAAACTGAAAATATAATAAATGAAAAATAAAATGGTAAGATAAGCAACATAATATTTTCTATTGTGCACAAGTGACGGACGTCGCTATAAAAATAGTTCCTTGATCTTGAAACAAATGCAACATATTTTATTTTTTATCACTTTAAATTAAATAGAGACTTACGTACCCTTACTGCCGCATAAGGGTATTCATGAATTTTGATTTATAATCTTTCTCAATATCCTACATCTTTGAGAAAATATTTAAATTTTGAGGATTCGAATTCTGGCATGTTCAACACAATATAAAATATCATGTCTCTTTCACATCATCAAATAAAATAAGACAATGGACCTACAATTTTCTTAAAATAAGGGGTCTACTATTCTCTAATGTTAAGGAACATAGGTTTTTTTAATTGTATCGAACATGAGAAAATTCTAATCTGGATTTTGAACTATATAACTAGGGCTTAAAAGGCTTTTATTGCATCGCATATAATTAATGTTTGATACAGCAAAATATATGTATTATAAATTGCAAGTAACAACAACTAACGCTATCTAATCTTACCAAAAGCAAGATATTAGGGTGAAAAAAATATAAATAATTATACCTCCACCTAAAAATAAATACTAAGTAGATTATTTCTAGAGATATCTCAGACAAAAAAATGTGATGAAAAAGTATATAAAAAATAAAAAGTATACATAAATTGCAAGTATATATGTTTCAAAAAAGAGGCACCAAAGTTCAAAGTAAAGGTCTATTCCTACTCCATTATATTGGAACTTTATAGAGAACCTATAGGCTCTCTTTTTCTTTGAGTCTTATAAATTGCACTTAACCCCTTTTAGTTTACTAGAGTTACATGATGGGCATGGTAGTGAACGTGTTGGCCTCTTCTACATGTATTAGTATAGTGAGCACACAACACTCACTTATATATGTAGTAACAAAACCTTCAAATTCCTTTTATAAAAGTATTTTCGTTTATAACGAGGTCCCCAAGGTGTCCGAATTTATATTCATGGTGTACGCGACATAACCATTATTATGGTTGTTTTCGAACCGTCCATTGATAATCTGATAAATGTTTACCTAATGAGGGATCGAACCCGTGACCTCTAACTCGAGAGCCTTATGACTAGGTAATCACGAGATGATTAAAAAAATTGTATGCTTATTAGGAGACTTGATCATAACGTTTTTATTACACACGGGAAATATTTGAGTTTGTTTTGTGGATTTACGCAAACAAAGGTTTTGCCGATGAAATGACATAGTTTATCATATAGACATGTTTATAAAAAAAAAAAAATCTTCTCCCGACTTATGTACATTACTAACATCAAACAACTTTGTTCTCATTCTAATAACAAGAAAATAAGGTTGTGACAAACTAAAACCATGTTTGGCAATGATAGTGACAAAATGTTACGAGTATTAGTATAATTAACACAATCCACTCATATTTGTTGACTAGCTACATAAAAGGTAGGGGCTAGTCAAATGTAGGGTAATGCTGATTTATATGCGTATGGGGGCACTGGATGGGTATTAGTGTGTATGTTATATGTGTACTACTATGCAACATGTGTGTAAAGGGGCCATGGGGGCACACTTAGGGGTCCAGGAGTATGCAATGGTGTGTGCCACGTCCAAGATGGTTTGACATATCAACATGATAAGCCTTTTAACAAGTACCATGAGTCTGAAAAATTTGTAAGAAAAAAACAATAACAAAAAATTGTATGAATATGCGTAGTAGTATACAAAGCCAGGTTTAGTTACGGGTGACATGTCAGCTTTTTCTTTCCAGATCAAACCCATGACAACCCCTGATCAAATCTCTATACTGACCCAACAATACCACTTATCATGCATAATGTACAAAGCAACGAATGCATACCTCCAGAGGCCACCATTGGTTGCCATAGCGACCAAGCCCACATGAAAAGGTCATGGGGACGCATCAAATAGAGGTCACGTAATGGGGGTGCGGTCGCCATAGTCGGTCTCGCATTTCCTCGTACATTATGGATATTCTAAGGTTTTTATTGAACGGTGAAAAAAGTGAGTTTGTGTGATTAGATAGGGACATGTGTTGACTTAAATAAAATTGAGGGGGTGTAAAGTGTAAAAGCAAAAATTAGTTCCGTTGAGTCACGACTTTGTGAATTCAGTGGGAAATAGACAGAAGTGTAGTAAAGAAGTAGGACCCACACCGACTTTTGTGAACCTCTCCAAAAAAGAAGGGGTTTTCAATCGTTGTCATAGCAACAATGAGGGACCAAAAGAAAATTAAAAGAATCTAAGTCACATCCTATATTTTGAGAGTATACCACATCTTATATTTTGAGGAAAGGTATTATAATCTATTAAATATTTTATTTATTCTTTTACTTATTTAATAAATATAAATATCCAAATTAAATAATGACATTAGCAAAAAAGAATTAGTAGATTACACATTTTAATTAATTTATGGGTAAGATAATTAAATAGAAGTATTTAGTAGCAATTAATATAAATTTTCATTTTAATTTTTACAAAAATGTAGGAGATAAAATAAAAGTACCACTCATCTAAACAAAACTGAAATGAAGTCTAAAAACTGAAAGGATCACGGGAAATGGTGTATAGTTGAGTTTATCCAAGTGGATAAGATTTTTCAAGAAAGAAAAGAAGACAGAAGTGGAGAAAAGTGATATGTCGTACGATGTATAAATAAACTGGTTTATGTTTTTGGTTTTTTTTTTAACAGCCTATAAATCTACTACAACTAAGAAAAGTCCTTTTATAATACCAAGTGTTATTTTATTTATGGAACATAATCCTTTTTGACAGAATATTAAATCAAATTATGATTTATTTCAATCAAATTTGACAAAATTCTGTAAGTATATAACAACTTCTATTAGTAAAGGAAACTAGAAAGAAAATTTCAACAAATTAAGATTTCTTTTATCGGACCATTCGTGGAGTGATTTTATGGTTTAGGATATGTGGTATGGGCCCAAATGACCTCGGCCTAGAGCTTATAAAGAGCTTGACATTTTAGGTGTTTTGGTGGAGCTTTTTTCATATTTTGGGGTGGGTGTGTTTGTATGGTGATATTTTCTCCAAAGTAGTACTTCCTCCGTATCAAAATAAGTGACACAAATTGGCTTACACGTTTTTTGAGGTAAAAGATTAAAATAGAGGTTAAAATAGATTAAAGTACATAGTTAGTGGAGAATGAGTTCCACTTTTCTTGAATAAAGTGAGATTAATGAGTTTTAAAAGTAAAAGTAAGGGTATAAGTATAAGGGTAGTTTCACTTTATTAAAGTGGATAGTTAGTGGGTATGGGTCCCACTATTTTTACCAAATAAGGAAAGTTTTCAAAGTGTGTCACTTATTTTAATACACCCTAAAATAGAAAGTGTGTCACTTATTTTGATACGGAGGAAGTATATCATAATTGCTTATATGACATCCATGTGACAACAAATTTAGTATGATTAGGGATACTTATACAATATCCACCAGTCTCACAAATTATCCCCTTTTTATTAATGGCCCAAATACTGTTATACATTTCTCAGTAAAGGGACTACCAGAAGCTGCCAAATATTATTTTTTTTTCACTCAGTTTGTGGCCCATAGTTGCAAACCATACTTTAATATATGCATTTTTATAAAAAGGGCCTACATTTTTTTCTCTTATTTCTTAAGCCCATATATCACTATGTATGTTAACAAAGTATTTATGGCCCAAAAATTTTAGTGTGGCTGTTTTATCACTAAGTATTTTTTCTGCTGAAATTGCATGTCTTACATAGTAGCAAAAGTCGCGAATTTTGGCGCGATTGAAATGCCAAATAAGTATTTTAGTGGGTACGAAATACCAACAAGGGAACCGCACCACCAAGTAAATTACCTTTTCTTATAGGTCCTGTTTGGTATGAACTAAGGAATGAAATGGTCTATTCACATTGAATAAAAAATAATCAATTGATTTCTGTTGCAATATTATCAAGATTTGCATTACCCAGAAACTATGTTTGGAGAGTTTGACGTAGGGTATATGAATCTTGATGATGCCACACCAGTAAGCAATGACATTCCTTCACACCGCTAGAGTATCCTTCATTGAAAATTAAGTGTGATCAAATACTAATTACAATCAAATATATATAGCTGAAATTGATCAAGATGGTATATTTTTCTAACATACTATAACTACGTATATATGAGACTCTCAAAAAATATTTGATTCCGCCTACAACCTCTAGCTACAGCAGGGGCGTCTCCGAGATTTTGAGGGCTCTGTGCGATTAAACAAAAATGGGCCCCCTAAATACAAGTTTTTATAAAAAAATTGGACTTTCTAATCTTTTTCTATTAAATTATTAAGCTGCCTTAATCTTTAAGATTACATATACAGTAAAACCTCCATAAATTAATATGGTTGGGAACTTGGGACTAGGATATTTTATTAATTTAGCGAGATATTAATTTTTCGATAAATTAATAAATTATTAATTTAAAGATAATATTATTATAAAATAAACTTATCTAATACGTATTCACATATTCACAGGATGCAAGCGGCAACAACTCTTCACAACTTCTTGTTGCAATACGAGAATACAATGCCTCAACTCTTAAGTGCAATTGGGAGATTTAAAGATGAACTCAATATAGATTTGAAGCTCACAAAAAAACAAGTGACTATAGATTCATTTTTTACTTGATAACTTTAGAATTTTGAAATTTTATTTTAGTAATTATTAATTTATAGTTTGGTTGGGACTAATATATTTACATTAGGATTTTTAAAAAAATTATTATCTTATTATTTTATCGATTGGGGTCCGATTTTGTACTAGTCCCAAGTTGGGACCGGATAAATTATTAATTTTATCGAGGTTATTAATTTATCGAGTATTAATTTATGAAGGTTTTACTGTATAAGATATATATAAAAAATTGGGCCCCAAAAATTTGGGCCATGTGTGCTGCACCTCCTGCACCTCCTGCACCTCCTCAAAGACACCCATGAGCTACAGTATGGATAAATATTTGATTCCTCTTGTAATTGATCATTGAAGATGCGGTTATAGGTTAGTTGGTGCGATTATAGGCTCAATAAATAGTATAAATATTACTTCATCCGTCTCACAAAAAACTTCCCATTTAACTCTATATTTTTGTCCCATAAAAAACTTCTCATTTCCCATATTTGATGGGCTCCACACAATAAAAAACTATTATTACTAAAGACCCCGCCACTAATATCCACTAACTATCTTTCTCTCTCCAATCCAACCTTATATTTTAATCAAAAGTACTATCAATGACCCCACCACTAACTATCACCTAAAAACTTGTGCAAAAGCCAAATGAGAAGTTTTTTGTGGGACGTAGGGAGTATGATTTTTCTTACAACCTATAGCTGCAATGTTTAAACCATGCATTAAATTGGATATAAACGTTATGATTGTACATATTTTCTTTGAAGATATGATTATAATTAATGAGAATCTCAAGAAATATCTATCCCCTATAACCTGCAACAAGTGCAAATTGGATATACATTTTTTCTTTCATGAAATGATTGGAGGTTGAAGCTGCGGACACAACACCAACAAAAGCTTCATTTGGAGTGGTTTGGGTTCGCCTCACCAACAATTCTTTCTTTTGGTGCTGGTTTTTTGTGCGTAGCACCAACAATTCTTTATTTTGGTGCGGTGTTGTCTTCTTGTGTGCGAATTCATTTTCTTGATGCGATGTTTTTAGGTGACCGATATAATAAAGTTTTAGCCTCCACACCATTAAACACCTTTTCTGTACTAGTATATGGGTTCCGGTGATTGTATATTCTACAATCTGAGCCCTCTAATTTTTTTTTTTCAAACTCAGCCATTTAAAATTCCAAATTGACACAACCATTTTTTTAATTGTCTCATAACTAAAGAACTAACCTACTACCAATTTACTTTGGTGATGGTTGAATGTAATGAAAGGTATTTTAACTAAGTTATTCCTCCCTTTATTATCATTGCGACAAACAATCTTTGAAGTACAGAGTCACGTCGACTATTAGAATACATTTGATCAAACTTTAGTGGTTCAGATATATATAACTTTAATAATGTAAGAAATATTTAAACATGGCCGCAATATAAAGGCTCTAAATGCAAATAAATAATAATATATTCTTCCAATTGGCATGCCCAATTAATAATCCACACCGTCCATTCATATTCAAGTCAATCTCATTGCTCCCCAGTCCCTACAAACCGTCAAAAAACGTCATTTTTATGCAACTCTCGTGGAAACTACCTTGAACCGTCATGGAAATCCAAGCTTCACAACTTTATAAATACAACTTAAATACACACTGTCAGGATCGAATAACTATAGACAAGTTAATAAACACCTTAGATCTAATTGATGATAGAAGTTGCAGCGGATCAACACTATATCAATAATTAAGAACAATGAACTGTATGAACAATAAACAAGAATATTAAGAACACAGTTTCACAAAAAGCTTCAATGTATATTATTGAGTTAACAATACACACGTACGTTTACAATTCGTAAGGAACTATATATAATAGTCCTTGAAGCTAAACTATTTACCCTAGTTATTCTAGGATTTGATTTATATCGAATTATAAAAGATATACATTTAATTACATTCTATAACTATCTCTACGAAGATCTCGGACTTGATATCTTCCAAAAACGCGTATCAGTAGTAACTGCAATCACCAGTAGTAAATAAGTAACATCAGTAGTAAACTTGGTGATCAGTAGTAAGTCCAGAAACCAACGTCAGTAGTAACTACTAAGATCAGTAGTATCTTCAATAAGCTTGATCAGTAGTAACTTTAGTTATAGCTTACACCAGTATCAACTTCATCAGTAGTAAATGTTTTCTGCCCCATCAGTACTAAGTATGTCAGTACTAACTGCAGCATCAGTAATAAGTTGATCTGTGTTTTGTTCCAATAATCTCCCCCTAAACTTATTGATTATGATTTAATCAATCAAGTTTTCATTTATTTCTTCTTTTCTTTTTCCTTTTCTTCCAACAGTTTTGCTCTTCTTTTATCACCTTCTAATGTCTGTTGGTTTTGTTTATTCCTTTGTGCAATAATATATTTGCTAATCTTCTTTACAAATTCATTCATTTTATTTTGAAATAGCATAGCATCATGAGGTTTAATGAAGTTCATGCACCATAGTTGATAGAGAGTCTTCTCAGAATGAGGATACTCTTTCTCATAAAGGAATAAGTCACATTTCTTACTTGTATATTCAAAGAAGTACATGTTGACAGTTGGTAGCACATTCCAAGCTTGAACATTTTCTGAATCTGCATACTTCTCTGGATAATTTTCTGGATAGAAAGCAGCATCAATCATTTCAGTAAGATAACCTGCAGCTGAATTCTTCCAGAACTTTTTAGTCATTCTTGGTTTACCAATGATCAACATCTTAATAATGTCACTTCTGGTTAGGGACATGACCAAAGGTTTCCAAGCTCTGAATCTTTGAGTGACTTTATCTTCTCTGACAATCTCAATCATATCATCTATATATCTCCAGTTGATGATTGGATTATTTTGTAAGATAGCAATGGGGAGATCATGAACTTGAACCATTTGTAATTTTTTATTTGGTTGATCAAGTTCTGAAACAGTTGTCTTTCTTTTCTTTGATATTTGAGAGGATACACCAGATGATTCTCCAGATATTGTTTTTCTTTCTTTCATTTCTTTGGAGTCTATCTGTTCCAGTTTAGTGGTGTATTTCTCAATACTCTCTTGTTCAGTAAGGTCCTTCTTCTTCTCCACACAGTACTTTTCAATTAACTTGATCAGCTTCATTCTTCCAAATGCCTTTGTGTTATACCCTTTTGATTTTAAGAATGTGATCATTTCTTTCTTTTTCTCTGCAAACTGTTCTGGCATATCAGCCTTCTGCTCTTTGCATTCCTGTACTTGTGCTTCAAGAAGTTCTAGTGTTTCAAGTTCAAGTTGCCTTATTTTTTCTAATTCTCTTCTTTGTAGTTCTTTTCTTGTTTCAGCAACTTGTTTGGTTTTGACCTTCTGTTGAAATTGTGGCAGTTTTGATATATCTGCTATATCTGCCAATTTGATTTCTGTGAAAGGTTGTCTCAATATTCTAGCCCTTTCTGCTAATCTTTTGTTTTCATTTGCTAGAGAGACTTCAACCTTCTTTAAATATTTTGCTCTCTTTACCTTCCACCTATCCTGTTTGGCTGATTTGGCATAATTGATTTTGTTGACTATTTCATGACCTTGTGCTCTGTTGGGTTGGTCTTCATCAGCAACTTCTTTTCCCTTTCCTATGTAATTGTCTTTCTTCCTATTTGGTTCAGATTCAATAACAAATTTGGGACCATAGTAGTGTATCTGAGATATGGGAAGTATTTTAGGATGTGGAGGCAGGGAGCATTCATCAACTTCTATCCAGTTGATATCATCATCAATATCTTTTACCACCATTTGTGTTGTTGTTGTTGTTCTTTTTGGAGATGGTGGAAGTATCACTGTAGGCTCTAGTAGTGGTGGCAGCTCAATAATGTCATCAGTAGTAACTAAGGTAGTTACTACTGGTATGTCTTCAGAGATTACTACTGATAGGTCATCAGTAGTGTTTGCTGTCTTTTCTTCATTTACTACTGCTGTTATATCAGTAGTAGGAGTTACTACTGGTATGTCTTTTTCAGCTTGTTCTTTAGTAGGAGCAGTAGTAATTGGCTCTTCTTCTGTAACCATCATCTCTGGGCCTTCATCAACATTTGTTTCTTTTAAGTTTAAGAGGGAGGATGCTGCTGCTGCAATAGATTCATCAATCATTGTCTGTATATTATCCTTCTCCCCCTTAGTGAGCTCAACTGGTGGAGCCTCACTATCATCAATCTTTTTCTTCAATTTTCTGATGATTTTGGCTTGTTGATAAAGCCTGTGCTCATATAATCTCATTCTTCTGTTGATGGTGTTGACATGTCTTTTCATTGCAGCCATGGTTTTCCCTTGGTTAGTTAAATATATATGGCAATTTTGTACAGTGGATTCAAGAGAATCCACTTTATCCGTCAATAGAGTGATTTTAATACTGCCCTCACTCCATCTAGCAAGATCATCGGGCTTACTAACAGGTACATTGGTTTTAAGGTTTTCCTTCCTTTCCATCAATTCCACAGATCTGCCCTCATCACTGCTTGGTGATTCATTGGGTCTTTTAGACATTCTCTTCTTCCTAGAAGAAGCAGAGATGCCCCCCCTTGTGGTTTCTTGGCACCGGGGTCGTTTGAGTAATTCCTCAAAAGAGTCATCACTCAAAGTTGCCGAGGTTTGGGTCCTAATGATGTTTTCACTGTCCTGTGCACCCACCTTTGGGGCATCAGTAGTGAAAGCCCTCCCCTCATGTCCTCTCTCCTCCTTGGAGGACAACTCTTTGAGCCTGGGGTGTGACTCGATTTGTCCCCTGGTGTCCTTTGAAGAAATTTTCTTTCTATGATAAATTGTGGATATATTTTTGGTTTTGTCTGGTAGGTCTTCCACAGAGTGAAGAGTAGCACTCTGCAGATTTATATCAAGTTCCTGGGACACATTCAGGACTTCTGTTTGAGTTGGTGATTGAGTGGCTATATGGGGTGGTGTTTGGGCTGTATTTGGGGGTGATGGAGTGGGTTGAGGTTCAACTTGGGTTGTAGCAATGGTTGAACCTTCTCCAATATTGGGTTGATCTTTGATCATGTTTGGAAACAAAGGGGTTTCCTTCCCTGAAAATTTAAATTGTTTTCTCATATTTGAGAAAACTTTCTTGTTCAACTCAGGTAATACAAAAATGTTTTTAGGAGTTGACAAGTTTTGTAATTCACAGTTTATGATATGTTGTAGAAATCTGGGATACATTAAAAATTTAGAAGAACTAAGATTTCCCAACATACCATCAAAAATCATATTAGAAAAATTGAATACTTGGTCTGTGCATAAACATACAACAGCAGATGCTATTGCCTTGTTAAACTCATTCCAAGTACTTCTTTTAGGAGAAATACAATGCTGAATGGTATGAACCAGAAATTTCCATTGTGGGGATAGAAGGCCTTTTTGAAAAGTTACAATATTAAGTCTGCCTTCATACCCCATTTTATTTAAAGTATCAGCAATGTATTCCTTAGGAAGGGTATACATACCTGAATCATCATGAAGTTGTAGATGATGTCTGATTGATTGTTCAGTTACAGTGATGTACTTTCCATCTACTTTCGATTTTATCATTGATGATGTTGTTCCTTCTGTTCGCTCAGCATTGGTCCAGAAATCCACCAAGTGCTGTTGATATGCCTTCGGCTTTACAGTTAAGGCAAACTGTATATACGAATTTCTCAAGAATTTTACGATTGGACGGAAATCTTTTGTTCCGTCGGGATTTTTTAAAAATGCAACCATGTTGTGAAATTCTGAGTATTTGAGATCGGTTTGCACATCGAGAGTTTGTAAAGTTGCCATTGTTGTTGAGATTTTGCAAGAATTTTGTTACAGATGAAGGGTTTTTGCTCGTAAACTAGGGTTTATCGAGAGGTTTTAGCAGATCGAAGTGAAGATAATGCTAATTTAATCGTATGCCGCCTTTTATATCTTTCGATTTAACCTGTAAAATTACGAAAATAGCCTTCGAATCATAACATAACGGTTATGTTCATGGGGGTTAGTTTGGTAATTGTGATTCTGAAAGACCAGTAGTAAATAAGATATCAGTAGTAAAACATCAGTAGTATCTACTAATCTCAGTAGTGACTAAGGATTTTAACATCAGTAGTAACTATAGACATCAGTAGTAACCATTAACACACAAGACCAGTAGTATATGAGAATACCAGTAGTACTGACTTACCAGTAGTATTTGTGTAAACCTAAAATACACCAGTAGTAATGAATTACCAGTAGTATTTTGTGCATACACTTTCACACCAGTAGTACAGCAATACCAGTAGTAAAACACTTAAAAAAAATATTTTACAACACTAAATTTACACATGATTTTAAGAGAGATTTTAAGTTTTTAAAATCATTCCAATACTGCTGACCAAGAAGTTGAATCTTCCTACATCAAATGCTTTTGTAAAAAGATCTGCTAATTGATCATCAGTATGGATTTTAACTACTTTGATTAATTTCTTTTCATTACAATCTCTTATAAAGTGAAATCTTATTTCAATGTGTTTAGTTTTTGAATGTTTTACTGGATTATTCACAATACTAATAGCACTTTGATTATCAATAAAAATAGGAGTTTTAAGGATAGAGATACCAAAGTCTAGAAGTTGATTTTGAATCCATAGAACTTGAGCACAGCAAGCAGATGCAGCTACATATTCTGCTTCAGCAGTAGATGTTGAAACATTTGTTTGCTTCTTACATTGCCATGACACCAGTCTTGATCCAAAGAATTGACATCCACCAGTAGTGGATTTTCTATCTTGACATTCACCTCCATAGTCACTATCTGTATAGGCTATTAGTTCAAAGGGTGAGTCATGTGGATACCATAGACCTAGTGATGGTTTGCCTTTCAAGTATCTGAATATTCTTTTAACAGCTTGCAAGTGTAGTTCTTTGGGTCTTGCTTGATATCTTGCACACACACAAACACTATACATAATGTCAGGTCTTGATGCAGTTAAGTACATCAAAGAGCCTATCATTGATCTATATAAGTGTTCATCTACATCCTCCCCCTCAACATCAGGATGTAGGTGTTTGTGTGTTTCCATTGGTGTACTAGCACTTTTACTGTCTTTCAAATCAAACTTTTCCAAGATGTCTTTGACATATTTTGATTGATTTATCAAAATACCATCAGTTCTTTGACTGACTTGGAGTCCAAGGAAGAAGTTCATTGGACCCATGGAGCTCATCTTGAATTTAATTTGCATCAGTTCTTCAAATTCTTTGCATAATAAATCATTGGTTGAGCCAAAGATGATATCATCTACATAAATTTGTACCAGTAGTATA
This sequence comes from Calendula officinalis, assembly GCA_963853835.1. Taxonomy (NCBI): domain Eukaryota; kingdom Viridiplantae; phylum Streptophyta; class Magnoliopsida; order Asterales; family Asteraceae; genus Calendula; species Calendula officinalis. The sequence goes on along the minus strand of OY970830.1, from coordinate 29,339,422 downwards.
TCATCCTTGACTTTCTTTGTAAACAATGTTTTATCAATGGCTCCTCTTTTAAAGTTGTTCTTCAGTAAGTATGATGATAATGTGTCATACCATGCTCTTGGTGCCTGATGTAGGCCATATAGAGCTTTATCTAATTTGAACACATAATCACCATGTTTTGGATCTTCAAAACCTGGAGGTTGGCAAACATATACCTCTTCTTCAATTTTCCCATACAGGAAAGCACTCTTAACATCCATTTGATAGACTTTGAATTTCTTGAATGAAGCATATGCTAGAAATATTCTTATTGCTTCAATTCTAGCAACAGGAGCATATACTTCATCATAGTCTATTCCTTCTTCTTGAGTGTATCCTTGGGCTACAAGTCTGGCTTTATTCTTGATCACTATACCTCTTTCATCTTTCTTGTTTCTGAATATCCATCTTGTTCCAATGGCTCTTTTTCCTTTGGGTAGAGGTACAAGTGTCCAAACAGCTTGTAATTTAAATTGAAGGAGTTCCTCTTGCATTGCTTCAATCCAGTTTGAGTCCTTCATTGCTTGTTGGATCTTCTTTGGTTCATCCTGAGACAGAAAGCATTCATACATACATTCATTAGCAATTAAACTAATGTTACACATATTTGCAGTTAAGCTTTTATTTAATTTGCTTCTTGTTTGAAGTGGTGAGTTGACATCACTTAGAACAAGGTCTAATGGATGGTTCTTTTGAGCCCTTGTAGTTGTAGCTTTTTCAACCACTAGTTGATTTTCAAGATTGGACTCATTTGTCTCAGGCAGTTGTTCATCTTGTGATTCTTCATTGTCATGGATGTTTGGTTCATCATCATCTTGGTCAGAATTACTACTGCTATTGTCTTTGTTGAGATCAGTAGTATTGTTGTTGTTACTGGTATCAGTAGTATCTTGAGAATCTAGGTTATTGTTGGGACCAGTAGTATTTTCAGTACTATTACTGGTACCAGTAGTATTGGAATTACTACTGACCTCATTCTCAGAGTTACTACTGCTTTCAAAATTTGAGTTATTACTGACATCAGTATTAACTATGGGAGCAGTATCAACAACTATGTATCTCATCTTTTCTTGACCAGTATAAACAGATGATGTTCCTTCTTTTTGATTAAGACAATTTGAATTACCTGCATTGAAATTCATATTAGAATTAAAGGATTTGGTTAGATTGTCTATGTCAAATAGCCAATCTGGACCATTTCCTTGTTCATTAGGTACATTTTCATTAAAGGATACATTGATGCTTTCTTCAATTATCCTTAGTCTTTTGTTGAATACTCTGTATGATTTGCTTTGAGTAGAGTATCCCACAAAGATTCCATCATCAGCTTTGCAGTCAAACTTACCAATTTGTTCTCTTGTAATCAGAATAGTACAAGGACAGCCAAATGATTTTAAGAAACTTATAGAAGGTTTTCTTTTATTAAAAAGTTCATATGGTGTTTTAAAATGTGGCTTAACTATTAATACTCTGTTTTGAACATAACAGGCAGTATTAACAGCTTCAGCCCAAAAAGTGATTGGTAATTTTGAATCTGCTAGCATTGATCTTGCTGCTTCAATGATGGTTCTATTTCTTCTTTCAGCTACACCATTTTGTTGTGGAGTTCTAGGTGAGCTGTATTGCCTGTCAATACCTTTAAAATCACAAAAGTTAATTAAGTTAGCATTTTTAAATTCTGTGCCATTGTCACATCTTATGGCTTTAACTTTTTGATCAGATGTGTTTTCCAGTTTGATAATTAAGTTCTTTATGAGTTCACTTGTTTCATCCTTCGTCCTGAGAAAGAAAACCCATGTATATCTGGAAAAGTCATCAGTAATAACAAGACAATATTGTTTCTTTCCAATACTCATTACATTTGTAGGTCCAAAAAGGTCCATATGTAAGAGCTGTAAAGGAACAGAAATAGAGTTCACAGTTTTGGACTTATGAGAAGTCTTGTGTTGTTTACCTTTTAGGCATGCAACACAGTGATGATCACACATGAATTGTTTTTGAGGTAGTCCAATGACCAGATTTCTTTTTACTAAATTATTCATGTTTTTAAAATTTGTGTGACACATCCTTCTATGCCAAAGTTCTGATTCAGTGGTGTTTGCCTTGGATATAAAACAGTTGACCTCATTTGTAGAAATGAGTTCTCCCCCTATATCCAGGCAATACACATTGTTTCTCCTTGGAGTTCTTAAAACAACATATTTTTCATCTAAAATAAACTCAGGAGAAAGAATGATGCACTCAATGTCTGTGAACAGAATCTTGTTCTTTTTATCACAAACTTGAGACACACTGACAAGATTGTATTTTAGTTCAGCTACATAAAATACATCATCAAAGGTAATTTTTCCATTAGTAACAGTACCTTTACCTGTAATCTTACCTCCCTGGGGATTCTCACCAAATGCCACATATCCTCCATCAAATAACTTGAAATCTTTAAGAATTTGCAGATTTCCAGTCATGTGCCTTGAGCATCCACTATCAATATGCCATGTTCTTCCTTCTTCTGGGATCTGAATGCTCTGCACAAGTGAGTAAAGGATTAGTTAAGTTTGGGAACCCAAGCTTTATATGTCTTGGGTTCATCCTTTGAGAAATGAGCTTTTGGGGATTTAACTTTAAAGACTTTTGGTACCCATACTTGTTTATTACTGGTATTTTGTTTTACTACTGTCCTTTTGTAGTTATTACTGGTGTGAGAATTTCCTACTGATCTTGGTTTATACCCATTGTTTTTAGCTTTTGAATACTTTACTACTGATGGACCAGTAGTATTTGGGTACTTACCATGTTTAGAATGACCAGTAGTGTTTTTAGAGTTAACACCAGTAGTGTTTTTGAAATTTGTTTTGGGAGCAGTAGTATTTTTGAAATTAGGGTTATTACCAGTAGTATTCTTGTACTGGTACCATACAGCATTATAATTAGGGTTAACACCAGTAGTAAATTTGTTAGAGTTTCTACTGGTGTTGGAAAATTTAAAATATTGTTTATTTTGATTAGATTTTCCATTGTTCTTGAAGTAATTGCTGTTCTTTGGGCTTCCAGCTCTTCTGTTTTGAACAAACCTTTGTGCACTTCTTCCAAATCTTGGAGTTTCAGCAATTGGAGTTCTTATTGTATTTACTACTGAAGGACCAGTAGTATCTTTTAACCTTTGAGTTTTTGCATTTTCTTTAAAAGCTTTAAATTCCTTTAACTCCTTGCAATTTATTGGATTGAAGTGACAATCCTTTGCTAAATGATTTACTTTGTTGCAAATAACACATTTTAATTTATTTTCTTGAGCCTTTATTGTTTTTCTTTGTTTTAAGAGTTGGTTTCTATTTCTTTGGTTTCCTCTTTTTAGAATTTTGGGTATATTTTCTGCATTATATTTAGGAGAATCATTTGGACTTTGAGCTGTGTGAAAACTTGTATCAATTGATTTAGGTGATTCAGTTTGAGATATTGTAAAGTCAATTGATTGCTCATCATCTGAAGAATCATTTGATTCAGATGTTTCATTATTAGATTCAGTTTGTTTTTCAGTTTTTAATTCATTAATGATTCTTTCTGAACTATTTTTAAGTGGAGGAATGAATTTATGTGGAGGTGGTACAGCATGATATCCCACCCCATGAACAACCTTTTCTGTAGTTTGATTATTAGTTAATTCATCTAGAATTTTAGTGCTTCTTTCAAACTTTTTAATTGTTAATTTATTTTGTTCAATTTCAAGCTGACATTCTTCTAATTTACTTGTTAGTTCTTTGTTTTTTGTTTCATAGAACTCTTTCTCATCCACAGCTTGAAGCAATTCTTCCTTGATCCGTTGATCAATCATCTTGTACACCTTTATTTGATGTTCTTGATCAGCAATCACACTATCAAACTCATGATTTCTTCTGATTGCTTTTGCTAGATCTTCATTTAATTTAGTGTTTTCTTTTTCTAGATTTTTAATAATTTTAGCACATTCAGGAGTACAAGGTTTAGATTTTACCTCAGTTTTGTTGTCAGTAAAGGCCATGAGAGCTTGATTTTGAGTATGCTCTTCTGCTTGGAAGCTCCAGTCATAGCCTTGTCCTTATTGTGACACAAGAGCAGTTGATTTTGATCTTTTGTCTGGTTGAGGACATTCTTTTGCAAAGTGACCAAGGTTGTTACAGTTGTAACACTTGACTTTAGTCTTGTCAAATCCTGCTTTGTCACCTTTGTTGAAATTGAGGCTTGTCCTACCAGTTCTTTTTAAGAATCTTTTGGTCCTTAGGCTCAGCATAGCCATCTGCCATTTAAGATCCATCTCCTCAAGATCATCTGGATTCAATTGTTCCAAGTCATCACTAATCAATGCAGTATGCACATGACTAGTGAAGAAGGATTCTCTTGCAGTATCCTCAGAATCTGCAGCCTTTCCTGTGGAGGTTTCTTGTCCTTGACCTGTACTAGACACAAATGCAGCATTGTTAGAAGAAATAGAAGGGTTTTTGTGATTTACCTCAGTTTCAAACACTCTGAGATCATTATAGAGTTCATCTAACTCCTTTTCTTCTAAAGCATCTCTTTGTCTATACACCACTGTGTACATGGCCCATTCTTCACTAAGAGACCTTAGGAACTTCATGTTGACATCTTCTTGATCCATCTTTACACCAACTTGGTTGAGTTCACCAATTAGTTTGTTGAATCTGTCAAACACTTGAGTGAGTGTTTCATTGGGTTTTCCTTTGAAATTTTCAAAGTCTTGTTTGAGAACAGACTTCATGTTTCTTTTTGTACTCTTTGTCCCAACGAATCTCTTCTCCAGTGCTTCCCAAAGCAACTTAGCATCATCATATTCAACAAAGAGATGTTGATAATCATTAGGAATGGCCAGTAGGAGAGTGCTTAGAGTTTTGAGTTCGATGCCTTTATCTTTCTTCTCCTTCTCACATTTAAGTTTGTCTGCCTCAGTTACAGAGCTGCTTGCTTGAAGTTGACCAGTTTTGTTTCCTTCACAAACGACTTCCCACATGGAATAATCTGTAATAAGCATGTATTGCTTAATACGATTCTTCCACATCCCAAAGTTATTGGGAGTGAGCATAGGGATTTTGTTGGCCTGAGTGCTTTCATTATTATCAGTCATGATTAATAATGTGTGTGTTTTAAAAATTAAAACTTTTTGTTGTTCTTAACAAATAGTAGATCTAGAACCAATAAGCTCTGATACCACTTGTCAGGATCGAATAACTATAGACAAGTTAATAAACACCTTAGATCTAATTGATGATAGAAGTTGCAGCGGATCAACACTATATCAATAATTAAGAACAATGAACTGTATGAACAATAAACAAGAATATTAAGAACACAGTTTCACAAAAAGCTTCAATGTATATTATTGAGTTAACAATACACACGTACGTTTACAATTCGTAAGGAACTATATATAATAGTCCTTGAAGCTAAACTATTTACCCTAGTTATTCTAGGATTTGATTTACATCGAATTATAAAAGATATACATTTAATTACATTCTATAACTATCTCTACGAAGATCTCGGACTTGATATCTTCCAAAAACGCGTATCAGTAGTAACTGCAATCACCAGTAGTAAATAAGTAACATCAGTAGTAAACTTGGTGATCAGTAGTAAGTCCAGAAACCAACGTCAGTAGTAACTACTAAGATCAGTAGTATCTTCAATAAGCTTGATCAGTAGTAACTTTAGTTATAGCTTACACCAGTATCAACTTCATCAGTAGTAAATGTTTTCTGCCCCATCAGTACTAAGTATGTCAGTACTAACTGCAGCATCAGTAATAAGTTGATCTGTGTTTTGTTCCAACACACACACACGAAACACAACATTTATCCAAAACAATACACGCACAAACACCTAAACACACAATGGAAAACGGGAAAATTAGACAATCTAGGATCACGGCAATCTGCAAGAAACACCCGACACACCAACAATCTCCTGGGGTTTGTTCGTTGTGCTTAAAAGAACGATTATCGAACATATCCGGTTCTTCATCACAGGCGATTTCAAACGTTTCATCGTCATCGTCTTCTTCTGTTTCTTCGGTATCTTCAGTTTCTTCATCTCACACAGCATCTCCCATGCAAAATCAACGTAAAACTTATGATCATGTTGAAGGAAAAGGGTATCTTTCGTTCTTGAGAAAGAGTAGATCAATGGCTTTTGTTAGTGAAAAGATTTTGGAAAATGATGGGAAAAAGAAGAAAGGGGATGGGTTTTGGTCAAAGTTGATTGGGTTAAAGAGAAGTAAAACACGTAAGAGATCAAAGGAAGAGGCACCTTCAAAGCTCATGCATTCAAGAACTATGAGGGAAATGTTGACTGCTAGGGTTTGACTTTTTATATAGAAGAAAAAACCTTTTTGGGTTGTGTTGTATTCTTTAATTTTTTGTGTATGTAAGTCTTGTATATTTGGAGAAAATTCATATAAGAGGAGTGAGTCAAAATTGTACAAAAAAATAGTCAAATAGACCAAATATATCATATATGTCTTATGTATTTAAATTTTGTTCACTTACAAACTTTTTTGTAAGGATAATATAGATTATAGTAGCTTTATTTCGTAAAGTGGTGTGTAATTGTTAGCTGTCAAAGCTTAACTTTTAATCGTCATCAAACACATACTGATAGGGAAGTTACAAGGTAACTAGCATGTGATATAACTTCTTAATTTCTAATAAATATCTTCCTACTTTCATCTTTTTATTTAAATATTTATATTTATTAAATGAGCAAGAATATTAATATGAAGATTTAATTGTAAACAATATTGTCTTTTACTAGTTGCCAATTGGTAACAGAGAAAATGTTCAAAATTGTAGGAAATGAAAATTTAAAAGGTAGATCAAGTCATCAAACCCCGCATATTGGATTACTTTTATTTATTATGACAACTATATAGTATGTGACAAGCTTGCCAGATCGAGACATTATATGCTAAGTAGGCATATGTCACATCACTAACCTTGTTAAGTAATGTTTGTTAGCCTCTCATAAAATAAGTGATGAGTTCGTCAATTTTATCACATCATCCCTTTTTTTACTAACAAGTTAATTTTAGGGTCATACTAACACTACCATCATTTTTTAAATTTCTTTTTGAAACATGATGTGATTGATAGATGTTACCATTTGAAGGATAAATTGTATTTTCGCGGTAGTTTATTATATGCATTTGTATTGTATAATTTTTGTTTTTTCTATTTTCCCTATGTTTATAAAAGATGCATAATATCTATTTTTTAACTTTTATTTTATATTTGGTTTAAAATGCTCTTTTATTTTATTTCATTTTAAATTATCTCAGATATATACATTACAAATTACATTATTTACTTGTAAAATAATATTTCAGAAATTGCTCGTGATTGAGAATTGAGTTTTTTTTAAACAAAATGTACTACATGTTCTAAAAAATAATATGACAAAAGACATACAGTAATTAATATAAAAACTAAAAATGAAATTCATAACTTTTAGAATCATATGAAAAATTTATGTAATTTAGTCTGTAAAAGAGTTGTACCAATTTTGAAATTTCTACTACTCCATATTATTTATAGTTTTACAAACGTTATAAAATCTTTCTTACCTTTATGGATTTTCATATGAAAAAATTTAGTATCTAGTTATATACTACCACCATATTAAATAATATTAGAAGTATATCACTTTATTAATATAAATAGTTAGTGGAGGATGTGTCTCATTTTTTTTTGTCAAATAAGATAAAATTTTAGAAGTATATCACTTATTTTAGTTTTTTTTTTTTGAACGACAAACAAAGGAGATCAGACGAGAGATTGGGCAAAGCCATCACCCCCGACACGAAAACCCGAAGCAAAACTAAATTAAAAAGCTAGCAAGGGACTAGCACCATAGTAAAAAAGGGAAACAAATTAGAAAGAAAATAATAAAAACCCAAACAACACCAAACTAACTAAAAAACCAAGTAAACAACACTAAAATATCATTTTAGTTAATCATATAATAGAAAATGTATCACTTATTTTAAGATAGATGTAATAAAAAATATTTTTTGAAACTGAAAATGCCAGTTTAATGAGATATGTCATAAGAAAAAAAATGAAAATTACAAGTCTTTTCCACTAGTCATTCAAAGTCAAAATCAAATTTGAAAAAAGTTGGTATGGTAAGTGAATTTAATTGGTATGGTTAGACACACCCTAATTTTATCACATTACCCTTTTTTTAATTACTAACAGGTTAATGTCAACATTAAATCATTAGTGTTATCGAATCAGCATATTTAATTAAATATAAATTTTATGTATTATTAAAAATTCAAATAAAATTTATAAAAGAAAAATGATAATTTTATAATGTATTTACATTATTCCTTTTCTTCCTACTTGATAAGTTGAACGTCGTCACTAAGAATATCATTTCAAGGTTTTTTTTTTGTATTGAATGACTAAACCATTTCTAACTATGATGGTGTTGAATATTTTCCTCATGGTAATTTTCTATTTTATCGAATATGAGAATTAAACTTTGTCAAAAATCCAGATTCCAGTGTAAATTATAAAACTTGATGGTACGAATTGTAATAATCAACAAACTTCACGTCCCTTGTTTGAAATTTAAACACGTAGTATTCAGTATTCACCTTCACGTCAATCGGAATCCGATCCTCAGCCGCACGCGGCGAATCCGCGTTTAAGAAAAAAGAAACCACCACCCACGCGCCACCGTTAAATTGCCTAAACATTACGCAAAAATCGCGCCTTTTTTCGCTACAATATATATACACGTGAAGAAATTAGATAGACAGAAATTAAACCCCCTATTGAATTTTCAGATCAAGCAGACGATTAATGGAGGTAAACGGGGATTCGCAATCGCAAGTTGTTGTCAGTGATCGGAGACCTGATGCTCTTGGAAATTTCAATGTTCTTTCGGATGAAATCGTTTGTTCGATACTGAATTTGCTCTCACCTCGTGATGTTGCTCGTCTTGCTTGCGCTAGCAGGTTTTTTGCATTTTCCTTACTAAATTTTGTTCCAATTTTGAAATTTCATTGTGTATAACGGGGATTAGAATTGATTGCAAGCTGTTGAAACTATAGCAATTCGACTAGCTTGATACGTACTCACTATAAGTTTGTGATAGACTGACAAAATCTGAACATATATCAATCAAAGGCATTGCTGTAATGCTAATTATAAGTTTATTATAAGCTTTTAGCCAGGCTATATTGGTAACTAAAGTTTTTTTTCTTGTCTCTATGTGGTTATTATTTTTTACGTTTTTTTAACTAGCTAACAACTTATAGTTACGAAAACAGACCTTATAAAGTTCAAATTACCAAAACGGACCATCAACTAAAAGTATATTGCTATTTTTTGACATTTACAACCAATATAGTTAATACTTAATAATTAATAATTAATACTTGTAGTTTGGGGAAGTTGCACCAGATTTACTAAAAGATTACAGTGTTCCACACCTATTTCCAGACGATTATTTTGATGTATTGAACAGTGATCAAAGACCTCCTTTTAGATGGCTAATTATTGGGCCCGAAAGATCTGGTGCATCTTGGCATGTTGATCCAGCTCTTACTAGTGCATGGAATACTCTTTTATGTGGTCGTAAACGGTACATTTTTATAATTTTATTAAAAAAAAAAAATTGACCCATGAAATATTTTTAGTTAAAAATTTGACCTGTTTTACTGATATATGAACAGGTGGGCCCTGTATCCTCCTGGAAGAGTACCTTTAGGTGTGACTGTACATGTTAATGATGAAGATGGTGATGTTGACATTGAAACACCTTCGTCATTGCAGGCAAGCAAATTTGACCCGTTTTCTTATGAACGGGTTGATTCGGGTTATGTTTTATCTCTAATGGGTCAAACGGATATAATAGGATAGAGGGGAACAAGTCAAATGCATAAAATGACCAAAGTACCCTCGTATTTCTTTTTTATATATATATTTTTTTAATTTTTTTCAGTGGTGGTTGGATTACTACCCGCTTCTTGCGGATGAAGATAAGCCAATTGAGTGCACACAACTACCTGGGGAGACAATTTATGTACCAACTGGATGGTGGCATTGTGTTCTAAACCTTGAAACAACAATTGCAGTTACACAAAATTATGTAAATTCTAAAAACTTCGAATTTGTATGTTTGGATATGGCTCCTGGTTACCAACATAAAGGCGTTTGTCGTGCTGGATTACTTGCTCTTAGTGAAAACATAAACGCCTCCCTAATATCATCAACAAATGATGACAATCTCGAAGCTTCTAGAAAGGAGAAAAGAGTCAAAATTGATGAAGTTGGGTTTGATCTAGAGTTTTCTTATGATATAAAGTTTCTGAAAATGTTTTTGGATGAAGAGAGAGACCATTATAATTCGTTATGGAGTACAAGTAATTGTATTGGACAAAGAGAATTTAGAGATTGGTTATGGAAGCTTTGGAATCGGAAGCCTGAAATTAGAGATTTAATATGGAAGGTAGTTATTTTCTTACTATAATTTGTAATTTCGACCCATTTACGTACAAACGGGTCGATTCGGGTATTGGTCAACAAGTCAAACTGCTCACATCAACAAAAATAGCTTATAAAATTAAGGCCAAAATGCATTTTACTACCCTGAACTTGGCTAGCTAGGTCTTCTACTACCTTGAACTATTAAAGGTGCAACATGGTACCCTGAACTTGACAAAATGGTCGATTAGTACCCTCACTCGTTAATTTGATCGCGTTTTCTTACTTGACTTACTTTCGTTGGAACTTTTGACATACTAAAAAATTTTACATTCATCTCAATATATTGATATTAGAAGCAAATCATGTAAGAAAACAAGACCAAATTAGTGAGTCATGATACTAAATCGACCATTTTGTCAAGTTCAGGGTACCATGTTGCACATTCAATAGTTCATGATAGTAGAAGACCTAGTCAGCCAAATACAAGGTACTAAATTGCATGTTGGCCTAAAATTAATTACATAATATTGTGAAATATTAGGGAGCTTGTATTGCAATAAATACCAACAAATGGTCCAAATGCATGGAAGAATTATGTGCCTTCCATAATGTCACACCCCGCCAAAAGTGGTTTGCGGAAGAACGGGCGTGCGACTATCATGAGTAAACATAGCATATGATTATCGTAAGCAATAAATGTTTGATAAAAAGTAATGTCACCAAAATTTAATGTAAACAAAGTAGTTGAACCAAAACATAGTTTTTAACTAAAATTTAGAGATGACATCTTTAAAAAAATGAAAGCTTGACTCCAATGCATGCGACTCAATGCCTAGCTTAGTTACCTGAAAAACATAAGTGAAAATATCAACAAAATTGTTGAGTGAATTCACAGGTTTTTAATAAGTTCAAATGGTTCCATAGTTTTGTATGCCATTCATGGCAAAAATAGTTTGATGATATAAAAGTTAAAATAGTCTGCTCAAAAGCAGTTGTAGAAACAGTAGTTTCATATGTCATCGTGGTAAAAATAGTAAATAGTCTGCTCAAAAGCAGTAACTGAAATAATCATTTTCGTAGGCCATCGTTGGCAAAAATGGTGTGATGATATAAACGTTAAATATGACCTGCTCCGAGAACAGGGGCACGATAAATCGCAATAAGAAACATGTGACGGTGATCCCCTAAAAGGTTAGCTATACCCTTTTAAGTTAAAATCTCGACCCTAAGTCCATAACCAAAACACAACTCTAAAACGCATTTCCAATCTGGATATACACTCCTCGTGGTCGGTAAACACCGATAAATGATCAATAACGTGTGGGAGGGTGAGTCTCAGCCAATAGTACTATCTGCATATCCATGGCCTAGTCGCAACTAGCTAATGATTATGGTATGCAAGCATATACGCACTTCCATGCACTACATCTAAACCTAGTCCGAGATAAGGATTCGTTGTCAAGTTTCCAAAAATAGTTTTCATCACGATATAGTAAACATTTATATATATTATAAACATTTATAAAATAGTTATGTTTTTCACTTAAAAGTGAAATAGTCAAAACGTAGTAAAAGAGAGGTTGTGAATTGAAAGTCACAAATAGATTTATAAAAGCAGTTGTTATGTTTTCCACCCCAAAGTTATAAAACAGTACATAAAATGTGGTAAAAAGTGGGGCTGTGAACTCACAGTCACAGTAAGATTTACAAAAGCAGTCAATAGATAGTTGGAACATTTATAAAATAATTTGTTATGTTTTTCACCCCATAGTTGTAAAACAGTAAAAATAAGTAAAATGTGGGGCTGTGAACTCACCTGATGCAAGGTTCCAAAAATGCAAATAGTCAAAATGCAAGATCCAACCAAACGACTTCTAGTGACCTAATGCATAGGAGTAAATAATAAGTGACGGTCGAAATGAATCGTCTATGATAAATGATACAAAATGATTCCCTGAGGGAAACAAACTCGAGCGATACGTTGGTGACGTTGTGAAATGATTGCGTATTATTAAATACGTTTGTATTCTACTAGTTAAGTTTTGATAACAGGTATTTGGACAATTGATTATTAATTAAAATAAATACATTTAGGTAATTAGTAAGTATTAACCAAATATTTATTAAATGAACAATTAAAATTTATTTAATTAAATATTCCTGATAAGAAAGTAAAAGTTTAGGCTCGGTTTTGTTAGAAACGGACTAGACTTCAGATTTGTTGGGCTAACTGTATTTGGACCGAACACAAAACGTTTTGGTTTTAGAGATGTAAGTTGCTGGGCTCGGTTATCATAAATTTGGTTTAACTAGGCTTGCAATTTGAAACAGCCATTTGATGGGCCGGCTTTATCTACCACCGGCATAAACCCACAACAAAACACACACTTGTGGGTGTTCGCCGCCGGGAAACAAAACAAGAAAAAAATATCGAAATTTTAAGTCTAAGATTTTGGTTGGACTCGGGACTATGATATTCGCTGAAACCAGTGAAGAAGAACACCGAAGTGTTGTCGGAGCACACACATACGTGCGTCTCACACACACCAACGTATACGTTCGAACACCGAATCGAAAAGAGAGAGATTGTTATACCTTCAAAGTTAAGGAGATAGAGAGTCGAGGGAACTGCTGGTGGCTGGAGAAGGTTGTGTATCGCCGGAAGTTGTAATGTTTTCACCGGAAGTTTTTGCTGGGTTTCGCCGGGGTGAAACTGTTTTGCCGGAGCTTTTGCGCTAGGTGCCGGAAGTTTGCCGGTTCGATGGCTGTAAAGAGAGAGAACCAAGATGAAAATGGTGGCTTTCTGGTTTTGGTGTTGCCTGGTGCACGATCGTAGCTTTTATTCTTTTGTGAGAAAAAAAAAGTGATGAATGATGTTTAAGTTGTAGTGAGATAATGATGGTGGTGCTTTCGTGGAGATGGAGAACCAGAGAGATGAGATGAGATGAGATGTGGTGGTTTTAAGGTTATTTAATAAACAAATAAATATAGAAACGTGATCATATAAGTGTGGAGTCAGTTACGGAAAATGGGGGTGAGTGGTGATAAGATGCATTTTAAATTTCTTTATTTTGTTAATCTCCAGTTCCATGCAATAAGAGAGATCAAATTCTCTTGAACGAAGAGAGTATATGTGACTTACTAAAAGTAAAATAATGTCTCTTGATTCCATTATCAATAATAACGTACAATACTTAACTAGAAATTTCAATTATGTTAATTTGATTAAGCAATAATTATAAGTACACATAGATACTGATACAATCATTTGATAAAATAATTTAACCGGCAATCTACCCGGTTTTTAATGTTAGTTAATTCTTGATAAAAATATCAGGTTAGTGTTTATTTTGCTATTTTCAGTATTCTCAAAACGTACCGAGTGCTAAATTGTTGTTTTGCTTGTATGCTTAATCGCGCATGATATTTTTGTACATTGTTTTTTTTTTCATACCGAATGATTTGGTCGCGCTTTGTGAATCATTATAAATTATAGAAATTTTAAAGATCCTATTTCTGATTTCGGTTTCAGGTTACGTTGAGTCGCCAACTCGATAAATGTACATTTTAAATTGTATGAGACACTGAAACTAACTGTGCCTAATGATGGTGTGTACTACATACACATAATATGAATGTCTTTGGTAGGTTTAATTAAATGATAAAATAAACGCTTTTATTATTGAGATGGTTGTAGTAATAAAAATGTGTTACACTTATTGCCAGTTCAAATACCAGATTTTGAGAGTGTCACATTCTCCCCTAGTTAAAGAAATTTCGTCCCGAAATTTTACGACATTGTGTTACTAAGTTGAGAGACGGGGGGAAATGCGGATGGACATTTCGAGTGGTCACACTCGATGTGGTGAGGTTCTTTCTTTTTGGGTATGCGTGTCGGCCACCACATCTGGCCTTCCCGAGATGATATTTTAATTCGTTGTCTTGATCATTTAGCAACTCAACTTAACGACGTTGTCACTTTTTTTTTTCTTTTTTCGTTATTTATTTATTTATTTTTGATCGAATATATGTTTGATACTTTTGTTAGTCGGTGAAGATTGCGCATTTGGTACTGAATAAGTAGTGTTTCAAGATTTTTAATGCGAATACAGCGGCACCTAATGTAAGATCGTGAGTGGTATAATTTCTTTCGTGGATTTTAAATTGTCAAGACGCGTCGGCGATTACTTTTCCGTTGTGCATCAACACGCAACCTAATCGTTGACGAGACGCGTCACAACATACTATGATTTATTTATATATAGCTTCGTGAAGTGAAAGAATTTGTGTTGTACACAGTTTGGTTTACAATGATTGGAATAAGGTTTCCTATTTCTCACTTTTAGACAAATTTTCTTGTCTTTTTACGTTGAAGCGGTTAGGGTTTGGGCTACTTTTGTGTAATATGACGTGAAACCGTTCGTTAGTAGCAGACAAGACCAAGAAATTTATGAACTTTGGTTGGGACAGTTCGAAAGTAGATTGATATTTGAGTAGAATTTATAATTTGTGGTAGGTCAGACAAATCGTCTATTTGCGGTAATAAAAGTGGATTTCGCATGGTTAATTACATTTATTAGAAAATAGATTTAAAGTGTTTTAGGCCCTTATACACGTGGCATAATATAGTTTATTAAAATACATATATAAATTCTTTTATGAACTTATAAACTTAATATAATTTCTTGAGCACTTTTAAGCATATACAACTAATTTTTCCAGCGCAAAACTTTATGTAAGTTATACAAAACTTTATATAAGTTATATATATTCGGGTACCAAAACGTATGATTGATTGAAATAAATATTTTATTTTTCTTATACTTTGTACATTTTCAACAACTTATATTTCTTTGGTGCAAAGTGCAATCAAAATTTCTTTTATAAAAGTAAAATAATGTCTCTTGATTCCATTATCAATAATAACGTACAATACTTGACTAGAAATTTTAATTATGTTAATTTGATTAAGCAATAATTATAAGTACACATAGATACTGATACAATCATTTGATAAAATAATTTAACCGGCAATCTACCCGGTTTTTAGTGTTAGTTAATTCTTGATAAAAATATCAGGTTAGTGTTTATTTTGCTATTTTCAGTATTCTCAAAACGTACCGAGTGCTAAATTGTTGTTTTGCTTGTATGCTTAATCGCGCATGATATTTTTGTACATTGTTTTTTTTTTCATACCGAATGATTTGGTCGCGCTTTGTGAATCATTATAAATTATAGAAATTTTAAAGATCCTATTTCTGATTTCGGTTTCAGGTTACGTTGAGTCGCCAACTCGATAAATGTACATTTTAAATTGTATGAGACACTGAAACTAACTGTGCCTAATGATGGTGTGTACTACATACACATAATATGAATGTCTTTGGTAGGTTTAATTAAATGATAAAATAAACGCTTTTATCATTGAGATGGTTGTAGTAATAAAAATGTGTTACACTTATTGCCAGTTCAAATACCAGATTTTGAGAGTTGTCACACATAATATTCCTTTGCCCAAAGATGAGGAGAAGTTTCCAGTTGGCACGGGTAGCAATCCTGTAAGTCATCATAAATATGTTTTTCACAAAATACATTTATCTTCCATAATAGTAATATAATTGACACTTGCAACAGGTTTATCTAGTTGGTGAAAATGTGGTCAAAATTTATGTTGAAGACGGATTAGAAGCTAGTCTCCATGCCTTAGGGACCGAGGTATTAGACCACTAATCTCTTGAAATATGCTTTTTAATCTTAATAATAATGCTTAATTTCTTATAAAATGTTATTTTCATCCATACAGCTGGAGTTTTACAACCTAATGCAGAAATCAGAGTGCTCTTTGAAAAACCATGTTCCTAATATATTAGCAAGTGGGATGGTTTATCTAGAAAACGGATTATATAAAACTGTAGCATGGGATGGAAAGGGCGTACCTGCACCTGATATAATTGCAAAAAATAATATAATTCAGGAAATATTTCCGGATAATGAGTACCCGTTTGGCATATGGAGCAAAAAACTATTCGAGTACAGAAAATGTGGAATGTTGTTAGAGGAATTGGTTAGTTTGGGTGGTCGGTCAACCGTTTGGCCGTATATTATAACAAAAAGATGCCAAGGGAAAATATTTGCTGAGCTGTAAGTATTAACTGAATTGTTGGTCAAAATTGACGGCTGGAAAAATTCAGGATTAATGATTTCTGTTTGGTCACTGATTTTGCAGAAGGGAGTCGCTCTCGTGGGAGGAAGTTTCGGATTTGGCCTCGTTTTTAGGGAAGCGGTTACACGATCTCCATGTTTTGCCAGTTACTCGTTTAAATGAGTCAGCATATGTGCACATGGAGAAGAAATTGGAGATTGAAAATGGTTTTATACAGAATTTAACTGAAAATATGAATTTCCCACCAGCATTTCTTCAAAATTTTAAATAGGAAAAAGAAGGATGTATCGAGTCGGTTGAGTAAATGGTATGAGAAATTGTTGCTGTTGGGTACACACGGATATAATGGATGACAATATTCACTTGGTAAATAAGGGGGGGTCATGGCGTCCAAGTTACATTTATGATTTCAGCAACATGTCTTTAGGTAACATTTCTTCTAATTTGTGATTATTATTACGAAATAAGTATGGAATTTGAAGGGCGATCCGATATTGGATTTGATTCCAATCCATCTAGACATATTTAGAGGGCTTCTGAAGCAGCTTCTTGAAAGCTATGGAGTTCGAAAAGAAGAACAGCAAATAACGGTGGCAAAATTAGGCGAATATCTTACCTAGCCATGTGAGTCGAGTCACCAATGTTGTTAATTTTTTGAAAAGATGAAAATAGTACAGTATTTGATTTGAAGAAAATTGTTTTGATGGAAACAGGTGCTAATACACGAGGATAATATATTGGGGGCTATTTTTGGGATGCGGAAAGAGTTGAGAACCGCGAGCTCATGGGAGGAGGCTGTGTGGGGTCATCTTAATAATTACTTTTAGACCAATGTTAAGGTTAAAGGGGTAAGTTGTAATTTCGTACAAGTCCTGGTGGTATGTGTATATGTATTCTGAAATAAGCCCACTAGCCGTAATGCTACCATTCGGTCATCCGATAAAGGACGTCGTGATGTGCTAGCTTCTACGTCATGCATAATAAGTGGTACATTTATTAATATAATATATTTTAAGGTTTGTCGTATGTTTGTTCAGCGTTACGGGAACTTGGTCGAGATTCGTCATATGTTTGATCGGGAGAGAAAAAAACTGATGTGATAGTATTGTGGCAACGGTGAACAAACTTAGGTTTGATCACATCTACGCTTAATGCTTTGTTAGCGAGTTTTGTTTAGAGGTTAAGTAGCAAGTTCAGCTATAAAAAATAAAGGCGTTTCTAAAACTCCAAATCAACCAACATGTAGTGAAACCGATAACTATAAATTTTGCTCTCCGATCTCTACCCGAAGAAATAGAGCACACCTTATCCCACCACCCATCGAAACAGCTTACTTGATCTGCTGAAATTTCGCACCTAGTATTAATAGCATGCCAAACATCCTTAGCAACATTACACATAAACAAAGTGTGCGAGATCGTCTCCACTCCCGCGTTACATAAAGGGCAAAAAATACATTCAATCTCCATACCTCTCCTAGATAGATTGAATCTAGTAGGGAGGCGATCACGTTTAACTCGCCACATAAAAACGTTAATTTTAATCGGGACCAACTTACACCAATAAGTAGGAATAATATCTAAATCCCCCGGGTGTAGCCAATTATTTATGTGACGCCTCGCTTCACCAACCGTAAATTCCCATTGATCACCTAAAAACCACATCACTTTATCTTCACCTTCATTATCCGGACAAAAGACCCGAACCATCTCCCTTAAATTTTCTAATTGAGATTGTTCAATGCCACCTCTAACATTTCTCCGCCAATTAAAAGCCCGATTTCCGTTTGACCATCTATCTTTCACTGTGCAAAAAGGATTAACTTCCAATCGGAATAATCTATTAAACAGAACAGAAAGAGGCGAAGTAGAACACCAACGAGTCGACCAAAATTTTATAGAATCACCCGACACTAAACTGTATTTAATCGAATCACGATCTATGATTTGGGAATCATGTAAATAATTTACCGTCCCAACAATTTGACCCCAAACACCTTTTTTAAATCGCTCAGGCAAAGGATTTTCAAAATTACCGTCTTCACCATAAATAGACTTGATCAGTTTACACCAAAGAGCATTTTTCTCTTTAAAAAATCTCCACCGCCATTTTAGAAGAAGCCCCAAATTTAAAGCTTCAAGGCTTGTGATACCTAAGCCACCTCTCGACATATCCGAAAGACATAAATCCCACTTGACCCAATGCAACTTTCTAATATCCTCCGAACCACCCCAAAAGAATTTGGCTCGCAATTGTTCAATCTTTTGAAGGACAGAAGATGGGGTTTTAAAAACCGACATCCAATAAATCGCCAAACTACCCAATACCGACTTAATAAGAGTAAGCCGACCACCTATAGAAAGCATATTCACTTTCCATGAAGATAATCGCTTGCGAACTCGCTCGATAATATGTTTCCATTTTGCTGCTTGAAGACCATTTTGACCCACTAAAAGGCCTAAATACGTGACTGGAACCGAGCCTGCCGAGCACCCAAATTCCGAACATAAGGACAAATGCTCTTCTTCTTCAACTCCTATATTCGAAATGCTAGATTTGTCCAAATTTATTTTAAGACCTGATTGCCTATAAAACTCACCCAAAATATTAATAATTTCACGAATGTTATCACGGTTCCAATTTGAGACAAAAATGACGTCGTCAGCGTAAAAAAGATGAGAAATAAAAATATTTCCATTACCCACTAAAACACCACTGAATCTTCTTTCAATAATCGATTTTTGAATCAGGCAATGTAACCCCTCCATGGCTATAATGAATAAAAACGGTGATAGAGGATCACCTTGGCGAAGACCGCGACCCATATTAAACTCTTGAGTCGGGCTACCGTTAACAAGGATTGAGAGTTTAGAAGAATCTAAACATTCAAAAATCCATTTTCGCCACCTCTCACCAAACCCCATATTCAACATTATATAATCGATATATTCCCAACTAGCCGAGTCATACGCCTTTTCAAAATCAACCTTGAATAATAAAAGACTCTTCTTCTACGCTTTATACCAATCAATAATTTCACTTAAAATCATTGGACCATCTAATATCTGCCTACCTTTTATGAACGCGGATTGTTCACAGCTAATCAATTTATCTACAACCTTAGCAAGTCTTAAAGCAAGAATTTTGGCAATTACTTTGTATTGAATACCTATAAGCGACATCGATCTGAAATCTTTCACGTGAATCGGGTTCTCCACTTTAGGAATAAGAGTAATGAACGAAGCATTACAACCTCTCGGCATCTTTCCTTTAGAAAGGAATTCTTGAACAGAATGGAAAAAATCCATTTTAAACAATTCCCAATATTTCTTAAGGAATTTGAAAGATATACCATCCGGGCCCGGCACCTTATCACTCCCACAACACCACACCGCATGTTTAACTTCCTCCATAGAGGTCATAGTTTCGATTCTGAGCTTCTACATCCGATAATTTATTGAGCTGGTCATTCACAATATTTGGAATGTGACAATCAATTCTTTCAAATTTATTTTTAAAATATTGAAAGAATTCATTTTTAACATCGGGCGGGTTTGTTTGCCAAAAACCATCAATCATAATCCCTTGGACCATACTTAACCTTCTTCTTTTATTTAACAATCCGTGATAAAATTTTGAATTCTCATCTCCGTCCACCACCCATTTTAATTTTAATTTTTGTAGCAAATCTAAGTTAATCAATCTATCAATCTCGTTTGCCTCGTTAATGAACCTCAAACGACTTTCAACTTCCTGTTCGGAGGCACACCCTAACTCCAATTTTTTTTCGATAGATTCAATTTGATTCCGCAACCACTTAGACCGAGCCCCTTTCGCATCTTTTTGGCCCGAATTCCAGCTCCGACACTTTTCTTTAATAAACTTCAGTTTATTTTTGGTGTAAACTAAAAATGAGCGATGAGCCTGATTAAATTCAGTACATGACGCCTTTATCATTTCATCATAAGAATCCTCTTCTAACCAAGAATGAAACATACGAAAAGGAGTAGGCCCGTAATCTTCATGCTTGGACAATAAAAAAATTGGGGTATGATCTGATAAATGCCTTTCCAAAGCAACAACTTTCAACCACGGATCAATAGTACACATATTTTCCGACACCAAAAACCTATCAAGCTTGCTCATCTTCGAAGCTCTTTTGTTCATCCATGTGAATTTTTTCCCGCCTATCGGAAGATCGATTAAATGATTATTTTCAATGAACTGATTAAACAAAGACGCCCCTTGCTCATTAAAAATAGATCCAGATCTTTCAGAAGCAACACGAACTTCATTAAAATCTCCAAAAACAACAAAATTACCATTTGAGTTCCGAATATATTCACTTATATCATCCCATACTTGACAACGAGCTTCTAACCCTTGAGGCGCGTAAACGTTAATAACATGAACATTTTCTTGAATACCTGCCCATCTTCCTTCAACAATAACGAAATTAATACCACACTGAATTCTTTCTTTTTTAAAAACCGCAGGGTCCCAAACCGACAGAATACCACCTGAATGCCCCCGGGCTGCACTACACGCGAAATCAAATTTGTAGTTCCCCCATATCGCCTTGATCTTAAATAGATCAACCTTTGTCATCAGCGTTTCTTGAACGCCTAAAAACACCACCCCTTGCTGATAACACATTCTTTTGATCCACTGCCTTTTCCTGTCTACCCCGATACTCCGAATATTTATAGATAGGATCTTCATTTATCACGGTTTACATCTCCCCTACCTGTTGCCTTAACTGAAATATTTCTTCCTTCTTTTTTATTCCGGAATAAAGAACCACAAGATTTTGGACTTTTATCTACTTCCTTCACACGATCTATTCTTTCAAAGCCCGGAGGACAGCTTAGAGAATCTGATTCCTCAACATTCTTTTCCTTGACCACGTGCAATGGGGATTCAGAAACCGCCCCCTGATCAGCCTTATTGCCCGATTCTTCCAGATTGACCGGCATCGACATCACATTATCAGGATCTAAATTTATGACGTCTGTAACTTTCACATCATTAATCTCCTTAACTACAGTCTGGACTGTATCACCTTTCTCCGAACCTTCTGTATCAACATCGTTACTAATAGGATTTTCATCCTCCTCAAACAATTGATTGATCACACTATCAGCTTCCCCATCCTCTTGGCTAGCTTCTGATTCTGACCCGTCCACCGGTTTGGAAATTTTGCATTTCCACAAACCAGTTTCAATCACCCTAACCAAGTACGTCACTTCTTCCACGATCACTTGAATCGTTTCATTAATAGAACTTGCCTCCGACGTACTAATACACAATTTCCCTCTACTTGGATTATCATCAAGATCATCAAAGAAAAGGAATTTTCCCCATAATCCACCAATCTTTTTGTACACATCAGAATCCCATGCACAAAGAGGAAGACCGTCTATTTCGATCCAACACGTTCTTTCATTAGTAGTAAAATTACTAACTACTTGCTGAATATGGGAAAAATAAGCATGCCAATCTACACTTTTGAACCGAGAGCATCCTTTAGACGATTGAAATTCAATCCACACCCAAGATCCACCTACATGATGGATATCCACTCCAGAAAAACCTTCATTATCTAAGAGGACATACAACTGAGGCATAGTATGAATGTCTCTTACCTTTGCTAGTACAATCGTCTCAGAATCTTCGACTACCAGCAAATCAGAATTTTTAAGCACGATAAATTTAGAACCTATCGACTTAGCTTCTGCATACGGCTGAAATTGTTTATTAATTTTTTCCCCTCCAACTACACTGGCATATGATCTATTAGGGTTTGACCTAAAAGAATCAGATTGTTTATTAACCACATTCGTTTTTTTCTCAATGTTTCTATCAAACCTTGCCACCGAAACATACAAATGAAACGACCCCACCCATTGATCTGAAAGCCTACGAGCAAAACCTTCAACATCCTGAATACCCAGAAAACGAAACGAATGAAACCAAAACGCTTGCCAAATTTTGTGGTCTTTTTGGCTATATACGCATCTGCAACCCTACCGAATTTCAAGCACCACACCCAAAGTTGTTTTTGAGTCAACTGGTGTGGAAAATTCGTAATATAAAACGACGACGCCACTTTCTCTACGTGTTTTTGATAAGGATTTGAGATATTTTTCACCTTATTCTGATAGCCAATAGGATTGTTTCCATGCTTCCCAATCCTCCACGTCCACCCCTCCGCATCTGAATATGATTTTAATCTGCCCATTCTCAGAACGAAGAAAGAGCCCAACCCTCCCGCCCAACCCCGAAGATCAAGATCGGACGACCAAAATCAGAAAAATCGCCGCCGGCAGCTAGGGTTTTTCCTTTTTAAAATCGCCGGCGGCAGCTAGGGTTTTTCACCTAATATCATTCCTCATTAACTATCTAATTAATCTAATTTAATTCCCACGATAATTTTTTGCCTCAAAAACTGTGAAACCCATAGTATCACTTATTTTGAATCGGAGGAACTATGTGCTTAAAGTTAATGTATTTTAATAATTATATAAACCCATCTAATAAAAATCACTAATCATCCGAGGATAGTTACAGTACTTGTTTCAAATTTTCGATTAATGAAATTTTAAAAAGTTAGTTATTGAAATGGATTGGTTATTTTGAGTCGGCTAATTCGGATCACTCATTATTTATAGCTTAATTGATCATCATATATCCATTCACTCTAATTCGTTGTTCGAGATGGCAATAAAAGCGTCCATTTGTTTAGCAGGAAGTGACGACCCGATCTCGATATCTTGGAGCGATTCTATATTTAACTTAATAAATTTTTGTTAAATAAAGTGTTTGGACCGGCTTATATATTTTAATTGTAAAATAACTAAAAAGAACATTTTTTTAGTAATCCCTTCCAAAATAGCTTGTTAGGTGAAATGGGATTACGATGAGAGGACAAAGAGGTAAAAATAGTTTATTTAAAACCCCCTAAATAAGCTCATAAGTATAAGCTTTTAAGAGCATCCCCAATGGTTAACCTCATAAAAGCTTATTAGTTTTGCCACATCAACATTCTACTAACAAAAAACCTTTTCATAAATGACATCTCCAATGGTTAACCTCTCCAAAAGCTTATTCTTTTATAATATTTCTAGTCTACCTTTATCTATCTCAAATGTTTTATAAATACCCCTATATATAATTTAATAATTTTTTTGACATCTTACTAAATATTATAGCTTTTAAAATGTCTAATACAAAAATATTATACTAATTGACGTTAAATATTATATAATTTATTTATTAAGTAATAAAAATATAATAGAGAATTTATATATAACAAATCTAAGGTTTAAATTGAAATGTTATTAAACATAAGGGGCTAAAAATGACAAACATAAAAAGATGGTTAAAAAGTTAGTAGAGAATAAGTCTTTACAATAAGATTTTCAAAAAGCTAGGCATTCCAATGGTAAAAAGCCTTTCAAAGGCCTTGAGCGGGTATGTTGTCAAGTTAAACATGTGTTAAAAGCATCTTGCTTATTTAATTTGGTTTTAAGTTTTAACATTCATCTTAAAATTACTCTACCTAGTTTAATATTTTCATAACATCCTTTTGAGACCCACAAAATATACCTCAAATCAATCACAAAATACCTCAAACTAAATCTATATGGCAAATGTCTTTTAACGAACCGTCAAGAAGATGGTGTATAGCGGTTGGCAAGGTTTTGACGAGGGGTGTGATATGATTTGGCACCGCCAAATACCTTTTAACGGCACTTTAACATGCCCATACCTATCCCTTTTACGCATACATTTATACTTCTTAACAATGGTAACAAAATATTTCAAAAGGGTGCCTCTAAATGTACTCCTAAGTAGAAAAATCATTATGTAACAATGATTGAAATGATTGGAAGAAATGTGATTATTATAAGTGATCATCATAGTACTTCATAACTAGGTAATGATTACTAATATATATATATATATATATAATTTATTAATAACTAATCATAATTGACAATAATTACTAATTTTATTAATTTATATATCATATCTTTATTTATTTTGTATTTACTAATTTATAGTGACTTTACTTTATATTTTATATTGACTTTACTAATTTATTTATTTTATATTTACTAATTTATAGTGACTTTACTTTATATTTAAAAAATAGTTAAAGAAAACCCTATTATAATCTATTAATCACTAGCCCACACCCATTAATCTATGTTATTCGTTAGCCCAAACCCATTATTTATTAGCCCAAACCCATTAACCAGCCCATCAGTAACCATATATAAAAGACTTTCAACCCTAAAATCTACATTCATTCAAAACATAAAACACCCACTCAAACCCTAATCCCTCTCAGCCGCCGCCTCCAGAAGCTCCGCCGCCGGCCACCACGTCGCCGGCCACCACGTCGCCGGCCACCACGTCGCCGGCCACCACTCTAGCTCACTCTCGATCTCTATGTTCGTCCACCACTGTTCGACCGTCGTTCCTCCACCGCGCCGCCCTCCGCCGCGCCGCCCTCCGCCACGCCGCCCTCCGCCGTCCACCAAACCCTAACTCTTTTCTCTGCTTCTCTTTCAGCCGCATCTCCTCTGCTGCCGCCGATCTGCCGCCATATCCTCCGCCTGCCGCCGATCTGCCACCATCTCCTCCGTCTTCTGCCGATCTGCCGCCATCTCCTCCGCCTTCTGCCGGTCTGCCGCATCTCCTCCGCCTGCCGCCGATCGGCCACCATCTCCTCCGCCTTCTGCCGATTTGCCATCATCTTCGCCGATCTGCCACCATATCCGCCATGCCTCCGCTAACATGCCACCGTCCACTCCGTTGCTCAGTCACCACCACTGAAGAATTGTCTAAAATCGAAGAGAAAAAAATGAAAAAGCGGAAAAAATGAATGGTGGCAGATCTATCTCAGAGAAAAAAACGGAAAAAAGGGAAAAAAAAAAAAGGGGAAAAAATACATTAATTAAATTTATTTTTGTTTCCAAAAAAAATACATTAATTAAAATTTAAAATTAGTGGAGAGTGTTTATTGTTTGACTATAAATATGACAGAGATACAATTTCCAAAGTTAAGATACAATTCTCCAGGTTTGACTATTTGACTTGAGGAGTGTTATTAGTAGGACCCATTTCAAAATATGTGAAATCAAAATATGATGTGTCCGATGTGTGCTTAATTCGGCAGCCGGTTCAAATTCTAAATTAGTTGCGCTTAAGTTTAATGGTTTATGGTCCTTCAAATAGTAATGTATCTACGAATTCGGCAGCAAATTTGTGAATTTTATCATGTTGTGCCCTTCAATTGGGATGGCGATTTGGCTGCCTTAGATCATATGGTGGTGTTGTATAATCATTATATTTGTATAAGATTATCAATTATCAAGTTTAGCATAAAACTATACAGACCACTTATTTGATGAAACGACTTACTGCAGGAATAGAGCGTAACAGATAGAAGACATAAATAGTGTCTATAGAAATTCCGGTTCTAAACCCGAAATATCCAGAACCGACCCAGACTGGAACTGGTAAATCCGGAGACCGAATCTCTGTAAAATTAAGAATCAAGAACCGGACCAAAACCGAAAATCGGGTCCAACCGGTCCCGGTGCCGGTTTGCTTCCAGCTTGGGTTCGGGTTTTCAGTTTCTTTGCACATCCCTACTCAAACCTTGCCGCTCACGATTAGGATGAAAGTAAACCATTTGTGAGTTGTAAGGGTGAGCGTAGTCCGAGTACCGTTCCGAGACCGAAAATTGTAAAATCAAACCAAATATTATAATTGGTATTGCTTCGGTCAGTTTTCGGTTCGATTCGGTTTGGTTTCGATCAGTTTTCCGTTCAGTTTGTTTTTCCGCCCAAAATTATAATAGGTGTTGGTTTGGTTCAGCACGATTCGATTTTTTCGACCCAGATATTCACCGATAGTGAGGTTTTCTTTGAGCAACAACACGGAGAGCAAGCAGGGAGCTTTTCAAAGCCATCAACCCCGTCAAGCACACCCAAAAACTATATAAATAAACAAAGGCTAGCAAGAAACTGGTAGTGAGTTGCCTAGCAAATTGAGTAACTTATTGCAATGATTAAAAAAGGAATGGGGTGAGAGAGGCTCGAACTCTCGACCTCAGGATCACTCAACAATATTAGCTATGAGACCTACGCGCTAGCCAACTGCGCCACCACCCCAATTGTTACTCCTTTCTTTATACTTTTTAATGACAATTACTCTTTATCATTTCATCACGCAGCAAAACTGTCAGCATCCGATAATTCCGGTCACTAACTTTTTTTTTTTGAACAGCAAAAAGGTTAATCAAGAGAGAGCTTCGGCATTGCCATCACCCATCCCGATCAACCCAAATATCATTAAGATGAAACACCTGGTTACACAGTTTATATCGTCCTCCTAATATATGTATGCTAAGAAAAACTAAAAAAAAGAAAAGAGAAAAAAGCTACATACACACCCAATCAAATCTCACAAAAGAAACTCCTAGCTTTTATACAAAATGCAAGTTAACAAACCGACCACCATTTTTTCCGAGGCGCCCATTTAGATTGTTGATGGCTCTGTGCACCACATTTCCCATTCTAGCGAACTCCAACACACCTTTGTCCGGTTTTTTAGCCAAAAAAATGATTGGGCTTGTGATTGCATATTAATTGACTGATAAGCACCATGGTTTTTGTTGAAAACTATTTCATTTCTCGCTTTCCATATTTGCCAAAGCGTGGAGATGAATGCTGTGAGAAATCTTTGTGCCTTCTCCTTAACTAAATTTACCTTATTATGCCACTCCATTAGTTGAACTATCCCACTAATTTCTCCGATATCAATATTCCACCATTTGCAAAAGTCCACCCAAATAGATCTAGATTTACGACAACTCCAAAACAAATGTTCCTCATCTTCAATCTCTCTTTCACAAAGAGAGCATACCGCTGATTCCAGAATTATACCGCGTTTTAACAAATTGAAGCACGTTGGGAGACGCTTATGCATAAATCTCCAAAAGAAAATATTAACACTAACCGGAACTGCCTTCACCCACGAAAAATTAAGTGTCGAGCACGGGCCAGCCATAGTATCTTCGAAAGCTTTCCTTGCTGATGCCACAGTGAACATACCATGATTTTCGAAGACCCAATTTGTTGTTATCATTCCGGACCCCGGGTATACCCTATGTTGGAACCATGAATCAAGTGGAATATTTATTTTGTAGAGGTGTTCACGGATTTTCACAATGTTATTCCACACACCCGGGTACTTACTAACCGGAATATATGGGCTCGGTATGTTATGTAATGCAACAATAACACTTTTCCACAAGGAGCCATCCTCTTGTTTTAATCTCCACCACCATTTAGCCAAAAGTGCGAGATTTTGGGCTTTAAGGCTCGGGATGTTCAAGCCCCCCGATTCTAGTTTACCATGCATTTTTTCCCATTTAACCCAATGAATTTTCCGTTCTCCGTTTTTAGATCCCCAAAAAAATCTTGCCCGGATTGATTCTAGTTTTTTAATAACACTTTCGGGGACTTTATACATAGAAAAGTAGTAAATCCCAATGGCCCCTAGAACGGATTTAGTTAGGGTTAACCTACCACCATAAGAGAGTGATGAAGCTTTCCATGACGAAAGCTTTTTTTGGAATTTATTAACAAGTACATCCCAATGTGAAATTCTATGCATCTGTGGACCAATGACTAACCCGAGGTATTTAAACGGGGTAGTCCCAATACCACAATTCAATCGAGATGCGATTCGATTCACTTCATAATCTGATACACCTACACCATGGATATTGCTCTTTGACATGTTAACTTTTAGGCCGGATGCTAGATGAAAACAGTTGAGAATTCGGTTGAGATTTCTTGCGTTAATCTCGGACCATTCACCAATAAAAATGGTATCATCAGCATATTGCAAATGAGACAATGGGGAATCTACATTTGGTATTTTGATCCCGTGAAAGATACCTTTTTCTGTCGCTTCAATCATAGCAATATGTA
The DNA here is from genome assembly GCA_963853835.1 of Calendula officinalis. Lineage (NCBI taxonomy): Eukaryota > Viridiplantae > Streptophyta > Magnoliopsida > Asterales > Asteraceae > Calendula > Calendula officinalis. The sequence continues at coordinate 29,310,746 of OY970830.1, read as the reverse complement.
TACTTTCAACCGCAATAATAAATAGAAAGGGGGCCATCGGGTCACCTTGCCTAAGGCCCCTACAAATATCGAATTCATCAGTAGGAGATCCGTTTAGCAAGACCGAAGCCCTAGCGGTCGATAGACACATTTGAATCCATCCTCTCCATTTTTCACCAAAACCCATTTGTTTCAAGATTGAGTCAATGAAGCTCCAGCTGAGTGTGTCATATGCCTTTTCGAAGTCCACCTTGAAGATTAGAGTCTGCTTTTTCATTTTTTTGCACCATGACATTACTTCGCTTAAAATTAATGGGCCGTCCAATATGTTCCTACCTTCAATAAATGCCGATTGTTCGGGACTGATTAGGTCACCGATTACAAGTTTGAGCCGATTGGCCAAAACTTTAGCAATAATCTTGTAGAAACTTCCAATTAGACTGATAGGGCGAAAATCTGATACTTCTAACGGGATTTCACATTTTGGTACAAGAGTGAAAAAAGATGCATTACATCCGAACTTTAGGTCTCCCCCATTTTCGAAGTGGGTTACGGCCTTCATAAGGTCCTCTTCAATGATGATCCAATATTTTTTATAGAATGCGAATGTGAACCCGTCTGGACCTGGTGCTTTTTCGACCCCACAATCCCACACTGCTTTTTTAACCTCTTCATGCGAGAAATTGGATTCAATTTCAAATTTCTGGTTAGGCGTCAAGGTTTTGAATTTACTACTAATGAATTTAGGCCTTGACCGCCTTGATTCTGAGAAGATCTTCGCAAAGTGTTTGGCTATACCTTCCTTCATTGATTTAGGATCTTCAGTCCAGACACCGTTGATTGTTAATCCATGAATGAAATTCTTTCGGTTGTTGTGATTTACAGTACCATGGAAGAATCTTGAGTTTTCATCACCATCAACACACCATTTTACCCTAGCTTTTTGTTTGACATCGCGAATTTTAATTGCTTCTTTTTCTCGAATCTGGATATCTATGTTCATTCTCCTCTGTTTTTCCGGTTCGGACAGGCCCACTGATTCGGCTTTAGCATCAATTTCAATTGCCTGTTTTCGAAGTTCAGCCATGGTATTGTCTGAGTTTGTAGATCGCCATTTCTTAATTTCCAGTTTAACCTGTTTAAGTTTTCTGCAAAACAACTGAATATGTGATGTGCAACCGGGAATGGGTGTTGCCCATATCCGGTTAACAATCATCTTCAAAGATGGGTCAGCAATCCATGAGTTAAAAAATTTAAAATACGTAGGCCCAAAATCAATATTTAGACAGTTAAGAAATAAAGGACAATGATCACTATACCCTCTTGGCAAAATGTTAACGTTGGGATTTTGCCACTGTGTAAAAAAATTGTCTGATACTAGAATTCTGTCCAGCAGACTGAATTTCCCGCTATCTGGTGTACTCCTTGAATACCTTCTACCTCCCATCTTGATCTCGTATAGACCGGCTTCATTTATGAATTTATTGAAGACCCTTGCCCCTACCGGAGAAAATGTTGTACCTGCTCTTTCTGAACTTTTTCGCACCTCGTTAAAATCCCCGAACACCACCCAGACCCGGTTCGGATCTGCCCTAATAATCTGAATTAGTGAGTTCTATAGGATTCTTTTTCTGTTTAAGTCTTGTGAAGCATATACATTGATAAAACCGCATGCTATATTAGACCCAATTATTCCACCACGGATTATTAGGAATCCTTCTCCGTTTAGTGAGTCTGATTTTGCGAACTAGGATGGGTCCCAAATTGATAATAACCCACCTGATTTACCATTTGGGTTTAGGTACTCAAAATCCATACCTGACCTACCCCAAAATGATCTGACTAAATTTGAATCTATATTTCTTGCCATTGTTTCCTGCATTCCGACAAATTGAACTTTATTCGCCACTTTTAAACCTTGTATCCACCACTTTTTAAAGGTGCAGTTTACACCCCTTATATTGATTGAGATTAACTTCATTGATTAACAGATTTTAATCCTGCACCTTTAACTATATTCCTAATGTCCGACTCGTACCCGTTCATCTTGAACCCAACTACCTCCCCGATCTCTATCGTGTTCTCAATTTCATCGGAAGTTTGAATCTGACTAGATGATACCTCGGTATGGACAGAATTCTTTTTCTTTTTGTTTTTTAATTTGCCTTTTTTCTTTTCACCCATTAAGTTTCTAGACATCTTGCCAAAGGTTAGGGGGCACGATATTGTCCTCTCCGAGGAGGATATCGACGAGCATGGAATATTTAAGTCAATCGCCGGAGTTTGTGGTTTTGTTGATATAGGGAACGGAATCGGAGGTGTATCATTTGCGCTTGAAGAATTCAATTTAGACACCGACCCTAGTGTTTCCTCCACGGGCTCAGACTCTTTTAATTCCCACTCAGGCCCATTTTCATTTACTCCACTTAAGTCTATTGGGTTATGGACCACATTAATTGTTGGTGGACTTTCTTTACTCTGGACTGATGAGCTTGTGGAGTCACACCTAATGGGCTCATTCAGTTTATTAAGAACTGATTCGGAGAAGTCTTGCTCTTCAAAATTAGGCATTATGGGATCAGGACCCACAGAATTTTCATAATTATTATTAACGGAATAATTTTTAATGTTAGACTTGGGAATTCCCTCTTCTAGATAATTGTCGTTCTCCTTTTCCTTTTCCCCATGCATTTGTGTCTCTTGGGTTACCCAATTATTTTCGCCGCCACAGCTCTTGCCGGAGTGGTGTGATTCCGGCCACCTTTCTTCACGAAATTCACCGTCTTCTAGGTCTTCTTCATTTTCGAGCCCCAAATCACTATGATCATCTTCATCGTCCGTATCACCCCAATGTGAAACAACGGCGGAACCGGGGATGAGTCTATTTGATTCGTGTTGATCCTCCGTGATTCTAATGGGGTACTCCCGACCGTCGAACACCACTTTCATGGATATATTAATCCAATCCATTTCTGTTGTTAGGACTCCAACTCTACCGACACTCATGTTCGCATTATCAAGCGTACATTCTTCGCTAATGATGATCTCCCCACATGTTTTACCGATTATATTGAATGTATCGGTACCCCATCCGTGCATCGGAACTCCGTAAATTAGCAGGGATGCTAATCTTTCCTTGACGAGGATGTTTGGGGTCCACATTACCAGGCTAGTGAACCATTGTTCCCAAACACTTGACGCATTCTTACGGAAATCCCATGCAGCGTCTATTGATTCAAACCCTAGCATAGTTGTTAAACCCCCTAGGTAGCGGGTTTTAATGTTACTACATCCATCTGCAACTAATAAGTCTTGGAGGTTCTAAAGGGTGTTGAAGTTTTTTACCTTTCCGACCAGATTGGACGCTAGCCAATTTCTCCTTTCCGGGTTGGTGTCGAGGTGTATCATCGGTTTGGTTTCTGATCTATCTTCGGTACCTCCTGTTACTATATCAGCGTATGATTTTCCGCCGTGTCGGAACGGTGTTCTACTAGGGTTTTTGGGCGGCGCCGGATGTGGGGGGGGGGGGGGGGGGGGGGAGGGGGTGGAAATTGTTGGAAGCTTGCGGGATGAGCAGATTTGTTGATTCTATCAAATCTGGCAATGTTTATCGATACTACATTCCACCCAATCCTGATATTTTGCAGCCTCCGTTCGAATATGATTGGGTCGTAGATTCCAAAAAATCTGATGAACCCGAATCTGTCCCCCGCCTTGTTCCTCCTTTTTGCGATGTAAACATCGGCTACCTCTCCATGCTTCTCGAACTCTCTCCAAAGGATTGGTACTGTTGCTTCCTCACCAAAGTTCGTGATGAAATACGTAGTTGAACTCCTCTTCTCCGGTCTCTTTGATTGCGCTGCTATATGTGGGATGTTATTCCTTTGATTTTGTCTTCTCCGATGAACCACAGTCCATTCTCCGGTGTTGGTGACTTTCCGACTTCCATAGTTTTTCTCTCGCTCTCTCTCCATAGATGGGATGGTATTGTAATTCCGGTCACTAACTACCATTTGAAAACCTAACACATTTCTCTCTTTTTACCGTCTGCAAAACTTCGACTCGATCAATCAATCAATGGCGAAATCCACTAAGGCAAAATCTCTATCTGAGGTACAGTCACTATACAATCCTTTTCATCTTCTTGTATCGCCATTAATTTCCGTTTTCCTGACGTGATGTGTCCGATTCCGTTAATAAATTGTTATGGTTCATAGATATTGAAGTATAAGGTATCGTTTACAGTCATGAAATTTACGTTTATTGATTTTTCGTTATGTAATTTGTCGTGTTTATTAGATTTTGTAATCATAAATCGCAAAAGAGCGCGAGGTCAAATGATGTTGATTGGTTCTGATTTCATTTAACATCAATTGTTTATTATTCGAATGCGATGATACGATTCGATTCTGAAATCACTTAAAGATGGAATCGAAGAAGCAAGCATAGAGAATTCTACAGATTAGAAGAGAACTCTGAATGAATTGCAATTGATACGATTGATTACAAAACCCTAAATGGGAAATTACAACCGAAAGAGAGAAAACAAGAAAGAAACTTGATTAACAATCCAAAACTACTTACAAATGAACTACTTATTAGCTTTTATACTAAGGAAAAGAAGGTTACATGCCTAACCAACTTAACTAACTCGTGTGATCCTCACGTGACCGTATTTGAACCGTATCATGCGTATCTTCATTTTTTTTATTTGAGAGACGAAAAGTGTGAATCAATTTGGTACGCAGCTTTTGATTGATCTGCAATTCACGTTTATTAATTTTGATTTCAATAATCATTTTTGTGTAAAATAAAAAGAGATACATTTATCAGATCCCATTTTGTGTAAAATGGCGTATATATCAGCAATAATTGTGGAGTTTAGAATGACAAACCCGATCATGATCTTTGGTTTGAGCTTTAAATATAATTTTTTTTTTACTAATTCATCATATTAATATCCATCACGCAAACAACGGATGTGATGTAGCATTTTAGTTGATGAAAATTTAAACAAATAAGTGTGCTATTTGTTTATGCAATGCACAGCATTATCTCCTTAAGGATATAGCAGAAGAGGTTAGCAAGATAAAAGAGGCTGTGACTGAATTTAATCGAGAAATTAAGGTAAGATACAGTTGATGAATAGTTGTCATGTTACATGTTCAGTTTAATTTCAATATTTCATACGATGTTAAAAAGTATTGTTTTTGGAAACAAACAGCTTGAAACAGCACCAGCCGATTATCGATTCCCAACAACAAATCAAAGCAGGCATTGCTTTACTCGATACGTTGAGTACCATAGGTGACTTTATTATCTTATTATATTAAAGGAATATTTAGTGGTACCGGACCCCACTACCTTTCACCAAATAAGATAAATTATCAAAATATATCAGTTATTTGGTTGTTAATCTTGATTTATTAGGTGTATTGCGGCTAAGGGAGAAGGTGCTCCTGAATGTGATAAGTTTGCAAAATACTATCGCTCACTTTGCCCAGCCGAATGGGTATCTTTTTTCTCAATTTAATAAAAAAAAAAAGATTGATGTTATGTTATGTTTAAACGGAAATGTATGCAGGTAGACAGATGGAATGAGCAAAGGGGGAATGGCACTTTTCCTGTAGAAGAATCACTTAATTTGCAGCATCATGTCAGTCAGTTGGTGGACTACCCGCTAATTCATTTTCCTCTTGCTTCTGTCAATAATTATTTTACAGTAGTTGATTTGATTAAAACTTGATGGGAATTATGTGATTGATAAAGCGTTTGATATGTAAGCTACAACTAGTTTTGTCCAACATACGATAATTCAAAAGCTATTTTGCCAAATATACTGAGGGTTTCAAATATAGTTTTGGAAGTCATGGCAAGAACTCATTGTTGCAAATATAAATTAGATGTGTCAAAGTCAAACCAGTCATGCTTCTGATACAAATTATCCATATTTTTAAGATGCTTAATTTGGCAAATCAATGATTGTCCACATAACAAAGAAACTAGAGTTCACCATACAAAACACATTACTATTAGTAATAGTAATAGTAATAAAACACTAGAACATTTTCTATATCAAAATTAAGAATTCATAATCAAGCCCTCTCTCCCCTGATTCTCCTAGCAAGCTGAATATCTTTTGGCATGATGGTCACACGTTTGGCATGAATTGCACACAAATTGGTGTCTTCAAACAATCCCACCAAGTATGCCTCTGCTGCTTCTTGCAATGCCAGCACAGCATGACTCTGGAAACGCAAATCAGTCTGCATTCAAAAATTATTAATTAAAACATTTCTCATAGAAATTGGTCTTAAATTGTTCAACTCACCTTGAAATCTTGCGCAATTTCACGAACAAGCCTCTGGAAAGGTAGTTTCCTGATCAGAAGTTCGGTACTCTTTTGGTACTTACGGATCTCACTGCATAACATTACATTTACCAAAAATACAAATTAAAGATGGAATTTAGTATGGACTAGAAAGAAAATCACAAACCGGAGAGCAACAGTTCCTGGTCTGTATCTGTGGGGCTTCTTCACACCTCCGGTTGTCGGAGCAGATTTACGAGCAGCCTTGGTTGCGAGCTGCTTCCTTGGGGCCTTTCCTCCGGTGGATTTACGAGCAGTTTGCTTGGTACGAGCCATCTGCAATTCCAATTGTTGAAGAAAAATATTAAAAACCTGAATAATTTCAACTTTATGTTGAACACCAACATTTGCACATCTAAACATACAACTGATCAACAAAAACTAGCTGAGAATCGATTCAAGTTCATTAGCAATTTCTCGATGTTTCAAAATTAAAGTTAAATTGCAAACGAAAACTAATTGTGTAATTAATAGAGGCAATTATCAAGAAGAATATTTCGATACAAGCCCTAAGCACGAAAATGTTGAAATTGGCATACATCTAATTTTATAAAATCTTACTCGTATTATCAGCTAGAAGACGAAGATATAATGAGAAATTATTAACAGTTTAAAGATCGTACCTTAAAACGATATCTCCTTATCCGCGGCTAATCTGCAAATGTTATTTGGGAACGAATGATTATGAAACTCAAATTGGTATTAATAGGGTCTTCATTCCACATATCGGGTTTTTAGATGGATCTGACGGTAATGATTAGGTATCTTTGTGTTTATTTGGATTGATTTGACGGCTGAGATCTGTCTCCCAGGTGGGTGTACCGGATCGTAGAACTCCAATACTCTCTTCCTATTGGTTAATATTTAGGATTTGTTTCGTTTGAAAACATATTATATACATCCTCCGATTTAAAATAAGTGATACTAGGGGGTGTATATAAAAACCGGAAAATTGGAACCGAACCGGCACCAAACCGAACCGGAACCGGCTTAATCGGTCCGCTTTCCGGTTCTTAGATTTGATCAAAAATAACAAACCGGGTTTACCGGTTCCGGTCCGGGTTCAGTTCCGGTTTTTTCGGGTTTGGAACTGGCATTTAAATAGGTATATAGGCTTACGAGTTTTCATATATATATGCTGAAATAATAGGTATATAGGCTTTTAATATAAACATATTTTACTTGAAGTAACCCGTGAACACCCGCAAACATCATACCTTTATTAAAAATATGCTAAAATATTTTAGTTATATATTTTAAGATGAAAATATGCACTGAAAATGTAACCGGGTGACAAAGACAAAAACCAGGTTTACCGGTTCTAAACCTGCTTGAAGACCGAACCCAACCGGGCCCGGAACCGGTTTAACCGGTCCGGTTCTCGGTCTTTGAAATTTTATTATTCCGGTTTCCGGGTTTACCGGTTCCGGTCCGGTTCCGGAACCGAACACACCCCTAAGTGATACACTTTGGATTTCACGTTTTAGAGGCAAAAAATTATAATGATTATTAAATTAGATTAATTGGTGGTAGTGGGTAATGAGTCCCACACTTTTTGAATAAAGTGAGGTTATTAATGTTTAAAAGTAAAAAATAAGGGTAATGATGTCATTTCACTTTGTTAAAGTAAATAGTTAGTGGGTGTGGGTCCCACTATTTTTTTTGCCAAATAAGGTAATTTTTCAAAATGTATAACTTATTTTGAATTACCTCAAAAACTCAAAAAAAGGAAAGTGTATCACTTATTTTGAATCGGGGGAAGTAGTATTTTTTCAGCCAATACAATATGGGCTAAGATTGGTGCCAGCGGAGGGTAACCGATGTTATCGGTTGCCTTCCCTCATTGTCACGCATCGTCACAATGAAGTGAGTCTAGGGGAAGAGGAAAGAAGCTGAAATAGTGTATGGTATTTAATATTTTGTGTATCTATATTTTATAATGGTAGATCCCAAAAAAATTGAAGAGGATGAGTATTGATGGTAATAGGAATTTCAGCTGGAGTGTGAGCTAACGTGTCACTAATTTGACAAAAATTGATAACGTCGGTTGCATCACTATTAATACCAAACTAAAATGTAATTGTTAGACAAAAAAACCCCGCTAAAACATAATTATCTAATTACTTTGTACGGTTTTCATACTTACTTGAAAAAGCTCAAAGACTCATTAATCAAATAGTTATAGAGCAAAACCACAATGTGTGGTTACGTCATGCAAATAACACACTGCTAATCATTTTGAATTTTGGAGCGCGATACAATTAACACTCAATCACATCAAATTTGTGACCCACAACAACAATTACAATACAAACAAACACCAAGCTTGCGCCTCCTCCTTTGCGCGGAGATTACCACTCCAGGTTAACCATGTCATTCATGGCGTTGTATAGTGTGGCACCGCGACATGATCATCACCAACGTGTTTGCGTGTTTTTATTGTACACACGAAATACAAAAAAACAATTCAAAAGCCATAAACTATCGTGTTATGTGTGTTTAATTGTATGTGCAAGTTGATAACGCGTATGTACGTACGTTTTTGTGATCGTGTGGCTGGAGATGAAGGCGTCTAAACACCTAATCAAATCATGTAACCTCACGAGTTACAGCTTAACGGACTTAAGGACCACTAATGTTACAAGTTTTAAACTATGGATGTAATGAGGTATGGCACGAACCCATTAACATCCGGATGTCCGGACGACCGGACGCTCCGAGGGACGGAACGACCCACGTGCTATCTGAAGGAAGAACTCGAGTATAGTCATCATGAGGTTACAAGTCCCAAAGTCTTTGTTAAGGTGTGACCGGATTTTAGGGGAAAGATATCCTCGAGCCATGGTAAGCATTAAATGAAGTTAAGGTCTGAAACTGACCAGTACCATTATCTGGTAGACAAAGGCGGGTCACGGCGGAAGACCGGAGGATAATAAGAAATACGGACCAGGGGTTGTATCCCATTTTCCCGCTTCTTAGACTTACCCTCCTTTTCCCGCTCAATCGACGGAGTCAATAAATAGAGGGTAAACCTCAGTGAAGAAACCATTGAATGCACTCAACATTTATTACTCTCACCTATAATTCCTTACTCTCAAATAGACCTTACGTCGATCATATTAACTAACTTAAGCTTCAGAGTGTCCTCCCGAAATCCCCTTCCGGAGGACTTCTGACTTAGGGTTGCTTGTGATTTCAAGTATCTTAGAAGATCGTCCGGTCCGGAGCCATCGAAATCAGGACGCAACAGGATGATTTGTATAATTTTGAATAATTAGGGATAAAAACCGCAACAATGTATAAACCCTAGGGGCATTCCATGTAATTTACTCATAGAACTGGCACAAAGAAAGAAGAGGATAGAGTTTCATCTTCACAAACACACCAGTAGCAGGGATGGAGTTGCAGTCTTGTTTTGGTGGAACAACGATTCAAACCCTAAATTTCGCATCAGTTCCGTCCATTTTCTGTTCAGCGTCGTCGTCATCATCGTCACTGCGATCCTCCGGTGACATCTCCAGACGTTTAACTCTCTTCAAAGCCCTAACTTTCTCACGCAACGCGCATTACCGGTTTCCTTTCCTCATCAGAGCACTGTCCTCACCGGAGGCAGTTACGCAACCGATGGTTGATTCCACCACCACTCCTTCAGTCGATTATGGTAATACTTCCTTAATTGTGTTCATCAATTTCTTTTCTGCTACGCATATCTGAAGAATTGCAGCGAAATTTAAATGTTTTCATGTTAATTTACCGTGTATTGCACTGCACATTTTATACCATGTTCTTCAAAGAAAAAAGTTCCTTACAGAGTTACAGTGTGAATTAAAGATGAAATTAGATATAGGCTAATTATCTGGTTAATGAAATGTTCCAGTCGTAAAACCTCAATGGAAAGCAGCTATAGATTTCAAATCAATTCTAGAGAACAAGTCAGCAATGGCAGAAAACCTAAAGAACAGGAATTCCAATGCTAATCTGGAATTAGTTATTGAGCTATATGAGAAGTTATTGAAACTTCAAAAGGTTAGGGTTCTATCAATTGTATGTAAAATCTAAACACTGCAGATTATTGTCATATTGTTATGTGCAGATTATTGTCATATCGTTATGTGCAGATATGTTATTGTGTTGTAGCTAATTGTTGCTCGCAGATAGCAGGAAGTTGAAGATCTCCGGTATGAGAGAAATGCAGTTGCAAACAAGATGAAAGGAAGAGTTGAACCAGTAGAGCGTCAAAGACTCATAGAAGAAGGTATATAGAAATATATTATGTCATATTCATATTCGTATTCATAATATAAGGTTTACAATTCAAGTATAATTTCTTCAGGAAAGAATTTAAAGGAAAAACTGGTTACTCTCGAGGAAGATCTTATCAAGCTTACAGATTCACTTCAACGGGAAGCACAATGTATCCCAAATATGACACATCCAGATGTTCCAATAGGAGGAGAGGATGATTCAATAATTAGGAAAACGGTTATATTTTTATTTTTGTTTTTCTTTTCTATTTAATTTCATCTATGTTATAATAATCTAAAATTTCCACAAAATTTTGTAGGTTGGTGCACCTCGTGAGTTCACCTTTCCAATCAAGGACCATGTGCAGCTCGGGAAAGAACTAGATCTTTTTGATTTCGATGCTGCTGCTGAGGTATTGTATTGTATTAATCCTATTTTATAAATTTATTTGCTATTTTCTGATTAAAAAAAACATGTTTTTAGTAAATTTGCAATCCTTTGTACAGGTTAGTGGGTCGAAATTTTATTACCTAAAGAATGAAGCAGTGCTATTAGAAATGGGCCTGATAAACTGGACATTATCAGAAGTAATGAAAAGGGGTTTTACTCCATTAACAACCCCTGAAATCGCTCGATCATTAGTGGTTGAAAAATGTGGGTTTCAACCTCGTGGGGATAATACTCAAGTTTACTCCATTGAAGGCAGTGATCAGTGTCTTATTGGGACAGCAGAAATCCCTGTTGGCGGGATCCACATGGATTCCATTGTTGCTGACTCAGCATTGCCTTTGAAGTATGTCGCCTTTTCTCATTGCTTTCGTACTGAAGCTGGTGCAGCTGGAGCTGCTACCAGGTATGTAATATGTTTTTGAATCTTGCCACCTGTACTATTTCTAATATTATATTTTATTATTTAATTTTGGTGCAGGGGATTGTACCGAGTGCACCAATTTAGCAAAGTGGAGATGTTCATACTATGCAGGCCTGAAGAAAGTAACGCATACCACCAACAACTAATCGAAATAGAAGAGGAACTCTTTTCAAAATTAGGGCTTCATTTCAAGTAGGGTTTTCACTTCTTTTTCATCTTTAATTGTTTAATATTTTAGAGTAAATTACAGATATTGTCCCCGTGGTATACCCGATTCTGCGTTTTTGTCCATATACGTTTTTTTTCTTCGGGATTTTTGTCCCTGTAAATTTTTAGATTCTGCGTTTCTGTCCTTATGTCCACTTCCGTTTGATTTTAGCCGTTATACCCCCTCACGTGGAAAAAACATGAGGGTATTTTTGTCCTTTTTTGCGAACTACTTGTACATGAGGGGATTTAATGGCTAAACTCAAATGGAAGTGGACATAAGGACAGAAACGCAGAATCTAAAATTTTACACGGACAAAAAACCCAGAAAAGAAAAGTATATGGACGAAAACGCAGAATCGGGTATACCACAGGGACAATTTCTGTAATTTACTCAATATTTTATCATATTAATAAAAAAATTCTGTTGTAATTTCATGAATCATGACAGAACATTGGATATGGCGACTGGCGATTTAGGTGCACCTGCTTACCGTAAATATGATGTGGAAGCTTGGATGCCGGGTTTAGGACGATACGGCGAGGTAGAATAAATTACATAAATCGTCCATGTGGTTTGTTTGTTTGATGTTATGGTCCTTGTAATTGTAACTGAATTTGGGTTCTGTTTTTTTTAGATATCAAGTGCATCGAATTGTACAGACTACCAGAGCCGAAGATTAGGAATAAGATATCGGCCAGAAAATTCAACAAAGAAAGGTAAAGGAAGCCCACCAGAGTTTGTGCACACATTAAATGCAACTGCGTGTGCAGTTCCTCGAATGATTGTGTGTTTGCTTGAGAATTACCAGCAAGAAGATGGATCGGTTGTTATACCCGAACCGTTGAGGCCTTTTATGGGTGGGATTGAATTCATAACTCCTAAATCTAAATAACTCCGGTTTTTCAAATGTTGTTGGTTTTGATACATTTTTGCACACGCCTAAATTATAATACTTCATCTTCATTTTGTGTTGCATATATATGCTCATAGCTTAATTTCATGTATTTATGAGTGCGAAAATTATACATGCCAAACTTGCTAAAACCATTTTACCCAACATATATTTTCACAATCTCCAACATATTATTTACCATTTTACAAGTTTCGTTCTTATTTTCACTTGATTTGTCGTGTAATTCAGAACTATATTTTGTATAATAAAAATCAATAAATGTGACAAATTAAGAGTATTTCAAATACATTTATATTTCACTTGATTTGTCGTGTAAATCAGAACTATATTTTCATCTTTACATTTATCCACTTCATCGATCACACGAGTGTCTTGCACGTGGAAGTTTTGGGGTCCCACATAGCCGGCAACAAATACTTACGTCCGTTCACACCCACAGCATTGTAGTTAACTTTCGTCTTTTTATCCGTCAAAACCGTCCCCGGGTACCCAGGAAAAGCACCCGACCCGAATATGCCGGCGCAAGCAGTAACCGCCTCTGGTAATACCCGCCATCAAACGGGTTTGTCACAGTTCCCGCCAAGACCGTCGCCAGATTAATCACTATTCCGGCAACGCCAATATCGCCGTCCGGCGCCACCAACGACGGCATTTTTGGGCCAAACATCGGCTGAGCAAAAGGCCAAGCGCATTGACCAGGACACTGAGTTACCAACCCACGCGTACGCGTAATTGTGTCCTTTGTTTACCCGGGTCGACCCGTGGGTCCCACACCGGTTCATGCAAAATCCCGTTACACCAACGTCAGCACCACGCTAATAACATTGGAGCCTTTGTTTTTTGAAGCCAAAGAAATTAGATCGGAATCTTTAAGCGATTTCCCAAGTGAGCAATTTTCGTCGACGATTTGTTTCCCGACGTGAATGCTCCGCAAGCCGCCTTTGTAATTTCCGGTCGTCTGCCACCATGAAGCGGCGGAGGGAGGGCGGTGTTGAGAGATTTTATAAAATCAGTGATGACCGCTTTCTGAGGTAGCGAAAACTTGCCGTACCACAAGAGGTTGACGGTGATGTTTCCACGGAGGACGGAGCCCTTGTGGTAGGTGAGGACGGTGGCTGGCGTTTGGACGACGGCGAGTCTCCGTGGAATGGTGGCGGAGGATGGGGTGGAGATGATTATGAGAAATGAGGCTAAGATTGTGAAATATGAAACCATTGTGGTCGTTTTTGAAAATGAGAAAATTAGTTGGGAGAAGGAGCATTTATATTTGAGGGATGACTGGGAGTGGGATGCATGTTTTGGAAGGAAGAATCCGCGTTATTATGAGTTTTGACTTGGTGGATAAAATGTACAACGGAGGTTTTGGAGTTTTTGTTTTTGAATATATCTATTCATATGCATATTAATTTTATCATGTCAAAATCAGTGGATGATATAAAAAGAGAGAATTATTGGATATTTTAATGATACATGTCAAGTTTAAAAATTGATAGATATTGAACAGATAAAAATAATAAACACAAATATAATTTCTCATTTTTTGTATCAGTTGATGAAAGTTTACAATCAAAATGTTATTTTGGACATGAGTAATAAATTGGAACCTAATAATCAATTTAAATATTAACATAATATCATATTTTAATAATTATTTGTGCGATTAATTTATTTATTGTAAATGTAATCTAGATTGAATAACCGAGCGGTGTATAGAAAGAGGGAGTAAGGTTAATATGTGTATTTTCTGCAAAACATATACTTTTAAGCGATTCACATATTGAGCAAATTGTGTATATAGAAAACAACTTGATGCATGGAAACTCAGTTACTCATAATTGTCTGGTCACCGGTATCATATTATTTTTTCCTCTTCGGATCAAACATATTACCAAACTCCTGTAATGGTGATTAAAATCACATCAGTTTATCATCAGATCATAAGATACATCTTATGCATAATACAACAAACACCCATCTCACAAAAAATTTGGTCGCCTACTCGAGCAAACCGAACAGATATGGAGGGGGAGGGACGCATCTGCTTAAGTCACGTCCGGGGAGAAACGCGGTGGGGAGTGAGGAGACTATATGGTCATGGTCATTTATTAAGGGTGGTCTCAAATGATCCTATATACAAGTACAATTCAAAAATGATAAGTGATTTACGCAAGGCAAAACTTATTATTATTTGCTGTAAAACTTATAATAGTATAGAATATGAAGTAATTACTGATACCGTCAAGTTGTTGCCAAATAAGCGTCACGTCAGCTCACTCTCCAACCGACACTAAACTGACGTACTCATGCCAACAATACAACTTCCATTTAATTTTTTGGGACCCACCATTAGAAAACTCACACACACAAAATACCCCTTTGGGCCCACCCACCCAAACTAACGCTTCCTTCTCCTCCGTCTCCAAACCGGCGTGTGCAAACCGGCGGGACCACTGGCGGACCCGTACCAATGATGTCCCCAAACTCATGATAAACTAACGTTATGGTTGACACCCATCTTAGACAATGTAAGTGCTCGTTAAAGTTATTTGTTGGTTACTTAAAGCTACTACAAAAGTGTGCATTAACATAAGATGGCATAGGGTTTTAAAAGTCAAAGATAAACAAAGAGACACGCTATTGCATTGATTCTGGAATTAATGTATAGCCGTAAAATTTAATAACCATACTTTTTTTACCTATGTACAATTTATACTGTATCACCTCAATTTTTCAAAACAATTTAAAACTTTTAAAAATCGAATATTAATCTTTACAAACCAAGTATTCCAAAATACGGTTTAAATAAAACATTGAAAGGATTATCAGAGTATCAAAAATCGGTGTTACAATAATATCAAAACCATAGTCTAGGGAATTAAATAAGTACACCGAGCTAATCACTTACAATGCTAACTACGGGCCGCCTAATCCTTAGCTCCCGAACCTGAGTAAATAGCCAAAAAGAAACGTAGTACGTGAGATAAAATTGTTTCGTGAGAAATATGGGTATTAGACCAGGTTAAAATAATTGCAATAAAATAATATTTAAATAAATATCACATTGCACATAGTCAATCATACTCTAAGGCTTACCATAATCCCACACATACGTATCGGGCCTCCCCGAAACCAACTCCCCCGATATGGGTTATCTTAGGTAAACTCCCCCGTTTCCGGGTTATCTTTACTCACCTGATTTCCGGGTTATCTCAAACTCTCCCGCTTACCGGGTTATCTCAAACTAGACAGACTACTCTTGCGCAGGGTGCTATCGCCCCAAGTAGGTGTCACGAACTCCCCCAAATTGTTGGGTTATCTAATCCGGATACTTAACTACCACATAAACATTTCATCTATCTTTATCCAATGCTCCATAACATAAATCATATCATACTTGTGGTAATCAAAACAATTCAATTCATACTTGTAATAATTCAATCATTTTCTTTATTAAAACATTTATCTAATAAAGACTTGTTTATTTGTTTAAACCATAAAAACCATTTTACCATATACTCAGAAAAAAAATCTCATGTACTCACCTTAGCAATGCTATCCCAAAATTGTGTTAATCAACACAGTGCTTACTCCCTAATCAAATGAGTACTTCCAATCTTTAGGTCTTCTTGACCTAACATCAATATCATCACAATAATCTAGTTATTATCTATAACTAATCGCTAATCAATCCATAACAACTTTCCTAGCCACCAAGTTCATACAACTTGGTGGAATCTCAAACCCTAGTTCAAGATTTCCATCAATAATTTCCAAATCCAACTTGTACACAATGATTACAAACTTACAATGATTGTTCTACACTCATGCTTGGTCATCTTCCCCAAAGATGACATGACAAGTTGTCCAAACCATCATTTTTACCCATATAAAACTCACCAACAAGGTAGATAAGCAAGATAATCAAGAATTCTTACCCTTGATGTTAAAATCCTCCAAGATGATGAAGATTTGAGCTCTAAACCTCAAAAATCGTCTCCTTTCTCCAAGAAAATGGTTGCACTATGTGTAGAGTTGTAGGTGTGTCTAAACCTTAGCCTACAATCGAGTTTATATAGTTCAGACAGTCCTCGCGCTGGGCTCGCGCCCACTTCGCGCCGCGAAGTGACGCGACCCCTTCCCCTTGTGCCCAAGCTTGGTCCGTGTATCTTCATGCCGGCCTCACGCCCAGCTCGCGTCGCGAGCCCCAACGTGAACCCATCGCCAACCCTTCACGTTGACTTGCTGAAATAGTTGTTCGCTTACTCGCGCTGACTTCGCGCCCGCCTCGCGACACGAACTCTGCCAGATGGTCCCTTTTGATTTCCAAACATGTTTCCAACCAAGTCTTGACCCATTTTTGATTATATCAAGTCCCAAACAATTAAACACTCGATAAAACATAACGGTAGAAGAAAACTAACACAAATAATATAATTCGTATAAATCCCGAATTTATTATACGAAAATACAAAACGTAAAATTACGGTCGTTACATATGCTACACAACAATTCAGGTTGGGATTGATTTCGCGAGTTCGGGTTTGCGGGATGATGGTTCAAACATGTTCAAACTGAAACCGACTTGTTTATATAAATATGTCAGAGATCTTAACCATAACATGTTTATTTTCAACCCGAACACGAGGAATATCATTTAATAAAACGGGTTAAACAACATAGCGGGTCAAACAAGTTAAACCGGTCAAATATGTTGTTGTTATTTCAAAAATTCATAACAGAATATCAAAACACCAAAATAACTAAGTGCCCTTTTGGTTTTTATGCGGGTATTAGTTACGTTTGAACTAATAAATTATAAATTAAGTATAATTATATACCTTTTCAAATATATTTTATAAATTAAATGAATTGGCGGGTGGCCATTGACCTAAACATAACCCGTTTAATAAACGGGTCTGAGTAGTCAACCGAAAACTGACCTGAAATTTCTTTACCTCAACTTAAAACTGTTTATTTTTGTGTCGATTTCATATCGAGTCAGAATTTACTACCCGTAGACAATACTCTACTAATTATCAAAGTTTTTCTTAGCCATGTATAATATATGTTAGTTGTTTGCTCAAACGGAAACATGTTTGTTGGAGTACCTACCTAGATATTGTTTAATAACGTATTTCGTATCTTAAACATAACTTAAATATTTATCTAAATCAAGCAATGTACTAAAATACATATTGTTTGTATATTTTTATGTATGATTACTATTTGATTACCAACTTCACTTCTCATACTAATTACATTAATTTATATCAATATATTAATTAACTTAATAATAACAAGCTTATCTAAAAGAACATCTAAAACATAAACAATAAGAAAATTTGACTTTCTTGGTGCAAGGATCAAATAATTAATACTTTTTTAAGTTTACAATAAACTCCATATTATATACAACTCGCATGTTTCAATGAAACTTTATATGGTCAATACATGGTAGGAAATCCCTAATTAATATTCTTTTATTCCTAATGTTAAAATTGATTTTATTTTTGGAATTATTTTAAACAATACATGGTAGAAAATCCTAATGTTTAAAATAAAAAAGTATTATTAATTTATTATTATGAGGTAGGAAATTCTAAATTGCACAAGTTGGTTTGGGTGTTGTAAACTTGTAGTTGAGCAGATTGGATTATTAGGAGAAGGTTTATGTGAACTTATAAGATCCAGCTGTCTAATACCAATGAAGTCAAATGCTTTAAAACTATGGTCAATTATTGTGAGTAGTATATGTTTCTATTGTCTTTTATAATACGTTTCTATATTCTTTTATATGTTTGAAATAAAATGATATCTCCGTATTCTAAAAAATTCTCATTTCTTTTGGACACAAGATTTTAGGAGATAGTTAGTGGTGAGGTCCTTAGATCATCCACAATAGTTAACCTCTCCAATAACTTATTATATTAGTACATCATCTAATAACCTATTAATTAAAAACCTCTCCAATGATTAATCTTTTCAAATATTTTTTTATTAATATTACTAATTTACCTTTATCTATATCAAATGTTACTAAATGCACCCTCTTCTAAAATTTAACAATTTCTAACCATTTATAAAACTTAACATTTTTATAAAATATCTCTTACAAAAATATTATAATGTTTGACCTAAAAAAGTATTGAAATATGATAAAGTTATAATTTATAGTTATAAAAATGACTCACATATAAATATATATAGGGGTTTAAAATGAAAAATTGTTAAATATACAGACTAAAAGAATCAAAAACTGGAAGATGATTAAGTGGTTGGGAACAATAAGTGGTTGGAGTGACCTCCTAAAAAGTCATAAATTCCTATGGTAAAAAGTCATTTTATAGGTTATTCAAATAGTAATAATCTCTTAAAAAACCTCTCATTGGAGATGCTCTTAGTAATACTTTTAATTAAAATATAAAGTTAGATTGGTGAAAGAAAGTGTTTTATTAGTGCAATCATTGATAATAATATTATTTTATTAAGTGGGCCACTTTGTAACGACCGTAATTTTACGTTTGTCATTTCGTATATTTAATTCGGGATTTAAACGAATTATGTTATTCATGTTAGTTTTCGTCTACCGTTGTGTTGTATCGAGTGTTTAATTGTTTGGGACTTGATATAATCAAAAATGGGTCAATACTTGGTTGGAAACAAGTTTAAAGAGCAAAAACCTAACCTGAACAGTCCTCGCGTCGCGAAGTGGGCGCGCGGTGGGCGCGAGTAAGGAAACAGACCAAACAGCAACTTCTGGAGAGCTGGAGACTGGCTCGCGACTGGCTCGAGTTTGGCTCCAGACGCTAAGTGACGCGGGATCGAGGTCTTGGACGCAAGGAGCTGCATAAACATGATAAAATCGGGATTTTGGTCATTTGCCCTCATTTCAAACCTAGCTCTCTCTCACTAAGTGCTTATACATATTTTAAGTGGAAAATGGTGTTTGAGCTGATTTTGCACTCCAAATCTGGTGTTTTTCTTTCCTTGTTGAAGATAAAAGGTAAATCTCTTCTCCCTCAAGCATTAGATGTAAGATTTGGGGAATTTGGTTGAATGAATGTTAACCCTAGCTTGATGAACTACTTCAAATGGTAAAATAAAGCTAGATAACTTAGATTTATAGTAGTTTACCTTAGAAATCGGATTGTGACTTGGATCCATGGTGATTTTGGGTTTTATGAAAACCCAGGGTTTTGAATATCACCAAAAATTGGGGGAAATGGTAGTAGTAGTTAACTAGTGGTAGATTATGTAGTCAATGGTGATGTTTGATGTTAAACATTGTGTGGTTTCATGATTAGGGCAATTGTTGAAAGACTTGGCTAAGGTGAGTACATGTGACTTTTAACTGGGTACATAGTAAAAGGATTTTGAAATAAAATGATGCTTATGGAGTCTTTATAAATATTTTTATTAAAGATAGAGATTAGAAAGATAAGAAAAATGTGCTTAATATGCTATTAAGTTATAGTATATATAATTGACTATTTTGATAAGTAAGTATGATTATATAAATTGTTAATAAGTTTTTTATTAATAAGAAGTATTAATAAAGATAATCATTGAAAGTATATGGTATGAAGTTTTATTAGTAAATGCACTAATAAAACTAATGATGATGATTTTTAAGTAACGAGTACTCCCTCCGTCCCTTAACAAAGTTCCCATTTCAATGGCGCACAAGTTTTTAGGGGTTAGTTAGTGGTGGGGTCTTGATAATAAATTTGATTAAAATATAAGGTTATTTTGGAAAGAGAAAGTGTTTTTTAAGATAGTTAGTGGTGAAGTACATGATAATAATATTATTTTATAGAGTGAGTCTCTCTAATTTGAGAAATGAGAACTTTATTTTGGGACAAATATTTTAATAGAAATGAGAACTTTATTAAGGGATGAAGGGAGTATTTATTAGTAAAATTATACTAATATAAGTAGTGATTGAATTGCTAAGTGAACAAACATAAATTGACTAGTAATAGATATGTATTCTAGTCAAAGAAATATTAAAGTAATATGATTTTTAATAAATAATAGACATGTATTATTTAATAAAGGATGTAAAGTCAATATTAAAAATGATTAAGTAATGAGAATGACGAGATAATTAGAATATGTGTATTCTAATTAAAGACAAATTTGATGAATGTGGTTGAGGCTCATATGTGATGAATACGATATCCGGAATAAGACCGCCCATAAATGGGGGAACATGAGACGTCTACTTGGGGTGGTACCTCCCTGCGCAAAGAGTAGAATGTCAAGTTTACGACACCCAGTGTTGGGTGAGCATGACGACCCGGAAACGAGGAGAGCTTATGAATCTTGGTAAGATGGGGGTTCCCAATTACCTTGATAGTTTACCTATGACATCCCATATCGGGAGAGTTGCCTTCAGAGAGGTCTGTTGCGTATGTGATGAAGAGATGTTTGAGCTTGGAGATAGCTTACAATATGTGATTAAATGAATAAGCTTATGGTAAGCTTATTAGTTTATACGATTAAATTAATTAAAGATGAGATGCGAGTTAATAGAAATGATAAGGATAAGTATTTACAATTTTATACATATTATTTATAAATTTTATTGAGAATGGGTCACAAAACCCATGTATTTCACGAGACTATTTTGTCTCACGTACTACTTTGTTTTTGGCTATGTACTCAGGTTCAGGATCGAAGGATTAGATGGTCGCGATAGAAGTGGCCTAGTGTTGATTAGCTCGGGAGCTCGTAGGTAGATCCCGTTATCCTATGGTTATTATATTGTTTTGTAACACCGGTTTTAATACTCTGATAAAATTTTAAATGGTTTTTCTAAACCGTATTTTGGGATATTGGACTTTGTAATATATTTATTTAAAAATATGATTTAAATGATGTTTTAAAAATTGAGGTGTTACACCCTTAAATTTGAGAAATGAGAATTTTTTGTGGGATAAAATTTTAAGAAGAAATGAGAACTTTTTTATAGGATAGAGGGAGTACAAAATTCTTATTTTCTTTTTTCATCTAAAATATAGTTGTATAAGTTGATCAGAATCACGTCAACTAGCTTTGGGTTAAATTTCAAAGTAAAAATTTCTTATATGTTTTTCAAGAACAATACATGTGTATTGTACTATTGTTTACATACGATGACTCTATACTACCGCAAATCAGAATATAGTATTGGAACTAGTCGGTTCACAAAAGATCGAAAACCTAAGTTATCCAAAATAAAAAGTAAAAAAAGTCAATCGAATACTGATTAAAGTTTTTTTACATATACTTTTTAGATGTACAATTTAGTCTTATGATACCTTTTTATTGATAAGGCTGATAGGTATGAGTATTACTAGTCATATTAAAAATTTTATCACATCAGATGTCACGTAAGCAATCACATAACATCACTTAGGATAAATTGCAACATGTTTCATGTATTTTGGTGGGGGACTTTCATATGTGTGTGAGTGTGATGGTGTGATGAGTATTTTCTGTAAAGTGACGTGGTGTGATTGCTTAGGTGGCATAGTTGTAAAAAAATTTGATGTGGTTGGTGGTACCAATACCCAATCCCCTAAGTATTTTAAGTACCAACTGATCATGCCAAATTTTGTAATTAGACTGGTGCCAATGGTACTTTCGGTTGGACGTCAGTTAGCGTCAGTAAATTGACACCATTAGTACACCTTAAGGTGTTAATAAGTCAAGCTTTTAATGAGTTACTCGATATCGAGCTTGTATATGTATGTTTGTTCGAGAAATTCATATAAAGTTAGCAATCCAGATGTGATCACATAGGTACTTTTTGTTTTAGAAATTAAAAAAGAATACAAAGCAACATAGTTTAATATTAAACTAATATTAGTGTCTACCATAATAATAACCGACGTTATCACATCTAATTCGTGTTTCTTATCAATAGTAAATTATAAGTAGTTTACAATTACATTGTAATCGTATTTGTCCGGTTGGCATTAATAATTGATCACTGTATAAATGGGCTTTTATTCTTGTAAATACAGCGGCCCAACCCAATCTATTTATTAATCTGTAGAAGTCATATAATTTATCATATGATTTGATATTGATACCCTATTGCAATTGGTAAGACCATATTAAAATTTTATCTAACGAATAAGCGATAAAAAGACCATATTATTATACTCCTCCCGTTTCACAAAAAACTTTCTATTTCATTTTGTCACTAGTTTTAAGGTGATAGATGGTGGTGAGGTCATTGATAATAATTTTGATTAAAATATAAGATTTGTTTGGAGAGAAAGATAGTTAGTGAATAGTTAGTGGTGGAGTCCTTATTAATAATAGTATTTTATAATGTAGAGCCCATTAAATGTAAGAAATGAGAAGTTTTTTGTGGGATAAAAATTTAAGGTGAAGTAAAAAGTTTTTTATGGGATGGAGTGAGTATTAATTAAATTATATTTACCATTCTTTAAAAACCAAGCCATATTTAACCTTGGTTACCATCATCTGCCTCCACCGGGTGAAAACTCGGTGGAGCGAGAGCATGGCCATCACTGAAAGACCATATCTTATGCTTGAAATCGGACCCGCAAACACACCACCATCGTTTCCCGCAGTTTTTCTCGTGTGTTCGCCAATTGCCTTTTACAGCAAAGCGTTTCCCGCATTTTGTACACGTGAAACTCTTTATCCCGTGTTTTCTTTGGTAATGTGTCCGAAAATCCTTGAGTGGTTTTGACCGCGGGTGGTTAATGTTGTTTTTGCAGCCTTCTTCACAACAATAACAAGGAACTCCAACCATTGCTCGTGGTTGGGTCCCACGGAGCGATTCTGTTCCTTTCCGGTACTCCGATCCATGCCCCCACATGTGCATCTACCAATTATTAATTAGAAACCATATATCAACACATGTATCGTATAAAGATAACGACACCGTTTAATTAATTTGTAAAAAAAAAAGGTGACACACTTTTTGTGCATATGTTTTAAACACAACATGTATGCATAAACATTCAAATTATATGTTCAAAAACACAATCTGTATGATATGTTGATAAAATTTTATTTAATCATATTGGCTTATTACTTATATTGTATGTACCTGTTATATATATGCCCTCGGCCTCTATATACCTTTAGAAAAACCTTTGTGTTACTTGACACGATAATAAGTTTCAAAACGCATAAAAAAACTAACCTGGAGATTATTATTCCGAGTGAAGGTTTTGTCACAAATATGGCAGGAGAAATGAGTTAAGCCAGCCAGTATCTGGGCACGCCTGGGTATCCAGTACCCACCACCAGCTGGCATATTTCCGACCATATTGTTGTGGGTCGGAAGCCCAATGCACAATTCAACATTATCGTCATCATTGTGATCCTCAAATCTGTTGCCTGATGAGTGTGAAATATTGGGTTGGAGCTTGCATGGTTCTTGAGGCAGAAAGCTGAAAAATGGAACCGTTTGCTCTTGATCTTTGCTGATCTTGAAAAAATCGAATGGCGAATTGCATGGTTTACTCGAGGAAGCAGCTGACGTGTCCATGTTTCGTTGAAAAACGAGGTTAAAGAATGGGAGTTGAGAGTGATAGTTGCTGGAGAGAATGAGTTGGTACGTTGGAATAATATTGAAGATTCATAGGACACTAATCCTCTATGTTAGGACGTCATTATTTTCGTCTACTGGTGTGAGACTAATCTAAATTTGGGTACGAAAAAAAAATACCATAGGTCCCACTAGTAATTATATATTAACGAATTTTGGCTCAAAATCTATGGCACGTAAACTGCTATGCAAAATAAAATGACCATTTTTGGTAAATCAACTTGTTTCTGTTCACAATATTGTTGATTAATAGCGATGGTTGAACTGGATCTTGAACCCGATGTGTCATCTTAGGCCAAAGAGAAAAAAGGGATGCATCGACATCTCAAATAGTTCAAAGACCGGAACCATAATGCTACCTTTTGGAATAAGGTTGCATTTTACCTTTTTAAAGAAATTAACAGTGGCAAATATTGTACCCTCAGTTCTATTACATGCAAAAGGACCGGAAAATATATTTTAGTTTATTACTATGTAATTTATTATTAACAATAATTTAGTTTACAAAATTGGTTTCAATGGGCCTAAATATGTTGAATGACAAGTTATTTGAAAACCCACATGGTATATTTAACTAGTTATAATTTAAAGTGCTACACAAACAAGATGACAAACTTAACTACTTCCTCCGATTCAAAATAAGTGATACATGGTGTAACACCTCAATTTTCAAAACACCTTTTAAACATATTTTTAAATAAAAATAATACAATGTCCAATGTTCCCAAAATACGGTTTAACAAAAACCATTAAAACATTTATCAGAGTTATAAAATCCGGTGTTACAAAGATAATATCATAACCATAGGATAAACGAGAACTACCTACGAGCTCCCGAGCTATTCAACACTAGGCCACTTCTAACGCGACCATCTAATCCAACGATCCTGAACCTGAGTACATAGCCAAAAACAAAGTAGTACGTGAGACAAAATAGTCTCGTGAGATACATGGGTTTTCGACCCATTCTCAAAAGATTTATAAAATAATATTTATAACATAAAAAAAAATACTTATCCTTATCATTTCTTATTAATTCATAACTCATTTTTCCATTCATTTAACCGTATAAACTAATAAGCTTACCATAAGCTTACTCGTCATCTAATCACATACTTGTAAGTTATCTCCAAACTTACACTTTCATTATCACATATGCAACGGACCTCTCCGAAGCCAACTCTCCCGATATGGGACGTCATAGGTAAACTATCAAGGTAATTGGGAACCCCCATCTTACCGAGATTCATAAGCTCTCCCCGTTCCCGGGTCGTCATACTCACTCATCATTGAGTGTCGTAAACTGTGACATTCTACTCTTTGCGCAGGGAGGTACCACCCCAAGTAGACGTCTCATGCTCCCCCATTTCTGGGCGGTCTTATTCCGGATTTTTCATTCTCATAAGAGCCTCAGCTCCTTTCATCAAATATGAGCATCAGCTCCTTTCATCACATATTAGAATACATTTATTCTAACTTATCATGCTATTCTCTTTATTATTTCATTTTAAATCTTGACTTTACCAAGTCCTTTGCTAATTTAAAATATATTTATCTTTTATCAAAATCATGATACTTTGACTCTTCTTTGACTAGAATACATGTTTATTACTAGTCCCTTAATACTTATCCTCTTAGTATTTCAATATCTACTTTTATTAGTATAATATACTAATCGATACTCATTACTTTAAAATCATTGTCTCAAGCTTTATTAATACATATTATTAATAAATCGATTATCAAGCTCTTTCAAATCATTATCTTTATTCATACATCTTATTTATAAAAACTCATTAATTACTTTTTATAATCATAATCTCTTTCAAAATCATCAATCATTTAGACATACTAAAATAGTCTATTACTAGCATTTTCTCATCATATCAATCATATCTTTATTAAAAATGTTTATTAATAAAGACTCTTAAAACATCATAGTTTTCAAAATCATTTGCTATGTACCCAGTAAAAGTCTCATGTACTCACCTTAGCCAAGCTAACTCCAAATCGTGTCCAACAACACGAATCCTTGCTTTCCAACTTGTGAAATGTCACCAATCTTTAGGTCTTCTTGACCTATCATCCATATCATCATAAAATCTAGTTATTATCCATAACTAGTTACCAATAAACCCATAACAACATTCTTAACCACCAAGTTCATCCAACTTGGTGGAATCTCAAACCCTAGTTCAAGATTTCCATCATAAACTCAGATCCAACTTGTACACATCGATTACAAGCTTACAATGAGTGTTCTACACCCATAATTAGTCATCTTCCCCAAAGATAACATGGATGGTTCCCCAAACCACCATTTCTACCCATACAAAGTTCATAACTAGCTAGATAACATCAACAATCAAGAAATCTTACCTTTGATGTTTAGATCCTTCAAGATTGATGAAGATTTGAGCAAGAAATCACCAAAATCGCCCCTTCTCTCTCTAAAATCGGATGCCCTTCAACAATGGTAGAAATGAGTGAAAACCTTAGCTTTCCCGATTTAATACAGCTGATCTCGCAAAGTTCACGCCGTGAACAGACTTCGCGTCGCGAAGTTCGCGTGTCGTGAACACTTCGCGATCGGTAACAGGTCGTGAACTCAATGTCTGAAAACCCCAAGTCCCTGGACGGAGTTCGCGATCGCGAACTCCACTTCGCGCCGTGAACTCCACCAGTCAGCTAGGCTGCACTTTTCGGTCTTTGTCTCGACCCAGTTTCGTCCATAACTTTCTCATACGGTGTCCAAACGACACGAAACCAATTCCTACGGTTCTGAAATGAATTATCCTTATTTATCATATTTTTTCCAAATTTTATTATATTCAAATTTCGGGTCGTTACAACTATCCACCCCTTAAAAGGATTCCGTCCTCGGAATCAACTCAAGGATTTCCGATCCTCATTCCACTTCCAACTTATGATTCAATAATACTTACGCAATTAATTGCCCATTTGACCCGTTATACCCCAATTGGGTCAAGGATCCAACTCGGTTTCCAATACCCGAGCGGGTCAAAATTTCACAATTCGACCTTAACATTTCCCATCATTTAACCAAACTATTTATTCCCATTGGGATGATATGACTCAATCATTACTAATAACCATTTGACCAAAATGATAGTCAACCCCTCGCTTTGACCAAACTGTCAACATTGTCTCATCTTTGACTTAACACAAAATCAACCATCTTTTTGTCAATTTCCTTACTCACTAATGATCCCATTAACCATAAATTCCTTAACAATCGACCTTACCTTCATGGTCCAAAAACAATCATACTCGATTTCTAAATCCCATACGAATTGCCCTAAGGTCAAAGTCGCACCCTTTGACTACAATTATTTCCATTAATTAATCAACCACTATCATACACACATACATGTGATACATTATGCCCTTATCCTTGACTAACCATTTTAAACGAAAGTCAAAACCCAAATTTTGACTAAAGTCAACATTCCACTAGTTGACCAACCTTGACTTATGATTAAAGTCAAACTTACCTTGCTAAATTCCACATATTCTTTATTACTAAGGCATCGCTTCTCAAGCTCTACATTTCCGTTTTCATATTTAAATTTCCTTTCTCAATTGTTCCCTTTTTCCTTGGTTTCTATTCCCACAATCGATTAACCATTTCCATTTGAACCAATATCAAATATCTAGTACTTTTTATCCTTCATCCAATTACTTATACCCTTCATAATTTCCTTCAAATATCCTTATACCATACTTGAAATTCCCGATCGCCGGCTCTAGAGCCTCAATCATATCCAATTGTGGCCTAACCACCCATAATATATCTTTCACCACTCATTGGCTTCTACCCACTTTGCTTCCTAAGGCATTCCTTTTTCATGAACCATTAATTTGTAGGCATCTCCTACACCTACTTATACTTAAACACTACCCGTGTTTTCAACCCAAGTTCTCACTTACCATAAGAATCATAATAACAACTAACCATACGGTTCTACATACGTCAGATACAAACATCATAACCCTTACATAACAAATTATACTTTAACTATCTTATCGAGATGATCGGAAAGCCTCCAATCCATCACGATCCCAAACTGTCACAATGATCAGAAAGCCTCCAATCCAAAGTGTCTCATACAATACCATTTCATCTTGCATACCATTCGTGTATGCCTCATTCGCTTAACATCATGCTATCATTTTCTTTCATAATCAACCACATTTTCTATCCACATTTTCACTTTTCCACTTACACACAATACCATACGGTATGCACAAATTCACTAACCAATTTATTTATCAATCGACCTTTACTAAACATGCTTTCTCAACATTAATATTTTTCGATCTTTCATTTACCACCGAGGTAACCACTAACACCCTTTTAATAATCCATATTTTACCGATTCACACGGTCCTTATGAGTCAACCCATTGACTCCCAACGATTCCCAACCTTGAACTATCTCATTTTTCTCTCTTTTTTTTTTTTTTTTTTTATTTATAAACTTTACCAATAACAAACTATTCACCCTTGCCATTGCATACGTCAACCCTGACTTGAATATCTGCACTACTTATCAGGATTCCCACCGAACACTAAGGTTCTATTTTCAAAAATCATTATTTCTATGGCTTTCCATTCATACTTTACCCGTCTTACCGAAACTTAGTACTTCACTGTACTACTACCCCTTTCTTTGAGCACAATTACTATTCTTATGATTCACCTTCCGATAATTTATAATGACATAATCCTTTCTATTCTTATTTCCCGCGACATACCGGTCGCCAACCCATAACTATACGCAAAACAACTCGGGGAGATTATCCCCCAAACTTATTTTCACATCATATCTTCCCTCTATAATTACTTCCATAGTTATATCACATAAGCACCAATTTGTGCGACATAAAAGCAATTGAATTCTAATTATCTATCAAAATTTCATAAATGCATTACCTGAAGCGGCCCCACGGGTTTCCTTCACCCGATTCCTGTTGGCGGTTGATGCTGACGTGTCGGTTCTCTTCATTGGGCACGCACTACTAAAGTGTCCCACCTCGTGACAAGTGTAGCATTCCACTTCCTCGAGGTTCCTTACTTTGCAATCCTTTGCTCGGTGTCCTGTTCGACCACACTTGAAGCATATAGCCGAATTTGCCTTACATTCCCCATGATGATTCTTCCCACAACTTTGACAAGTTCCAATACCACTATGCTTTGACGAACTCGACCCCAATCCTTCTCTCTTTGTTAATCCCAAGCTACTACCAAACTTCTTCTTTTCTTTTCCTGATGCCGACTCTTGTGCCCTTCGCCGAAACACCCTTTCAACACTCCGAGCGGTACAAATTGCCTCATCCAACGTGGTCGCTCGCTTGACTTCCAATTCAAACTCCGGTGGTAGTCCATTCGCATACCGAACCACCTTCATACGCTCCGTAGGATAGGACTTGATTACAAACGGAAGTAATCCCGTAAACTTTTTGGTGTATTCTTCCACCGACATATTTCCCTTCTTGATGAACATAAACTCTTCTTGTAACTCTTCTAGATCTCTCTCGGGACAAAACTTTTCCTTCAACCTTCTCGTGAACTCCTCCCACGACATCTTGTACACTTTCTTCCCCAAAGTTTCATACATGGTATCCCACCATGTCAACGCTTCATCCTTCAACTGTCGGGATGCATAAATGACCATGTCTTTCTTTAAACACTTGCTACTTTCTAACACTTGCTCGGTTTCCCGAATCCAACGCATCGTGACCTTTGGTTCCGAACTTCCATAATACACTCCGGGGTTGCACGACATGAATGTCTTATAGGTGCATCCTTCTCTTTCCTCCGAATCCGAATCGTCGGTCTCTGCAGTCAATGACTTCTCTGTACGGGTCTTGCTACCCGAAGACTTACTTCCACCGCGAGATTTAGAATCATCTCGCCTATCCACATTCAAACGGTTATCGATAATCCGGTTCATATCCACATTCACCTCATCCCTCATCTGATGAAACAAATTTCTGATCGCTTCCATAGTTACCGGGGTTTGGTTTGCATCCAAACCGGAACCTTCTCCATTATTACCGGGATGAGTCGGGATTCGATTTGAATCCGTCTCATGATCTCGTGGAATCTCTCCACTTCTTGGGTTCACCATTTTCTATATCAACATATTAAACCGTCAAAATTCAAATATTGACTTATTAGTCAAACATAACCCATATAGCCCAAAACATTATCTTTTCTCTTAGGGATCGACCCTAATATACTCATACTTTACTGCCTCAACGGACTGATCAAGGACATCCTATGGAAAACATATGGTCCTACTTAGCATAGCTTAAGACTAGGGAGGTCAAACCTACCTAATTCACTTAAACTATAGCTCTGATACCAAGTTGTAACACCTCAATTTTCAAAACACCTTTTAAACATATTTTTAAATAAAAATAATACAATGTCCAATGTTCCCAAAATACGGTTTAACAAAAACCATTAAAACATTTATCAGAGTTATAAAATCCGGTGTTACAAAGATAATATCATAACCATAGGATAAACGAGAACTACCTACGAGCTCCCGAGCTATTCAACACTAGGCCACTTCTAACGCGACCATCTAATCCAACGATCCTGAACCTGAGTACATAGCCAAAAACAAAGTAGTACGTGAGACAAAATAGTCTCGTGAGATACATGGGTTTTCGACCCATTCTCAAAAGATTTATAAAATAATATTTATAACATAAAAAAAAATACTTATCCTTATCATTTCTTATTAATTCATAACTCATTTTTCCATTCATTTAACCGTATAAACTAATAAGCTTACCATAAGCTTACTCGTCATCTAATCACATACTTGTAAGTTATCTCCAAACTTACACTTTCATTATCACATATGCAACGGACCTCTCCGAAGCCAACTCTCCCGATATGGGACGTCATAGGTAAACTATCAAGGTAATTGGGAACCCCCATCTTACCGAGATTCATAAGCTCTCCCCGTTCCCGGGTCGTCATACTCACTCATCATTGAGTGTCGTAAACTGTGACATTCTACTCTTTGCGCAGGGAGGTACCACCCCAAGTAGACGTCTCATGCTCCCCCATTTCTGGGCGGTCTTATTCCGGATTTTTCATTCTCATAAGAGCCTCAGCTCCTTTCATCAAATATGAGCATCAGCTCCTTTCATCACATATTAGAATACATTTATTCTAACTTATCATGCTATTCTCTTTATTATTTCATTTTAAATCTTGACTTTACCAAGTCCTTTGCTAATTTAAAATATATTTATCTTTTATCAAAATCATGATACTTTGACTCTTCTTTGACTAGAATACATGTTTATTACTAGTCCCTTAATACTTATCCTCTTAGTATTTCAATATCTACTTTTATTAGTATAATATACTAATCGATACTCATTACTTTAAAATCATTGTCTCAAGCTTTATTAATACATATTATTAATAAATCGATTATCAAGCTCTTTCAAATCATTATCTTTATTCATACATCTTATTTATAAAAACTCATTAATTACTTTTTATAATCATAATCTCTTTCAAAATCATCAATCATTTAGACATACTAAAATAGTCTATTACTAGCATTTTCTCATCATATCAATCATATCTTTATTAAAAATGTTTATTAATAAAGACTCTTAAAACATCATAGTTTTCAAAATCATTTGCTATGTACCCAGTAAAAGTCTCATGTACTCACCTTAGCCAAGCTAACTCCAAATCGTGTCCAACAACACGAATCCTTGCTTTCCAACTTGTGAAATGTCACCAATCTTTAGGTCTTCTTGACCTATCATCCATATCATCATAAAATCTAGTTATTATCCATAACTAGTTACCAATAAACCCATAACAACATTCTTAACCACCAAGTTCATCCAACTTGGTGGAATCTCAAACCCTAGTTCAAGATTTCCATCATAAACTCAGATCCAACTTGTACACATCGATTACAAGCTTACAATGAGTGTTCTACACCCATAATTAGTCATCTTCCCCAAAGATAACATGGATGGTTCCCCAAACCACCATTTCTACCCATACAAAGTTCATAACTAGCTAGATAACATCAACAATCAAGAAATCTTACCTTTGATGTTTAGATCCTTCAAGATTGATGAAGATTTGAGCAAGAAATCACCAAAATCGCCCCTTCTCTCTCTAAAATCGGATGCCCTTCAACAATGGTAGAAATGAGTGAAAATCCTAGCTTTCCCGATTTAATACAGCTGATCTCGCAAAGTTCACGCCGTGAACAGACTTCGCGTCGCGAAGTTCGCGTGTCGTGAACACTTCGCGATCGGTAACAGGTCGTGAACTCAATGTCTGAAAACCCCAAGTCCCTGGACGGAGTTCGCGATCGCGAACTCCACTTCGCGCCGTGAACTCCACCAGTCAGCTAGGCTGCACTTTTCGGTCTTTGTCTCGACCCAGTTTCGTCCATAACTTTCTCATACGGTGTCCAAACGACACGAAACCAATTCCTACGGTTCTGAAATGAATTATCCTTATTTATCATATTTTTTCCAAATTTTATTATATTCAAATTTCGGGTCGTTACACATGGGGTGATTCAAAATAAGTGATACACTTTGAAAAGTTCCTTATTTGGCAAAAAAATGGGACTCACACCCACTAACTATCTACTTTAACAAAGTAAAATGATCCCTTTACCCTTACTTTTTACTTTTAAACATCATTAACTTACTTTATTCAAAAAGTGTAGGACCCATTCTCCACTAACCATCCAATTAATCTAATTTAACCATCATTATAATCTTTTGCCTCAAAAACCGTGAAACCCCAAGTGTATCACTTATTTTGAATCGGAGGAAGTATAAAACTTAGAAAAATTACATGTCTATAAGAATCTTGCATTACTACTGAAACGTTTTGATAATGCGGTGAAAACGCTTTGATAATGCGGGGTAAGGACCGCAACAACAAACTACGCACTATTAAACAAACAAACCGCAACAAAAGAGAAACCGCAATATCAAACACAGAGACCACAACAAGAGAGAAACCGCAATATTAAACCTCAAACCGCAACAAGAGAGAAACCGCATTATCAAACGCAGAGACCGCAACAAGAGAGAAACCGCAATATTAAAGCTTCCACCGCGCTATTAATTATTCGCACACTACCAACCATTACACAAACTAATACCGTCAGTTGTTGCCAAATCAGCGACACGTCAACTCACCCTCCAACCCACATGAAACTGACGTACTCATGCCAACAATACCTCTCCCCTTTAATTTTTTGGGACCCACCATTACAAAAAATACACACAAAATACCCCTTTAGGCCCACCCACCAACTCACGAACACAACTCCTCTCGTCTCCACAATGGCGAAAGCCAAACTGGCGGACCAACTCATGGTTTGGTGCCAATGGTTTGGTCCCGCCAGTTTGAGGGAAGAACCAACTAGCGGAGTCGTTGGCTGTGCTCTTAACCCGGTTTAACATGGGAATCCTCGAGCTGATCAGGATCCCTGATTAACAAAACGAGAATGGAGGCATGGATTGGATGATACTAAATCCCCGAAACCGAAAATATACATATATATTTAATATTTACTCAAACAAAAACCATTTTCATTGAAAATTTTCACTTACCAAAAGCATTATTGCCATATGAATATATTTTATTTTATTTTGTCAAATACAACATATGAACTATACAAGATATCATGAAAAATAAGATTAACGAGAAGCATATGCCTCTACTTTGCGACGAGATAGATTAACATATTCATTGTACTAAACTTTAAAGATAAAAACAGTATTTATATAATGTAAATGAATAGTAACATTTACCCTGTTAATGTTATTGTGGGTAATATGTCTTTCTAGGAGATCATTATTATAAATAAGCTAACTACAATATCTAATGATTTTAATGTAGTTTTTCTAAGTTTGTCTCGTGAATGGATGATGTGATATTCATATTCATATCCATATAGATTTACATCGTTCATATTCATATTTATATCCATTTAAAAACATTGCATCCATCTATATCCATATCCATTGGATTAGAGCATGTAAATGGACATCCATTGGATGTCGAAAAAACTTTGTTTCCTAAAAGAAATACAATAGTTTTATATATAATTTACAATTTTTGTTGCATGAACATAGTTTTTTTTCAAAAGAAGATACAAATAAAAAGATAATTACGAACCTACATTCTTTGCATAGGCATAGTTTGTAGATAATTCCAAATATTGATAGATACAAAAACAACATAACTTGATATAATTAAAAAGCTTAGACCATGGTTTGTAATATTTACAAATTTAGTTTTCTTTAATATTATGTTATGTATAAATTTTATAAATCCGAAAAATAAGTAGATGTATATTCTTAACGAAGTAAGATCAGGTGAGAACACAAAATTTGGTGAGAATTGTGAGGACTAATAATTAATGATCCAAAATTTCATAAAAATGATTTATATTTCCTGATAATGATTCAATTTCTCTAGATGGAGAAAAAATAAAGATCCGATAATTTTTATAATGATAAAATCTTTTTAAATGATTGGCTGAAAGTTGTCTTACACTTCTCATCGATTTTTGAGTACTCACCGGATTTAACCCTATTCTTAACTATGTAAATTATAATATAGAAACATTTCATTGCGGGTTAACTGGATTCATCAATGGACTGAAAATCGTCATCCATATTCACTCTAATAAACATCCATATATGATATTTACCTATTTAATTTCATTCATATCTACCATCAACAAATAGGTTAGGTGAATAATCAGGGTCAGAATCTAGTAATTGCCATCCCTATTCCTCACCGGTTATGCAATACCAAAGGTGGCATGTAATATGTGACATAAAAAGATTTAAAATTTATGACGCCTTATAATACTACAAAAAACTATATTGGTACTTTAATAGATGATAGTTTTCAAAAGAAAGTAAGTGGTTGATTGATTAAATGTGGAAAATTTTAGTAATTTCAAATCTACATATAAATGTTAAGATATTGATTAAACTTTTTGGCTAAATAATTTAGAGTGCTTGGTATAAGAGTTATGTTATAGCAATGCATGCTATAATATTTTTCCCTTATAACATTGTATAACATAATACCAATACTAACTTGAACAAATTTGATAATCAATTAAAATCAACTAATACGAGCTTGAAATGGTAGATAATGAAGCTACAACATATATCTTGAGTAATAGAGATGATGTAGTATATGAAAAATGCAAAACATAAAATTTATAAAAAAAACACTCACTTTTTCTTCAAAAAATGGAGATCATGGGTGTTTTAGTTTGGTGGTAAAACATTGTGGTGCAACCTTAAAAATGATGCATTTTAGGTTGTAAGGTTAGAAAGGTATAAATTTGAGGAATAAATGAGGTCGAGATTTAAATTAAAGAGTTAGTTTTCCCGATAATATTAAACCGATACTTCTTTATTTCAGGTAAAAATTACAATAATTAACCATAAATAATAGAAAAGAAAAAAAGTGGGTAAAAAAATGTGACTCTCAATGTGAGGAAAAAAGAATAATCAGCATGAAGCGTTTTAAAACATGGACAGGTTGATCTTTGCGACCAAGAGAGAAATTATTTATGATTCTTTCAGAAAAATTGAAGAATACAAGATAGTTGAAGGGCCATTGATGAACATTTGTCAATATTGTAGTATTTTGTTTACTTTTTAGAGCCACCAGGTGCATGTTTTTCATCAGTGTTAGGTGTTTGGACTCTCTGAAGTTACTGCACCACCTTCTGTTTCAGTTGTATTTTGTGGAGTCTGGGAACCTGAAAGCAATAATACATATATACTTAGTCAAAGATGCATATTTGACTTGTAATGTACTACCATTGACCCACAGTGTACAACTCAATAATATTTTTCACAAACCAATTCTTGGCAAGTGGTCACTCATTTTAAATAAGTGGCTAGCAAGCATACATACATATAATACACAAATTGTATGTAGGTATTGTGTTGCATGGGTACTTGTGTACCATAGAAATTTTACGGCATGTTTGAGAAAATTTATTTAAGGGCTTTTAAGCTTATTATCTTAATAAGCGATAATAAACTTAAAGTTTCAACTTATATAAGCTAATTAAGCTAATAAATTTTAAAACTCTTTAAGTAAACTTTCTCAAACATGCCCTTAGTATATAATACTGAACATTGAGAAATGATTTTTTTAAGGTCGAAGGGTGAAGAAAAAAAATTATTTTCACAAAAGCAAGTCAAAAAGTCAAATATACAACAACTACACACAATCCCGCTAAAAGAGACGTATATAAGATATAGACACTCATACTCATATATGGAAGTAGTGAGACTGTTTTCTAAATGATCAAAACTTAAATATAACCTTGCTAAAGAAACCTACACACTTGTACACAAACAAATGAATCTTAAATTCACATAGACTCCAACAGTTAAGACTGTTTTTGGTTTACTCATTCTGCACATCTGGCATCATTTCCCCATTGACCCCATCATGAGCCTATGACCATCAACCGTTACAGATCATCTCACATGGTTCTTATGGGCCCCACCATTACCCACACACATACCTATTTTTCTTATATATTTAAAATGTACATGAATTCCTATGGTATCTTCACATGATCGTTTTTCCTAAATTATTAGTGTAGTTATAACCCTCTTGAGATTCTAACAAACAATATTAAAGACTATGTCGCAATCAAAAGGCAACCATTATCCTTTGATTGTCGAATAATATAATAGTTTAGTGTGGGATAACATAATTAATATTGTATTATACGAGTACTTATTTCTAAATTACAACAACGCTATTCAATTCTATAAAAAAACTTTTATCAAAGAGGTGAGATGTAATCATACATCAATTCGGAAATAGAGACAATGTTTCCAGAAATTACTCACTTGTGAAACACATGTGGCCATGTGGGTTCTACGCCCACAATGTTCATGATTAGAAAACAAAAATTATACATGGTTTACTTTAAAAACAATTTTTTTAGTTTAGGTTCATCATGGGTCCTACAAATTGTATGAAACATCGCTCTTCCTCAATTAGTGGTACCACATGGTTTTAATTTGGTAATTGCTAGCTAGTGTGTAGGCAAGATCGAGCTTGCTAGCTAAACATAATAATCCCATTTGTAAGAATGGCAACGATAATAATTTATCATATTAAATGACGGGTATGATAGAGGGAAAATGTAAACAATCACTTCTTTATCCAGTCAGAGAAAATATTTTTAAAAAACATCCGGAAAAAATGTGCGTAAGAGAATATGAACGTATTACTCACCATGTGGGGTTGTATAAAAGTTGGTATATTGTTGGTTCACATTTTGAAAACTATACTAAGACTGGTGCCATCGGGAGGCCGGTTGGCCGCCGGTTGGCCACCGACGGAACCGGCGCCGTTGGCACGGTCCGCCGGTTGGCCGCCGGTTGGGCCGCCGGTCGCTTAAGCGGCGAGAGAAGCGGCAGGTGCGGTCGATTTTTTAATTTTTTTTTTCTTTTTTTTTTTCTTTTCTAACGGTAATATTACCGTTAATATATATATATATATATATATATATATAATTTTTTTCCCTTTTAAATCCCTATAAATACCCCACTCTCATTCTAAAATTCTCACAAAAAAAAATTCTCTCTTCTCCCACCCAACCATACTTACAAAATGTCAAATGCTTCCGATTCCTCTGCCGAATATGATTCCGATTTGGAAGCTATTTTGGCGTGTGCCAATGCGTACAATGCCGAGATGGAAGCCATTGTGAATGCTCTTTCATCTGATACAGAGGACGATGAAGAGATCGAGCCGATCCCCAGAGCGCCGAGAAGGTATGTGCCACGAGATCGTGAAGGTGCCGGTGAGCGTTTGTACGCAGACTACTTTGCTGAAAATCCCACGTTCCCGCTGGATTATTTTAGGCGACGTTTTCGTATGGCCCGTTCGTTGTTCCTCCGTATATGTGACGGTATAACAAATTACTCCGAGACTCCTTTACCTGCGCATTTTTTGTATTTTCGTCAACGGGACGACGCTACCGGAAGGGCGGGTTTTAATATTCTTCAAAAATGTACATCCGCTGTACGACAATTGGCCTATGGTTGTTCAGCCGATTTGTTTGATGAATATCTACACATGGGACAACAAACATCATATGATTGTTTGGATAATTTTGTCAAATGTGTATTCCATCTATTTGGTGCTGAGTACTTAAGAAAACCCAACGCGCATGACGTCGAGCGGTTACATCAACGTCATGCTGAGTTGCATGGTTTTCCGGGTATGCTCGGCAGCATCGATTGCATGCACTGGCCTTGGAGGAATTGTCCAGTGGCATGGAAAGGCCAATACACACGAGGTGACCAGGGGGAGCCAACGATCATGCTAGAAGCGGTCGCGTCTTATGATTTGTGGATTTGGCATGCTTACTTCGGCCCAGCTGGTTCGAGCAACGACATCAATGTCCTTAATGCATCAGACTTATTCAAGGACTTGCTGCAAGACAGAACTCCCACTATTCCTTTTGTCATTGCCGGGCAACAATTCACTAGAGGATACTATCTTGGTGACGGGATATATCCGGAATGGGCAACCATTGTGAAGACATTTAAGTATCCGTTATCTGAACAACAAACTCGGTTTAAAAGGTATCAAGAAGCCGCAAGAAAAGATATCGAACGAGCATTCGGTGTGTTGCAAGGTCGTTGGCAAATCCTTAAAAACCCGGCAAGACCATATAGCGTCAATAAAATAAGTCGAACCATGTACTGTTGTATAATTTTACACAACATGATAATTGAGGACAACGGTCGCAACATGTGTCCACATGAGGAGGCGTATATGGATAACCCGGCAAACACGCCGCAACGCTCGTGGAATGAGAGAGTTGCAACACACGCTCGAATGGCCAAAGAACTACGGGATCAAGCAACGCATCATAGACTTCGCAATGCACTAGTCGACCACATTTCGCAACTCCCACCAAATTTCCGCCAACGTTAAATTATGTTTTTAAATTATTGTATTTTTTTCCCTTTTTTTATGTTTTTAAATTATTGTAATGTGTTTTTTATTTTAATAAAAGTATTATGTTTTAGTTATATTTTTGTTTTAATTAAAAAGAAAGTAAATTAATTAAAGTTGGTGAAGTGACGGAGTGCTGTTGGCACGGGTACGTCAGTTTAGTGTTAGTTAGTCTGTCTGCTGACGTGGCGCTGAGTTGGCAGAAACTGACGGCGTCAGTTTCCGTCACCATTGACACCGGTCTAATAATAGTCTTAAAAGAATTTGGTTTTGATATGTCAAGTCAGTGTATGTCTCTTAAACGCCTTACAAGTCGTATCTAGCTAGTACTATATGTTAACCAATAATATATTCCACGACTCAGCTCTAATATATTGTAGCTATGATTAAATCAGAATAGCCAACCGGTCACATTACTAAAACATTTATAGTAAGTGATAACTCGAAACTACGTACCAAAATAATTACTAAAATGGGAATTTGAAAATGACCCAAGCTAAGTGCATTAGCTTCTTATCCTAATACATAGAATCAGAGTCATCCCTAAGTTTATCGGGATCCTAGGTAAAAACTAACTTTGAGACCTATCATAATTGTAATGATATTAGAGAACTCACGCAATTTGACTCGAGTATCCTGTAACTATATTTTACGCTGACGATAGTCATGGCGCGTGGTGGTCGGTAGTAATGATGAGTGGCGGCAATAGTGATGATGGTACATAGTGATAGTGTTTTATAGAGGAAGTGATTGTGGTGCTGGCCTGCTGGGTGGTGGTAATCAATAGAATAATACATGTTTAGTGATTAATAAGGTATATAAGTAATTAGTAGCCAATTAATCAAAATTTGTCCTACTAAATTTGTGGTGGGTGAAGGTCACAGGTTGAAGTCGATCATAAGCTGTCAATTTTTAGAAAACACAAATATTTTCCCAAAATAACAAGTAACTTATTATCTTATAAAAAACGGTTATAATCAAAGTTCTAATAAACGCGTTATAGCGGCGACAAGGCGTCACTCCGCCGTTATGAAACAGTTCATGTCGCAGTGTAAGATAAAATACGATAAGGCAATATAAGGCGCGTTATAAAATTATTATTTTTTAAATAATTTTTTTTTTTGAAAAACTAAGAGAATATATAATTATAAATTTAGATTTGATATTTTTTTTGTAAAGTTAACATATGAATATCACATAAATCAATAATTATATAAATTTTTTTGAACTTTATATACTTATGTATTGAAAATTTTATAAGAAATTTGTTGGCTTAAGACTCACCTTAAAATATGGCATAATTTATAAGGATTAAGGATTGATATTACCATCAAGTCGTGTTTTATGTTGTTTCGAAATTTAGTTATAATACATCAAGATCATGACAGATTTGTTAAAACTTACCCGTGGGGGAGGGAGAAGGAAAATGATGCCTCGTGGGGAGTAACAATGGAGGAGGTGGTGGCGTAGGATAGCCAGGGAATGTTGACGGGTCAATCTGCGGCGTAGGATAGTAGAGATAAGATGGTCCTTGGATACGTTGTGCTTGAGGGGCACCAAATGTTCCTCTGGGTGTAGGAGCATAATAATAAGGTGTGGAGACTGTTGGACCTGTGGGCCCATACACTTGATGATAGTATGGCTGCTGAAGTGCTGGATTGTACATTGCCTGCTAAAACACACTCACACCCAATTTCATGTTACTATCACTTGTACTTTCTGTAGCTTTAGTTGTAAAGTACTATGTACAACATCTATAATTCTTTTCTGAACAACGTAGAAATTTATAAATAGGGTTTTGTTAATGAAAATCCTTAGGGTTTTCTCTAACGTGCATAAAACATTTGTACATTCACTGATTGAGTAGTGTTCCTAAAATTCAGGGGCGATTTTTATATTATTTTTGTCTTCTTATTGACAGCCCTAAGGGCTGTCATTATCATTTTCCTTATAAAAGAGAAATGATATTTGTGTATATTATTTGTGCTTACTCATGTGTCTATCTATTTATAAACTTAACATGTATAATCCACTAATTCTCTTTCCTCATATCATCCCTTAATTTTGACACGTGTTATCATGAAATGGGTAGACATATGAGTACGCACAAATAGTAGGCACAAATAGTATTCTTCTTTATTAAAACAGTTAATTTTAAATATGTATCGAATAATATTAATTAACTCTAATTTTTATAATATTAAAAGATATATTGAATATAATTTTTTGTTTAATAGAAATAACTGATTTATTAAATGCATGATAACGTATACCTTTAAGACATAAATTAGGAAAACTCAAATAACAATATACATTAATTAGTATCTAAAATATTTTATTCATAATTTCAAGTTCAATGTGTTTTCTATATAAGACTTTAATTATGATAATTTAGACAACATAAAGGACTTACTTGTTGATATGCGTAATCGGGTGCGTATGTTGCGTATCTGCATAAACAGAATTCAATGATTATAGCAAATTAAACAAGAGGGTTTTGGATTAAATTACGAACAAAAAACATATAAGTTAGAAGCATATAGTTAAATACTTCATTTTATGATTTTCTAAAACAATATTGTCCAAAATAAATTTTAGTAATAAAATACCAATAATATTTTATGATTTTCATAGTTCAAATTTATCTAGCACCTAAGTCAAGCAAATTCAACATACTAAAATACCAATTATATTTTTTTTCTCCTACACTAATATATAAAATCACATATCCAATTATAATAAAAATAATAAGAGTTTTGATAATGACAGCTCTAAGGGCTGTCACTAGACACGCATGAAATACTTATACATCAATCTATAACTACCTCCTGAATCTTAGGAACTCTCTCCCTCAATGGAAAAATGTACAACCTTAATGCATCTAATGACAGCCCTTAGGACTGTCATTATCAAAATCCTAAAAATAAATAAATGGGGACCATTTAAAATCTGTAAAAGCTGAAGGTTGTCTGAAGTTTTATGTAAGCCTGCAATGGCAGCCAACTTGGCAATAAAGTTATACTTTTTTATAAAATAAAAAGAATGAAACCTTATCTGTGTATTTTAACATTGAACATTAGATTCAACATATATATTCAGTACATAATGCGAATTACTTAAATAATTTTTATAAAGGATTAGTTACTGCTTAAGGAAACATATATATATATATCCGATCACTTATGTTTAATAAAAAAGTAATTGGGATTGTGTCATGTCAATTTTTAACATACATTCATGTTTGATTATAGTGTTAGATTAATTTTTATATTACTAATTTACATTTATTTAGAGAATCATATACATTTCTTTTG
The DNA here is from genome assembly GCA_963853835.1 of Calendula officinalis. NCBI lineage: Eukaryota > Viridiplantae > Streptophyta > Magnoliopsida > Asterales > Asteraceae > Calendula > Calendula officinalis. The sequence goes on along the minus strand of OY970830.1, from coordinate 29,268,190 downwards.
ATGTTCTTACCCGTATTAAATATTTATATTTATAATTAATTATAAAGTCAACACTGTATGCCATTTAAGCACTGGCAAAACTTTTGTGTTGCCAATTTATTTATTTGTAAATGTATATATAATTATGATTATACATATGCCCCACACCCACTTCCCTTCTGTCAAGACCAACTGTCCTTGAATTTATAAATGTCTTTTGACTTCACTTTTTCACCCAAAATTTCACAAAATGTGTAAAAGCTCACCCATACGGCGGATACATGACGGAAGTTGGTGGAGGAGGTGGTGGCGGAGGAGGACCTAATGGTGGTGCTACTCCACTATAAGATGATGATGCACCTTGGCCCATTGTATTTGTTCCTTGGAATGCAATATTGCCACCTTGATTCCTTCCTAGGGTTTCAGTACAAAAATAATCATATTAATAAATAAATTATGTATCGTGTTCATAACTTCGTTTAAATAAATTCGAACACAAATGGTTACACAACTATCCAAAAACATGTTATATGTATATGCAAAACTAAATTTAATGAAACAATAAAAAAAAATGTGAGAAAACCTTGAGGAGATTGTCGAGGTCGGCCAAGAGATGCGATATTACAATTAGCTCTTCTACCATCAATCATAGGGTTCGGGTCCTCACAAGCCCGTTTTGCAGATTCAGGGTCTCGATAAGTTACCTGATTAAGTGACAGTATATATTGTAAAAAATATGTTTTGTTTACACAAGGAATCTTTTCCATGTTCTCTCTTAAATAATTTTAATTTTTTTCCAAGGATCTCTTAAATGATACTCCATATCCACTCCAATCATATTGCAAAAAGTATATTCCTTATTACATTAAGAAAATAAATTAATGTGTATATCTAATAAAGAAATAAAAATACATACTCATAGATCAATATATATGAATTTTTTAATAAGATATTCTAATATGTGCCATAGAGGCACAACATAATAATGTTAAATACTCCCTCCGTCCCACAAAAAACTTCCCATTTGATATGGGCACAAGTTTTAAGGTGATAGTTAGTGGTGGGGTCATTGGTAATAATCTTGATTAAAATATAAGATTGGTTTGGAGAGAGAATGATAGTTAGTGGATAGTTAGTGGTGGGGTCCTTAGTAATAATAGTATTTTATTGAAATGAGAAGTTTTTTTGTGTGACAAAAAATTAAGGTCAAATGGGAAGTTTTTTGTGGGACGGAGGGAGTATTTTTTATACACATGCATTTAATTCATTAAAAACATTCATTTTCATTTTTCAATTATGATAAGGGTAAAATCGGTATAATATGAAAGTATTGATGATTAATAAATATCATTTTACATTACTTAAAGTAATTTTGGTTATTAAACGCTCATTATCGTATTCCCATGAAACACGCATAACAAAATCCTTTTTAATATTAAATAATTGTCTAGGTTATATTTACATAAGAATTAATAATATAATCGTGATAACATTTTTAATACAACTTTTAAGATTATGAGTTAAAATTTCCTACCCCTTAATTTTAACTTGTAAGAAAACACACAATAACATGGATGACAGTTGTCATGTAACGTTTAGTATCCAACTGATCATGTTTTGTAACGGATTAATTAACGTAATTAAAGAAAACGGTTTGACTTTTTAAAATAACGTTCTTGACTTTCCATAATCATGTATTGTTAATTTTTTATAAACTTAAAAACAAAATAAATTTGTAACAGAACTGAAATAGAAAATGAAAATAAAATAGAAATAAATTAAAAAAAAAAAAAACAACTTACAAATCCATAACCCTTAGACTTGCCGGTGAATTTATCAGTGATGATAACAGCTTCAAGAATGTCACCAAATTGTTGAAAATATGTACGCATTTCATCGGTTTGTGTCTCCCAAGCAAGTCCACCAACAAAAACTTTGGTTAAAGTGGTATCACCAAATGGAGACCGATAATGTTGGTACGCCATTAATAATGAAATAGCTTAATTTCGAGTTTGTTTGTTGATCAACCAATGTGAGATTGTATTCAATCGATCGATCATGCAGAGCCTAAATTAATATCTTGTAATATTCGGGTTTGATCGTCAGTATCCATGAATAAAAGAAAGAAAAGATTGTTGTTTTAGGTGTTTGATGAACTTAAAAGGATGTTAACAAAAAACCTAGAAAAAGAGTGGTGGAGAGAGAGAGAGAATCCGACAGTTGCAAACTATTATTTGCTGTACATCAGAAGGGAAGGGGTGGGGTGAGTTTATGGCTTTGTTGTAACAATTGACAGCTGCTTCAAAGAGAGACAGGAGAGAGATGTGAGGGAAATATATATATATTATATAATATATAATATAATATAATATACTATCTTGGTATCACAATAAGTGATATACTTTCCTTACGTGTTTCAAAATAAGTGATACACTTTAAAATTTACCTTATTTAGTAAAAAAGTGGAATTCATTTTTCATTAACTATCCACTTTAATACTTCATCCGTTTCAAAATAAGTGATACACTTTCGAGTTCACGGTTATCGATGCAAAATATGATAATGAATTTTAATTAGATTAAATTTGATAGTTAGTGGATGATGTGTCCCACATATATTGATTAAAGTGAATTTAATATGTTTAAAAGTAAAAGTAAGGGTAAATGTGTCTTTTCATTATATTAAAAGAGATAGTTAGTGCCTTAGTGGGTGTGGGCATCACTACCTTTTATAAAATATAGTAAGTTTTCAAAGTGTATCACTTATTTTGAAACACCCTAAAATAAAAAGTGTATCACTTATTTTGAAACGGAGGAAGCATAATGAGATTAATTTTTTACCCTTACTTTTACTTTTAAATATTATTACTATCACTTTATTTAAAAAAAGTGGGACCCACCATCCACTAACTATTCACTTTAATTTATCTTAACTCTTAATCTAATATTTTGCCTCAAAATTCGTAAAACTCCAAATGTATCACTTAATGTGATACGGAAGTAGTATTATTAGTAGTGTTCGTTTGGACGGTTTAGTTTATCCGAACCAAATAGTTTTTGGTTTTTAAAAACTCAAACTGAACCGTCCAAACTAATTCAAAAACCGAACCGATCCGAACCAAATTACAATTTGGTTAGATTGGTTTTATCCGAACCAAATTACAAAAGTATGTAATATAAATAATATTAAGTTTAATATGTACAATCCCAAAATGATATTTCCACCAAGTTTTAGTAAATTGCTTATTAGTAGTGTGATTGAAATATGTTTAGCGGTATTGGGACATGTTGTAGCATGTTTAAGAATATTGGTGGTTCCATTGTTAGGATCAAGGTTCTAAAAGACGTAAGGCGCGGCATGGCGGCACTATGAAGCCTCAAGACATGGCGAGTCATGACGAAACATGGCGTTTCTCAAGGTGTGTCTTAAAGCGTCAATTTTGTATAAAAATTATAATTTTATATACGTAATTATAAATTTATGCTCAATTTTTTTCTTCATTTTTGACATATTCAATGATTTTTATAACTAAACACTTATATATATATATTTGGCCTATATGACTCAGTACCTTTAATATACTTAAAAACACAGCTTATGACGGGTAAAAGTGGGCCAAATATGACCTTAACATACGCCAAGCCTTACGTCCAAGCTTTGGATCAAGGTGTGGCGGCATAGTCAAGCCTTAAACCTTTGCGAGACATGACGAAGCCAAGGCGGACTTTTTAGAACTATGGTTAGGATAATACTTACATCTTGCCCGATTGGAACCACCATCTGTGTCAACATACTTTCTAAAATGATCTCAACCAATTGATCTTTGTTGCATTCGATTTCTTTTTACGAAAAAGTAATCTTCTGTTGAGGTATTGTTAAGGCATATGCACATCTGGAGCAGGAAGAGATGAATATTTAGTAGGTTTAGTGTGGAATTAGGAAATAAGCCAATTAAATTAATTGATATTTAGAATTGTTGGACTATGGGCTTGTATATTTGGGTAAAATAATAAAATGGGTTAAAGATATAAATAAAGAGGTTATGCATAATTAAAAAAATCATAGATACACAAACACACACACATATGTATGAATATTAATTATTTGGTTTTTTTGGACAATCCGGATTTTACAATGTAAACAAAATCCAATCCGAAAACCAAACTATTAATTTGTTTCAAGTCTAATACGATCCAAAAAATTAAATAACCAATCTAAATTGTTTATTTGGACAATCTGGTTATATCTGAATAGTGAACACCCCTAAGTATTATAGTAGGGTGTCCGCGCAATACGGAGGCGAGTACCCTGTGACTATATTTGGTAACGATTAGTTGGTGGGTGATTGTGGTAGTAGTGATGGTGGCTGTTAGTGGTGGTGGTCACCGATGATGGGTGTTGATCGATGATAAGTTGAACTTTTTAAAGTGTAAGAGATTAATAAATATAAAATTATGTGAAACATATAATATGTGAATTAGAGTGAGCATGATCTAGAAAACGAACCGAACGAAATTGATATGACCGAAACCTATAATGATGAATTTTTAAAACCGAAAACATAATCGATTACATGTTTTCTGTTTTGGTTTGGTTCCTTTTTTTAAGCACAAATGTTCACCCGTACCCAAGGAACGAACCGAACCAGACATAATTAAAAAAATCATGAAATTACAAAACCAAAAACTGAACCGATTACATGTTTTCAGTTTCGATTCAGTTCAGTTTTTTCAACCCAGGCCAAATGCTCACCCCTAATGTGAATACATTAAAAAAACTCATCTTAAAATGAAAATAATTAAATTAATTTCCATTTCTATCTATGTTTTTTAAGAATCAACATATAATATGTGAACCTTTATCAAAACTCTTGAAATCTCTTTCAATGTGGAATCACAAAATGGTTTTTATTTTTAAAATATTTGATAGATGTTGCCTATAGGAATCTCTCTGTCGCATAAATAATTTGTAAATTTTTGTGTTGAAAATGAGTTTCCAGCAAATTTAAACACATGTAATTATATTTATATTTGTTATATATGCGACAGAGATATGCAACGAGATATTCGTTATAATTAATGATTTCTAGTTTTGCATTCTCCTTAATAAGAGATATGCAACGAGTTTAAATGTGTCTAAAATGGAGTTATGGTCAATGAGATATCAACTCTAAAATTGAGGAGTTTAGAATGAAAAATATCAAACAAAATGAATTAGTGGAAACTTGTCTCACATTAATAGATAAACAAACCTAAATCGGTTTTATAATCAAGAACTTGAGAAGAATGTCAAGCTCATCTCTTGGCTTAGGGCATTGCGTCAATAATAGAGGTCGCAAGTTCAACTTCTGCATGGTGCATATTTTTTTATAAACAAAAATCTGTACCGAAATAGTAAAGGTGTTGGTTGAAAATTAAAAAAAATTTATGTTGAATATTATCAAATGCATTGTATATAGTAAATATATATGTTGTAGGTAGGGTGTCAAAAGGGTCAACCCGACCCGACCCAAACCCGAACCCGAACCCGATTATGCTAGTCGGGTCGGGTGTATTCGAGTCTTTTTTTTATATCGGGTTATTTTAACCCGACCCGACAAACCCGACGTTAGCATCGGGCTGGGTATCGGGTTAGGATTACTTACTTTAGTCGGGTTTCGGGTTGACCCGATTAGACCCGATTAAAGTTAAAAAAAACTTTTAAATTTTAAAATATTTGTTTATTACTAGAAGTTCAAAAAGTTTTTGTTACTTTCTAAATATATTAAACAATGCAGGGGTTAAAAACTTTTAAAAACTATACGCAATACCCCTATAAGTTTTAAAACATGCTACCTGTGCATATAATTTCTTAGGAAATTTTGGTCTGTTTTTCAAAATTTGAAGTATTGTTGTTCTTTATTTGAGTTTTTTGGTTTGTAATTGTAGATACTACTATAATGTGTACAACTTATATGAATTTGTTTGAAATTTATCTTAAAAATTGGATGCGTACGTAACCCGACTAACCAGATCGGGTTGACCCGATAAACCCGAAACCCGATTAACCCGAACCCGTCCAACCCGATTCCTTATAGGGTCGGGTTACGTGTTAGATTTATTTTAATTAAAACCCGACAAACCCGACTCGATTAGAGTCAAACCCGACCCGACAACCCGAATTGACACCCCTAGTTGTAGGGGATGGTTCCTTCGAGAATTTAACAAAGATTGAGAATGTGAGAATTAGTGTATTCACCTATGAGAGTTGTGTTCACGGAAGAACTCAAATATTATAAAGTCCCAAGGAACACATCACAGCCCTTGGATCAAGTTTATTCAATGATCAAGATCAATTCATTTAATTAGACACGGAGGGGTATTATCGTCCAAGCGTACAAAAATTGAAAGAGACCTTCAATCCAGAGCTTCTTAGTCGACCTTCAATCCAGAGCTGCAGTCCAAAGCTTCTTTCTTCCACTGTAATTGCTTTTGCGATTTCTTCAATCCAGAGCTTCAAAAATCACTCGTACACGCAGATCTAAATCTCAAACATCGAATCGACTGCAGCGGAAATCACAGATCTGAAATCGAAGACTTCGAATCGCGTTTTTTTATAAAATCGCAGAAATCGAACGCAGATCTGAAATCGAAATCAAAAAAACTGACGTTATCAATGAATCTGAATCCAGAATCTATCAATAGCGATCAAGCAGATAAATGAACCGCTGATTCAGGTAATAAAATTTATTTCAAGTTAACTAGATAATAGAATCACAAGTGATTGTGTGCTTTACGTTATTTGACTGATTCATGTGAGGTTGCTAAGCGAATCACATTGATTTGTTTGCTTAAAAACAGGGGAGGTTGGTAAGAAACAAATCACAAGTGATTCGCTTTACAAAATCACATGTGATTGTGTGCTTCACGTTACTTGACTGATTCATGTGAGATTGCTAAGCGAATCACATGTGATTTGTTTGCTTAAAAACAGGGGAGGTTGGTAAGAAACAAATCACAAGTGATTCGCTTTACAAAATCACATGTGATTGTGTGCTTTACGTTATTTGACTGATTCATGTGAGGTTGCTAAGCGAATCACATGTGATTTGTTTGCTTAAAAACAGGGGAGGTTGGTAAGAAATAAATCACAAGTGATTCGCTTTACAAAATCACATGTGATTGTGTGCTTTACGTTATTTGATTGATTCATGTGAGGTTGCTAAGCGAATCACATGTGATTTGTTTGCTTAAAAACATGGGAGGTTGGTAAGAAACAAATCACAAGTGATTCGCTTTACAAAATCACATGTGATTGTGTGCTTTACGTTATTTGACTGATTCATGTGAGGTTGCTAAGCGAATCACATGTGATTTGTTTGCTTAAAAACAGGGGAGGTTGGTAAGAAATAAATCACAAGTGATTCGCTTTACAAAATCACATGTGATTGTGTGCTTTACGTTATTTGACTGATTCATGTGAGGTTGCTAAGCGAATCACATGTGATTTGTTTGCTTAAAAACAGGGGAGGTTGATAAAAAAAACTAATCACAAGTGATTCACTTTACAAAATCACATGTGATTGTATGAGCACAACTTTGCTAGTAGAATGAGAGTGTGCAGAGAAGTAACAAGTCTTCCAAGACATAAAAAGATGGATTTTCAAACATATTTGGATGGTCAATGACCTTGGTTTGAGAAGAAAAGAAAAAGCAAAAAGGAGTTTTCATTTTGGTGATTAACTTGAAAAGTGGAAAAGTAGTGTTGTGTCACGTGTCTTGTGATAGACAGAAATGAAGGGGTAGAAAGTTTGTGAGTGGTGTTTTAATGAGGAAAGTTGAACAACTTTGGGAATGCATGTATGCATGAGAAATTGAGCTAATAACCAAAATATGAAAGTCTAGGGGATGGGAAATGGAATTTTGACAGGAGGAAGAGACAAGCCAAAAACCATTTAACTTTTGAGAAAAAGGAGGAAGAGTATTAATTTTATGTATTTAGTATAAGTGGGTATTTGTACTATCGAATGATGTATTATTTCAACTTACATTTTATTTGGTAATTAATGATGGTTAATTATTAGTTGTAGAATATTATTTGGATGACTATTTTATCATTATAAATATTTATGTTTAATTCACAAATTAAATTATTAGTCTCGTTGTTAATTATTAAATCACATGTGATTTTATTATATCACTTTTGATTTCATTAAAAATCACATGTGATTTTGTTATGTAAAACAGAGTTTTTATTATAACATAGAGGAATCTATATACATCACAAAATCACATGTGATTGGAAAGTAAATATCAAGTGCACAAAAAACAGTGACATGTACATAGAAACAATAACATGTGATTGTTAATAAAAATCACAAGTAATTGGAAAGTACACATCAATTGCACAAAAACGGAACATGTCACTTAGTATTAAATCACTGGTGATGTTGTTCCCAATCACATGTGATTCTGGTAAGTAAACAAAGTTATTTCATAAAACAGAGGAGTATATACACATAACAAAATCACATGTGATTGGAAAGTAAACATCAAGTGCACAAAAACAGAACATGTTATAACTTAGTATTACATCACATGTGATTTTATTAACTTTCACTTGTGATTCCGTTAGCAATCACATGTGATTTTGTTAAGTAAAACATAGTTATTTCAACTGGAACTAATGTTTTTGACGCGGATGGTTCATTGCTAATTGATCTTTTAAGCCTTATTTTGATCTTCTTTGGCACCTCAACAGTTTTTGTTATTGATGGTGATAGAGGTCTTTTTCTACCAATATTAACATTAGTTCGTATCTCATGTAACTTAGATAACATAGTGAATTCATCATCAACACCTATAAAACACAAAGAAGCAAGTTATGACAACTAATAACAATAGGAGATAGTTAAATGAAATCACATGTGATTTAACTCACAATCTCACATAAACAACTGTAATTTAGCTTACTAATCACATGTGATTGAAAGCTATGAATTATTTAACTGTGATTAGGTGAGATACTGAGAAGAATCACATGTGATTGAACTAAAATAATATAATAATCAAATAATAAATAACAATCACATGTGATTTAAAAACAGAGTAAACATAAAAATAATAAAACATGTGAACACAGTAAAATCACATGTGATTTACAACTAAAAAACATTAGAAAGCTGAAAATATATAATAAAATCAGTAAAATCACATGTGATTTAAAAACAGAGTACACGTAAAAATAATAAACGGCAAATAACATGTGAATACAATAAAATCACATGTGATTTACAACTAAGAAACACTAGAAAGCTGAAATCTATAATAAAAACATTAAAATCACATATAATCAAATAAGTTATAAAAAATAATTATAATGGACAATGTTTAAACACAACGAAAGAGGTAATAATTTCAAACAAACAGGGGATTTAAAACTATACAGACATAGAATCACATATGATTAACTACTAAAAAACATCTGATGTAAAACTATACAGATTCAATCACATATGATTAACTAAATATATATACACAATCACATGTGATTAACTAAAACAAATATGTGATTTAATACTAAACAGAGACACAATCACAAGTGATAAACCAGGAAAATATGTGTTTGAAAACTAGACAGATTAAAATCACATGTGATTTAAAACTAAAAATGTGATTATATGAACAATCTCTTGTGTTTGTTGTTGTTGATAAAACAGGAGTTTTCAAAAAACAGGGGAGGATATTTACATAACAATCACATGTGATAGTACTAAATCACATAACTAATGGTAAGACGTAAACACACTATGAATCACAAGTGATTTAAAACTAAACAAATATACAATCAAATCTGATAAGAAAAACAAAACAAACACATATATACAATCACAAGTGATTTAAAACTAAACAGATATATACAATCACATGTCGTTAACTAAATCACAAAAAACTTAAAAAAATACTACGAATCACATGTGAAGACACTACGAATCACAGGTGATTAACTATAAAAACACTAGAAAGCTTACCAAACACATAATAAAGAACAACATATCAACAATCAACACATGAAATCGACGATTATCAAATAGATTCCCTAGAAAAGTTCTAAATATAAGGATTTATGCCTAAACAATTAAAAAACTAATAAGAACAACAACAAAAAAGTTAAAATTACCAGAAAGTTCATCAAAATGATTTTTGGAAGGAGAAGATATAGAATCGACCATTGTCAATCGCGTAAAAGATGAAAGTATAACAAATCCGATGTTGTAGGAGTGTAGAACAAACGATTTTAGCAAAATATCATAAGAAATCGGCGATTGATCAGAAAAAAGAAGAGGATTTCGTCTTCAATTTCACGATTCGGAAGAGAGAGAGTGCAGAGAAAGAGCGTAGAGAGAGTGGGAAGAATGAAGAGTGAAGAAGAAGTTTTGCTTTTAAGTCATGGGTAAAATGCCCATTATACCCCTCCACCCAAAAAATCATTTAAATTTGTGATATAATCTGGACCATTGATCTTGATGATCCAATGGCCAATAATTATCCCTTGGGACTTTATTATTTTGTTGGACCTCCTTGAACAAACCACTCACCTATGATAATATAATACCTGATTTTTGGTTTATTCATATATGAATAAGTAGTATTTACATATGATTATATAAGACAAGATTGTTTATATTCATATATGAATATACTAGGGCTGTCAAATTGTTCTATCGTTTCGTGTTTTTTGGTAACACGACACGAATTCGTTGAACACGAAAACAACACGACACGAAGTCGTGTTTTATTTTGCTAACACGAACACGCCACGATTAAAAAACGATAAACACGAAAACACGAGATAAATAATAAATATATCAAATTTCTTACTTACTACATGCTAACTGTCCATAATTATATAGCATTAAAATATGATCTCATATCCTCATCTTCCCTAGTTGTGTTTGTATGCTATGGAGAAGTATGTGTCCGACGGATGTGTAAGATTCTATATTTATATATTAACATATATTTATAGCAATATATTTTATTAAAAAAATATTAATTATGAATTGATTAAAAATAATATGTTTTTTAGAAAATGTTATTATAGATAATTTTCTCTTTGTATTTTGGAGCCTCTTTAGTTTCTATACAACACATACATACATTTGTGTATAAATGTTTACACATACATATGTCTGCGCATATAAGAAATATATATCATGACCGATCTCATTGCCAAAATATGGATTTAAATCGCAATATTTTTAGAGAGAAAAAAAGTCCGAGGCTTGAACTCGAGACTTCACATATAATTGTCCAACTCCTTATCCTAGGACCAACATAGAATATGTTATATGTGTATACATATAGTCAAGTGTTTACATATGTATTTTTCTTCAAAAATAAACTTATACACCCAATCAATCTACACCTTTATCTGATCTATAACTTGAACTCACGACATATTAATTAATTGACAGGCCACATAAGTATATTCGTGAGAATTAAACACATTGTCTATACATATATGTATCTATGTACATATAACATATGTATGTATGCATAGACATAGTGGCCGGCCACTCTTATGTAGATGCATGCATGTTTATGTGCTCGCATTACAGAGTAATACTTTCTCCGTTTCAAAATAAGTGACACACTTTTCATTTTGGGTGTTTTTAAATAAATGACGTACACATTTTGAAAATTTTCTTATTTGGTAAAAAATAGTGGGTACCATACCCACTAACTATCTCCTTTAATAAAGTAAAATGACTCATTTACTCTTACTTTTACTTTTAAACATCATTAAACTCACTTTAATCATAACATGTGAGACTCATCACTCATTAACTATCCAATTTAACCTTCATTACAATTTTTTGCGTCAAAAAAGGTGTAACCCAATTTATGTCACTTATTTTGAAACGGAGGAAGTATATAATACTTCATCCGTCACACAAAAAAGTACTCGTTTTACTTGGGCACAAGTTTACGGAGACAGTTAGTGGTAGGGCCAGTGTTAATAATTTTGATTAAAATATAAGGTTAGTTTGGAAAGAGGAAGATAGTTAGTGGATAGTTAATGGTGGGATACTTGGTAATTATATTATTTTGTTAAGTGAACCCTATCAATTTGAGAAATGATTATTTTTTTATGGAATAAAAATTTAGGTAGAAATGAATATTTTTTATGGGATGGAGGGAATAATTAAGTTGCATGTTTTGAAATGTGTGTCATTCAAAATGCATCAATTAATTACAATTTACAAATTACCCTATAATACATTCAAAATGTGTTCACAAATAAATCTTTAAAACGTCAAAATTTTAACAAAATGGTGATGACCTTAGTGGCAAAAAGATTTGGGTTAAGGGTGTTGGTTTGTGGTAGACCAATGTTCAAGTCCTCCTCCAACTAATCTTTTTCCATTTTAACATATGCCACTAATATAATATGCCACTAATACTTTAAAATTAACTGAATTAAGCGTGGTGTCCATATTGATTTAAGGATATAAATTAATTTATGTTATGTCTCTACCAAAAATTATTAATTTATTAGCATTAAATTTATATCCCCAAATTTTGAAAGTAATCAAAACTAAATAAGAAAACATAAATATGAGAAGTTATATCAAAATTGAAAAATAATAATTCTCAAGTTTTGGTATACATATAATATATAGGAGCATAAATTGTTGTTTTTTTATAATGTTTGTGGAGAATACAAGTGTTTGAAAAAATTAAAGATATATTTGCTTTCTTCTATCTTTTTAGGTTGCAAATTTGTTTTTATTCTTATTCCGCTGCATCGCGCGAATATGCTCGTTTAGACTAAACGTAGAAACTATTGCATTAATTTGATAGTAAAAAAGAGGCAGTTTGATAGTTTCTCCTATGTGAACGGTATGGCAATTTGGCGCCGCCACCGCCCCCAAGTGAGCTGAGTGAATGGCTAAGCCACTTCAGTGGCGAGGTGGTGTGAGAGGTATTTTGTGAGTGAGATGTATTTTAATAGTCTTAGATATTTTAAGTTGAGTTATGAGTGAAAAAATATTTGAGGGTTTGAATGTAAAATTTGAAATACTGATGTGATGCTAAGATGATGAAATGGCTTAAGTCATCACACCTAACCCTCTTAGACTATGCGTAACCCATCACCAATATCTGGTCACCCCTGCCACCTCTGCGCCACATCAGCTTTCTCTCTGCTGATCAAACACATGACCAAACATTGACCAATGACTTTTTTTTTAAATTTCATTAATAATTAAAAAAATATTACATTGATAAAAAAACATTACATTAATAAAAAAAAACTAGGGGTTATTAGTTCGATTCCAAATGTGTTCCACCAAATCAGATCTAAGATTTATATGAGTTTCTTGATTATGGATATTACTGATAACTTGTAATACTTCTTCCTGTGATCGTACGAGGTCAAATTCACCATGTTGCTCTTCCGTCATGGTCCCTATTCACATATTTTCTAGGATTTCTAGAGATACTAGAACTGGAACCTGCAAAAAACGCCGCCGCCGTTTGTAAGAAACCAAGATGATCTTGTCTCCTCTTCGTCGCCAAAAATGAAATTAGCGACATTCATGTCTTCATCCGCACTCATTATAAGGTAAAGAAATGAGAAGCATGAAATAGTGTGGGTGATGTGAGTAAGTATGAGGAAAAGAAATGAGAAGTATCACATTTTTTATAAAAAGATTGGGTATTTATAAGGTAAAAAAATGGGTAAAAATTAAGTTTAAAATGAGTGTTGGTATTGGAGAAATAGCCGTTGGGGGTGGTTTTTGAACATCAAACGGTCGACTGCTAACGGTCGGCAATTCGACCGTTCAGGCTTGGGACGCGTCGTGTGTGGCTGGCCGTATCGGGGGGACACGTCGGGCATGGTCTAGGTGGAGGTCGCGACGGCTCATGGGTCGTGCATTACGCACAGTCTTATAATTACTTTAAGCTAGCTAACAATTAGTTTAAATTATCAAGCTGATATCAACTATAAATAATGATGACCGATATGTTAAATCTTGTTAATTACACTTATTTTTATGTTAATTATATACCATAAATGTGCAATCGTGATTATGAACTTTTTTTGTTACAGTAAGGGGTTGTCGAGAATAATAGACTGCAAGAACCCACATCATATTCTCTTCGATCACTTTTTACATTTTAATTGAGAAAAGCGGGAAAGAAAACATAAGTGAACAAGTAATTACCTTTTCGATTTCAGTTTCTGATTCTATCAAACCGACCAAAACTTTTGTACACCAAGATAATAATGATCATCTAGTGGACCCTCCATAACTAGATTATAATTATTGTTAGTTTGTACAAATACCAACTCATATAAGCATTTTTAGGTGGCTTTAATTAATTAAAAAGACAGTTTGTAATATATGATGATTAAACTTTTGGATTTATTATATTGATAATTAGGTGGCTTTGATCTTCGGTTACTCTTTGGACAGTAGCGAAACTTTTAGTTGAGTAGATTCTTTTTTGTGATTCTTTTTCTAAATTGATATATATCAATATTCTCATACACATGCTTGTTGCAGCGTCCATGACCATCAACTTGACTAGTTGACCAACAAGGAACTAAAAGAAAATATTTGATTTATATTAATGTACGTTTTTTACTACGTGGGTAGCGTGGAGAGAAAGGTAACCAAGTAACAGAAAGATTAATAGACAAAGTAAAGTTAGTTACGTGGTTCCGGTAACATTGGAGTGCATTGGTTTAATTAGGTATCTAGCCGCGAGAGTTGGCATCATGTAATGCATTGTATACCAAAGGGCCAATGGCTTATAAAGGTGTTTGCCCCCAATTTTGAGATTGTGGGTTTAAGTCCCATAGTAAACATAGGTGGATCTAAGAGTATATTAGGTTGCCTTTCAAAAAAAAAAAGGTAATGCATTGTATACACAGATGTAATTACTAAAATAGATTTAATTTTCCAAAAAAAACTGTGCGACTTGAATGTTTTAGGTGTGACTGTGCGACTCGTATGTTTTTTTTGTGCGACCCAAATGTTTTTTGTAATACTAGACTATTTTTTGTGCGATTGATGTATGACTAAATAATTTTTTTGTGTGGCTAGACTATTTTTTTTTTTACCAGAGGACACTTGTCATACTTTGGGTGGAGTCGCCCAGGTGTCACGTTATATTTTGAATCTTATTAGTTTTCTTTTTGGAAATTATATATTATGTATCTTGTGTGGAGGTTTGTCAAATATACCTTTGATAAGCATATGAGGCATTTTGGTGATTACTTTGGTAATGATATTAACTATTTGAGCTTTAGATGGAACGGAAAAGGGTAATTATATGATCAAATTTAGTTTTGTCACATGAAAAAGAGACAGTTAATTTCTAGCTATGTGATTATATTGGCTCTATTCGTTATCATAAAGGGTGAGGATTAGTGTAGAAAATCCATTATCCAAGCCTTTGTTAAGATCGTTACTTTAATCATTATTACGTTCAACGAATCAACGTCTAGGTCCATATGCGAAGAAAATGGTAGGGGAAAAAAAAGAAAACAGAAAGTTTATGCATTGTGTACAGAAGTAGCAAGTTCTCGTTTTTTCAACTTTTCTATATAATTCGGTATTTTCCTTAAAAAACCGATACCTTTACCAAAACTGAATCGGTTTGTTCTCAGTACGGTACTTAGTGTATTTTTACCAAAAATCCAGTGCCAACCGGTGTACCAGGTTTCACTGGTGACAACTTGTTCAAAGAAAAGTAAATGTGTGTGTTTGGCAGGCCTTTCTCGGACGGTTGCCTACTTTGGACAATCTCATCAGACGGGTTGTCGATAATATATAGTACGGACATGTGTTTCTTTTGTAACTCGTGCTCTGGAATCCAGTGAGAATTTGTTAGTGTCTTGCTCTAAAATTAAATCGTTTTGGAAAAAGATTTGGGCTTGGTGGTAAACTAAGCCAAATATGGATTTATATATAGATGATGTGATTAGAGGGAAAGTTGTATATGGTCCAAATTATGTTTGTAGAGAAATTATATACTCCGTACTTCGCTATTTGGTCGATATGGTTATGTAGATATAGATCAGGGTCTGTCAATACTCATGAGAGAAATACTACGAAGTGTTATATAAGAAGATATTTTCCCATTTATTCAACGAAAATCTCTTCTATGGGTTGAAAATAGATGTAAAAGTACATAGATGGAGGTTAATTGGGAAAATTGAATTCTAAATCCAATAAATTTTGACCTAGATAATGTAGATCATGTTTTGAGTTTTTATTTCTCTTGTTTTGTTTGCTTCTTTAAATCTATTGTATATGGGAAGTGAATTTGGGATCATATAAATTACTCCAAACACCACAATCAGTCAATCACTGATTTACTGTACTTGTACTGTTGTACAATATGTTTTAAATGTTGTACAGTGTGGTAAATGAAGTCTTAAAATCACTACCCATTGTATATGGATTATAGCCCATCTGTGTATGTAACGGGTGTGGATGCCGACAAATTTACCCACTAGAGAAAGCATGCACCAATAATTTAATGATGGAATATGGTTGCATAAAAAGGCTGTGATGATGTTCGGGTAGTGTGCAACAAAGAGCTTTGTACATCAAATTGTATATTCGACAACCTCCTTTTTTTCAATTTACTAATGTAGACACATATCTTTTATGCTTTTCAGTTTCACCCCTATTTCTTTTAAAACCATAACAAGAGTCGATATAATTTTACTTAGCTTATATCTTGCTTCAAATAATTCACATGATCTCATGACCCTCTTTTTGAAGCTTCTGTTCGATATACATAATATCCTGTTGGGCTGGATTTTGCTTCTGTTGGCCGGTTATTGCTTCTTTTGGGCCTGAACTAGTCCAATAATTTAATGGCCCATTTAATATATTTTAGTGACTAGTGAGATCCTGACAAATGAGTTTGGTCTTTGGGCTTTTCTTTGCTTTTTTGTTTGTGAATTGGTAAGGAAATTTTCTTGGAATTCATTCCCTAAATTCTCAAAATGGGTTTCATTAGACTAACATTGTTCCCCCAAAAGTCAAAATTTTAGTTTGAAAAATTGTCAATGAAAAACTCCCCACTAGAATCAATTTGGATAACAAAAACACTGATCTTCACTCTACTAGATGTCGAACTTGTGACGATTGTCTCGAAAATGAGACCTATATCTTTCTCGGTTGCAAAATTGCAAGAGATCTTTGGACTATGATTGTTAAGTGATGGAATATTCGAAATAGTAAGCCTATATGTTTATTAGATATCTTCAAACTACAGGACAGCTTTATTAGATATCGCATCACTTTAATGTAACATTTGTTTTAATTTTGATGAATATGTTCGTTACTTAATTTATAATTCTATATGTTTTAATTTAATTTATTATTTAAATTAATAAAAATAAAGAAAATAACTGAGAACACGGTCATTCATTCCTCTGTATAAGAGGGGTGGGTATGATGATTTGAGCCAAATATCCACCTCAGCGTCACCTTAGCGTCACATCACCATTGCGCATTTTACATTCAAAACCCCAAATACTCCTTTTATTATCACTAAAATACATCTTACTCACAAAATACCTCAACCCCCCCCCCCCCCCCCCAATCACACCTCCTCACACTGCAGTGTCTTGGCCCCTCACTCACACCACACGGGGTGTGGTGGCGAGCCAAAATCTACTGATATGGCAATTTGGCGAGCCATTTTCGTTACTACACCCCTCACTCTAAACACCACCACTCTATTTGCTATAAGTGAGATATTTTTTTCTCTCTTTAGAAAACATCTAGTTTTGTAATCCTTCAAACAAATGTGAAAATGGGCGAAATTCCCATATAACTCTTACTAGGGACTTTTTAAAATTTTCCTTTGTTATAAAATAAGAGGATATCTATACAACAAAAAAGGTAGAAAGAAAAACACCTAACAAGTGTCCATTCTTATATATCCCCACAATTTCCTCCATCCAAAACCTTTCCCAAAGCCATGGCATTCTTGTCCTCTCCTTATATCTTTCTTTATGGCTTTCCTGCATTTTGGGGGTCCTCTTGCAATCACAGCATGGAGGACCCCCGTATCTCCTCCTTTCTCAATTCAATCAACTTTCCTTTTCCTTTCGGTCTACGATTAAACAACGATTATCAACTGTCATACGATCATTTAAGTTGGGTTTTTCAAATATTTATGTAAGAAAAAAACTATGGTTTTCGAATTGGTGTAATTTTCATTGATTGATTCGTCATATATATGCGAGTGGTTTGGTTTATAATTTATGAGAGAGATAATATAGATACATGAGGGGATGTGATATGAGTTGTTTGCCATGCTTTGGAAGCAAAGAATCTGAAAGCAAAGAAAAAGAAAAAGAGGAAATGCCTGTCGCACAAACAAAGGGACACCCCTCTTCTCAGTCTCATCGCGGTATGTTATAAATATATACCATCTCTTTTATTTCATAATCTCGTAAGCAAAAAATGTATTTTGAAATAAGATCTCACAATTCGTAACTTATAGATTCGTGCTAGTTTTTGCAATAAAAGTTTTGATGAACAGAATTTCTACAACCTTTTGTTTTTGCATAAATTCAAGTTATTTTTCTTAAAATGACCAACGTTACAATGAGGTTTTCAAAAAAGGAAATGTTCCTTAACGTTTTAACGAGAGATTGTTGAAAAAATGGAAGAAATTATTTGATTCCACGAAAAAAGAGGGAAAATTGCAGAAATTATTTGATTGGCCGGGGTGAATCATGAATGTAGGAACTTGAATTTTCTAGTTTGAAGTTATTTTCTATCACTTAACCATTAAATTTGTTTATTTGGCTTAGGTTGCAATCAACTTGTCCTACTTATGACCAAAAACAAAATTCTTTTAACATAGTAAAGGTTTAAAAAACGTAGTCTCATGAAGTTTCAAGTGATGACGAGCTATGACATTTTTTAGTTCATGATTTAAGACTACAATTATAGATTTAATACCAATAATGCACAAATTTTAATACCAGTCACTCTTAAGAACTCTACTTCAAAAAAGTTTTCATTTTATTTTGAATTTTTAGTGTAAATTACACACGAATGGTCCTTACGATATACACCAAATTTCATCTATTGTCCTTTAGTTTTAAAGACTACACTAGTAATCCTTATTTCAGAAATGTTTTTATTTCAGTGAATATTACTACGGACTCCCCATCTGTTAAAGCCAACAATAACCCGAAAGAAGAAGATTCTGTTACTATTGATATAAATGAAACCGCGGATGAAGTTGCGGTTATTTCAGCCCGAAATTTTGGTTTCCGAGAGTTGGCGATGGCTACCAAGAATTTCAGGCGAGAAACTCTACTAGGCGAGAGTAGAGCTGGTAAAGTCTATAAAGGAACTCTTCAGGGTTCTGGCCAGGTTAGTCAACTACTGAATCTTAATTATTTTTCGCATTAATTAATTTGTTAAAAGTTTATTTTTTTATACTGGATATTTTGAATGTGTCAAGATTGTGGCTGTGAAGCAACTAGACAGACATGGAACAAAAGCAAACAAAGAGTTCCTTGCTGAAGTGATGATGTTGAGTCTCCTTCGCCATCCAAATCTTGCCGAACTCATCGGATATTGCGGCGATGGAGATCAGCGGATTCTTGTTTATGAGTTCATGGAAAGTGGTTCACTCAAAGAACGTTTGCATGGTATTAGCTAGAACACCTAATAAATATAGACTATTGTCCTTAAACAATCAAAGGCTTTTTGAATTGAGATTTATGAAAACGAGAACACATATTCAAGTGGATTTGGTCTTCAAATAATTTTCAATATAAGAATACCGAAAACTCAAATTTAATAAATTCATCAACTAAACATTCAAGAGTCTAAAAAAACCCTAAATAAAGTCTAGATTCTCGAATGGGCCATAAAAGATAAACGGGCTGAAAGTTGGGCTTAGAATAAGTCAAAAAATGAAGAAGAAAAAACTTAAAACGCAAATAACTTTAAAAAAACAGGGTTTTTGGTCCCCAAAAGTTCCGTAAGTCTACGTCCCTAGCTTTGATTTGGCTGGTAGCCCATTTCCTTACAAGTTCTTGGGTTTCAGGAACAAAATGGTCCGTTCCTCCATATTTGAGCCTGCATTATTTTTTCATCCTGTTTGTTGCATAAGTATGCAATGTTCTTCCATTAAAAAGACTTGAGCTTATCAGTTTTTTTACTTCAATTACAGAGGGTCCGCCCGAAAGAGAGCCACTAGACTGGATTACAAGGATGAAAATAGCCTCCGGATCCGCACAAGCTCTAGAGTATTTACACGAGAAAGCGAACCCACCCATTCTTTATCGCAACTTTGCATCTACAAAAATTTTGTTGCATGAAAACATGGAGCCAAAGCTCACGGATTACGGGCTCGTGAGGTTTGAAATCGACTCAGGTAATAATGTGCAACAAAAGATGGTGTCTACTGTTACTTGTGCTCCAGAATATGAACAAAGGGGCGAGCTCACTCCAAAATCTGATGTTTATAGCTTTGGGGTCGTTTTGCTCGAGCTCATCACCGGAAGAAAACCCTTGGACACCACTCTCCCGTTTGATGAACAAAACCTTGTCACATGGGTAATATTCACATAAATATTACTATAAATATTCATATGTTTTCCTAAGCCGTAAATTGAAAAATGTGTACCAATTCGCATATTTGCTGTCGTGAAAGCTTACATTCCGTTTATATTTTATCAATTGACAGTTACCTATCGTTCGTGTTTGATATATACAGGCACAACCCTATTTTAGAGAGCCGAAGAGGTTTCCTGAAATGGTAGATCCAAAGTTGAAAGGAGCATTTCCAGATAAAAGTTTAAACCAAGCCGTTGGGGTTGCAGCCATGTGCGTACAAGATGACTCATCGGTTCGACCTATGATGTCCGATGTCGTGGCAGCTCTTAGCTTCCTAACAATGCCTCCACCACCACAACCACAACCACAACCACAACCAGTACAACCAGAACTGGAATCAGAATCAGAATCAGAATCAGAACCAGAACCACAACCACAACCTCAAAGTAGTGTTAATATTCCTGCTTCAACCGATGATCTACATGAGGAAACTCATTCATCACCGTCATCATCATCATCATCATCATCATCATTAGAAGAACAACACAAACAAGAACTTGAAGCAGGCCGGCGGTCTATTGAGGATGATAGTTCAGAAGATATTAGTTCTAGTGATACTGAATACGAGTATGATGATGAGGACGAAGATGAAGATGAAGATAGACTTGTGAGAATAAAAAGCAACAAGCCGAGATACGATGAAGATCGAGGTGGTGGCGATACTTCATCGTCAGAAAGTTTATACGACGAAGACGATTATGGCGAGGATGAAGACCAACAAGAAGAAACAAGCTACCGATCAAAATCAAAACCAAAAAGCATCAAAAGAAAAGTCACATTCGAAAAAGAAAAAAGAAGCGTTAGTAGGAATAATTCATCACAAGGAAACAACAAGAGCTTCAAAACACAATCCGGTTCTAGTATGAGAAAGAAAAGTGTGAATAGGAAATCATCACGAAACAACGTACGGATCGATGATATCGATTCCTACACATCAAACAAGAAAGGTGTTGATAGCAAATCATTAGAAAAGAATGATCAAAATATTAGCGATCCGTACGGAATAAATGATAAGTTGAGCTCAAAAATATCACAAATCCAACAAGATGTAAATGGTGAAAGCAGTGATTCATCATTTTCATCCGATGATAGTGAAAGCAGCATACAAGTTGTTGATTTTAGCTCCGCGAGAAGAGACATGAGTGGATGGAGTTTGAACATGAGATCAAACAGCGATCTACAAAGTTTTAATGAGAGAGAGGATTAAAAACTAGATTTAAAGGTATATATTTATATTCAAATTAGACAGTTCAGATTAGATTTAATATGTTAAAACTTAAAACAACAAATGTCGTCGTGTATGTTTGTGTGTGTAATTTGTACATTATCAACCATCATATATGCACTTCACATATTTCATTTTGGTCACGGATGTCATTATAAGTAAATAACGTTGCAAATTGGTGCTTTTTTATTTATTTATATCGTGTTATAGAAAACTTTGTGTATAAAAAAATCAACGTACGTGACTACAAAGAAATCCTCCTTAATGACCAAACTTTATTAACCAGTCATTTTTGGTCACTATGCATCATCTAGTTACCTTATTGTTTGGTCACCAATGTAAAATAGTGACCAAAACTAAAAGATGGTTACTAAAAGGTGCTTCTTACACTAATTTTCTGGCTGAAATTCACAATATTTTAGTAACATTTTAATCGGAAAAAAAATGAAGCAACATTATATTTCATCTTGTAATACCTTAATATCTCAATGTATTAATCCCAAATTATGAGTGTATTATGTACAAGTTCAGCCTCATAGAATCGGGTTTCATCCTCTGACAAACGACCTTTCTACAAAACAAAATTGAGGATTCTAATTTATAGGGTGTTTGGATGTGCGTTTTGACGGTGATTATGTGATTTTGGATAATCATAAGCAAATAATCAGCTGTGATAAAAATGGATTTAATTACTTACTTATTTGATCAAATCCACCTTCACAAGACTCAAGTGCCATATGTTCTTTGTATAACCAAAATTCTGATCTCAGTTTCCCCTAAAAGCTTGGAAACAGATTAAGCAAATCTTAATTTCAAAACCCTTAAAAGCACAATTGAACGGGGATTGGGTAAGGGATGTGATTAATTGATGGGAATTTTTATCATTCTGTTTCTAATTCCATAATTAGTTTGCTTCTCTCTTTATCGCTGGATGTATATACGTTCAGCTTCAAAAAGGAGAGAAATTTTGTGCATCTACATCATCTTCTTCAAAGGTAAACCCTCGATTTTATGATATCTTAACTCTAAAAGTGAAGAAAATGGTGATTTCTTGAGGTTTGAAAGTTGAGGACGAATTGATGGTTAAAATTAATGAAATGGGTTTCAAAAAATGTTAATTTTACGAAAGGGGTATGATGTTTTGATGTTTTATCACTTTATGATGGAATCAAGTTTTGGGGTTCGAGTGAGTTTTGTACAAGAACTTGAATTGGTGCGTCGTGTTGGTACTTGGTAGGGAAGTTGGTTAAGTTGACTTTAAAAGTTCAAATTTGTCATGCATATAGAATGGATTAATTTAGAACAAGTATTTATGGATGAATCAAATTTAAGGGTTTAGTATATGAAAGCTAGACAATTGAATTATGAATGGATGATGTTATTACGAGGATTTACAATCCTTTAAATAGACTAATTACATATGTGTATAAGGAAAGAGATATTCTCTAATTAAGAGAATTGATAACCGCCACAATCATTCTAGATATATACATGAGTTAAATGGAAAATATCAATCATCAATATTAGTATTAATATTTTCCTTAATATGCCCCCGCAAGATGGAGGATCCGTCAGATACTCCAATCTTGGAACGTAGTCGTTGAAATGGTCCACGCCCAAGAGGTTTGGTAAGAACATCAGTGTAACACCTCACTTTTTAAAACATCTTTTAAATCATATTTTTAAATAAAAATATTACAAATCCAACATTCCCAAAATACGGTTTAACAAAAACCAATAAGAGTTTATCAGAGTATTAAAACCGGTGTTACAATACAATATCATAACCATAGGATAAACGAGAACTACCTACGAGCTCCCGAACTAATCAACATTAGGCCACTTCTGACGCGACCCTCTAATCCAACGATCCTGAACCTGAGTACACAGCCAAAAACAAAGTAGTACGTGAGACAAAATTGTCTCGTGAGATACATGGGTTTTAGACCCGACGTTAGTATATATAAATAATCACATTTATTAATAATCACATTTATTAGATATATAAATGTATATATATATCTACATACTTTAGTTACCTCCGTGGTAACCCTATCTCATTCATATACATCAATCACCTCTTCGGTGATTCTATCACATTCATTCATAGTCTATTCGACCCGTCAAGTTGTTCAGAATGCCTCCGAACCAACGAGACCCCATGTTTGTCCTACTAACCAGAATGCCTCCGATTCAGTAGAACCCCCATTGTCACAGTGTTCAGCCAAAGTGACCTATCTTTATCTTACTAACCAGAATGCCTCCAATTCAGTAAGATCCAACATCTTGTTGGGTGATCGGAATGCCTCCGACTCATCAGTTTTATTCAAGATACCATGATAATCCAGAATGCCTCCAAATCTATCATGTACCTGCCCTATTTCAATCTACCCGTCATAACTATTACATGTGACTATATGTCACATCTATCATCAATGCCATAAGGCCATCATACAATCTATCCACATGCTAATCTTAACTAGCATTCACGTAATCGAATCAACTAGTCTCGTTGTTAGTAATCACATATTATAAAAGTACACTCTTTTACGTCATATCAATAATTAGTTATTAATTACTTTTCATTATCATGATCTCTTTCAAAATCATCAATCACTTTAGACATACTTAGATAGTCTACTATTTATCACTTTCTCATCTTTTCAATCATATCTTTATTAAAAATCATTTATTAATAAAGACTCACAAAACATCATATATATTTTAAAAGAACATTTGCTATGTACCCAGTTTTAAAAGTCTCATGTACTCACCTTAGCCAAGCTAACTCCAAATCGTGTCTAACAACACGAATCCTTGCTTTCCAACTTGTGAAATGTCACCAATCTCTAGGTCTTCTTGACCTATCATCCATATCATCATAAAATCTAGTTATTATCCATAACTAGCTACCAATAAACCCATAACAACATTCTTGGCCACCAAGTTCATCCAACTTGGTGAAACCCCAAAACCCTAGCTCAAGATTTCCATCAATAAACCCAAATCCAACTTGTACACATCATTTACAAGCTTACCATGAGTGTTCTACACCCATGATTAGTCATCTTCCCCAAAGATGACATGAATGATTCCCCAAACCACCATTTCTACCCAAACAAAGTTCATAACTAGCTAGATAACATCAACAATCAAGAAATCTTACCTTTGATGTTTAGATCCTTCAAGATGGTGAAGATTTGAGCTCAAGAACACCAAGATCGCCCCCTTTCTCTTTCTAAAACGGCTGCACAAGTGTTGGGTGGAAAATGAAGAAACCCTAGCTCAAACCCGTTTTATTGCTGTCGACCCAAGTTCGCGGCGTGAACTTGTTCGCGTCGCTAACTTTGCACCTCGCTCGCATACTTCGCGATCGTTACGTGGTCGTGAACTACCTCACGCTCGATGGTGACAATCGCTGTTGATAGTTCCCGATCAGGAACTATAGTTCGCGGCGCGAACTCCTCAATGCAGCAGGGCTGCATTTTTCGGTTGTTGTCTCGACCCGGTTTCGCCCATAACTTCCTCATACGGTGTCCAAATGACACGAAACCAATTCCTACATTCTCTAAACGATTTATCCTTATTTATCATATTTTTATACAATTTATTTAATACCAAATTTCGGGTCGTTACAACTATCCACCCCTTAAAGGGATTCCGTCCTCGGAATCACTCAAAAAATTTCTAATCCCCATTCTACCGAGTATCCATTCTCATTCTCCCATGGTTATTACCATCAACATTTTCCCGTTTCAATTTAGCCAACCACAAGCATATAAACATTCACTTAACCCAGTTAGATCCGAACGGGTCAAAAGAATCAATCTTAGGCCCTTAATACCCAAACGGGTCAAGATGCCACAATTTGACCACAACGCTTCAAACCCTTTAACCGATCATTCTGTTCACAAAACAATAACATGACATAACCTGTAACGACCCGAATTTGTAAATAAATAAATTATATAAAAATATGATAATTATGGATAAATCATATAAAATACGTGGGAATTGGTTTCGTGTCGTTTGGACACCGTACGAGAAAGTTACGGGCGAAACCGGGTCGAGACAAGTTGGAAAAAGTGCAGCCTTGCTGCCATCAGGAGTTCGCGACGCGAACTATAAGTTCCCGATCGGGAACTTGCTCCAGGGAGTTTGGCCATGTGTCGCTAAGTAGTTCGCGACTAGATAACGATCGCTAAGTATGCGTGTAGAAGGAGAGTTCGCGACGCGAACTATGGTCGCGTCGTGAACTTGCGTCTGGCAGCATTAAAGTCGGGATTTGGCTCATTTATTGCCAAGTGAAACCCTAGTTCTTCTCTCTCGAGCTTGTGAGCGTTTTTGAGTGTAAAGCATCATTTGGAGCAGATTTCTTGGTCAAATCTTGTGATTCTTCACTCCTAGTTGAAGATTTAAGGTATATCTTCAATCCTTGATCTTTGTAGCTTTAGATCTATGTATTTTAATGGTTGGGTTTGAAACCCTAGTTCTTGGGGTTATGGATTATGGTGATATAAATGGTGTATACACTTAATAGATGGTATATTAACAAAGGAAACAAGTGTATGATTATGATTTGTAAGAATCTTAAGGATTGGTTAAACCTAGGGTTGGTAAATCACCATATTTTGGGAAATTGGATTGATGGGTGTTATCTAGGGGTAGATGAACACATTGGTAGTAGTAATTGATGTTGATCATATTGTGATAATTGTATTAGGCTTTCGGTGAAGCCTTGGAAAGTTGATTGGATTGAGAAACAAGAGTTTTGGTGTCAAGAACACGGGTGGAGCATCTTTATTGCTAAGGTGAGTACGTGTGGACTTTACTGAGTACATAGCCTATGAAATACATTTTATTACTTGTGTTGCGGTCTATTTGCTTATTTGTGTAGACTAGTAGTTTATAGTTAGTTATACCGATAGTTGTATTGAACTAACTTGTTTGATGATAGACGTGATAGCCGAGAGCTAGATTGACATAACCATCGAGTTATGATATGGTGAGATGATGTGATGATTCGGGGGATCCCCGGTCATGAGGTATGGAATGGGGAGCATTTGGGCGGATCCCCATCGGCCCATTCCATGATAGTAGTCTTGCTAACTGGAAGTAGTCCGGCGAGTAAGGCAGGTATTGGTAGATTGGGCGATTCCCTCTTGCCTTTACCTTGAAGCTTGTTAATGCGGGGGATCCCCGGTTAATAAGTTAATGTGGTTCTAGTTGGTTGGGGATGTCCCGACAACTAGGTATGATTGCTAGGAAAGCAAGGTATTAGAGTCACAATAGGGTGACTGGATAGATGAATGATAGCTTATGAGCTTGTTTGTTTGTTTGTTTGTGATTCGGTTATTACTATTAACCTTGGGGTCTAAACCCATGTAGCTCACGAGATGTTTTTGTCTCACGTACTCCTTGTTTGTTTTGCTATGTACTCAGGTTCGGGATCGAAGGTTTAGGTGCGCATGGATAGATATGCGGGACCTAGAATAGAAGAACTCTAGATTGGATTTAGTCTTAGCTTGGTTATGATATATTTTGTAACACCTACTTTTATACTCTGATTTCATACCAAGGTTTTTGTAAATCCGAATTGAGGATGTTCTTCTATTTATAAAAATGTTTTATTTTGGCCGAATTTTTGGTATTAAAATTTGAGGTGTTACAACTTGGTATCAGAGCTATAGTTTAAGTGAATTAGGTTGGATGACCATCCTAGTCTTAGACTGTAGCATTAGGAATATAAGATTCCTTGAGATCATAGGTTGACCTTGAGACTTTATATTAAGTTTAGGGTTGAACCTAGGGGACCGATGAATTTGTTATGATTGTGAGTATTGAGTCGTACGCGACTAATGGGTTGTACACAAGGTACTAAATGTTTAATGTCTTTCGTATAGTCTTGATCGAAAGAAATGGTGAACACTCGTAGAAGTGGG
Source organism: Calendula officinalis (assembly GCA_963853835.1). NCBI lineage: Eukaryota > Viridiplantae > Streptophyta > Magnoliopsida > Asterales > Asteraceae > Calendula > Calendula officinalis. The sequence goes on along the minus strand of OY970830.1, from coordinate 29,240,382 downwards.
AAAGCCCCGGAGAACCGGGAGGAGGAAGTACCTCCTGTTGAGAGGGTGGATGAGCAAGAAAGTCAACCATCAATGCATCGGGTTGACGAATCGGAGGTCGGAGCTAATAGAACTCCTGTGACCATGGCGGATCTCCAAACGATTATCGACCAAATCAAGGGGACGGTGGCCGAGGAAGTGCACCGAATTATTGGAGACCGTGAAAGGTCGGGTGGAGACCGTGAATCCGAAGCTAAGTCGGATGAGAAAACCGGAGGTAGTGGCACCGGGGAAGGGAAGTCCTCCACGGGTGGCCAAAGTGATGCTAGGGCTAGGCCCGTTGTGAAAGAAGGTTGTTCATTTAAATCCTTCATGGCTTGCAAGCCAAATGTATATGCGGGTAGTTCGGACCCGAAGGTAACAATGAGGTGGATCCGAGAAACTGAGAGGGTTATCGGAAGTAGTAAGTGTAAGGATGTTGATATGGTGACGTATGCGTCACAATTGTTGAAAGAAGATGCCATGGTGTGGTGGGATATTGTTTATGAGACCCTCGGAAAGGAGGTGGTTGAAAAGATGTCGTGGGACGAGTTCACCACGAGGTTGAAAAAGAAGTTTTGTCCCGAGAGGGATTTGGAGAAAATGCACGAGAAGTTCGTGACCCTCAAAAAGGGTGATATGTCGATTGAAGAATACTCGAGGGAGTTCACGGGATTGCTCCCGTTTGTTGCTAAAACCTACTCGGATGAGAGGTTGATGGTGGTCCGGTATGCTAGTGGGTTACCGTGGGACTACCAATTGGAAGTGAAGAGGGCGGTCTCACTTGATGAGGCTATTAGTGCCGCCCGGAGTGTGGAGGAAGTGAATGAGGCACGTGTTGCCGAAAGGGCCCATGTGGGCGAGAAGAGAAAAGCCGAGAGTGGCTCGGGTACTTATAAGAAGGGGAAGTTCACATCGAGCTTCTCTAAGCAAAGTAGTATTGGTTCGTGCAAGAAGTGCGGGAAGACTCATGCCGGCGTGTGCCGAGGGGAGTCGAAAACTTGTTATAATTGTGGGAAGCCGGGGCATATGGCCCGAGAATGCAAGTCTAAGTCTTTGGCCGAGATCGAGTGTTTCTCGTGCCACGAGAAGGGGCACTATAGCAATGTGTGCCCAAAGAAGGGAACCGAGTCGATGGTGTCCACGGCTCAAAGGAAAGTGGAGCCGGCGAAGGTGAAGGGGCGGTCCTTCCAACTTACTCGGGAGGAGGCGAAGGAGGCACACGATGTGGTGTCAGGTATTCTATTCATTAACTCCTTGCCAACTCATATTTTATTTGATTCGGGTTCTAATTATTCGTTTGTGTCCTATGAGTTCGGTTGTAAATTGAATGTGCCGTCCGAGATGTTAGATGAGGTTTATGAGATAGAAGTAGCCGACGGGAAAACGTCTATGGTTGAATGTATTTATAGAAATTGTGAAATAGAAATAGACGGTAGAAAGTTTAAGGTGGATTTGTTGCCCATAGGAATTAGGGCGTTTGATGTGGTTATCGGTATGGATTGGTTGGGAATGCACCAAGCCAAGATTTTGTGTGGAAAGAAAATAGTGTCGATTAGGACACCCGAGAATGAGAAAGTGTATGTGTATGGGGAGAAACGACATCACATGCCTAATGTGATTACCGCTATTAAGGCGAGGAAAAGTATATCGAAAGGTTGTGCATCGTTTATTGCATATGTATTAGATGGCCGAAAAGAAAAGAAGACAATGGATAGTGTAAAAATTATTCGGGAATTCCCCGAGGTATTTCCCGATGACTTGCCCGGTTTACCACCGGAGAGACAAGTCGAGTTTAAAATTGATTTAGTGCCGGGGGCGACGCCGATTGCTCGTGCTCCATATCGTTTAGCTCCCACCGAGATGCGGGAATTGATGACCCAATTGCAAGAATTATTAGATAAAGGTTTTATTCGTCCGAGTTCGTCACCGTGGGGTGCACCGGTGTTATTTGTTAAAAAGAAAGACGGGTCGATGAGGATGTGTATCGACTACCGGGAATTGAATAAGGTAACTATTAAGAACCGTTACCCGTTGCCGAGAATTGACGACTTATTCGACCAATTGCAAGGTGCTAGTTATTTCTCAAAGATCGATTTGAGGTCGGGTTATCACCAAGTTCGGGTGAAAGAAGGCGACACCGAGAAGACGGCTTTTCGTACACGTTATGGTCATTATGAATTTCTAGTGATGCCGTTTGGTCTTACCAACGCACCGGCTATTTTTATGGATTTGATGAATCGGGTTTGTAAACCATTTCTTGATAAGTTTTTGATCGTGTTTATTGACGACATTTTGATTTATTCGAAAACCGAAGAAGAACACGAAAGTCATTTGAGGCTTGTGTTGGATGTGTTAAAACGGGAAAGGCTGTATGCAAAATTTTCAAAGTGTGAATTTTGGTTGCGGGAAGTACAATTCTTAGGTCACGTGGTGACGTGTGATGGTATTAAGGTTGATCCGTCCAAGATTGAAGCGGTGTCAAATTGGGAGCCTCCGAGGACTCCTACCGAGGTTAGAAGTTTTCTTGGATTAGCCGGTTATTACCGAAGATTTATACAAGATTTCTCGAGAATCGCGATTCCACTCACGAAGTTAACGAGAAAAAGTGAGAAGTTTGTGTGGGAAAAGAAGTAAGAAGAGGCGTTTAAGTTGTTAAAAGAAAAGTTATGTAACGCGCCGATCCTTACGTTACCGGATGGTATGGAAGATTTTGTGGTTTATAGTGATGCTTCGAATCAAGGGCTCGGTTGTGTGTTGATGCAAAGAGGAAAGGTGATCGCGTATGCCTCGCGACAATTGAAGAATGCGGAATTAAGGTACACAACACACGACTTGGAATTGGCGGCGATTATATTTGCCTTAAAGTTGTGGAGACATTATTTGTATGGTACTCGGTGTACATTGTACACGGATCATAAGAGTTTGCAATATGTGTTTACACAAAAAGACCTTAATATGCGACAAAGAAGGTGGATCGAGTTGATTGCCGATTATGATTGTGAGATCGTGTATCATGCGGGGAAGGCGAATGTGGTGGCCGATGCCTTAAGTCGAAAGGTTTATGAAAATCCGAACCGAGGAATTTTATCACGTATAGAAGTTGTCTCGAGTATCATCGAAAGAATCAAGAATGCCCAACGAGAGGTTATGGAAAAAGACGAGTTAAGACAAGAACGGTTAGGTAAAAACCAACATTTTCTTGAAAATGCACAAGGGTTGAAGACCGTAGGCGGTCGTATTTGGGTTCCTAAGTTCGGTGGTATCCGAAAAGAGTTGTTGTATGATGTGCACAAATCGAAGTATTCGATTCACCCGGGAAGTACAAAGACATACCAAGATATGAAACGGGTTTATTGGTGGCCCGGAATGAAGGCGAGAGTGGCCAAGTATATCTCTAAGTGTGCCACGTGTGCACAAGTGAAAGCCGAGCATCAAGTACCGTATGGGGTAGCTCAATCATTGGTTGTACCGGCCGGGAAGTGGGAAGATATAACTATGGATTTCATAGTAGGCTTACCGAAGACGAGTAGAGGTCACGATGCCATTTGGGTCATAGTTGACCGGTTGACCAAAAGTGCGTTATTTTTAGCAATTCGGGAAACATTGCCACTTGAGAAATTGGCTAAGTTGTATGTGGATGAGGTGGTTCGACTTCACGGGGTTCCGTTATCGATTGTGTCCGATAGGGACGCGAGGTTTACCTCGAGATTTTGGCGATCTTTACAAGAAGAATTGGGTACAAAGTTGCGGTTGAGCACGGCTTATCACCCGCAAACCGACGGTCAAAGTGAAAGAACGATTCAAACGGTTGAAGACATGTTGAGATCGTGTGTGTTAGACTTCGGTGGTAAATGGGATGAACATTTACCGTTAGTCGAGTTCTCGTATAATAATAGTTATCACTCGACTATCAAGATGCCGCCTTATGAGGCGTTGTATGGTAGAAAATGTAGGACTCCATCTTGTTGGTTGGAAGCGGGAGAGACGAAACTCACGGGTCCCGAGATCGTGAGAGTGACAAATGAAAAGATTGGTATTATTCAAAACAACATGAAAGTCGCCCAAGATAGACAACGAAGTTATTCGGGCTTAAAGAAAAGACCATACGACTTGGATGTCGGTGATATGGTGATGTTGAAAGTGTCACCTTGGAAAGGTGTGATGCGGTTTGGTAAAAAGGGAAAGTTAAGTCCAAGGTATGTTGGACCGTTTAAAATATTGAAACGGGTCGGGCTTCAAGCTTTTAAGTTGGAACTTCCACCCGAACTTCAAGGTGTGCATGACACCTTTCACGTGAGTTATTTGAAGAAGTTTATCGGGGAAGTTGAAAATATTATTCCATTGCAAGAGTTGCGGGTTGACGGCCCGAACCGGTTGATTGAGGAGCCCGAGGCTATATTAGAAACGAAGACAAAGAAGCTTCGGAATAAAGAGATCGAGTTGGTGTTGGTCAAGTGGAAGCATTCACTTGGGCCGAATTTGACTTGGGAAGTTAAGGACGAGATTCGGAAAAGATACCCGGATTTCGTGAACTATGATGAGATTCCGAGGACGGAATCTTCTTAAGGGGTAGATAGTTGTAACGACCCGAATTTGTAAATAAATAAATTATATAAAAATATGATAATTATGGATAAATCATATAAAATACGTGGGAATTGGTTTCGTGTCGTTTGGACACCGTACGAGAAAGTTACGGGCGAAACCGGATCGAGACAAGTTGGAAAAAGTGCAGCCTTGCTGCCATCAGGAGTTCGCGACGCGAACTATAAGTTCCCGATCGGGAACTTGCTCCAGGGAGTTTGGCCATGTGTCGCTAAGTAGTTCGCGACTAGATAACGATCGCTAAGTATGCGTGTAGAAGGAGAGTTCGCGACGCGAACTATGGTCGCGTCGTGAACTTGCGTCTGGCAGCATTAAAGTCGGGATTTGGCTCATTTATTGCCAAGTGAAACCCTAGTTCTTCTCTCTCGAGCTTGTGAGCGTTTTTTAGTGTAAAGCATCATTTGGAGCAGATTTCTTGGTCAAATCTTGTGATTCTTCACTCCTAGTTGAAGATTTAAGGTATATCTTCAATCCTTGATCTTTGTAGCTTTAGATCTATGTATTTTAATGGTTGGGTTTGAAACCCTAGTTCTTGGGGTTATGGATTATGGTGATATAAATGGTGTATACACTTAATAGATGGTATATTAACAAAGGAAACAAGTGTATGATTATGATTTGTAAGAATCTTAAGGATTGGTTAAACCTAGGGTTGGTAAATCACCATATTTTGGGAAATTGGATTGATGGGTGTTATCTAGGGGTAGATGAACACATTGGTAGTAGTAATTGATGTTGATCATATTGTGATAATTGTATTAGGCTTTCGGTGAAGCCTTGGAAAGTTGATTGGATTGAGAAACAAGAGTTTTGGTGTCAAGAACACGGGTGGAGCATCTTTATTGCTAAGGTGAGTACGTGTGGACTTTACTGAGTACATAGCCTATGAAATACATTTTATTACTTGTGTTGTGGTCTATTTGCTTATTTGTGTAGACTAGTAGTTTATAGTTAGTTATACCGATAGTTGTATTGAACTAACTTGTTTGATGATAGACGTGATAGCCGAGAGCTAGATTGACATAACCATCGAGTTATGATATGGTGAGATGATGTGATGATTCGGGGGATCCCCGGTCATGAGGTATGGAATGGGGAGCATTTGGGCGGATCCCCATCGGCCCATTCCATGATAGTAGTCTTGCTAACTGGAAGTAGTCCGGCGAGTAAGGCAGGTATTGGTAGATTGGGCGATTCCCTCTTGCCTTTACCTTGAAGCTTGTTAATGCGGGGGATCCCCGGTTAATAAGTTAATGTGGTTCTAGTTGGTTGGGGATGTCCCGACAACTAGGTATGATTGCTAGGAAAGCAAGGTATTAGAGTCACAATAGGGTGACTAGATAGATGAATGATAGCTTATGAGCTTGTTTGTTTGTTTGTTTGTGATTCGGTTATTACTATTAACCTTGGGGTCTAAACCCATGTAGCTCACGAGACGTTTTTGTCTCACGTACTCCTTGTTTGTTTTGCTATGTACTCAGGTTCGGGATCGAAGGTTTAGGTGCGCATGGATAGAGATGCGGGACCTAGAATAGAAGAACTCTAGATTGGATTTAGTCTTAGCTTGGTTATGATATATTTTGTAACACCTACTTTTATACTCTGATTTCATACCAAGGTTTTTGTAAATCCGAATTGAGGATGTTCTTCTATTTATAAAAATGTTTTATTTTGGCCGAATTTTTGGTATTAAAATTTGAGGTGTTACATAACCATTACAATTATTTGATTGAATAATAAAATAAATCTAGCTTCGACCAAGTCGATATAATCCAACCTTGTCTAACCCTTGACTTAAGAACAAAGTCAACTATACTTTAACATTTTCCCTTCTCGCTAAAGGATCCCATAAATCCTCCTTTCCTTCACAATTTACCTTTAGTTTATGATCTATCTACAATCATATACTCGATCCCCAAATTCAATCTTGACAACACCCAAACAAGTCAAAGTTTCATGATTCGACCCTAACACACCCAATCATTTAACCAAACTCTCTGTACCCATGGGAATGATATGACCCGATCATTACTAATAACCAATTGACCAAAATGATAGTCAATGCCTAGCCTTGACTAAATTGTCAACATTGTTCCATCTTTGACTTAGGCACAAGTCAACCATATCTTGACAATTTCCTTACCCACTAGTGGTTCCATTAATCATCAATTCCTTAACAATCGACTTTACATTCATGGTCCGACAACAATCATACCCGATTCCTAAATTCAACCCGAAGTACCCAACGGTCAAAGTCGTACTCTTTGACTACTATTATTTCCATTAATCCATTAACCACTATCATACCCATGTAGATGATATATTATGCCTTTACCCTTGGCTAACCATTTTAAACAAAACTCAAAACCCAATTTTGACTAAAGTCAACAACCCACTTGTTAACCAACCCTGACTTACGAATAAGGTCAAACTTACTTTGCAAGATTCACACATTCCTCATCACCGAAACATCTTTCCTAAGCTTTTCATTCCCGATTTCCATATTTAAATTTCCTTTCTCAATTGTTCCGTTTTTCCTCGTTTCCAATTTCCACAACCAATTAACAATTCTTAATTTAGAGCAATTTCGAATCTCTATTACTTCTTAACTTTCATTCAATTACTTATACCATTCGTAATTTCCTTCAAACATCCTTATACCATATTTGTAATTCACGATTACCGGCTTTAGAGCCTCAATCAAATTCAATTGTGACCTAACCACCCGTTTTACATCTTTCACCACTTATTGGCTACTAACCAACTTTGCTTCCTATAAGCACTCCTTTTCATAATCTATATACTTGTAGGCACCTCTTACACCTACCCATACTTATACATGACTCGTGTTTTCAACCCAAGTTCTCACTCGCCTTAAGGATCATAACAACAAATAACCATACGGTTCTACATACGACAGATATAAGCATCATAATACTGACACACCTTATCATACTTTAACTATCAAATCGAGATGATCGGAAAGCCTCCAATCCATCACGATTCCAAACTGTCACAATGATCGGAAAGCCTCCCATCCATAGTGACTCATCAAATCTCGTTAATCGGAAAGCCTCCGATCAAACAAGATCCAATCCATCTTATTCTATTTTGCATACCATACTAGTATACATCTTTTCGCATCTCATAACTTTACCACTTTCTTACGCATTCAAACGTCTATTTATTCCTCATGCATTTTCAACATATTTCTCATATCATTTTCTTTCATAATAACATATTTCTAATGGAAATATACTACTTAACATGTTCCTCAAAACATTATCTTTCTATTATCATATGCCTTTCATAGACCCTTACTCCCACTTATACCTTTAGACCATACGGTATACACATAATCATTTCTAGTGTTTCCCATCAATCTACTCACTTATCAATCGTCTTTAGTCGATTTATTTTCTCATTACTAAAATTTCCAATCTTCCTTTTACCATCGAGGTAGCCACTAATACTCTCGGTTTTCCTCATTCTTACCGAATAAATTGGTCAACTCGAGCCACCCAATTGACTCCGATCCATAACCCATTATAAGCTATCACACTTTTTCTATGCCATCTTTTTTTTATTAATTGTTACCCTTGACTTAGCATACCATTTCTATGACATTTTACAATTAATTATCATTGTACTCTTAGTATCGAATCCATCATCCATGGCACAAACTTTCGACATAACTAATTGTCAACTTCTACTCAACCATTTTCGATTACTGAATTTTGTCATTCCCGATGCTTATTCTTTCCATCATATTTTCCATTTACGAGTTTTAAAACTTCACTATATCCTTGATCATTCTTTTCTTTGCCTTACTCCTTTGATATTACTACATCATATACACTTCTCCCGCAAGGAACTACGATTCTACTTTTAAACTTTTCCCTTATATGGTTCCTCATCCATATATAGTATTCCTACTGAGTCTTAGTACTTCCAAGTATTACCATCATTTCATTAAATATATTCATTAATCTCGCGATTCATCTTTTGATATTCCATGACAGCATAATATTTTATTTCTTAATATTTGTGTCGCCGAACGCCAACTCTTCCAAATACAACATTCCTATTTACATAACGAATCGGGGAGATTATTCTCCAAATACATATCCATATCAAACGATCCCTCTATAATTCTTTAGTCCAATTCACTTAAGCACTAAATCAAGCGACCACTGAACAAATAAACCGCAAACCACATATCGTTCAACTATATAATTGAGAAACGCTTGCCCCACTTGCACCTTCCAACATCACCATGATTTCACGAACTTTGAGTGAGATTCCCTTTCTTTGTTGACTCCAAGCTACTATCGAACTTCCTCTTTTCTCCATGTGACGACGCTTCATGGGTTTTTCGTTGAATTACCTTCTCCACCTTCCTAGTAATAAATTCTCTTAGAAATTCTTCCAAGTATTCTTTCGGGACAAAACTTACCTATCAATCTACTCGCGAACTCCTTCCACAACATTTAGCACCATATTCTCTTTCCAGACTTTCGTACATCACATTCTTCCACAACGACGTCTCGTCCTTCAATAACCGAAGTGCAAAAGTCACCATATCTTCCTCCAACACTTGCTACTCTCTAACACTCGCTCAGCTTCACGAATCCACCGAATCGTCACCTTCGGCCCGGAACTTCCCGAATACGCATCGGCTTACACGCCATGAATGTCTCGAACGGACGTTCATCCCTTTCTTCCGATTCAGAATCACTACCATCTTCCGTCGAGGACTTCTCAGTACCAACCTTGCTACTTGAAGACCTATTCTTCTTACGGTTGTTAAAATCATCCCGCCTAACCTCATTTGTCCGGCCTTCCACAATCCGGCTCACATCTCTATTCACTACATCTTTCATCTGATTAAACAGATTCCGAATAATTTTCCAAATTACCGGGGTCGGGTTTCATCTAACCGGAACCCTCTCCATTATCACCGCGACATGACGAAACTCACTTATAATTTCTCTTCTTGACTTAGAGGAGCTCATCCTCTTCTCGTGGTCACCTCTTTGTTATTCCAATATCTTCAACAGCCAATATTCGAGCAATCGACTCAACAGTCAAATAAAATTCACGCAAATCAAACATGCCATCCTCGTAGGGTTCGACCTAACATACTCGCACCTTACAGTCTCAATAGACCTATCATGGACATCCTATGTGACATATGGTCCTACTTAGTATAGCTTAAGACTAGGGAGGTTAAACCTACCTAATTCACTTAAACTATAGCTCTGATACCAAGTTGTAACACCTCACTTTTTAAAACACCTTTTAAATCATATTTTTAAATAAAAATATTACAAGTCCAACATTCCCAAAATACGGTTTAACAAAAACCAATAAGAGTTTATCAGAGTATTAAAACCGGTGTTACAATGCAATATCATAACCATAGGATAAACGAGAACTACCTACAAGCTCCCGAACTAATCAACACTAGGCCACTTCTGACGCGACCCTCTAATCCAACGATCCTGAACCTGAGTACACAGCCAAAAACAAAGTAGTACGTGAGACAAAATTGTCTCGTGAGATACATGGGTTTTAGACCCGACGTTAGTATATATAAATAATCACATTTATTAATAATCACATTTATTAGATATATAAATGTATATATATATATATATATATATATATATATCTACATACTTTAGTTACCTCCGTGGTAACCCTATCTCATTCATATACATCAATCACCTCTTCGGTGATTCTATCACATTCATTCATAGTCTATTCGACCCGTCAAGTTGTTCAGAATGCCTCCGAACCAACGAGACCCCATGTTTGTCCTACTAACCAGAATGCCTCCGATTCAGTAGAACCCCCATTGTCACAGTGTTAAGCCAAAGTGACCTATCTTTATCTTACTAACCAGAATGCCTCCAGTTCAGTAAGATCCAACAACTTGTTGGGTGATCGGAATGCCTCCGACTCATCAGTTTTATTCAAGATACCATGATAATCCAGAATGCCTCCAAATCTATCATGTACATGCCCTATTTCAATCTACCCGTCATAACTATTACATGTGACTATATGTCACATCTATCATCAATGCCATAAGGCCATCATACAATCTATCAACATGCTAATCTTAACTAGCATTCACGTAATCGAATCAACTAGTCTCGTTGTTAGTAATCACATATTATAAAAGTACACTCTTTTACGTCATATCAATAATTAGTTATTAATTACTTTTCATTATCATGATCTCTTTCAAAATCATCAATCACTTTAGACATACTTAGATAGTCTACTATTTATCACTTTCTCATCTTTTCAATCATATCTTTATTAAAAATCATTTATTAATAAAGACTCACAAAACATCATATATATTTTAAAAGAACATTTGCTATGTACCCAGTTTTAAAAGTCTCATGTACTCACCTTAGCCAAGCTAACTCCAAATCGTGTCTAACAACACGAATCCTTGCTTTCCAACTTGTGAAATGTCACCAGTCTCTAGGTCTTCTTGACCTATCATCCATATCATCATAAAATCTAGTTATTATCCATAACTAGCTACCAATAAACCCATAACAACATTCTTGGCCACCAAGTTCATCCAACTTGGTGAAACCCCAAAACCCTAGCTCAAGATTTCCATCAATAAAACCAAATCCAACTTGTACACATCATTTACAAGCTTACCATGAGTGTTCTACACCCATGATTAGTCATCTTCCCCAAAGATGACATGAATGATTCCCCAAACCACCATTTCTACCCAAACAAAGTTCATAACTAGCTAGATAACATCAACAATCAAGAAATCTTACCTTTGATGTTTAGATCCTTCAAGATGGTGAAGATTTGAGCTCAAGAACACCAAGATCGCCCCCTTTCTCTTTCTAAAACGGCTGCACAAGTGTTGGGTGGAAAATGAAGAAACCCTAGCTCAAACCCGTTTTATTGCTGTCGACCCAAGTTCGCGGCTTGAACTTGTTCGCGTCGCTAACTTTGCACCTCGCTCGCATACTTCGCGATCGTTACGTGGTCGTGAACTACCTCACGCTCGATGGTGACAATCGCAGTTGACAGTTCCCGATCGGGAACTATAGTTCGCGGTGCGAACTCCTCAATGCAGCAGGGCTGCATTTTTCGGTTGTTGTCTCGACCCGGTTTCGCCCATAACTTCCTCATACGGTGTCCAAATGACACGAAACCAATTCCTACGTTCTCTAAACGATTTATCCTTATTTATCATATTTTTATACAATTTATTTAATACCAAATTTCGGGTCGTTACAATCAGTGAGTTGATCCGCAGAGTGAATGTGTTGAACTCGTAACGAACCGTTTGCTATTTTCTCACGAACAAAGTGATAATCTAGTGCTACATGTTTCATACGTGAATGGTAAAACGGGTTTGCACACAAATAAGTTGCCCCCACATTGTCACAAAATAGTGTGGGTGACTTAGGCATAGATAAACCAAGTTCCAACAGTAGATTCTGGACCCAAGAGAGTTCAGCCACACCATTTGCTAATGCCTTATATTCAGCTTCAGTAGAGGAGCGAGATACCGACTTTTGACGCGCTGAGCTCCATGAGAGGATGTTGGAGCCAAGATAGATAATATATGCAGTTGTGGAGCGCCCCCCGTCGTTGATGCCTCCCCAATCAGAATCAGTAAAGGCTTGAAGATTTAGAGGAGAACCGCGATTAAGAAACAACCCATGATGAATGGTGCCTTTAAGGTACCGAAGAACACGTTTTAATGCTTGCCAGTGAAGTTGAGTTGGTGCATGCATGTATTGAGATAACTTGTTGACAGCAAAGGAAACGTCCGGTCGAGTAAATGCGAGGTACTGAAGGGAGCCAACAAGTTGGCGATACGGTGTAGGATCAATATGAGAGGAGCCATCAATGGGTGATAAAGTCTCGGTGGAGCTAAGTGGTGTAGCAACAGGTTTTGCACCGTCCATTTTAAACTTGGTGAGCAAGTTTTGTACATGTGCATGTTGAGATAAAAATAGACCGTTAACAGTGGAGATGACTTCGACTCCAAGAAAGTGATGTAGCATGCCAAGGTCTTTAATTGAGAATTTTTCAGATAGTGCTCGAATAACTTGTTGTATAAAAAGATTGTTGTTTCCTGTTAAGACAATATCATCAACATAAACCAAAAAATAGGAAACATTACCATCTCTATTATAGATAAACAAAGATGGGTCTGCCAATGATTTTCGAAATCCCAATTCTAAAAGAAAAGTGGCAAGTTCCATGTACCAAGCACGAGGTGCTTGTTTGAGCCCGTAAAGTGATTTTTTTTAAATGACAGAGATGATTAGGTAAATCTGGGTTGACATAGCCCGGGGGTTGGGACAAGTATACATCTTCATGTAACGTGCCATGCAAGAAGGCATTATTAACATCGAGTTGCCTAATTGACCAGTTTTGAGACAAGGCAATAGCAAGGACAGTGCGGATGGTTACGGGTTTTATTACCGGACTAAATGTTTCAAAGTAGTCTTTGCCATGTTCTTGAAGAAACCCCTTCGCAACTAACCGGGCTTTATATTTTTCAATAGTTCCATCCGGACGACGTTTGATACGAAACACCCACTTACATCCAATAGGTTTATGTTGTGATGGAGGAACAAGATTTCACGTGCCGTTTTTTAGAAGGGCGTTGAACTCATTATCCATTGCCTTGCGCCACTCGGGATCTTTCATTGCTTGAGTGTGAGTGGTTGGTTCAATCGTAGGAGGAATTGGATGAAGTGTGGTTTGATTGACAAACTTGGAGTTAAAGTATTTAGAATTGGGTTTGCCTGTGCGTTGTAGTGGAGGTGGGGGTGGAGGTGGGGTTGGAGGAGGAGGGGAATGTGAAGTTGAGGGTGAAGTATTGGAGGAAGTTGTTGGAGGTATTTGAGGAATTGAGCATGACGTATCATCACTTGAATTTTGATTAGAGGTGTTTGAGTTGGAGTTATTTGTAGGTTCAGAGTTTGTGACTGGTTGAGTAGGGTTAGAAAAAGAAGGTTGTTCGGTAGGAATGGAACATGTAGGTGTAGACGAAATATGTGGGTGGGTTGTTGTTGTTGTGTGTGAATCTGTTGGGATGCGTAAGAAGTGATCCACAGTGGGAATAGAAGTGTATGAATTTGGTTGTGAGTGTAGCGGAAATTGAGTTTCAACAAATTCTACATGTCGTGAATGATATAGACGTTGATTTGTAGGATCATAGCATTTGTAAGCGGATTTGGATGATGAGTAGCCCAAAAAAATACATTTTTCCGAGCGTGGGTGAAGTTTGGATTTGGCATATGGACGGAGCCATGGGTAGCACAAACATCAAAAAGGTTTGAGTTTGGTGTAAGTTGGTTTTTTGTTGTAGAGAATGGAATACGGGGTTTTGAGGTTTAGAGTCGGAGTAGGTAAACGATTTATTAGATAAACGGCGGTTTGAAATGCATGTGTCCAAAATTTAAGTGGAAGACGAGCATAGTGAAGGAGTGATAAACCGGTCTCCACAATGTGGCGGTGGCGACGTTCGGCAACACCATTTTGCTCCGGGGTATGCGGTGGGGTGGTAAAGTGAGAGATACCTTGTGCTTGGAGATATGCGGTGAGACCGATGTATTCTCCACCATTGTCAGTGAAAAGAGAAATTAATGGAGTTTGAAAAAATTTCTCAACCAACGTTTTGAATTGCGGAAATAAAGTGGATACATCCGATTTATGTTTCATTGGATATAACCATATGTATTTTGTATAAAAATCTACAAAAATCACATAATAAGTGAAGCCATCAATTGATTTTTCAACCGGTCCCCAAACATCAGAGTAAATTAGTTGTAAGGGCTTCGTAGCGGTAAATGAGTTGGTGCCAAAGGAATCCTTATGGCTTTTATTGATAGAACACGAATTACAATGGAAATTTTGAAGATTAAAGTGTAAACCTAACGATATGGCTATTTTCTTGAGAATTCGAATGGAAGGATGCCCAAGTTTGTGGTGCCAAACAAGAGATGAAGTAGTGGAAACTGCATTTATTTGAGGAGGTGATGGAAGATTTGCATAGTAGACATCAAGGTAATTCTCCCCCCGCATTAGACGTGCCCCCGTTCGAAGATCCTTGACAAAAAAAATGAGTTGGAAAAAATTCCAACATGGTTAGTTTTACATAGTTTAGCAACAGAGATTAACTAATTTTTGAAATGAGGAACACATAAAACATCTTTTATGGAAATAGAACCATTAGACGTAGGAATATGTGTTTGACCAATGTGAGTAATAGCAAGAGTTTTACCATTGCCGAGGACAATCTCATCCGGTCCGCCATACTCGGATAAATAGTGAAGGGACGAGTGATCGGGGTTGACATGATGAGAGGCCCCGGTATCAAACATCCACGAGGAGGAGGGAGCCGGGCGAGAGGTTGTAACGTTGGCAATTGGCAGATTGTTGGTTGTAGAGTTACTGATGGTCACATGATTTTCGCGAAGAAAACGAGCAAGCTTCCGACAATCTTTGGCTTCATGACCTGCAAAATTACAATATTGACAACAAACGTTGTTGCGATTGTCACGATTGTTACCATTCGAATTAGAGTTGTTGGACCACTGATTTCGAGATGTTTTGTTGTTGTAGGTACCCTGATTGTTACGGCGGTCATGTGTAGGTCGAGAGCCGGACCTTGATTGTCGCTGGGTGTAATTGGCAGTGGCCATAAGGGTTGGTGATGAAAAGGTTGTGTTGTTTAGTTCTCTTTCAAAATCAACCAGCTTCTCAAATAGGACCGGAAACGTTATTTTTGTGTCAAGTAGACGAAGAGCAGCAGCAATATTTTTGTAGTCATCGCCTAGTTGACATAGAACATGAACCATGAGATCTTCATCTGTCACCGATTGTTGAACGAGTGCGAGTTCGTCAGCGATCGACTTCATATCTCGGAGATATTCGGACACCGTACGGGTGCCTTTCGGGTTTGATGCTAGTTTAGATTTAAGGGATATAACCCTTGAGCGAGATGAGTTGGCATAGCTTGTTGTGAGTCTATCCCAAGCTTCTTTGGAAGTGTCGGCTGAAGCAATCAACGATTGTACAGCGGGAGAGCAACTTCCCAGAATGGCAGCCAAGATTATTTGGTCTTGTCGGTACCAAGAGTAGTATTCTGGGTTTTGTTTGGTGGCGTCGGTATCGAGAAATTCCACCGGAGCTTTAGTTGTTCCGGTGATAAAGTGGAGAAGATCCATGCCAATTAGAGTTGAGTAAATGTGTTTACGCCATATAGGGAAGTTGGTGTCGGTGAGGGTGATGGTGAAATTGGTAGCAGCTATGAGTTGAATCACCGATGATGGTGCCATGGTCTTGACGGAAAGAACAAAAAATTGGTCTGAAGTATGGATTGAATCACCAAAAAAATGGTGAAGAATGAGGATCAGAAACTCGTTTGAGCAAGATGCTCTGATACCATATGAAAGCTAGACAATTGAATTATGAATGGATGATGTTATTACGAGGATTTACAATCCTTTAAATAGACTAATTACATATGTGTACAAGGAAAGAGATATTCTCTAATTAAGAGAATTGATAACCGCCACAATCATTCTAGATATATACATGAGTTAAATGGAAAATATCAATCATCAATATTAGTATTAATATTTTCCTTAATATAGTATATTTTTATGATATCATGTATGTTGCGTTATCTAGGTGCTAAGGAGTGAAGTCAATAACGTGTTTATTATATCTAACAAAACCTTCAAGGTGATCAATATATTGTGGTTTAGAGAAGAAACGGATGTATATAAATATAATCCAAGTGTTATATGAAATTTTATTGTTTTGTGATTTTATTAAATAAAATCATATAATTTGTTGTTTTGAAATTACTAATTTTGATAGAAATTACTAATAATAATACAAATATTATAAATTAAAATAATAAAACATTAATAAATTTATCATATTCAAAATAAAAATTATTACTACTATAATAGTAATAACAGTTGAAAACAAACTATTATTTTTAATTATATTGAAACATATAAATTTTGAGAATAAATTATTATTTTCAGAAATTCTAATATTTAATACTATTAAAATTCAAGATTTCATAAAGTTAAAGTAGAGATGAGTAAAATTTAATTTTAACAAAGTTGAAAATAGAAGGATAAAAAATGGAGTTGATAGGATGATCACTTGGTTATTATAATGGATTCTTGCCACTCAGACAAAAGCCTTACGGAAAAAACGTATAATGAGAAACTTATTAACCAACTTGTATATTTATAAAGATTTATTATAAAACATGTAGAATTGTAGATGTAGATGAAAATTGGCCACCTCCACAAGCTAAGATAAGTAACGCATTTCATTGGAATTGATTGGTAACATCAAGATTAGAATTAGACCGACCCTTAATGTAATGTGTTTATGCATCAAAATTTGTCATGGTACAAATTTAGTTAATTGTACCATGCACATCAGAAGTTGTAATTCATGAGAATCATCTCATTCAAGAACTTGTGATGTGATTGCAACATGAACATATATGGTACTGGTAGTTGGTATGTCATTTTTGTCGTATTAGAATTGCACATCGACTATCTTTATCCAAATGTTACTTCATTCGTCCGTAAAAAAGTTCACATTTCTCTTGTATACAAGATTTTATAAGATAGTTAGTGGTGAGATACTTAGTATACTTTTGATTAAAATATAATGTTAGATTGAAAAGAGAAAATGTTTTAGTGGTGAAATCATTGTTAATAATATTATTTTATTAAGTGGACCCCTCAAGAAATAGAAACTTTTTTATAAGACAAAATTTAAAGAAGAAATGAGAATTTTTTTTGGAACGAAGGATGCATTATTTTCGGGAATAAAAACCTTAAAATTGAAAAAGACAAAACGTGATAGGCAAATGGCCCAAAGGCCCCAAACCGACTCAACCCAACCACTGCTACAATTACCAATTTCTGACATCCATTTTAACCCGTTCATTTTCCAATCCCTTATAATATAACTTGAGATAAGAGCATTAGGTGTGGTCACACCAAGTCGGAGTGTCACCTCCGCGCCACCTATACGTCACATCATTATTTCACATTTCACATTCAAAACCCCAAATACCCCCTTTACCATAACTTAACCTAAAATATATTTTTTTAACCCACTAAAATACCTCTTACCCAATAAAAACACCTCAAAAACACCCTCTCTCCTCCCTATTGGATCGCTGCTTCCGCCACTCGTCCGACTTGGGCCACCACTCACACCACTTGCGGTGTGGTGGCGAGCTCAAAAGTGGTGATATGTCATCCGGCGGATGCCTCTCTCGTGATTACACCCCTCTCTCTAATATAATCTTTTACTAAATTTTTCAATTTATATTTCTACAAATATAATCGATACAAATATTTAATTTAAAAAAGAGTAATGGTATTTAGACCTACCATTTAGACCTACTCATAGTCATACTCATTAGATGAAGACACGTGTCAAAATCAAAGGATAATATTAAAAGATAGAATTAATGGAATACACATATCATCGTATCAAGTGGGTAGGCCTATGAATATGTCTAAATGGTAGGACTAAATATTATTTCTCTTTAAAAAATAAGATTATAAAGAAAAATTAATAAAATCTTTGTGTCAATCATTGTATAGATAGAAAGATAAAATATTAAGATTCAAAATAATACAATTTTTTTACTAAGAATTTAAAAACCATTACATTTTTGCCAAACATTACCAGAAAACAAAGCCCCCTTTATCTTCAAAGGTATGTACATATTTTAGTTAATCACCCACAACAACAACAAACACTTACCCTAACACACAAAGATTTTAACAAACAAAATAAATCACACTTCTGAAAACCCTAGCCCACAAAACTGTACATGACCCGAAACGTCACGCCCGCTACAAATCCCACCCGTCTTTCCTCCTCTTAAAATCCACCTTTCTATCCGACAACCCGCCATACAAACCCGAAAACTTCTCCAAACAACGACTTCGAACCCGATAATGCGATTGTGTATTTTTACTAATCGCACCCCCCGAGAACTTAGATGTGTCAAGAGTCCAAGCCGGTTTCACATACTCAACCGTGGTCCCGGAAGCCGTACCATTCGCATACAAGAAATTCATCAAAACGTCTTCACAATTGAAGAACTCATCCACCACATTCCTCCCTTCTTTCGCCTCGTCACTCCAATACCTACCAAATGCCACTTTATTATCCATAAACGCCGCACCCGTCAAAATCATGTTATACCCGTTAAACTTTCGGGCATGTTTCTCGCCTCTGTACTCCAACGGTCCCGCACCGTTGACTAACCGTGGATAAAACCCGACTAACTTGTCCGGGTTTTCTCTCCATACTTTGAACCCGCGTTCGATGTAATCACAACTCATGATGATGTCATCGTCTAGCTGGAGTACGCCTTGCGTCTTTATCAGACTATCGAGTTTAAACCGGTTGTTCAATGAGTTGTTTTCCTCGACCCGGATTCTCACGGGGACCGCTGATTCGAACCGGGTTAGATCGGGCGGTGTCCCTTTGTTCCATACAATCACAATTTCACGAACCGAGGGACATTGTGAATAATGTTTTATGTACCATTTTAAGTTCCATAATCGGGCGTCATATGTCATGGCTAACATCGTGAATTGAGAGTAATGGTTGTCAATCGGGAACGCCTCTTGACCTCCATTTCCACCATATATGTACCGAATCCCGACACACATTAACACAATTGAACCTATCAAGATGATGAAAAACGCGAACCGGCCTAGGCTCGTGTTCGGGTTCATCTTGCACCGAAGAACCGAACCCACACGGTTCAACCGGCTCAAGTAGTGCCTTAACTTAGAAGACAAAACACTCGACCTCTCCCAAACCAAAAACGCATCGGTTCGTTTCTTAATATTATGCGGGCACTCGCTAAGCGGGACAATACATCTTACGAACCCGAGCAACATACCCATTACAAAAACAAGTGAACCCGCGGCTAATATAAACAAGCACCCGATAATGAGCCGGTGTGACCAGTCCCCAGAACCGGTTCGATCCCCATCCGAAACCGCGACCCACTGACCCGACCTTAACTGTTGCACGTCGAGATGATGCGAGCGGGCCCCGTTCCATGCGTTTTTACCTTTTGTTGGTTTTTGAAACCCTAAATCCACTTCAACTTCTTTATACTTATAAGGAGTTAAAACTTCTATTTTAAACACACGGACTCGTTTCCCGTATGTTTGACCATCATCTTGACCGGGCCGATACACATTTCCGTTGTAAACAAACGGTCTGCCTCCGTTTCGGGCTCCCGTTTTTTTGTCGGTGTTGTGAACCGGGTTTTTCTTATGTTGCTTCCATGGGCCGAGTGGTGTGTTGCTATACCAGATTTCAAGCTCTCCATTCTTTTTGGTGCTGATTCGGCTATGATCTGAACCGAAAAGCCAGTACCGTGATTCGTATTTCATGATAAATGAATCGATAAGAGGCCGGTTTAAAATGACTTTTTCAAGTTTCCATTTTAACGGAAACTCAACTGCCCGATAAAGACGAAGATCGCCCTTTTTACTTCCTTCGGGCATCATATATATCTGCAAATAATACACAACGTTATTAATAATTTAATATACATACAGAATTCAAAAAAATAAGGATTAAAATTCGTACTTGACCATTGTAATCAAATACATATGGATATGAGAGATGCCATTCTTCATCCAAAACGACTCCCATTTGTTCCCAAGATGCGCCGTTGTCTATGCTTCGTGCAACCCCGATATCTCCTTGCATGGTGATTGAATTCTTGGTCTCGAAGAACAAGTAGAGAATGTCTCCCTGAAATATATATATTTTGACTATTAATGGTCAAACATACGACTATTGTTTTCGTGATTGAGTCAAATATTACATTTAACAATACAAGAACTATCAATATCTATTTTGCTTATCCTATTTTAAAATAGAAGGTAATTATAGGTGGAATAAATTACAGTGGAAAAAGGTAAAAAATATTTAAGGCAAAAATTAAAAAAAGCGGAATGACATTTATTGGAGCAAATGATTTAAAGAGGAAATTAATTACTCTTCTAGATATGAATGGAATAATTGGAAAAGTAACTATTGACTTTTGGGAAATGTGCAGGAAACAATGAAAATATTTTAGTTGTTTCATTTTCGCTCTTTACTAGGGTGCTGTTTGAAAAGCTTTTAATAATTCAGTTAAGAGGTCAGTTTTTAATCAGATAGATTCAGAGCGTTTAGTAAAACCTTTTAATCAGCCTCGGAATAAAAAATTCAACATGTTCTGCCTCTTATTCAGACAGATGTCAGGGGAAGTCTGAACCATTCAAACCTCTGCATAATTCAGATATTAATCATTCAGATGCTACCAAACATCACCTAACTTAAAAACATAATTAAAGAATCATTGGCTTATAGGTAAATGTATTTATCTCCAACTTTGAATTTGAGAGTTCAAGTCCCATAGTGAACATAGATAGATTTAGGAGTAGATTAATTTTATCGTTCAAAAAAACTAACTTAAAAACATAGACATTTAATATGTTATTTTAGGTAATTAGATTAATATGAACGAAAATTAGATCATAATAAGAAATAAAAGATTACTTCAAGGTTCATTAAACGTATACAAATGGAAATATATTTATTTAAAACACTTTTTATGAGTACTTATAAAAATAAAAATAATCAATACTTGAAAAAGTATGGAAAAATAAACCTCACGCTAACAAACGTAGGTAAATAATTAAAAATTCATGGTTATTTTTATGCATATTCTAATATTTAATATATTTTTTCATGTTAGTTTCTCAAAAATCTCAAGTATGGAAATGAATTCGACTTATATCCCCAACCAAAGTTACAATTCTAGAGATGATTTAGCATATGAAACATGTATGGTCTATTGATTTATTGTAATGGATAATTACTAGACTGATATACAGATAATATATTTAAAAATTCTAAAAACTAAAAACAAAAATGCAAAAACATATCACTTTTTTAACGGCTAAGGCAAAGTAGGTGAAAAAGAGGTCAAACTCATACCACTGCTAAACAGATTTAGTACAAACCAATAAAAAAACAAAAAATCATCTCAAATTCTTTCCCTTTCTTCACGGATTATAATCAATTTTGGACCAAAAATGAATAATTTATTTCCCGTTTAAAATCATTCAGCTTTGAACGTTACAGCCGCTAATATTCTTTTACAACAATTAAATTACAAATAACCAAAAAAAACAATTTCGAGCATCAAAAAGTTTAGAAAGAATTTATCTTTTACCTGAACATACAGAAAAGGATCGGCAACAAAATTACTTGGAAACCCAGAATTAGTAACCGAACCACAAGTCACAATCGGGTTAGCCACAGGCCATGCTGCACTTTTATTCTCCCAAATATTCATCTGCAACAAAATCATTCAAAATTTAATCTTTTTCCAAATTCGACAAAAACCCGTTTCATAAATCAAAAACCCTCAAAAACCCAATAATCTTTTTTCACAAATTCAATCAAAATCAAAATTAAAACACTTACTTGCTCAATGGGTTTAAGCGAAAACGGTGAATCCCCATAGAAAACACCAATTGCCCACGAACCCTCACTGTCTTCTCGACAACCCAGTGAATTATAATTATTCAAGTTCGGGTTTTTATACAACATATAATAATTATACAAAAGCCCAATTGAACTAAACACCATAAACGACACAAACAAAAAAGAAATTGTAGATGAAACGCCGCCATTATCGTTCACGCGCCACCACCTTTGGCAGTGGGTTTTCTCGATAGGTCCGCCTGCCGCACCGCCAGATACCATTTTCACCGGAAATATTAAATTACACAAAAGGTGACGGAAAACAATCAATTACCAACGGGAAATTAACACAACCATTTTGCATGTGAATTCGAAGTTAAAATAGTGAGAAATTAAAAAGGGGTTGGGATTTTACAAACTATTTGGTGAAATTATGGAGAAATCGATCAAAGGGTGGTTTGATTTGTGTCTGAAATTAGAGAAAAAAAAATAAAAAAAGATGGAAGAGAAGAGGCAGTGGGTGTAATAGTTATAGGGGGCGAAAACGTGGCTGCGTGCGTGTATTTGTTGACGAGTTGGTTTGAATTTACAAAATTTGACAAAGCAGCCAAAGTTTGGGACCTTTTTTTCACTTTAACCGTTAAATTAGAATACTTTTACAAAATCAATCCCATTGATTTAAGGGTAAATTACAAGAATTGTCCTCGTCGTATTCCAAATTCTGTGATTTTATCCCTATACTTTTTATTTCAGTTTTTTTATCCATGTACTTTTTAATTTCTTGATTTTTGTCCTCTTCAAATTTTATTTTATTTAGAGTAAATTACACGGATAGTCCCTGTGGTTTGACCTGAGTTTTTGATTTGGTCCCTAAGTTCTAAAAATTACACCGATGGTCACTAAGTATCGGAGTTCATATTGGTTTTGGTCCCTAAGGTGGATGTTTGTTAAAAAAAGCTGTTAAGTTATATTAAATGCCTAAAATATCCTTTTAACATTTTATTTATTATTATTAATTAATTCTTTCTCCTCTCTCTACACCCCCTTTCTCAAGAATCATCATCTCTCTTTTCTGTGCATTTCCTTTTGTACAAACAAGTCAAGTCTCAGATTCATAAAAAATAAATCAATTGGTCTATATCTGTTACAATATATTCTCGTAATTCACTCACTAAATTTCACACACAAACAAAACACTTGTAGAACTATCTAGATCATCAAATTTCAAACACACATGCTCACCGGTGGTGCAGCGGATGAGATGGGTTTTGAAGATAAAGCTTTTCTGGGTGTTACGCTGTGTATGACAGTGAAGAAGCGACGAGTTAGTTTGTGATGGGGCTGCTGATCCAACATAATTCGTCTTCAACACCCGTTCATTGTGTGATTGATATGTTTCTCTCCGATCAATTTGTGAAAGTAATTTCCCCAAAACAGCCCATCATAAGGCTTCTCTCTACTTTTTATGTCTATCTCTACCTCCATGCGTTAATCAAAAATAGCCAGTTTCAGTTGTAGACCTTGGTTTCTAGCATCTTTACACAACAATACAAATTTACGATTGCAAATTACAAACCGAGCTAGATACGAACCTGAGTTTGTTGATGTGTGCAGCAAGAGTGAACAAACCTCGAAGAAATTTGCTATCAAAAATCCAAAACTGGAAAATCCGAACCAGATAACCCTAACTCCAAATCGATTTTCACACACACACATAAATTGATTCAAATCGATTTTAACATAAACTGTGTTAAATTGAGTGGTTTAATTTTGGTTCTTTATACTTTATTTTGTGGTTTAATTTTGGGTTTTTGACAACTTTTTCTTTGCTAGAGAAATGCTCATGATGGAGCACGAAGCAATAACTTTCAGCAGATTCAAGTTTTGGTTTTGAGGTTTCGACAACTTTTTGATTGCATCGTTACTTTCAGAAGCTTCAAGTTTTCATTTTGGGTTTTCTATCCGTGTAATTCAATCTTTTAATTAGAGTAAATTAAAGTATAAAGGGTAAGATTGTCATTTGTGAAAATTTAACAGCAAATTCTGACGGCTGTTAGGCTTAGGGACTAAAACTGATACGAAGTTCTATACGTAGTGACCATCGGTGTAATTTCTAGAACTTAGGGACTAAATCCAAAACTCAGGTCAAACCACATGGACTATTCGTGTAATTTACTTTTTATTTATCTTTTTTGACCTAAAATGACCAAACTACCCTTAAAATATATTTTATGGAATTTTTAATTGTATTTTAATGTATTTCTATTTCTTTCTGTTTTTTTTTTTTCTCTTTTCCATTTTTAATTCCAAGCCACACATGAATCACATATCATCTTCAGTTCTTCACCAAGACCTGCAAACTTTAAATCATTCATTTAGGGGTTTCTCTAAACTTTAAATCATTCATTTAGGGGTTTGCTTTAAACTTCCACTTCGACAAAAGTCCTTTAAATCAATCGGAAAGACGAAGAACCGGATCCGCCGGAGAAGACGAAGAACCAGATCCGCCGGAGAAGAAGAACCGGATCCGCCGAAGAAGAAGCAGAATACGAAAATCCTTTACGAGACCACTCGAGATCTGTTTCTTTTTTTATTATGGCGACCCACCACCAGATCTGTCGGAGAAGACGAAGAACCGCCGGAGCATACTAAGAACCGCCAGATAATACGAAATCCGCCGGAGAGGTCGAAGTCCACCGGAGAAGACAAAGATCTGCCGGAGAAGTCGAATAGCCGCCGGAGAGGTCGAAGTCCACCGGAGAAGACGAAGATCTGCCGGAGAAGTCGAATAGCCGCCGGAGAGGTCGAAGTCCTGACAAAACCTGGCACGACACAACAAATATACACGAAACGAAACGAAATTGGGACGAAATCGAAATTTGAATTCGTGTTCGCATCATGTAAAACAAACACGAAGTCGTGTCGTGTTCGTGTTCGAGTTCAGAGATTAACACGGAATTGACACGATAGTTATGATTTTGGGAAATTTAGAAATTTATGTTATATGTTTGTCGTGTTTGTCGTGTTTTTAGCATGTACTAAATAAGAAATTTGATATATTTTGTTATTTATCCCGTGTTGTCATGTTTGTCATTTTTTAATAGTGTCATGTTCGTGTTAGCAAAATAAAACATGACTTCGTGTCGTGTTGAACGAATTTGTGTCGTGTCGTGTTATCTGAAAACACGAAACGATAGCACGATTTGACAGCTCTAACTATAAGTATGAACAAATGATAGGACTAAATATCATTAAATTCAAGAACTTTATCTATGTCACCGTGTAACAACACTAACTTACTTGTAGTCTACTAATATTAGTATTTGATATTGCTAATAATTTAAGGTCACAGCTTCAATTCCTATTATGAAATAAGTTGATGAAAGATTAAAAATTGTTAAAAGAAACAACAACCACCTTAATCAAACTTGTCATTTTACTAATATAAAGTTAATACTATTTTGATATTGTCTTGTGGAGGTTAAAAAGGTATTAAGTATTTAAGAGTAAATTACATGAATGGTCCTTTAGGTTTATAGTAAATTTCACCAATGGTCCTTTAGTTTCAAAAATTACACTGATGGTCCTTATTTTTTAAATGTTTTTCACCGATGGTCCTTTACGAAAAAATCCGTCTATTTTTCAAGTTAACTAACATCACATGCGATGCACATGGGGGTATTTTGGTCAATTTGTCTTTCCTAAAGGACCATTGGTGAAATTTGCTATGAACTTAAAGGACCAACCGTGTAATTTAATTGAGAAGGGGAAAGATAAATTAACCAAAATACCCCCATGTGCATCACATGTGATATTAGTTAACTTAAAAAATAGACGAACTTTTCGTAAAGGACCATCGGTGAAAAACCTTTCAAGAATAAGGACCATCGGTGTAATAACTAAAGGACCATTGGTGAAATTTGCTATAAACCTAAAGGACCATTCATGTGATATTTAATTCTAGAATTTTTTTTGTTTTTTTGTTATAACTATTGTAGATGCATCAATATAATTTGGATTTACACATGTCTTTACAAATGACATATCATAATGAGTTTCACAATGTCTTTGTCTTGTAAGGGTTAGAAAAATAAATAACTAAATATTCAAAGAGAACTGATAAATAATTATATTATTTGAATTTATAAATAGACTTATCTAATAATATGATAACTAGTAGTGTATACCCCGCATGATATTTTCGGAGATTTTATATTTTGTCCAAAAAATTGTTTATATCAGTATATCTCAAAATTGTACTATGACTGATTATATGCGCGACATGTCATATATAACTAAAAGTTTATGATAATAAAAATAAGAGCACATAATTTATTGTTTTGAAATTTTAGGACCGGTTGAAACAATGGTTTAAAGAAAATTATTAATAATAGAATTTATATAATAAATATAAATAATATTAATTACGTTTATCGTATCTAAAACGTTATATTAGAATAATAAGAGTTAAAGGAACACTGTCATTTTTAGTTACAAAAAAAGATAAAGTTTTGAGGGTAAACTATTATTTTTTGAAAATATTTAAAGTTCAAAGGGGTAAGATGCAATTTTAGCCAAATGTAATTGAAAAAACTGAAAAAAGAAAAAACAAAAACAAAAAAAAAGACTAAGCCAATATTAGAACCCGAGACTTCCCCCTCTTTGGGCATACAACTTTACCACTTAGGTTGATGTCCAAATGCTTTGCATCCCCACTAATCGCTAAATAGGAAAAATAAGATCTCAAGGACAAAAAAGTAATTGTACATCAATAATTATTAAATAGGAACAAAAGATCTCAAGGATAACAAAAGTAATTGTACATTACTAATTGCTAAAAAAAAAAAAAAAAGTCTTCCAGCGAAAAATAAGTAAATGATAAATAGGAATAGGAAATTTGAAGGATAAAAGGTAAAACACATCCCATGAGAAATGTATTATAAATAATGAGTTACGTTCAAGGAGTTCCATTATTTTTATAAAGTCCCGAGGAACAAATTTCAACCATTGATCAATATGATCTAATGGTCAAGATTAATCACATACTTTTTACATGTAGTGGTATTTTGGTCATTTGGCACTAGAAAAAATGTATTTTTTTTATTTTTATTTATATTTTTTAATTTTTATTTTTAATTGAGGGGTATTTTGGTCATTTTGAAAAAAATATTTTTTTTATTTTTATTTTAAAATTTTATTTATTTATTATTATTTTTTAAAAAATTATTAATTTTTTATTAATAACACATAATGTGATAGCATAGTGAACGACATGTGATTGCATAGTGAATCACATGTGATTGCATTCTGAATCACATGTGATTTAACTAAAACATCAAATGTGATTAAATATATAATCACATTTGATTTTACACTAAAATCACATGTGATTTTACACTAAAATCACATGTGATTACACTAAAATCACATGTGATTAAGTTATACACGTAATTATCAAACAAATATTATTTTTTAATAAAAAATATCAATAAAAAATAAAAAAAAAATTGAAATTTTTTTTAAGTGTCAAATGACCAAAATACCCCTTCATAATGTTCGTGTTAGCAAAATAAAACATGACTTCGTGTCGTGTTGAACGAATTTGTGTCGTGTCGTGTTATCTGAAAACACGAAACGATAGCACGATTTGACAGCTCTAACTATAAGTATGAACAAATGATAGGACTAAATATCATTAAATTCAAGAACTTTATCTATGTCACCGTGTAACAACACTAACTTACTTGTAGTCTACTAATATTAGTATTTGATATTGCTAATAATTTAAGGTCACAGCTTCAATTCCTATTATGAAATAAGTTGATGAAAGATTAAAAATTGTTAAAAGAAACAACAACCACCTTAATCAAACTTGTCATTTTACTAATATAAAGTTAATACTATTTTGATATTGTCTTGTGGAGGTTAAAAAGGTATTAAGTATTTAAGAGTAAATTACATGAATGGTCCTTTAGGTTTATAGTAAATTTCACCAATGGTCCTTTAGTTTCAAAAATTACACTGATGGTCCTTATTTTTTAAAGGTTTTTCACCGATGGTCCTTTACGAAAAAGTCCGTCTATTTTTCAAGTTAACTAACATCACATGCGATGCACATGGGGGTATTTTGGTCAATTTGTCTTTCCTAAAGGACCATTGGTGAAATTTGCTATGAACTTAAAGGACCAACCGTGTAATTTAATTGAGAAGGGGAAAGATAAATTGACCAAAATACCCCCATGTGCATCACATGTGATATTAGTTAACTTAAAAAATAGACGAACTTTTTCGTAAAGGACCATCGGTGAAAAACCTTTCAAGAATAAGGACCATCGGTGTAATAACTAAAGGATCATTGGTGAAATTTGCTATAAACATAAAGGACCATTCATGTGGTATTTAATTCTAGAATTTTTTTTGTTTTTTTGTTATAACTATTGTAGATGCATCAATATAATTTGGATTTACACATGTCTTTACAAATGACATATCATAATGAGTTTCACAATGTCTTTGTCTTGTAAGGGTTAGAAAAATAAATAACTAAATATTCAAAGAGAACTGATAAATAATTATATTATTTGAATTTATAAATAGACTTATCTAATAATATGATAACTAGTAGTGTATACCCCGCATGATATTTTCGGAGATTTTATATTTTGTCCAAAAGATTGTTTATATTAGTATATCTCAAAATTGTACTATGACTGATTATATGCGCGACATGTCATATATAACTAAAAGTTTATGATAATAAAAATAAGAGCACATAATTTATTGTTTTGAAATTTTAGGACCGGTTGAAACAATGGTTTAAAGAAAATTATTAATAATAGAATTTATATAATAAATATAAATAATATTAATTACGTTTATCGTATCTAAAACGTTATATTAGAATAATAAGAGTTAAAGGAACACTGTCATTTTTAGTTACAAAAAAAGATAAAGTTTTGAGGGTAAACTATTATTTTTTGAAAATATTTAAAGTTCAAAGGGGTAAGATGCAATTTTAGCCAAATGTAATTGAAAAAACTGAAAAAAGAAAAAACAAAAACAAAAAAAAAGACTAAGCCAATATTAGAACCCGAGACTTCCCCCTCTTTGGGCATACAACTTTACCACTTAGGTTGATGTCCAAATGCTTTGCATCCCCACTAATCGCTAAATAGGAAAAATAAGATCTCAAGGACAAAAAAGTAATTGTACATCAATAATTATTAAATAGGAACAAAAGATCTCAAGGATAACAAAAGTAATTGTACATTACTAATTGCTAAAAAAAAAAAAAGTATTCCAGCGAAAAATAAGTAAATGATAAATAGGAATAGGAAATTTGAAGGATAAAAGGTAAAACACATCCCATGAGAAATGTATTATAAATAATGAGTTACGTTCAAGTAGTTCCATTATTTTTATAAAGTCCCGAGGAACAAATTTCAACCATTGATCAATATGATCTAATGGTCAAGATTAATCACATACTTTTTACATGGAGGGGTATTTTGGTCATTTGGCACTAGAAAAAATGTATTTTTTTTATTTTTATTTATATTTTTTAATTTTTATTTTTAATTGAGGGGTATTTTGGTCATTTTGAAAAAAATATTTTTTTTATTTTTATTTTAAAACTTTTATTTTAAAATTTTATTTATTTATTATTATTTTTTAAAAAATTATTAATTTTTTATTAATAACACATAATGTGATAGCATAGTGAACGACATGTGATTGCATAGTGAATCACATGTGATTGCATTCTGAATCACATGTGATTTAACTAAAACATCAAATGTGATTAAATATATAATCAAATTTGATTTTACACTAAAATCACATGTGATTTTACACTAAAATCACATGTGATTACACTAAAATCACATGTGATTAAGTTATACACGTAATTATCAAACAAATATTATTTTTTAATAAAAAATATCAATAAAAAATAAAAAAAAAATTGAAATTTTTTTTAAGTGTCAAATGACCAAAATACCCCTTCATAATAAAAAGTAAAAAAAAATAAAAAATTTTAAAATAAAAAATAAAAAAATAGTTTTTTTTATTTTTTAAAAAATGACAAAAATACCTCTCGATATATAAAATATGTGATTAATCTTGACCATTAAATCCTATTGATCAATGGTTGAGATTTGTTCATTAGTACTTTACAAAGATGATGGAATTCCTTGAACGTTTCTCTATAGATAATACTTCGTATGTGTTATCCTCATTTGTTCTTATTTTTATTTCTTCTCATTTGTTTCATTAATTTTGTTAAGTGTTTCTTCCTCCGTCTTAATTTTATTTTTCATATTTTCATTTTTATTTGTCCTAAAATAGTTGTCTACTTCTATATTTCAACCAATTAAAAAAAATTTAATGGTAAAAATATAATTTGATTGGTGGCATAATATAATTAATTTTATTTTTAAATAAATATTTTTGTCTGGTGTATAATAATTTTAGGATGGAAAATGTATTATATTATTAAGCGGATATATAATCTAAGTTTTTGATTAATATATAACTAACTTTTTTTTTTGAACGGTCAGTTAATGGTTCAAGCATATAAAGTGACATTGACAAGGGCAGTATGCCTTCCCTCAAACGTTCCACCTATGGAGAATAAACCCAACCATTTATCTACGACGGGATTTAAGTCATGGACAACATCTTATCTTTTTCACCAATACCACTAGGCTAGAAGCCTTGGGTAATATATAACTAACTAATGATCAATTCACCTAAATTAAACTTGTATTTCTTGAAAATGCGAGTTCCAAGAATTTTACATAAAACACATACAAGAATAATATTAATTGCCACAACCATTACATTACGTACGTAGTTGTCATTTTGTCAAATGATGCAAAGTTGTGCATGGAATCTTTTAGGATGCGTCCAAGATCATATTTTCTTTGTTGTGGCCGTATCTTGTTTTATATTGTGTTGTAGTAAGATATAACATTTTGTTTCATTGTATGATCCGTTCAAAGTTACAACACAACTACTTAAACAGATGTAATAAAGATAGACGATTACGAAGAAAAATAATCAAGATCAAATACTAGAAAGTATAAATGCTCAAATATGCTAGAGAATATATGTGTTCGTGTTGTGATCGATAAGTGGTGAGTAAATGAAATACATTTACTTTTCTATTTATAGAGTGGTTTCTTCATTTAATGTCTCAAACTAGACTTTTTTTTTGAACGGTAAATCCTAATCTACTCCTATTTCCACATATGTCCACGACGGGATTTAAACCCACAACCTCAAGGTTGTGAGGTAAACACCATACCGCTAGTGTTGGGTTTCGTACCAATTTACCGACACTTTGAACGTCGCGGAATAACGAACAAATCATAACGATAAACGACGAAACGATAAAGGATCGTTTAGATCTACGAGTCTAAGGTAGCTATGAATAAAATAAATAAACTACTTACATTGGCAACACTTGGTGATGTGAATCCTTGCGATCTTGTACGAGCCAGAACTTCCTCAA
Organism: Calendula officinalis; assembly: GCA_963853835.1. Taxonomy (NCBI): domain Eukaryota; kingdom Viridiplantae; phylum Streptophyta; class Magnoliopsida; order Asterales; family Asteraceae; genus Calendula; species Calendula officinalis. Next base: position 29,208,659 of record OY970830.1, on the reverse strand, counting down.
GAACTAGGATTCAAACTAGAACCCCTCTACTTGATCACACTCGAGGTTGACAACGAACGAGACAATACACCACAACGTAGTGTAAAGTACCCTCGAGAAAACCCAAACGAAACCCTAACCGAAAAACCCTTTTCGGTCGATGGCGGCTCACGGCGGCACCACGGTGGCGGCGGCGGTGGCTCACGGCGGTGGTGGCGGACGGACAAGGGGAGGGGGCCGAAACTTTGGGAGTAGGGTTCTCAATTAATGAGTTTGATGTATGTGGTCAAGAACCCAAGCACCCTATTTATAGGTTTTGCCAAGGAAACTTTCCTTAATTTGAGTTGGACTCAAATAGCCCAAGCACGCTTTATTTAATTAAACTATTAATTAAACTAAAGCCCACTTTGAATAACTAGTTAATACCCATTAACTTATTCTAGTCCACCTAGCCCGTTACACATTTGATTAAACAATTAATCAAAGCCCGGTTCGTTTATTCTCGCATTCGGTTGCGCCTCAACAGCAACCCCAGTAGGACTTTAATTTACGTTGACAAAGTCAAACCGTTTATTTGATGACGTTGGACATCATTTCCAACAGCTAGGCCAAAGACCCTTTGGTGCCCAAACTAGACAGGTGTCAAAATACGATATATACATTAGTTGAGCATTAACTTCTGTTCGTGAGAGAGAACCCACTTTTATCTTTGTAAACGCGTTTGTTAACTATACTTTTTTTGTATGGATGTCAACAAAGAACGCCATGCGTGTACTAACATCTTCTGGATATAGTACCTTAAGAAAGTTTGCATTTATGATCATTGTTTTTAGATCCCGTAAATTCCTTATTTATAATCTTCATATGAATTAATCTAGTGAGCTTGAAGTTGAGAAAATTTATGTGTCAATAACTTTCTAACTGTTGTTCTTTATGTGATCATCTGATAGAACTCGCTAGTTGATTTCACATTTGTTGAACAAATATTTGTTCAATCTTCAACCTTCGCTCTTCAGATGATAAAGAACTCTTATGATATTTCAGCTGAAGAAACATAAAAGTTGAAATCATCATGATCAGCTCAAAACATACTTCAACTGACACTTTATACTTATATCAAGAGTTGTATTCAAGGAGGTTTATCATTTTTACGAAGTCCCGAGGAAAATATCTCAATCATTGATCAATAAGATCTAATGGTCAAGATTAATCACATATTTTATACATTGAGAGGTATTTTGGTCATTTATTTAAAAAAATATTTTTTTAATTTTTCATTTTTTTAGAATTATTTTTATTTTTTCATTAATAACACATAATGTGATTGTATATTGAATCACATGTGATTGCATACTGAATAACATGTGATTGCATACTAAAATCACATGTGATTAAGTACTACATGTAATTATCAAATAAATATTGTTTTTTAATGAAAAAAATAAAAATTTAAAAAAATTTGAAAATTTAAAAATAATAAATAAAAAATAAAAAAAGTCAAAAAAAATTGTAACTGCCAAATGACCAAAATACCCCTTCGTGTATAAAATATGTGATTAATCTTGACCATTGGATTTTATTGATCAATGATTTAGATTTATTCATCGGGACTTCATAATAATGATGACCTCCTTGAATGTTTTTCTTTATATCAAATAAGAACATATTTGAAATTATTCACACCTATCATCTAAGAACATATGTAAATTGAGATTATTATATTAAGTGTAGTTTGTTTACCTTAAATATATACAATTACGACATGTGACTAACAAATATCCTTTGATGCAACGTTATTATGTTGGAAATTTTTTACTCATATAATTATATATTTAAGTATATATAATTAATGGTTGGTATGTCCAAAATGCAGTATGGTGAATGAGATATCGACTCTCAAAGTGGGGTGTATGAGACAAAAAATTAAACAAATGAACTAGTGGGAATTTGAACCTATCCACTCGTCTCCCGGGTTTCATGAGGATTCGTTTTTTTGCCACTTGGTTTTTGTCACTTGAGTTAGTGGAAGTATTCAAATAATAATATTGATAATATTATTTATATTTTAATGTATGTCATTAAAATATATTTGAATACAATGATTTTATTTTCTTTGTATTGAATGACTTAATGGTCATAATGGCATTAATGTGTGTCATTAGACTACCTTGGACCAAGTTCTATTATAAATAGAGAGTGTATGGTTCATTGGGAAACACACATTCTTGTGAACACAAACACACATTCACATACTTTTTTACACCACTTACAAGTTATCATCATTTGCTCTCTAGTGATAGTGTTCCTTAAACACAAGAAATTTCGATAAGTGTTCGGGCTTGGATTATATTCGGTAGTGTAAAACTACTCGGTTGTTTTACCCTGGGAAATAGACAACGAATCTATTTTAAGGGGATCGTGAATTTCACAAGACTCAACCAAAACCTTGTTTCTTCTTTGTTTCTACGTATTCTTATTTCAATCTTGTATTTGTTTTAGTTATTTCCCAATTATATTGTATTTCATTTAATAAAAATTGATATTAACTCTTACTATTAATCCATATATGTAATGTCCCAAACGGTGGGCTAGGCAATTCCTAATTGAGAAGAAACACCACTAGTCCTTAGAGCATCATCATTCACCTTGAAAACAACATAGCAAAATTCAACATAAACCTCCTAAAGCATTCAATAAGAAAGTAGGTAACAATACACACATTTCATTTTCAAGGTTATTTGGGTTTGTGGTTACAAACTCGCCTCTCTATACCCTAGAGGCCTAGATTATAGCAATTGGTACAAATTAGTTTAGTATGTACACACCATGGTAACGCATTTTAAAACAAATTAACTAGAAGGTACGTATGTGTTGCGCACTTGATCGAGCATCATAGCGGATGAGATTTTTCATGTTCAAATTACTTGACGAGGATGGGTCTACAAATATTATACATCAAATCATCAAAGTCCAAATGGTTTTTATTCTATTAAGTATGTAAGAGGTGTTACAACCAAAATGTTGTGAATTCACATTTTTTTTAGACATACCAAAAATGTATATTTTATATGAGTTATTTGTTGTATTCGCTGTAAAAAAAATTGTGGAATCATTAGGTTGATTATTGTTGAATTTATATGCTGATTAAATATCTTTAAATTAATTATTTATTTTGCAATTGGGATATCACAATTTTCGGACGGTTCTAAGAAGATTATATTTTTTATTAGGGTTTTGTTAATGACAACATTTAGGGTTTTCTTTAAAATACATAAAACAGTTGTACATTCAATAAAAGGATAGTGATCATAAAAATTCAGGGGACGGTTTTTAGATTCATTTTGCCTTCTTATTAACAGCCCTAAGGGCTATCGTCATCATTTTCCTTTTTATTAATACAAAAATGAATGTTAGTATAATCAGAAGAATTTAGTAAGAATATATACAGGCCTTTGATTGTCTATATCTGTATGAGTGTATTCTAAGAAAATATATAAAATCATTATCAGATGGAAATATGCGATGTAAAGTATGCTTCCTATATCACCGGAGAATCGATTTTACTTTCTTTTTCTTTTCTTTTTTGAGAAATAGTGGGAAAAAAGTTAACAAGTTGTTAATAAAGTTTAAATAAAAAATGCATCTTAATTATTTCTTTTTTATATAATAAATACAAAATGCATCTTAATTATTTTTTTGGAAACGGGATAAAAAAATGCATCTTATTTAAACATTGAGTGATTTTAACAACAAAATGAGTGATAATTACCTTTTTTTAGAAATGACAAATAGATATAAATGAAAAATCCCAAAACTTAGCAAGTAGCTAAGCAAAGAGAAAGGAACATACAAGTACAATTACATGGAAATTTACCCCTATGTTTAACCCAATTGAATGATGTTGATATAATTTCATCTGCAATCGTTGTAGGGGATCGTAGATGCCCATTAAAAACCTTGTCATTCCTAGCACTCCATATATACCAATATACCATTCATAGCATGCAATAAATTGCACTAAACACCTTTTTTTTCTTTTTTTTCTTTTTTTTTTGCAATTCCCCCCTGAATTACAACAAAAAAATTTCAAGGAGTTGCCTATAATTACCTATTATTAGATGACTCATATTTATATTTTAACCCATAATCTCGTCAATTAGAATTAAATCAAAATTATTATTAAAATTTCATTGCATCCAAAAGTTCAAAAGGTGAACATTGATGATTGTAGCAAGTCATGCAGCCTTGGGGCTGCTCAATGATCATGGCCTAATTAAATATACAGTGGTTTCCTTACTTTCATGTTTTGTGGGGTTTGTATTTTTTATTTTATTGAATAAAATCACAAATGAATATCATTTATGATAGACATATTGGGGCACACATCCCTTTAGCGTTGTGCCCTTGCTTTATGCCTTCCTTCCTTATTTTACTACCCCATGCAATACTATAATATAAATATAGTTAATTTAGTTGTAAGAATTAAGGTGGGGAATCTTTGGGTTTAGTAAAGATAGCAACAAGTTGATCATATGTGAAGATGAAATAGGCATATAACTCTTTTACGTGTTATTTTCCTTTGGAAAAAATGAAAGTCGACGATCTTAATCTGTTGTACATACGAGCCTGAAACATCCGGTTGGTGGAACGCTACAAGTAGACTGTTTGCCATCTAAGCATGTCAGCATTTAGGGGCAGAACTAGAAATTTCCACTACCGATAATATCGTTTTGCCAGAGATAAAAAAGTGGGGGTAGATGGGGATAAAAAAGTGGGGGTAGATGGGGGACGCTCGCGAGGTTCGGGGCTACGCCCCGAAACAAAAACGAGTTTAACATAATTAAGAGACTCTACTAAAGAAACACATTGTTTTATTATATACATCGACAAGTCTGCAATAACAAATTTCATAAACCTACAATACTATGGATTTTATAAACCTAAAAGCTAGACAAACATACAAGGCATACTTTTCAGGTTTTTTTATTTGGTTTTAAGATTTAAGTTTGTGCTTTGAGTTTGGAGTTTGAACTATTAGCTAATACTTATTGAAAATTAATTTAAAGATTGTTTTGGATGATTGGGTAAGTTCTTAATCTAATAGTAGCACCATAACATAAAAAAATTCTAAAATTTTTATCATATAAAATAAAATTGGAGTAGCACACATTGACGTTGCGCTCCTTGTCAGCATTTCCTTAGGGTGTTCTCGAGGGCAAGAAGATTGACTAGATTAATTCCACGAATACCTCTAAAGACATAAAGAAGAATGTACAAGTAAAGATAGATTGGAAGTTTCTTGGTGAATTTGGATAAGTATGTTCTATGGTCATGTGACTTGCGGCGTACTGCTTTGACTATCAACGCCACGTGGAATTTAAAGGATAGCCACGTAAGAATGACAGGCTGGTAGCCAACTCTGACTTCTTGACGGCTAGTGTCCCAACCGTTTTAGAAGTTGAAGTCCTTCGGCGGCACTTTCTAGAAGCCCCCTTAAACATTTTATGTTAAAACAAATGTTAATAGAAATTTAATCCTTAAGTTTTTTTTTTCTTTTAACCTCTTAATCTTTTTTGCAATGTATTTATTATTATTTTGGTTTACTTCTTATACTTCCTCCGATTCAAAATAAGTGCTATACTTTGAGTTTCACGTTTTTAGGTAAAAGATTATAATGATGGTTAAATTAGATTAATTGAATGTTTAGTGGATAATGGGTCTCATACATTTTGAATAAAGTGGTGTTAATGATGTTTAAAAGTAAAAAGTATGGGTAATGAGTCATTTCACTTTGTTAAAGTAGACAGTTAGTGAGTGTGGGTTCTACTATTTCTTGTCAAATAAGGTAATTAAATTATTCAAAGTGTAGCACTTATTTTGAATCACCCATATAAGGAAAGTGTAGCACCTATTTTGAATCGGAGGAAGTAATAGCCATTATAATTAGTTCATAAGGTTAAAGTTCATGTATAAGCCACATCTAAAATATGATTAATACTCCCTCTGTCCCTTAATAAAGTTCACATTTCTATCAAAATATTTGTCCCAAAATAAAGTTCTCATTTCTCAAATTAGAGGGACCAACTCAATAAAATAATATTATTACCATGTACTTCACCACTAACTATCTTTTAAAAACACTTTCTCTCTCCAAAATAACCTTATATTTTAATCAAATCTATTACCAAGACCCCACCACTAACTAACTCCTAAAAACTTATGCCCAATTGAAATGAGAACTTTAAGGGAGGGAGGGAGTAATATTTAATTTATTATATTTGATTAATAATGGTTTTATCCTCAATTCTAAATTTTATTTACAAACTTTTTCTTTATAATATTTTTATCTTTAACTTTAGTTTTGAATTTTCAAAATAGCCACTATTACTAAGTAAAATGTCTATATAGACCAACACATATAATATTTAATGATTTGTCATTTGATATTACAGTTATTATTTTATTATGTTTATTATTATTATTATTTACAAAGCTATTCAAGTACAAGCCTATTAACGGTCATACGATTTCGTTATAAACCTTTCATCGGCAACATTCTTCGATCTTCTGACAACCCTTTGTTGAGCCAATCCTTACCTTGCCTAATATATGAACTCTAACTTATGAAAACCTGCAACTGTAATGATGGTCATATATGGTATGAATGATGGTGAGTCAATCTTTCCCCTGCTGAATTATGAACCCGAATGAGTTCTCTAATTTGTTCCGGTAGTTGAACGAGAAACTGAAATTGAGCTAGCTTTATTTCTTGAAAATGAAATGGAGTCTCCTTTGTTTGGTTAAAAGAAAATTAGAAGATATGATATTGAGATTTAAAAGGAAATTGGAAAAAAATAATGTAATGTTAAATAATTCAAAAATAAAAGAATGTGCAAATATTCGAACCTAAGGGTGATTATCGGGCCAAAATCGAACCGAAGCGATAGAACCGATAACCAATAGAACCGATAACCAATAGAACCGATAACCGATAACGATGAATTTTCAAAACCGAAACCGAACCGATAACATCTTATCGGTTTCGGTTCGATTCGGTTTCGGATCGGTTCGGTTTCGGTTCGGTTATTTTAGGCCAAATGTTCATCATTTTCTGAAAACCGAACCGAACCGATAGAACCGATAACCGATAATGATGAATTTTCAAAACCGAAACCGAACCGATAACATGTTATCGGTTTCGGTTCGGTTTCGGTCGGTTTTCAGTTCGGTTCGGTTTTTTCGGTCCAAATGCTCACCCCTATTCGAACTTATGGCCCTCTGTACCCAGAATAGATGCCCCCTCCCTAGCATCAAAGAAACTTCAATTTTTTTTTTTAAAAAAAAAGGCCTGAACAAACCCGTTCAATATTAAGAGAAAAGCTGTAAATAAAAGTTTAGGATTAAAATAATCAATCACGAAAGTTAAGCATAAAAATATCGCAAAAAATAATAACATTGGTCGATATGAGTCTACGGGACCATATCAAAATTATTGTCATCACATGTCATCTAAAACAACTACATAATATTACTTTGAAGAAAATATTCATTGCATGACCACACCCACCAAAATGTGGAAGGGCCCCACCACATGACCAATTAGAAGCCTACGGCACATGTGGTCTTCGGTGGTTGTGGCCACACCCCGTCATGAAAACCCACCACCATGTGGAGGGGGCGGTGTTCTACAAGCCTCCACGCTATGGTTTGCTTACCATCTAGAACCACAGCGTACTGTGGTGTGCTCATGCGCACAACCTAAATGGGTTAAAATGGAAACGAGATTAAAATTTGAGAATTAAATCATTATTAAGTTTTAAATTATATAAAAGAAAAACTTTGATACGTTTTAATTACCAGTAGCAGGTAAAAAATATTGTAGAACCATTACAAAAATATGTTTAATGGTAAAACATATCATATACCGATAAGCATATATGGGTACCAATCGATTCCGACTAAAATTGTTAATAGCGATTTCTTAATTTACAGAAGGGTAAAATGATAATTATATGTCAAATAAACACTAAAATGATGGAAGACAATGTTCGAAAAATAATAAATAATTACACGTTATCATTTTCTTACATCAGTTTTAATTTGAAAATAAGTTGCCTAAAAAAATGAGAAATGATATTTATTCCTATCATTTATTCCTACTCATATTCCTACCCATTTGATAAGATGAATGTGTAATCCACTAATTTTCTCTCATAATATTATTCATTGATTTTGATACATGTCTTGATCTAATGAGTAAGAAGATAAGTATGAACAAATAGTAGGAAATTGTTAATAGCGATTTCTTAATTTACGGAAGGGTAAAATGATAATTATATGTCAAATAAACACTAAAAGGATGGATGACAGTGTCCGCAAAATAATAAACAATTACACATTATCATTTTCTTACATCAGTTTTAATTTAAAAAAAGTTCCTTTAAAAAAACGAGAGATGATATTTATTCCTACTCATAATCCTCCCCACTTAATAAGATGGGGTCCGGATCCGGTGAGGACTCAAAAAACGGTGAGAACTACGAGGACTAAAAAAAACTCTAAAAAAAATCAAAGCAAACTTTTTTCAAAAAAATTTCTTTTTTAAACATAAAAATCGCAGCCTATAGGATCGCAAAAAAATGTGGATCATAATTTTGATCTACAAAAAAAATATGGATCATTATTATGATCCAAAAAAAAGTGGATCATAATTTTTTTTCAAATTTTTTTTGGTAAAATGTAGTAATAATCATTGCGAGTTATATATATTTTTTTCAGAATTTTTTAAATTTTTTTTGAGGTGTACTCGCGAGTACTCACCGTTTTTTGAGTTTTCACCGGATCACACTTCTAATAAGATGAATGTACAATCCACTAATTTTTCTCTCATAATATTATTTATTGATTTTGACACATGTCTTGATCTAATAAGTAAGAAAATAAATAGGAACAAATAATAAGAAACGATATTATTACTTTAAAAAATGACATCTACCTGCGACTTTGCAATATCTTCTGTATTTTCTTCCAGCGGTTTTCATGTTTATTTATTTATTATTTAACAAACATCTTAAACTGAAAAAACTTTAATACACGTGTATATACGTAGCTTTATATAGAATGTTTCATTAACTAATGTAACACAAATATAACTTATTATATAGTTCCACATATTTTTCTTGTGTGCAAATAGGGTCACAAAGGTGGCTTTGAAAACATCGACGTTGAAAAACATCATATGATATGATTCATTCGGGAGAAACTCAAATTCTCACATAATTATCGACTTTTTCTTAATATATATACAGCGTCGTCCAAACGACCAAATGGCTTTAAGAATGCGTCCCGAGAAGAGGTGCATAAGGGGAGGAACACAGGTGGGGAGGGGGTGGGGACAAAGGGGCCACCGTCCCCTTATGAACAATCTAACTGTTTCTTTAAAAAGGAAAAGCAAAAAAGGTAGTGTTAACATCCTTCAAAAAAGAAAAAGGGAAATAACATTTAATCTACAAAACTTTGTGCTAAGTCCTAACCAAGGAATGGATGAAGGCCCAAAAGGATTCAAAGGGTCATTGATTAAAGTGTAGGGATAATACAAGCACACCCAAGACATATTTTTTTTTTTAACGACAACATAGTAAGTTAGTGGTTCGACATATGTAGTGACATCTAAGCGGGCAGTATACATTCCTCGAATATATTTCCTTTTTAAGGGAATAAACTTTACCTCATTTTTAATCTCCTGAGGAATGCTCAATACCTTTGAAAACAAACTCTCAAGGTAATCTTTGATAACCAATTGATATAGACCAATTGATTAGCACACCCACGATAACCATGGTGATGTCTAATCTTCGTTTATAGTAAAAGTTTGTTTGATAAGTTAATTAATGCTATTTATTTTAAATAATATTAAATAAGATATAGATTTACTTTGTAAGTTATCAAGATTCGCGGAAGCTCCAATTAGGCTTCTTTTTGTTGTTAAAAAAAAAAGCTATCAAGATTCAAGAAATTATTCGTTATCTTTGTTGACAATACTCATTGATGTTGAATAACAATATCATAGAAAAACCTCATCCACCACATTTAATAAAAAGCATTTATTTACCATTTATAAAGACTAAAGCTTGCAACCCAATACAACACTTTGTTTAGAAAATTTAGTAAAATAAGTATAAAGTTTGTTTGTGAACAAAGATGAAACAATCGTGTGTGTGAACATCAAACATTTATGATTTAGCTTCACCTAATCTAAGACACTACGGATTGCAACATTTATAGGTAAACCATTGTAATTGTATTGAATTAAATAACTTTTAATTAATTTTAAATGAGACTGTATGAACAAACCTAACACTGAGTCCATATCAATCATAAAAAGTTAAAAACTACTTAATTATTGTGTCATTATGAAAAACCAAGATAACATAAGATGAATTTGTTGATTCACACGATGCAATAATCAAGAATAATTCTTCCAATTATCGTTGATTCAACGAATACCGATAATTAGGATGAATCTCAATCAAATATAAATTCTGTGAAATAAATTAAAATAAAATGAACTCTCATAAAAGTCACAACTACATGTTGCAGTATCTTAATTAAACTCTAAAATAAATCTAGATTTTTGAACTGTCCTAAATAGATAAATGGGCCGAAAGAAATTCCAAAAACTAGACAAAATGTTAAAAGATGATAACTCCAAAATACAAGGTTTTGGGCCCGAAAATTATGTAAACTACACATGGCAATTTATAACCACATTTTCTCCTCGTTGTAAACTTCGATTTGATTAGTTGTAGGCATGAAATGGAGCCCCAAGTTATGTCCATTTTAATGCAACTTTTTCTTACATGATTTCGAGCTTTCAGAAATAAAAGGATCGTTCATCCATATTTTGTTTTGCATCAATGAGCCAAACTAACACCCATATTTATGAACAAATTATTTATTTATTATATATCACGATATCACAGTTACAAATTATTTTGCACATGCTATAATCTACGTGGATTATAAAGAGAAGCTTATGGTGGATGAGGTGGTTGTTTCCCCGTGTAAAACAATTTGGAAAAATGAGAAGTCATTCCAAACGTAAGATGACTTATGATCTGATTTTGATTCTTTTTTAAAATTAACATTCCTTAAATCCATTTAGGTGTAGTAAATTGTATTTTAAGAGTTATAATTTATATTTTATATTTTATTTATCAAATCGATGGTAATAACTTTGACTTACCAAAAACTAAAAAAACAACTCTATAATCTATTAAAGTATTATATTACCCAAAAAACTTTAACCTAGCATAAATTATTATATTGTGCTGAATTTTCCAGACATATAATATTATGAAAAATAGTATTGATGTTTATTATTTGTGTTTATTTTATGTTTGTACTCACTATAAGATTATACATTTAATCCACTAATTTTATTTTCTCACATCATCACTTGATTTTAACATTTATCTTGATTAAGTGAATAACTATATAAACAATTACATATAGTAGGCACTAATATGATGCAATTTCTCATTATTATTATTCAATGTATCATGACTACAACTCAAAGTAGACGCATTGGGCCCAGCTCAAAGTATGAACCATCTGAAAATATGGGCCCATTCAGGGGTCACTACTCACTAGTGACGTAGTTTTGAAACCGTGTCGGGTAGGTTATACATTCAAAATATTTTTAGTCCATCTAGAATGTTGTAACCTTTTTATATGTGATTATTTATATTTCGATTTGATAGTTCTTATTAATTTTGTAACTTTTAGTAAATCTAGATTATCCAACATGTTCGGTGATGTCACACAGTCAGCTCTTTGTACTAATTACATATTATCAGCAGGAGTAATGATATTTAGTTATATTCATAGTCTACTCATTAGATGAAAACATGTGTCAAAATCAAAAGATAATATTAGGAGAGCGAATTAGTGGTTTACACATTAAATCCTATCAAACGGGTAGAACTATGAGTAGGATCAAATGATAAGATAAATATCATTTCTCTATCACCAGACCCTACTAATTGGTGTGATTATTCTCATCAAATATACAATCCAACTTGTGTACCCTATAGTTTTACTATAAATTTTTCAGAAACAAGTCTCTCTACTCCCATTTAGAAGTATAACCAGGGCTGGTTAAATCAATTTTTAGGCCCTGGATAAAACCTTAAAAATAGACCTTCTAAAATAAATAAAAATTCCACCTAAGTAAAAGTTTTCTGAAAATTAAAAATATCGCATCAATCCACAAAGTATATGTTCGTTTTATTTTCTTCATTTAGATCTTTTAGTCTGCTCATTTTTAATATTTCATCGGGTTTACCTTGATTAAAATGGGCTTATACATATATATTGCAGTCTTTTTTTTTGTTATAATCAACCCCAAATTTTTTTGGACTCTTGGCGGTTACCCTGGTAGCACATACTTAGTGTCTCTTGATATTATCGTCTAGATCTCACCTTCCTCATATATTGCCTTTGGAAGAATTGTGTATCATTTGTTTTTTTTATGTACCTCTCATCTGCAACTCAACATGAAAGGATATTAATACATGGCATATTTAGGTGTTTGACTTTCCTTCACTGGGCTAATAAAATAATAAGAATATTAGTATAAGAATATGGTCCATAATAAAAGTCATATGGGCTTACTTAAGGCCCAACTTCTTTGAGTTTGTTATTCGATTTTGCTCCAACTTAGATTTTAACATTGATCTGATCCTAACCTAAGCTTCTATTTCTCAAAACATGAAAAAGTAAGTTTATAGTACTATTAATTTTTGAATCCTATAAAATGGTGCTTGGACAAATCTAGAATTTCGCAAGACTCTCCAGAATGCCAAATATTTTAAAGGTGTTGTAAATTAATTAGCTCAATCAATAAGATCTTATTCCAATATTCTCATTATTTGATTGTGTCTTACAAATGTACATGTACACCTCTTTATATAGGCCACAAGTTGGCACTATAAGAGTCATGAAATTAATGAACATAACTCAAGTTAATGATAGATGTAAATATGAGCAAACCAAAAGACTAGTGAGTTACAATACCCCCCCTTGGTTGCTTAGATTTATGTGAATGGTACATGTTCTTCGTCTTGTGTCTTCAGACAATCCATCAAACGTTCGCCTCGTTAAAAACATTGTCGGAGAAAACCCTTTGGGACAAAAACTCCAGCCGAATGACAAAAGAGTACGATCAGGATGTCTTAAGATATGGAAGGAACCATATATGGTTTGCCTCATTAAAACCTTATTTAGAGAAAACCCAGTGGGACAAAAACTCTAACAAAGGACAAAAGAGTGCACAATGGCTAGTAAGTATTCAACTGGATACTCCCCCTGAATTCGACAATTCTAAGTGAGAATGAGGTACTGTTAGTGTCTCATTAAAAAACTTTGTCAAGGTAAACCCAATGGGACAAAACCCTTGAACGAAAGGAAAAAGAGTACACAAGCATTCATCGGGATGCTCCCCATCACATGCACTCAACATGGTGCAAAGCATACGTCAGGATGCAAATATTATTCTCAGTCAACAGGGTGCAAAGCATACGTCAGGATGCAAATATTATTCTCAGTCAACAGGGTGCAAAGCATACGTCAAGATGCAATCATTATAAGCACTCAACAGGGTGCAAGGCATACATCATGATGCATCCGTCATTCGCACACAACTGGGTGCATGATACATGTCATTTAGATAGCTCATAAACTTTTCTAAGTCAAATAGCTTTGACATGTTCTGCAAGAATACTTTGGCCGTGACTTGGTGAACAAGTCTGCATGATTCTTATTTGATACAATATGTTGCACTTCAATCTTTGAAATGCTTGTTGTTCTTATGTAAAGAACAATTTCGGTGAGATGTGGTAGTGTTATCCCCTTTGATGTAACCTTGCTTCTCTTGATTTATAACAACGATGCTATCTTCATATATGACAACTTGTTAATTGGGATCATAAGTCAAACCACATTTACTTCGAATATGGCCAATTACATCTCAAAGCCATACACTCTTTAGTCGCCTCAACGAGAGCGAGTAGTTCTGAGTGATTTGTCGAAGTATCAACTAGAGTCCCTTTACAAGACCTCTAGGATATCGCCACATTCCCCATGGTAAAGACATAACCAGATTGGGAATGTACCTTGTGCAGGTCTGATAAGTAAACTGCATCGGCATAGCCGATAAGGGTCGCGTTATATCGAGTATCAATCATGCTTGATCCACTCGATTACGCGTAGGGATAGAATAAGCCCATATTCGTACTACCTTTAAAGTAACAAAAGATGTCTTTAATATCATTTCAATGGTAGCGTGTTGGAGCATAGTTATGCCTAGTCATGCATATCACAACAAATAAGATGTCTAGTCTAGTACATTAGACCAAGTACAATATTGCATTTATTGCACCGAAAGATGAACACACATGATCAATATCTCATCATCATCCTCGTTTGGATGGAATTGGTCCCCTTTAATGTTTAGAGAATGAGGGGCCGCTTGGTTCAAAGTGAATAATGAGAAAAGGAAAGGTAATATGAATACTAAGGAATACAATGAGCATTCCTTAGTATTCCCTTGACCATTAATGTTGCTTGGTTTATCAAGTATTTAATATGGGCATGAATAAGATTTATATTAAAAGAAAATAAAAAATATGTTTATATATAATAATAATATTAATTAATATATAATAATAATATTAATATTAATTAATATATAATAATAATAATATTAATTAATATAATATTAATTAAGATAATAATAATAGTATTAATTAATATATTAATAGTATTAGTTAATATATTAATATTAAATTATATTTATATATAATAGAAATATATATAATTTAAATAAAATAATATATATAATTTAAATATATTTAAATATAATAATATATATAATTTAAATTTAATAATATATATTACTATCTAATAAAATAATAATACTAATTTATATAATAATATTATATATTATATAATAATATTATTAATTAATATATAGTAATAATATTAATTAATATAATAATAATACTAATTAATATAATAATATTATATATTAACATAATAATAATATATTAATATATAATATTATATATTAATTAATAATAATATTAATTAAAATATAATAATAATAATATTAATAAATATATAATAATATTATATATTAATATAATCATATTATTAATTAATATAATAATATTATATTATATTTATATATAATAGTAATATAATTTAATATAGTAATATTAGGTTAAAACATTATAAAGTTCATTACCACCAATTTGGTGGGGAATAGTGTATTACTTAATAGTAAGTAATGATTGATTACTTTAAAACAAACCAAGCATCTATAATGGTAATTAATCCCATTGCACACCCCTCAATACCTCCAACCAAGCATACCCTGAATGACCATGGGATTAGATGGAGGTTTTGTGTAATGGCAACTAAAGCGTCTTAACACCTTTTGGGTGTAACTTTCTCGATGAACGAAAAACCTCATCTTCACGGTGTTCGATCTGCATGCCGAGCCAATGTCGTGTTTTCCCAAGATCTTTTATCTTGAATTCCTTCTTCAGGATTTCATCAGTTTCAAACAACTATTTCGAGGATCCTATGAGATTCAAATCATCTACATAGACTGCGATAATAACATATCCTGGAGTGGATATCTTTATAACACGCAACGGCATATCCAAATATTCAAATATCCAAGTCTGATCAAGTACTCACTTAGACGGTTATACAACACCCGTCTAGTTTATTTTAATCTAAAAAGTGATTGCTTCAGTCATATCGAGAACATGTTTTGTGGTCTGGAACTACTTGATTCAGGCAACTTGAGTCCATCGGGGACTTTCATGTGTATTACTGTGTCATGATCCCCATAGAGATAGCTTGTGACCACATCCATAAGCTGCACATTCAGTTTTTCGGAAACTACTAAACTGATGAAGTAGTGGAACGTTATAACATCCCTTACAAGAGAATACATCTCCTCGTAATCAATACCAGGGCGTTTGAGAGAAGCCTAGCGCCAAGAGGCGAGCTGTGTATCATACAATCTCATTATTCTCATTACGCTTCCTTACGAATACCGATTTATAATCAGTTGGTTTAACATTAGGTGGTGTTGGAGCAACATGTCCAAACACTCATCCTTTCGGTAAGGAATCCAATTTTACCTAGATTGTGTATTTCCATAGACCAGTCCATTGTACTCAACAATAGTACTTGGTTCCATGTCATCATTGCTCATAATGTCAGTGGCCACTGCGTATATGAATAAATCATCGATGACAGTCTCGTTTTGCTTCAAAATTGTCTAAGCTAGCATACTCGACATATATTTTGAGATTATCGGGATGATGAGAAATTGGTGTTTCATCAGGAACACGCTTCTCCAATACACTCCCGAGATCCTTAATGATCTGGTGTGGAAAACGTATACAACAGAATTTCTCCTCCTTTGAGGCAGAACATCCATGTAACCGAACCGGTCTTCCTCTTTTATTGGGAAGAGCGGCGGACTGGGCAGCCAATGATAGCGTCCTTTGCACGGTGGATTCGACCGATGCAACATGTTCAAATGGAACATGGCGTCTCACAGGGACGTCTATCCTTGCAGGCATATATGCAGCAGATATATTTGATCTCGTGATATTTGTTAAGTCATTAAATGTGTCTGGTAGCTGATTAGCAACATTTTGTAGACTTAGAAGTTTGTGCACATCCTTATCACGATGTGCCGTTTGGGGATCCATATGAGACAAATTGGGTACATGCCACGTTCTTTCACGTCGTTCCTTATCAACGTTAACGTGCAAATCTCCCCTAACGACGGGAAGATTGTCTCATCAATGTTACAATCCGCATGTATAGCGTTAAAGAGATCGCCTGTCAAGGGCTCTAAATAGAGTATGATGAATGGAGATTAATAATCAACATATAATCCCTGTCGTTTCTGAGGTCCAAATTTCGAACGCTTTGGAAGTTCAATTGGAACATTGAGCAAACACCCAAACACGCGTAAGTATGAGACGTCGGGCTCATATCCAGTTAACAACCGGTACACAGGAAGTTATTGGGTGCCCATGGGCCTCAGACGGACCAATGCATCAGTGTGCAATATTGCATAACCATATATAAAAATGGGGCATTTTGGTGCGCATAACCAAAGTTCTTGCAATTATTTGTAGTAGTTTCATAAACGCTTCCGCAAGGTTAATTTGAGAATGAACGTACACAACAGGGTGTTCAATATCAAGGCCCAATGTTATGCAATAATCATCGAACATTTTTTATGTAAACTCACCGACATTATCAAGTATAATTGACTTTATTGGATAATTCGGATGATTAGCCCTCAACTTAATGATATAGGCTAAGAGTTTAGGAAATGTTGCATTCATTGTGGACAACAAAGTTACGTGTGACCATCTTGTTGATTCATCAACCAATATCATGAAATTCTTAAATGGTCCGCATCTTGGTTGGATAAGTCCACAAATATCCCCATGAATTCTCTCAAGAAAACGGGATATCACTTTTGTAGATTATACATAAAGTGGTTTGAGACATGTCTTTAGTCTTTACAATCGAGCAGATTTGGCATAGGCTTTTTCGGATTAACCACGAAATTATATCCTGATGCACATAGGACAGGACGCATTCATAGTTCAAAGCATCATATATTGACCCGGGTATCCCAGCCAGTCATACCATAACATATAAGTTCCCTCGTCAACGGGGGCTCGATGAATGTAATTAGATTGCTTTCAATAGTTTGGATCATAGTGAGGCACAAACCATTTGACAAACATCTCAACTTCTCCAATATACGATTTTGGTCGTATTAATAAGAAGTAATGTAAAGGTATTCAATACCATTTTCTCGAGCAGTTTCGAGATGAAACATATTTTCTCGAATATCCTTAAAACTCAACAAGTTACGACTGGAACTTGGACAATATAAGGCTTCATCTATGGGTAAAATAGTACCACTTGACAACATATATTGGGCTTCACAATAGCCGAGGGTCGACGAGCCCGAAATGGTTGTCAATGAAGTTACTTTTAGGCGTAATGTTGATAAAGTAGTCCTTATGTTTTATGAAAATGTATCTGAATACCACAATCAACCAGACTATCAACATACCCAATATACATGCCTCAAAGTAAAAATAATTTAAAGTCGGTCACACGTATAGACTAATTTCGTAAGGAAAACACTTTAAATTATTCCGAGAAACATAATCAGTGTAAAAAAACCATAATCCAAAAGATAACCATTATTCTAATGGGAAAGCATGATCCAAAACATAATTCATTCGCTAAACAATAGCTCTATTATTCCATTTGAGCCACAAAATCGGTGGTCTCAAAGAATTCATGATTGTTTTGATATTTTCCTACAACGGGAGGACAAATATTGGATTTAGTTATCATATAAAATGATAATTATAATTTTTTTCATAGTTTGAATGAGCATAAATTGTGTGTCGAATC
Source organism: Calendula officinalis (assembly GCA_963853835.1). Classification (NCBI taxonomy): domain Eukaryota; kingdom Viridiplantae; phylum Streptophyta; class Magnoliopsida; order Asterales; family Asteraceae; genus Calendula; species Calendula officinalis. The sequence goes on along the minus strand of OY970830.1, from coordinate 29,190,140 downwards.
AGCAGGTTCAAAAAACACAAGTGCGAATGGGTTCTCATTTATCGAGCGACAGGTCGATTGATAGACGCCAATTCGTCATAAGTATATAAACACATACATGGAAAAAGATTATTATTCAACCCTTTTCGGTAGCTTTATTCGAATACAACCAGGAAAGACGGTAAGGGTAGACAGCGTTTGTGCGTATCGGAACCACCCTTATTAAGAGTCAGAAAAACCGCCAATCTTTCCTAGACATCGCAATAAGAATATGTGAGCCTATTTGGGGACGATTCATAACTTTTCGCATAAGTGTCATACAATGCTCATTGTGCATCACGTGAGTGCGTCAACTCAATATGCCAACATATAATTCATGATGCAATTTTTTTTCTCATTATGAGAAATCATCGAATCCTGAAAACTTTAAAAACTATTTTTAACATAATCAATACATTAAAAAATGATTGGTTAATATGCTCAAATTTCATAAAGAAATACCATATGAAAATACAATCAAAATTGATTATTTCTTTTCACATTTTTCATTTGATGTCACGTGAAATAATAGTTCATGAAAATATAATTTCCAAATTTTTTCTTTTAATATAATCATTACATTATCGATGAGTATTGGTTCAAAAATATATATTTTTCAACAAAAAAAATACAACTAAACATATCATTATTTTCTTCGTTTAACCCATTAATAGAAGTGTTCATTAAATATGATCATAAAATTTACTTATACATCTTAATAAAAACTTGCAAAAAAATGATTTAAATGTTAAATATCATCATCACATGTTGCACATAGTACCACTTTTTTTTTTTGTCACTAAGTTCATTTGAAAATAAAACATTCATATAGTGTTCTAAATTTTAGAGTAAATTACAGTTTTTGTCTTTGTGGTTTGTCCGATTCTGCGTTTTTGTCCCTGTACTTTTTTTTCTTCTGTTTTTTTGTCCCTGAGATATGCAAAATTACGTTTTTTTGTCCTTCCGTCAATTTTCTGCCGTTAACTTATCGCACATGCCAAACATGTGAGGGTATTCCTGTCCTTTAACCGATTTAGTTTGACCATCCGCATTAAATATTGTACTTTCAAAATTTCTTTCTTCTCTAAATCATCACCAAGAACACAGCTCCACATGAACACCCAAATAAACCTCAATTAAAACCTAAATTACAAATCAAAAAATCAAAATCAAAAATCAAAAAAACATATCAAAATGTACGCATAAGCTTCATCCACATGAACACACATGTGGATTCAATCATGATCGTTACCTTTGGATTCAATCATCTTCGTCTACTTTAATTCACTCACCTTTTTTGCTTTTCTTTTTTTAAATCTGTACATCATCATCATCATCTTTTCATATTTTTAAATCTGCAATCATCATCATCATCATCATCATCATCAACATTTAGTACATAGAAAAATCACATTCACTACTTTATTGTAGCAGAGCACAACACCACCCCTCCATCAGCGAAATTTATTAGATCTGAAACCCTAGCCGTCATGAGCATCAACCTTCGTTGCCTCTTCACCTCTGCAAATCTGAGATCTGATTTTTGAGATCCAAGATCTGTGTTCTTCAAGATCTATGAAGATTTCCAAACCCTAAATTCCAAGTTTCAAAATTCCGGGCTCATGATTCACCCACCAAAATTAAAAGAAGAAGATGAAGAATATGAAGATCAAGATGATGGTGGTGTCGAATTGCAAAGAAGAGAGAGACTGAAAAGTTATTGTTTGATTAAGGGAAAAGAGAGAAGATGGAGAGATGGTGGTGGTGTTAAATTGCAGAGAAGAAGAGAAGAGAGAGATTGAGGGAAGAGAGAGAGTTATTTAAAATTAAAAGAAAAGAGTGAAGAAAATATAAAAGGAAAAAAATACCCCTATTTTTTTGGCATTTGACGTTAGCTTACGGCAGAAAATTGACGGAAGGACAAAAAAACGGAATTTTGAATACCTCTGGGACAAAAAAACAGAAAAAAAGTACAAGGACAAAAACGTAGAATCAGGCAAATCACAGGGACAAAAATTGTAATTTACTCTAAATTTTATTACGCTTTCTTAATCAAGCAAGTAACATTCATACTACTCTTTTTTTTAAGCCATATAAACTAAAAAAATTGATGATTCAAGAAATTTGTTATCTTTTTTTAACATGTCACAAAAACAGAGTGACGGAAACCTATAAACAACTTTTTTTTCATTTATAAACAACTTTTTTTACAAATCAGCGATGACAGTGACGGAAATGTTTTTCTTTAATCCAACAATAACAACTAATAGGTTTTTTATATCTTTTTTTTTTTTCAAGTATCAAACTAAAAAAAATAATGGCTCAAAGAAAAATTTACTTTGTAATGTTTGGGAAGAACAATCTTTAACTTGTCAATTTTGTTACTTCTTGAACGAGTGGAATGATTTAGAGCAAAGTGTCGATAACATGTTGTAAACCAATTAGTTCAATCAATAAGATATTATTCCAATATTCTCATTATGTGATTGTGTCTTACAAATGTACATGTACACCTCTTTATATAGGCCACAAGTTGGCACTATAAGAGTCATGAAATTAATGAACATAACTCAAGTTAATGATAGATGTAAATATGAGCAAATCAAAAGACTAGTGAGTTACAATAAAAGGGAATTAATTTCTACACCATAATTTTTTATTTATATACCACAACATACAAATATTACTGCAAACCATATAAACATGTGAAACGGTAATTGTGGTAAATTCATTAAAAGATGTGATAAATTTATCAACCCCTTATTTTAAACCCCACACACCCAAATCCAACCACCCCATTCATTGTATGAGCAGATTACGGATTAGATTTTTTTACTTAAAACCCGATAAACCTGATTTGATTAATACATGAACTGACAACCGATTTTCACCTCTAAACGTGAATGTACGGTTAAACATAGCCACATGGGTAGCATGTGCCGACGTCGTCCAAAATACGCACTATGACACGTGCGCGTGTCTGGAGCAAAGATAAAAAGGAATGGCATTTCAGAGAATATATGGAAAGGCGATCCCTTTTTAACTTGAACCAAACCAACGTATATAAACCAGTCCCCATAAATATCTCTCCAAAACTCAATTTCAGAGATTTATTCCATTCTACCACTTTACACAACTACAACATGAATTGCCTTCAAAATCTCCCAAGGTTTGTTTCTATTTCTACTGATTTTCAGTGTTAATTCGTCGATTAATTGCTTACATTTCATCATTTTCGATTTAGTTTTTCCAGATCGTCTTCAGTTTTGTCTTTACAATGCTTTAGAATTCAATCTGCAATTCAACCATGCTTTGTTAACTTGACGGTAAACTCTCGAACCTTTCCAGTTTGTGGTGTTTTAAATGTATATTTATCATTCTCGATTTGTGCGTAATTGTAATTTGTGTATGTTTAGACAAATCATCATGAGAAGCGGTTGATTAATGCTACTGCTCTCCGTCGATGTTCTTCAGTTAAGGTAATTTCATTTAAAAATTTTGAGTTTGATTCTGTTCGTTAATTTGTAATTTGATAAAAATCACATTACAAGCAGCTGAATTCGATTTTTTTGCCACAAATTTTTAGTGTTGAGTTTTATGAGCTGTGTATTATTAGAAACAGCCTCAATCTGTAATTTTATTACTGTAGTAATAAGGTTTTCGGTCAAAATATTAATTTTACTAAATATAACCCAAATTATTGGCAATTGATTTTTAAAGGCAACACCTAGTTCAACATCGAAGAATATCGACATGGAAGATGCTAAAGAGAGTGAGGAGAAATCTGACATTTACAGTAGTAACATGACTGAAGCAATGGGAGCTGGTCAGTCCCTTTCATAATTATAATTATAAATAATATTTACTGACTTTAAAGTTTAAACAGAAACAATTTATGTTACTAATAAATTGATTTCAGTCTTGACTTATAGGCATGAACTTGGAATGAACTATGATTTCATCACTCCAGATTTAATCGTTGGATCATGTCTGCAGGTAATGTTAATTTATTCTCATTTCAATACAAATTTATAAATTCTGACTTATTTGATTCAAATCACAATTCACAGACTCCTGCAGACGTTGATAAGCTTCGAAGTATTGGAGTGAAAACCATTTATTGCTTGCAACAAAATTCAGATCTCGAGTATCCAAAATAAATTTGACCAATAAAATTCTATTTGACTTTTTCTTATCAGTTTATAAAGATTATAAGTAATTTTATACGCACACAACGTTTTCCTTTACTTTTTTTACAGATATTTTAGTGTAGATATCGAAGCTATTCGAGAATATGCCGCTACTTTTAATGACATTGAACACTTACGTGCAGAAATAAGGTTTAATATGCTCTTTTTTTTTTTCTTTTTCGTTTTTGATTTGACATTATTTTTGCAGTTTTATTTTTTTTTAAAAATTTTTCCATTTAAAATTTCAGGGACTTTGATGCATTTGATTTGAGGCTTAGGCTTCCATATGTAGTGAGCAAATTGCACAAAGCAGTTAAAAGAAATGGTGGAATAACTTATATACATTGTACAGCTGGACTTGGTAGAGCTCCTGCAACTGCAGTATGTCTAATCTTATTTCTTGAATTATTATTGTAAAAAGAAAACAGAAAAAGAAAAAAAAAAGGAAATCTGCTAATGTGACGTGTGTGGATTACAGTTGGCTTACATGTTTTGGGTTCAAGGTTATAAGCTAAAGGATGCAGTAACTTTTTTATTGGTAATTTAATTTATAAGTTGTAATTTATTAAGATTGTCTGATTAACTTTAACATTTTTAATTAAACTCTTTATATAACGCCTGATTTTTTATTCTATGCAGAGTAAGCGTCCATGTTTCCCAAAAGTGGATGCTATAAGAAGTGCAACAGCTGACATCGTGAGTCATTCTTGCTTAAATTTTACAAATTATTCGCTTTAGAAATTGTATAATAATTGTAGCAATCTTTCTCTTGAATTGATTTTATTTTAATTTTATTTTTATTTTTTACAGCTTACAGGGTTAAAAAGGAAACGTGTGACATTAACATGGAAGGGTGAGGAATGTTCTACTGTGGAAATAGCTGGACTTGATATCGGGTGGGGTCAGGTAAGTATTAAAAACACTATGTAATAACTGCTAATTACTGCTAATGTTTTCAATTAATTGCAGAAAACGCCACTGAAATATGATGAGAATTTAGGGTCGTGGATTCTAAATAAAGATTTACCAGTAATATTCTCATCGATCTGTCATATGGATTATATAATTTACCATTATTATTATTATTATTATTATTATTATTATTATTATTTTGATTTATATATATATATATGTGATAGGAAGGGCGTTATGAGTACAAGTACATTGTGGATGGGGAATGGTTGACCAATGAATATGAACTTTTAACTGCTGGTGATAAACATGGCAATGTTAACAACTATATACAGGTATCCATGATGACTAATATTAACTTACAAAACTTTTGTCCAATTTTATATATTAAAATAATAATATAATTGTTTGAATGATGCAGGTAAGTGATAATGACCCAGAGAGTGTAAGCAGTGCATTGTGGGAGAGATTGAGTAGTGATGATTTTGATCTAACAACCAAAGAGCGAGAGATGATAATGCAATTTCTTGACAATTGTCCAGATGAACAGTAAAAACTTCCATGTAATTCATTTTACACTTTCATTTTGAGCGTCTCACCCATGGAAGATATAAGATTCCAATGGTTCAATTTAATCGGGTTCGAGTTGTTTGAGCAATATTATCAACTTAGAAATAGATCTTCTCAAAGTTAACATTAAACTCCTTAGAATTCAGTAGCTTTTAATCACATTGGGCTTATCCAATGGGCCAGACCATTGGGCTTTAGTAATTGATCCATCAAGAATGTCCACAGATTCTACTCGAAGACAATATATTACCTATAACAACATTTCTTTTAATAAAATATAGTTCAATGAATATGATATTTTATAAATATGATGTGTACTTTTGCAAACTCGTCACAAAGCTCAGACACATATCCCTCGTTGATACACATTTTTTTTCCAATCTATGGCAAACCATATTCAAATGGTTGAAGATCTCGATCTCAACCTTGAAATCGCTTAATAAATCCGCCATCTAATTTACATACCACATATGATAAACAACAAAAATGAAAAAGAACAAAGAAGAATACCATGTTCAACTCTTTAACGACACGAAAAAACTATTGTTTAACTCTTTAACATGAAAAATCTTATAGCATAGTCGGCCCCGGCAAAAATGATGGAAAAAAAATTTGGACCATTTCTCGATTTTTGCGTGTCATTCTTGCGCAAGGGTCATGCTAATCTTCCCTGTATCGTTCCAATTTTATCAAATGTCCCCGAAGGGAGAACATTATTTTCCACCATCAGTTGTATGAACCAACTGAGATATCGTTCTTTAATCAATGCGGGAAGCCAGGGCGATGTTGTAACTTGTAAGTACCAACTTTGCAAGATTTGATGGCTAAGAGCATCTCCAACCATAAACTCTATAAAACTCACTCTATCTCTATAATTTGTGGGTCCATTCACTCTAAACATAACCTCAACTCCAATCATAAACTCTATCCATCACTCTAAAACTAGTTGGACCCATAGAAATCATATTTTTAATTAATTTATATTACATTACAAAAGAAAATTATAGTAAGGTATGTGGGGTCCTTGGATAGAGTGAACACTCTCTCACTTCAAATATAGAGGGAGTTTTTCTCTCACTCTATATTTAGAGTGAGTGATAGAGGTGGATTGGAGAAGATAAAACTTCAAATATAGAGATAGAGTGATGAATAGAGTATGATTAGAGATGCTCTAAAGGCATTGGACAAACACATTATATCTTTACAAGCTTTATTAAACCCGTCAAAAAAAAATTCATTTTATTTTTTGTCTTATAATTTAGAGTAAAGTACAGAAATTGTCCTTGTGATATTCTCGATTTTGCGTTTTTTATTCGTGTACTTTCTTTTTCTCTTTTTTTGTCCCTGTGCTTTTTTAGATTATGTATTTCTGTCCTTCCGCCCAACTCTATTAATTTTCCACCGTTAAGTTGCCTCACCATATATATGAGGGTAATTCAGTCTTTTTTTCCTAATTAATGTACCATGGTCTTCTTCCCAAGCAGCTATTCTTCGAATCTCACCTGCTTCGATTTGTGTTTTCTTTTGTATGGTTTATGAGATTTAAATATGAGATTCACAAAACAATTATCTACGTACAATTATTTGTCTGTATCAGTAACTCCTCTATCTTCTCTATTTTTTTTTTTTTTTTTTTTTTTTTTTTGAGTTTGGAGACACAGCCACCACAATATAAAACCCTAGTTTTGTTTTTGGAGAAATCGAGTTAATGTGCAACATAGACTAACCGTGTGTCTTCTTTCCTTCTCTGTTGAACCAAGTAATCACAAAAGAAAAAGGGGTTTGATTTGGGTCTGCTTTGCTGAACAAAAAAGGGGGTCTGATTTGTGTCAGCCCACCACCACCAACTCAAATTGTGCAGATCTTAATCTCATGGATCTCGAAGATGAATTTGTAGATCTGTAAGATGAATTTGTTTGATTTACTGGGTTTTCGTCGGTTTTTTCATGGGTAGAAGATGGTGATTCAAGGTGGAGGCGGTGGAGCTTCAACTTTGGCCGGAGAAGATGGTGGTTCACGGTGGAGGCGGCAGATCTTCAGTTGTCGGAGAGATGGAGAAATGGTTGTCGTCCTCTAGATCATGTCAGTACACAGCACTTTGTTTTTGGTTGAAATTGATGAAGAAATGATTTTTGTTGATGGATTTTAATTGATTTTGAGAAATAATTGAAGAAATTTCCTTGTTGAAGATGTCCTCAGATTTATAGCTTGTTTGAGTATAAAAATTGTTTTTCTTTTGAAGAAGAAGGATTTGGAGAAAAAAACTAAAATGTCCTCCTGTGCTTGACTTAACAGCGAAAAGTTGACGGACTTTGACGGAAGGACAGAAATACATAAACTAAAACAGGGCCAAAATAAACGAAAAAAAAAGTTCAAGGACAAAAACAAAGAATCGGGAATACCACGAGAATAATTTTTATAATTTACTCTATAATTTATTGCTACAAACTTTCTCTATTTTTCCTTGGACTTATTGAAACATATTTTAATAATTAGGGTTTTTTTTATATATTAAGCGTAACCTTTTTTATTTCAGACGAAAGTTCAAAAATTGTTTTAATAAATTTACAATCCCAGTTTTTGAAGTAAACCGGTCTAGAGCTAAAGCAAAAGAAATTTGTTTTTATATTTATATATTACTACATATATCGCGAGTAGATTTTTGAATTTGGATCATGACTAAAATATTATCATGCCTTGCATCAAGTAGATCTTTCACACATTTAAATACCACACAATGTCTCAAATGAGACTTAAATCCTCAATCTCTTGGTTGGTAGACAACTTTGATATTACTAGGCTAGAAGACGGTTGATGAATACATGTTTTAATCGACACAACAATCAAAAGTTAAGATTTTACTATTCTAGTAACTCATGGTTATGTATTAAAATACGGGTTCTTTACTCTTTTTTTTACAACAAAGCTAGGATCCCAAAGTGAGATCCACACTCATACTATATACATAGTGTGTTGGACAAAAAAGAAACATGCGTTTCATACTTTCATGTTCTTGTAAAGTTTCTTGTACGATCGAACCGGACCGGAACCGGTAAACCCGGTAACCGAAAAAAGGAAATTTCAAGGACCGAGAACCGGACCGGTTAAACCGGTTCCGGGCCTAGTCCGGTTCCGGGTCGGTTCGGTCTTCAAGCGGGTTTAGAACCGGTAAACCCGGTTTTTGTGTTTGCCATCCGATTATACATTTTCGGTGCATATTTTCATCTTAAAATATATAACTTAAATATTTTAGCGTACTTTTAATAAAAGAATGATGTTTGCGGGGGTTCACGGGTTGTTTCAAGTAAAATATGTTTCTATTAAAAGCCTATCTACCTATTATTTTGACATATATATATATGAAAACTCGTAAGTCTATATACCTATTTAAATGCCGGTTCCAAACCCGAAAAAACCGGAACCGAACCGGGACCGGAACCGGTAAACCCGGTTTGTTAATTTTTATCAAATCTAAGAACCGGGAACCGGACCGGGTAACCCGGTTCCGGTTCAGTTCGGTTCCGGTTCCGGTTCGGTTCCGGTTTTCCGGTTTTTATACACACCCCTAAGTATGATCACCCGCTTTACGAGTAGTTATGAGTTGTCGCAAGTGAACGCTTTACGAGTAGTTATGAGTTGTCGCAAGTGAACGCTTTACGAGTAGTTATGAGTTGTCGCAATTGAACTTGTATGGTCATACAGAGGTTTTTTTGGTTGCTCATAAGATACCACCCTTATGGTTTATATCTTTTATTGTAGTTGTTAGAAAAAACTACCATTGTGGGGGTGAAAAACATACTAGATTTCTTTTGTTAAGAGCAGTTGTAGTGGGGGCAATCCCCCCAAGCCACAGTCACACCAATGCACCATGCTTCCTATCTCGAGGCCACTCCGTATACTTTTTCCCGTAATATCCATCCCCAATTTGGGATTGGGTCCCCGAAATGGGGTAGCTATTTAATTTCTTGTTGCCGTTAAAAACAAAAAAAAAAAATTAATTAATTTCTTGAAAAATATATTTATTTTGCTTTTATTTGTGAAAAAAATATAAAAAATGGTAGGAAGTGATGGGAAATGTGGGGATGTTAATATCCGAAATCAGGTATCGAAAAATATATGATATCCGTAAGATATCCACAATATTAAATAATTTGTTTTTTTGGATATCAGATATCCGGATTGCAAAATATCCAAATTTCAAATATCAGAATTTCGGATACCGGGTCTAGATCGTATACATTCATTATTTGAAAATCCAGATATTCGAATTCGCTTACAAATAACAATATTCATGTATGATTATGATAAAATCCGGAAAGCCAAGAATAAGTTTTTTTTAATAATTTCATCAAGCCTGATTATATCGCTATGCACAAAGATTCTTGGTCTCCAATTGATAAAAGAAAAAGTAAAAAATGAAGACCAATTTTTAGCAAGTGAAGAAAGGAAATTGAAGTATCAAGTTATTCCATTGTAGATGCATATTTTTTAAAAGCATTGTATATATGTACATATACATATATATATATTATATAAAAGATAACCAGGTTAGGTAGTGGCTAATTTAGCCTTGCAAAGATGGATCCAAACAGCAAGAGTGAGATAAACTCATTCTTCGATGATATGGACGAGTTTATGATCATGAAAGCAGTTATAAGTACTCATCTCCCCGATGGCACCAATGTTGATGTCACACCTATTCTCCAACTAACACAACATATACTTGGACATATTGACTCAGATCATAGTAGTCCTTTTTCAACGGTAAACACCACAATCCATTTTTCAATTTTCATTATCTAAGCATCATAACATCATTCCACATTATTTGCTGCAAAAATCTCTCTGAAAGTAGTCTCTCTACACACTGGTAGAGGTATGACTGTCGACATACCTCGACCATACATCTCATTTGAAAAGATTGTGTATCTTTGTTGTCGAACTTCACCCCCACAAGGTTGTAAAAATTGGTCGGCGGTACCTAAGTGGTCGACCACCTTCAAGCGATAAATCGGTGTCGTCGGCGATTAATGGGGTTCTAGGCGGGTAAAATAAATTACAAAGGAATTTATTTAAATATTAGCAATATCCTAACAAAATAACTAATTAGTCAATAACCATGCAAAAAATTTAACAATGTTTAAAATAATAACCATAAGTCAATAATCGCTTATGCGGTGCTCGAACTCGGGGTGCTCGCTGAAAAATTGCGAGTAGGCTTTCGTTATTTCATTTGCCGTTTCCAAAAAAAAATAACAAGATAACTAAATTAGTCAATAAAAATCTTAAAATTGATTTTTATTTTTTTTAAGTAAGTTTGACTTTCGTTGACCTTAACCAATAAATATTAGCGATTACTAAGGTTGGCTGCCGATAATCTTTGGCGCCCGCATAAACCAATTTTTACAACACTGATCCCACATTGTGTAAGTTTAAATTTATGAATGGTTGTGGTTGTTTTACTTGGTGTAGGCACATAAAAATGTAGTTAAACTCGATGAAATAGACATTCCCAATTCGCTGCTCCATATAATTGAAAAACTCGCCGCCGAGGTACTATCTTAAAACTGGATATTTTATGGGTTCAAATCACCGACGTGACTTAGTGAACCGGTTTTAAGAGTACAATGATTTAAATGACAAAAAAAAAAAAGTATAACACTTAACGCCCAAAACCATCATTTTAAAAAACGTTGTTACACTTTGGTGACTTTAACCCTATTTTATTTCTTGTAAGAATTGAATGTAGTTACAAATTAAGGGTAATTTTTGAGATGGAACACAAGTGCAAAGAAGGGTGGGATAAATACAGAACAATGATAGAACTATTTCACACCGTGAGAAACTATCATTGGGATGCAAAGCTGGTGTTTAACCTTAGCAGCTTTTGCACGAAACTATGGAAAATTCTGGCTGTTGACTACCTCAAAAAACAAACTTGGAAAAACAATGGCAATTTTTAAACAAGCTCAAAACGCCAACAAGAATGCAATTCAACTGAAAGATCGTTATGAACTCCAGAAAAAGCTCATACATTCCATTTTGGAACTAGCTCGTTGCATCATCCAGTTCAATGATCTTCCACCTAACTACATAACTCCTGACATGTCACCCGTGAAATCCGCAACTGATACCTATTGGTGTACACTGGAATGTCAACGGCATTATTCATATTATCACACAGATTGCTAAATTCACCAGTAATGATTACGAGTAAATAGCTTTAATCCCTTTGATAATGATTAGAGGGTTATGGTATAAAGGAAATTAAAGTATAAAAACTAGGAAACTCATTTAGGTGCTGACATGTGTCAAGAGATGTAGTAAAGTTCTTACTTCATCACTCGACACATATTAGCACCTTGGAACTTCCTTCTTTTAATTTTTTTTTAGATGACCCCGTGCCTGATAATGATAATATATATTTGTGTAAGTTACACAAATGGTCCTTAGGTTTGTTGAATATTATATATTTGGTTCTATAGTTTCATAAATTAAACTGATATTCTTTATTTCTGAAACTATTGACACGTTTGATTCTTTACCTAAACAAATGTTTATTTTTCTCGTCAAGTATGGTCACATGTGATGCACGAGGGATTACATTTGTCATTTTCCCTTTACCCTCACCAATTCGAAACCTATAAAACCCCTCTGTTTGACCGAAAAAGTTAGTGTTTGTATAAGTAAATGACCAAACGTGTCAGTAGTTTCATAAATAATGACTATATATGTTATTTATGAAACTAAAGAACCAAATATGTAGTATGGTACAAACCTAAAGGACTATTTGCGTAATTTACTCTATATATCGACTTATAATAAAGATGGTGATGAATTAACAAAAGAAAACAAAATAATGATTTCAGGGAACTCCACCTTTCGTGGCAACTCACACTCTCAACTAAGAAGATCAATCTCATCCATCAATCTCTCAGCGAAAATCTGGAAAATTGTCTCCGTCTTATTAGTATGTTACATATATTTATTGTGTTTATATAAAAGTGATTTAACGATCAACTAAGTTCAATTACCTATTTGATTAATGATGCAGGCGAGAAGAAAGAATCTGAACTTCAGATGCTTTTCAAACAGGTACTTGAAACAAGACAGATTGATAACATGAAGATCCTCGAAATCTTGATTCGTCCTGGTAGTTATACACAACCACTCTTCAATGGCGCTACTAAGGAAACGGTATTGTTTCAACACTATCTTAATCTCACATTAACTACATGTAATGCATTTCTGTTCTAACTCTTAATCGCCCAATTTGAAGTTTTTTTCTTAACAGCTCCTTAATCTATTAATTCATCCGATTCAAAATAAGTGATACACTTTGGGTTTCATGGTTTTTGAGGCAAAAGATTATAATAATGATGGTTAAATTAGATTAATTAGATGGTTAGTGGATAATGGGTCCCACACTTTTTGAATAAAGTGAGGTCAATGATATTTAAAAGTAAAAAGTAAGGGTAAAAGGGTCATTTCACTTTCTTAAAGTAGATAATTAGTGGGTGTGGGTCCCACTATTTTTTGCCAAAAGGTAACTTTTCAAAGTGTATCCTTTATTTTGAATCGGAGGAAGTATAATTTGTGTGCACAAGGTTTGGAGCCCATAATCCTTAGCTTATTGACAATACTAATACTACTAAACTACAAGTCTGGTGTTAATTTGAAGTATTTTTAAGAACATATATGCACTCTTAATAAGTAAAACTTCCATAATAAAAAATTAGTTTTAATAATAAAAGCCCTAAGGACCGTCTTCAAATGCATTAAAAATTGTACAGAGAAATAATTCCTAAAATTCAGGAGTCGATTATAGATAGATGTACAATTTTTTATGCATATCTTATGACAGTCATTATCAAAACCTATAAAAAAATCATTAAAAATTTCAAGTTGCTTAAAATTAAATTTCCACCCACAAGAATATTAAATCATTAATCAACCGAAATGGTGTCTAATGTTACAATAAATGAAAGTTAATGATGTGTTCTTTGTAAGAAAATTAGAAGGTTGCAAGTACAAAAATAATTTGTTTTTTAGGCTTAACATTGCCTAATGAAGATACTCAGTGATCTTGGGCATGGGCCACCGAGGCACCTGTCTATGGCCTATAAAATTTCAGGTACATTTTAGAAAAATTATTCGATGTTTATATGTTGTAAGCACACTTAAATCAATGTAAGCCTAATGAAGTATTGAAAAGGACAAAACCGTTGGTTGAATTTTTTTTACTTATTTGGAAAAAAATAACTTTAAAGATTTTATTTAGGATCCAAAAATTGATTAACCCTGCCTATACTATATACCCTATAATATGTCTAATTTTTAATATTGATAAAATATATATAACACGAGCCGAGAAATCCAATAAAAGTGTAGAAGAACCGATGAACATCTACAAAATAAATTTAATTTAAATATATTATAAATGAAAATTCCGCTATCTAAATAATACACCCTGGTAAACACAGGTTACGTTGGAAGTCATAAGGAGCAAAACAGTATTATTGCTGATATCAGGGCTAGACAGAGCTTTCAACTCTTGAAGAAATTTACAAAGAGTCCAACCACATTCAAATAACAAGAAAGATGAATCCTTTGTACGAGGTTGTGTGGACCCCACAACCGATGCAATGGACAAGAAATTTGAGGAGATTCGAGAACTCTGTGTGCCATCCTTCCCTCATAGATAAAGTGATCATCAGGTCCATTCGTGACAGGTGGCGGTTTGTGAACATCGTAGCATTGGAGGGAAAGCACTAATGCCAGCTATATGATGTGGATTTGGCGCGTTTCCCTTTACGGTTATTAGAGAGGAATTGTTTAATGAAACTTGGAGGCTAGAGTTGTTAGTTGGTCAAATAGACCCCTCAACTGGGTCAGCTCTTCCAACTAATTATATATACTTTGTATTTTCAATCTAGATCAAATCGGACAAGTCTAGATCACCATTTACAGGCCACAATGAAAGCCCTTTGATCATGATTGGAGTACCGATATTGAGTGGTTCCCTATTTCTGTGTTGAAGTCACGAGGTCTTTCTTTTTGTATTTCACCCGCTCGATCCAAAGAACACTACGCTTCACTTGTGAATCCAAATTTTCCTGTGGAGAATTCCGGGAGGTCTTTCGGATCGCTTTGAAAACGCTGCCTTCGCTTGAAAGACCATTCCGGCGCACTAAAAAAAAATTGGCTCGCAATTGAGTTGGGTTTGGGTTAGCGGGTACTGATTGGAATCAGTCAATCCAAACCACACCTGTTTAGAATTTCCGGTCAGAAAAATTTGACCGAACACATTTACACCATGACAACTCAGACATCTGATCCATATAACTTAACATGTTGGTGGGTCAAAACCAGGTTGACATGGTAGGAATGAAAAATTGACTCAGATACAAGAGTATCGCTACATGATTCCAGTAAATTAATAAGTAATTAACAAGAATTTAAAATCTCAAATTCATTTAAGAAATGTACACAATCTCAATCCAATCAATAAAATAATGATCGTTTAAGAGATTTTATACTACTTATATACCTTAAAAAATATATAAACTAAATGGGTTGGTGGATCGACCCCTTTATACATAAGCCAACTTGAACCCAACCCGATTTAAAAACGGGTTGGGCTGGTCGATTTGTTTTGTTACCCAAACCCATTTAGGCTTAACCAAACTTGATAATTTCCGTGTCGTGTTTGTGTTGTGTCCTGGGCCGTGTTGGGAACTGCTGCCCCTAACTGTACAACTACTTAACTAATCATAGAATTAATATGTGATAAATGTATGTAATACATTTTTTACAGATAAGAGATGACAAATACATATTCTTGTTCGGGGGTGATGACATCGAGTGGATCCGCAAATTCACCAACACATCACGGGCCATGGCAAAGGTCGCGGGCATCCCATTGGAGATGGCATATGTCGGGAAAAGTAAGAAAAATAAAAGCATCCAACAAGCTATTTCAACTATCAATACCGAGAAGCTTAGTTATTGCTTGCAAGAAAGTACCAAGATGTGGTCCTTTTGGACACGATTAGAGAGCATGTTGTACTCCAAAATTCAATTTAAGAAGGCTGATGATCAAGACCCGATGATGCAAGAGATCAAGAAATTGTTGAGTTATGATAAGGATGGTTCGTGGGCTTTGTTGTGTAAAGGGTCAAAGATTTTGACACACGGGTATGGAACGACAATGTTGCAAACAGCAGTTGACTTTGACTTGTGGAAGGGGGATATTCCCGTCAAAGGGTTTTGATTTGTCGTTTGTAGATTATCATGATAAGCTTCATGTTTCAGCAAAGAATTGCTACAGCTTTGAGTTTCGTATTGGAGCATGTAGAGTCCCTGAAAACATGCGGTGTCCTGAGTGTCATCGAATCATGGAGAAATATATTGCTTTTCTTTGTTGTCATGATCATGACAATGGCCTTCTTGAATCTTATTGACCACCATTTACTTACAACAACCAATCAATCGGGTTTTTTTTGCTTATGTAATCTGAGTTTCTTTGCACCATAAATCTCCTTGAGTACTGTACTATGTTTGTTGTTTTGTTTTTTTATGAACGTGATAAATTTTCAGTAGATGAGCTTCTAGCCGGTTTAGTGTTGTAATACTCTCTAATAATAATGTTGATACTTCAAATAAATAAGAAAAAGTCGATTTTAATTTGAAAAAATGTAGTTTTTTATTTATTTAACATGAACATTTGACCATCTATTAAATCGAGTGCCGAAAAATCGGCCCAACTTTTGATAACCAAGCCCGGTTCTGCTTGGTTGAGCCCAATATTCCTAATCGGCTAATCATGGTCATTAACTAATCATTTGAATTAGGATTTTAAAACAAAAAACTTGTTTAACTAGTTGGCTAATATTTTATTGAATTTGGGCTAACAGTTACAACAACATTGTACCTGTTTAAACAACCAAACATATACTATGTATTTTAGAAATCGTTCAGTATATTTTTGTTATATTAAAATTTTTAATTTAATGGTTGAAAATTAAAATGGTTGACAATTTCAAATTAAGTTATTTATTCCTGTCATTAAGAAGAAGAAATAAGATATTATGAAGACATTAGTTAACCACATTAACCTAGGTATAGCAATAAAATAAATATATGATGATCGTCTGGTGGTAATACTCTGAATGACTTCCTAAATGCCAGGGTTCGATTTTGGGTTTATTTCCTGGTTATCATCTATTGGATTGTTGGTACTGAGATTTATAGTATTCAGTTCACACTGTTATCAGACAACTTATATATCGTAAGTAAATCAGTCGATCCAAGTAAGTTTGCTAATTTACATGGAATAATAAAAGTACATTTTGTGAGGTTTCAAAATTATTTAAGTTATATTTCTACATTAAAGAAAGTAATATTGTCTGAAAAAAGATTACCAAAGTTATTAGAGCTTATAAAATTGCAGGACCATTCCATTGATTTTGGTGGTCTAGTATAATATTACAAATGAATCCATGTAAATCACAAAATATGTATGTTGCCCATATTCAATCTAAGTAAATTGTGGCCAACCATAGTGTGGATTTTGTGCCACTTTTAGGATCTTAATATATTAATATCATTTTATAATTACTAAGGTTTGACTTCAAATATTTTAGAAAAATAGAAGTCAAATATGAAATATAGTACGCTGTGTGTTGAAGTTGTCATGAGTAGCAGAAATTGCTCCTTGGATCCGTTACCTGTACTTATTGTCAAAGTCAAAGTTCTAGACAATTCCTTCTTGCTTTGTACACACGTTAGTTTACTAGGCTTTCAGTCATTAAGTTGTTGGTGGGTAGTTGAAGTATTGTCATTATGACGCATTAGCATAATCATAAATTAAAATCCGCCTAAAAGGGGATATTTAAGTAACAGATATTAAGAATATTTTATTGTTAAACAATGTGGTTTTTTTCTTTTTAACGTAACCTAATTTACTCCATTATTACAACACTTTACATTATAAAACTTTACTACTAAGTTACAAGTCTTGAGTTGTTAAACAATGTGGTATGTTTGTTGGAAAATAATTTGGACCGAATGACCCGAAATGGCTTGAACTCATGTGCGCCCGGGCGACCTGCGGACACGTATGCAACTCCGAAATTCTGGGCTCGTGCGGGTCTATATTTTGGCACCTCATTGACACCGCAGTAAGTTCGTACTGACCTCCCCAGTAATGACCATTCTCGTACTGAACTGGTCAATACCGATCTCCTCGGTACTGAGTGTTCGACGCGTACTGAGCTGCTGTCTCGTACTGACCCTGAGTTACGCTGACTGGCAACACTGACCTGCAGTCTCGAGGTGATGATTTTTACACCTCATATTTTAAGGTATCTACCATAATAATCTTCCCCTATATATGCAGGTAGACCACATTAGAGTTTGACACATCATCAGTTTGCAAGCTTCTGATTGGTCCGTTAATCCACCTGTAATTCTCCCATTGGTCCGATATTTTCAGCACAAATTTCGCACAAATTTTCCTCTCCAGCCTCACAATTCGATTCTCTCGATCGTCGAACTTTTTCTAGGGTTTTCTTAACCCTTTTGCTTCTCTTTATCCACCATTCAATGGCTGAGGAAGCACAGTATTCAAACGCAAGTACGATGACTCCACCACCCCACTGCCGCCTTCATCCGGCCGTCGCCCCACTGGATTTTCCGCTCCCATCATCCATTCACAATCTCCCGATTCCGGTCCGGCGTACAACAGTGCACCTCCACCTGTATATGAGATCGAGCTTGCTAAACAGAGGGCTGATTCAACAACGCCGAGGCCAAACGCCCTAAGTTTGAGAACGGCGGAGGTGGCGGCGGATACGATTCTAACGATAGCAAGGGTTTCAGCTCTGGTCCTACTGGTTCGATTCTTTTCTCAATTTTCTTAATTTTTAGCTCTTCTGTTTTAGGGCTCGTGGTTGTGAATTTGTGACACTTAGATTAGGAACATAATTTTAGTGGATTCGACTGAAAATCAAGGTTTCAGTTATTCTATTACATGTGTTTGAAATAGATTTAGCTAAATTAGATCAACTTTTTAATGGTATATTTGTCGGTAAATGCAGATTATGGACAGAAGCCTTATTCAACCACAATTCCTTCATCTGTTTATGGTTATGGAAATCCAAGTAAGAAGATTGACATACCAAATGGAAGAGTAGGTGTGATAATTAGTAAAATTATTGTTAATGCAACATATTTTGCAAAAATTGAGTAATTGACTAATTGAGTTAAATCTTGACATATTTTGCTAAAAATTGATTTACTGAGTAATTGACTATTTGAGTTAAATCTTGACATATTTTGCTAAAAATTGATTTACTGTTCATTCAATTACGCGTAAGTTTGAATTTGATAAAATTGAATGAAACTGTTCATTCAGTACGTTGACCATCATTATTAACTTTTTGAGCTTGGAGGAAGATATCTGCTATCATTTTGACACACTTTTGGGACTCTGTTTGCCAGTTGTCGAAAATGGAGAAGTTATTGCGATTCTTGATATTGGAAAATGTTTAAATGACGCAATTGCCCGTATGGATCGAGCTGCTGAAAAAGGGAAAGCTATTGCAGCTGCTGTTGAAGGTGTTGAGAAACATTGGGGAACATCTGTTTCTGGTAATTATAATAATAATTTTGTAAATTATCTGCTCACAAATAAAAGAAATCATCTTTTTTTTTCTTCATAAAATACACGAGAAATGTAGATGAGAAGTAATAAACAGGGTACAAAGAATAGATTTAGTTTTCCCGTGAATTATACGTTTTGTTGTCGCATATATTAATAGTTTTATTTAATAATAATTTAATTATTTATTATTTACTTATACAGGTTCCAACACGTTCATTGAAACACTTCGGGAACGACTATTCAAGCCTTCTTTATCAACCATAATCTCAGAAAATTCAAAGTAGGTAATACCTTTGCTTTAATAATTAAGTTATTAATTCATTTTAAACAGAATAATAATTACTTATTATTAAATTTGTTAATATTTTAGGCTTGTGAGTGTTTCACCATCAGACACAGTGCTAATGGCAGCAAAATCAATGGTTGAAACTCGAATTAGTTCTGCAATTGTAACAGTTGATAACAAACCACATGGGATTTTAACGTTAGTTTCTTAATTGTCAATTAACTATTTATATATATAAAAAAATCATTTTATATTTTTATTAGCTAACTATTTAAAAAAATGTGACTTTTTTATGTATAATAAATAGGTCAAATGATATTTTGATGCGAGTTATAGCACAGGGACTTTCTCCTGAAACAACCTTGGTAGAAAAGGTAAATTACCGTTTTTTTAATCATATTTATTTTCAATATTTAATGTTTATGTTTTATTATTTATTTAAATTTAAAAATGCAGGTGATGACTCCAAATCCTGAATGTGCAACAGTTGATACACCAATTGTTGAGGCGTTGCATACTATGCATAATGGAAAGTTTTTACATCTTCCTGTTGTTGATACGGGTAAATTTTTATCATAAATCAATATTTTTTTCTTGTATTTATCTTTAATTAATATGTAGAAATGTTGTATATTTTATGCAGATGGAAATGTTGTTGCTATTACAGATGTACTCCACATAGTTCATGCAGCTGTAGCATCTGTCAGTTAAATTCTCCCTTGTGATTAGAGATGGCAAAAAAACGGGTCGGGTTCATATTAAAACGGGTCGGGTCGAATTCAATTTTCGTAACTTTTTCTAAATAATAACGCGTTATTTTGATTTGAAGAACAACATTGTTACATTAATAATCTGAGTCTTTAAAACTAAACGAATAACGACTTCTAACCCATTTGACCCGTTTGGGATAAAACACAACCCGAATCAACCCATTCATAAGCAAACGAGTCGAGATTGCCTTCTCAAAAAACATAAACTTTTAGTATTTTTGAAGCTAATATACGGTTTCTTTTTATTTTTTATATGAATTAGGTTAGAAATACTGCAGGAATTGATAATGATGCTGCAAGTTCAATGATGCAAAAGTTTTGGGATTCTGCAATGGCAGCACCACCTGCAGATGATGATAGTGAAACCAGAAGGTAATTAATTAAATAATTAATATTTCCATTTTCTTATTAAATCACCGTAATATTATAATAAATTATAATAATTAAATAATTAATAAAATTATGTTGCAGTGAGAGTTCTTTCATGGCTTCTGAAGGAACAGATATTGGAAAAGCTTTTTATCCTTCACCTGCACTACCAAATACATTTGCTTTCAAGATTCAAGATCGAAAGGGTCGAATGCATACATTCAAAATAAGTTTTACACAAAACCTCTTAATTATTCAGACATTTGAATCATTCAGCACTTAATCATTTTGTTCCCACCAAACAGCACCTTATACTTCAGATAAATATAAAATAATATAACTATTCAACCTAATAATTGAATTAATCTATGAAATATGGCATAGTTAATTTCTTTCTCTCCATACCCATTTTGATTTTGTCACGTATCTCAATTTCTTTAGGTTATTTTTATGTTAATAATCTAGCTTAATATATCATTGTTTTATTCTTTGTCGCTCTTTAAAGGAACCAGTACTAATTTAAAACTCAAGTGTGGTTGATTTGAATATATTCGTTGCATAGTTAGAAGAGCGTATTGGGATCAAAAAATTTAAAAATCGATATCTGCATAATTAGAAGAAGGGTAAGAGTTAAAAACAAAAAATTGAAAGTTTCATGGTTTGGTTTGTTGATTTGAATATATTAGTTAATTAAATAATGGAAAATGATAATGACAGTCCTAAGGGCTGTCACTAAGAAGTCAAGACACTTAAAAAACACTTGTACAATAATCAATAACCGCCCTCTGCATTTTAGGAATCAACCCCCACCACTAAAAGTACAAACGATTTATGCACGTAACCACCTCTTAATGACAGCCCTAAGGGATGTCATTAACAAAACCGTTAAATAATTTTAGGGAATAAGATTTTAGGTTTGTTTATTGTTCTTATTTGTTGATATGTTATGGAGTTCATTTTTTATTTCTTTGACTTTAAGATTGCGTTATTTATTATTCATTGTTAAAATTGTTTTTTTTTTAAATAAAGAGAAAGTTATGGAGTTTTTTTCAAGATACGAAGTTCTAGGGATGAGTATTTGGGCCGAAAAAATTGAACCGAACCAAAAATTACCTGAAACCGAACCAATAACAGAATTCGGTTCGGTTTTCAGTTTATAAAAATTGGCTTTATCGGTTTTCAGTTTATAAAAATTGATTTACTGAGTAATTGACTATTAAGCCTGCATATTCTGTAAATCTGCTGCATTAACAATGAAATTATGTTATTATGCTTTGGAATAAAATTGTTAGCTTTATAGTGAGTCATTTATAACAATTGACTTTATGATGTATATTTTGACTTTTTGGTCGAACATGTTAATTTCATAAATGGCTCTCCTGACTTATTTGATTCAGCATGTTAATTATTTTCCACGTATAAGAAAATTGTTATGAATGACTTTTGATTATTTATGTTAAGAAATTACATGTTTGATAATTATTGAGCTAGGGTTTTTATTTTTCTGATTTTGCAAATATTATTGTGCGTTGGTGATTAGGTCACCTCCACATAATTCTTTTAATGCTTGAATTTTGTTTGTTGAGTTGCAATTTCTTCATGTGATGATGCTAATGAAGATGAACTGCAATGAGGAATGGTTGACGGGTCGTAGGAGTTATATAATATAACAAATGACTTAATCAGGTACCAATCCATCTTCTACCAACTAATCACCCAATAGTTCTACATTTTATTTTTTCAAGTTTGTAACTTGGTTGGGAATATTCTACATGTGCATACCAACTGGAGTTGCTCTTGGAATATGGCTTTTTTATATATAAAAAACGATCATTTAATTGTTTTAGCTCATTATTAATTTACCCATTTGAGCCATTAGAGAAAATTAAAGAAAGAACTTTTAGAAAGTCATACAGGTCTACAAACCCGCCCGGACATATTTCATAAAGTTGGTACAACAAAGATTCTAAAACTTCCTTGGATCCTTAGTTAGTTGTTGTCTTTGTCTGTTCATAATTAATATGATGTAATCTTATAAATTGTGCCCTTCAGACAACAAGATGCCTTTCAAATTGAATCGGAGGCAGTTTCCTGTTCAGGTATATATGCTTTGCTATGACCATTAATAAAAGTCAAGGCCAGACGTTGTCTCAGGTTGGTTTGTTTCTGCAAAAACCGATATTCTCACATGGCCAGCTTTATGTGGCTGTATCACGAGTTAAGAACAAGATATGGGAATTACACTAATTCAACAGCAAATGTCGTTTACAAAGAAGTCTTATTTCGTTTGTAAATTTTATGTAACATTTCTTCATGTATCGAATTTTATTTAACATTTATTTATGTACATCATTATTATGTAATCTTTAACATTATTAATGTATATTCGTATTTTTCTACATAACAAAATTTTGAAGCATACCCGCCCATCCGGGCGGGTTATGAAGCTAGTTATATTATATAGTTGTACAATATGTAGAAATATTTATGCAGTGTGGTATAAGCATCAAAATTTATGGACTATGGTACATAAATTAATTCGGACTGACCTAACATTGGTGGTTTCTATACTGAGTAAATTAATAGTACATTTTAAAGTCAATTATATTGGATTTGTACTCAACCATGTGCAATATATTGTTGGCGTTTTACCCAATTAAAATCTCGACAACGTCATGAACTGAATGACTAGAGATTTAAGATTATATATATGCTGACATGATCTTTAGTTTGTTTCAACTGTTTTTGCCGTTCTAAAAACATAGTTACAAGACAACGATCAGCTTCAGATTTTAGCAAAATTTGTAACTCTAGTTTAGTTTGTATAACGAACTTGACATCATGTCCTTGTTTGATATATGTAAAAAGACTTGTCAAGACGTCAAGAAACGCCGTTAACTATTAAGACCAGTCCTGGTTTTGGGCGTGGGCTACCAGGGTGTTACCAGGGCAGCCGCCTAGGTAAAATAAAATTTAGGGTTAATTTTCAAAATTAGTCTACGTATATACATGTGTGTAAAATTACATGAATCAAGGTAATAGTACCAATGACTAAACGACCAAAAGAAAAAACCGGACTCATAAACTTTGGGATTGATGTTGCACTTTCTATTGATAAAAAAAAAACATGTTGCTTGTCTGTTAAACATTTAGATCAATGAAGTTTAAAATGAAGCAGGCCAAATGAAGTTTAAAATGCTCAATGGTTGGTTAAAGACCATTTCATTACATATCTAAATTAAAAGGTTTAATAATCGTTAAATCGTATCATTTACGCAATACTTTATGTCTAATTGAAAACTCATTGGTTAACATAAATGGTTATGAAATAATAGGAAGAGAAAGAAAGCGATTGAAAGTATAATATACTCTATTGATTCGAGCATAGTTCTTTTTTGAAAGAAATCAATCTGCCTCAAACAAAAAGTGATAACAAAAGATGACTCAAAATTGGTCTATTATTGTACGATGACTACACAAATTTATCATTAACTTGAGCACCCTCTTAGTGTTAACAACCGTTTGGGACTCTCCCAACACTCTATCATTTCCTTTTAACTTTTCAATTTCAGTCACATTATCTCTTACCTATGGACAATAAAATTGACACATCTATGCCGATAACATCTTTTTCACCGATGCTATTCTGATTGGAATGG
This sequence comes from Calendula officinalis, assembly GCA_963853835.1. Classification (NCBI taxonomy): domain Eukaryota; kingdom Viridiplantae; phylum Streptophyta; class Magnoliopsida; order Asterales; family Asteraceae; genus Calendula; species Calendula officinalis. Next base: position 29,165,700 of record OY970830.1, on the reverse strand, counting down.
TTGTCGGACTGTCAGGATCGAATAACCAAAACAAGTTATTGTCAATCCAGATCTACTAATAACAAGAAGTTGCAGCGGATCAACACTTGTATTAATGTAATAAGAACAATAGAATATTGTATTTTGAACTAACAATGAACAATAATATTAAGAACACAGTGATTCACAAAAAGCTTCAATGTATATTATTGATTAACAATACACACGTACGTTTACAATTCGTAAGGAACTACTTATAGCAGTCCTTGAAGCCTAACTATTTACCCTGGTTATTCTAGGACTTGATTTACATCGAATTATAAAAGATATACATTGAATAACATTCTATAACTAACTCTGCGAAGATCTCGGACTTGATTTACTTCCAAATACGCATATCAGTAGTAACTGCAATCACCAGTAGTAAATGTGATGATCAGTAGTAACTTTGATAATCAGTAGTAAGTTAGTTATAGTCTTCACCAGTATCAACTCATCAGTATTAAGTGTTTCTGCCCCATCAGTAATAACCATAGTCAGTACTAACTGCAGCATCAGTAATAAGTTGAACTGTGATTTGTTCTAACAATCTCCCCCTAAACTTGTTAATTCCTTTTGAATTACTCAAGTTTCTTTTGTTCTTCTTCTTCTTCCCTCTTTCTTTTCTCTAGGGTTCTTTGATTCTGTTGCTTTCTTTGTTCAATGATGTATTTGCTGTTTTTCTTTATAAAATAGTTCAATTTATTCTGGAACATTACAGCATCATATGGTCTCATCATGGTGTTTGTGAATATCTGATACATGGTCTTTTCAGAGTGTGGATATTCTTTTTCATATAAATAAAGCTCGCAGTTTTTACTTGATCTTTCAAAAAAATACATATTTGCAGTTGGGAGTACATTCCAAGCATACACATTTTCTGGATTTGTAAATATTTCTGGGTAGTTATCTGGATAAAATGCAGCATCAATCATGTTTGTTAAATATCCAGCTCCAGAATCTTTCCATGATTTCTTTGTCATTCTTGGTTTTCCAATGATCAGAAGTTTGATTACATCACTTCTTGAACAGGATCTAATCAATGGTAACCATCCAGTAAATCTTTGAACAACTTTGTCTTCCCTTATAATTTCTATTACATTACTAGTCATAACTCTCCAATTGATGATTGGATTGTTTTGAAGGGGAGCAACTGGTACTTCAAGAACAGGAATAATTTGTCCTGTCTTTGATTTCTTTTGAGCACTCTGTTCTTGAGTAAGAACCTTTCTTTTCTTGGTTTGGGGAGTTGAGGATTCACCAGTAGTTGATATACTACCAGTTTGAATTAATTTTGGACTTATTGGGATTAAAGCTTTTAGTTTCTTTTCTTATTCAGCTTCTTGTTCAGCTAATTCTTTCTTCTTGGCAGTACAATATTTGTCTATAATTGTGATCATCTTCATTCTGCCAAAAGTCTTTGCACTGTGCCCTTTTGACTTGAGAAAGTCAATCATAAGTTTCTTCTGTTCAAATATATCATCTGGTAGATCACCTTTTGTTCTTTTACTTTCAGCTACCAGATCTTCAAGGTAGTTTAGATGTTCTTCTTCTACTTTTCTAAATCTTTTAAATTCTGCTTGTTGAGCTTCTATCTGAACATCTTTTATTTGAACAGGTATTTCAGCTTCTTGAAATTGTTGAGTTTTTGATCTTTCCTTTTCAGCCTTTTTCTTTTCTTCAAGAGCTTGATACATAGCCACATTCTTCAAGTATTTCTTATGTTTCACCTTCCATCTAGATTGTTTTTCAGATCTGACATGATTAATTTTGTTCACCATGTGGTGACCTAATGCTCTGTTGGGATAATCATCATCATAAATTTCCTTTCCCTTTCCAATACAAGCTGAAGGTGGAGGTGAAATATATTTCATATCTGGGATACCAGGAATTACAAACTTTGGATAAAACAAATGAAGTTCATCTTCTGATAGTATTTTGGGGTGTGGAGGATGTGTGCATTCATCTACTTCAAACCAATTCACATTATCATCAATGTCAGGTATGATAAGTGGTTGATCAGGTGTTGGTGGTTTGGAGATGATAACATAACGTTCCCTTTCAATTAGCTCTGGGATTTCTTGTTCTTCCTCTTCAGTGGTAACCAAGGCAGTTACTACTGGTGTGTTTTCAGGAGTTACTACTGATAGGGCATCAGTAGTGTTTGTTGCCTCTTCTTGATTTACTACTGCTATGATATCAGTAGTAGGAATTACTACTGGTTGTTCTACTATAGGAGCATCAGTAGTATCCATGTCTTCTAGGCCTTCATCATTAACCTGGCCTTCATTAACTTTTGATTCTTTAAGGTTGAGGAGAGAAGTTGCTGCGGCAATAGACTCATCTATCATGTTTTGTATGTTGTCCTTCTCCCCCTTAGTGAGCTCAACTGGTGGAGCATCACTACTATCAACCTTCTTTTTCAACCTTCTTATGATCCTTGTTTGTTGAAGAAGCATGTGCTCATATAATTTCATTCTTTTGTTGATAGTGTTAATGTGCTTCTTCATATAGGACATGGTTTTTCCTTGATTAGTGAGATATGTAAGACAGTCATGTACAGTGGTTTCAAGGTTTTCCATCCTATCCGTCAATTGTTTTTGTTTAATACTGCCCTCACTCCTTCTAGCAAGATCATCGGGCTCACTAACAGGTACATTGGCTTTAAGGTTTTCCATCCTTTCCATCAAATCAATAGTTTCAGTTCTACCCTCATCACTTCTTGGTGATGAAATGGGTTGTTTGGACACTCTCTTCTTCCTAGAAGAAGCAGTAGTGCCCCCCTTGTGGTTTCTTGGCACCGGGGTCCTCTTAGTAATTTCTCAAAAGAGTCATCACTTAGAGTTGCCGAGGTCTGGGTCTTAGTGATGTTCTCACTATCATGTGCACCCACCTTTGGGGCATCAGTAGTGAGAGCTCTTTCCTCATGTCCTCTCTCCTCCATGGAGGACAACTCTTGGAGTCTGGGGTTTGACTCAATGGGTCCCCTGGTGTCCTTTAAGGAAGATTTCTTCCTTTTATAATTTTTCTGAAATGATTTGGCTATTGGCTGGTCTTCTACAGAGAGAAGAGTAGCACTCTGCAGATTTAATTCATGTTCCTGGGACACATTCAGGACATCTAGTTGAGTGGATGATTGAGTGACTGTTTGGAGTTGTGTTTGGGCTGCATTTGGGGTGAAGGAGTGGGTTGAGGTTCAATTGGGGTTGTATCTATGATTGAACCTTCTCCAAGATGTGGTTGATCTTTGATCATGTTAGGAAACAGAGGGGTTTCCTTGCCCGAAAATTTAAATTGTTTTCTCATATTTGAGAAAACTTTCTTGTTCAACTCAGGTGTTGTAAAAATATTTTTTTGGAGTTGACAAGTTTTGCAATTCACAATTTATTAAATGTTGAAGAAATCTGGGATACATTAAAAATTTTGAAGTAGAGAGATTTCCCAACATTCCCTCAAAAATCATATATGAAAAATTAAAGACTTGGTCTGTGCATAAACAAACAACAGCAGATGCTATTGTTTTATTAAACTCATTCCATGTGCTTCTTTTAAGAGAAATACAGTGTTGAATAGTATGTACAAGAAATTTCCATTGTGGGGAGAGAAGACCTTTTTGAAAAGTGACAATGTCAAGTCTTCCCTCATATCCCATTTTGTTTAAAATTTCAACAATGTATTCCTTAGGAAGAGAAAACATACCTTCATCGTCGTGCAGTTGTAGATGGTGTCTGATGGATTGTTCAGTTATGGTGATAGTCTTTCCATCCACAGTTGATTTTATCATAGGCACAGTTGCACCTTCGGTTCTTTCACCATTTGTCCAGAAATCAACCAAGTGTTGTTGATAAGCTTTAGGATTGACAGTGAGTGCAAATTTTATATAGGACTGTTTCAAGAACATGACGATTGGACGAAAGTCTTTGTTCCGTCTGGATTCTTTAAATATGCACACATGTTGTGAAACTCTGAGTATTTAAGATTTGTGTTAACATCAAGAGATTGTAGAGTTGCCATTGTTGTCGATGTTTGAGTTTGATCGTTTGATTTGAGAGAAAAAGTATGAATGTTGTTACTGGTGCAGGGTTTATGATCGCGATTTAGGGTTTATCGAGAGGATTTTGGCGAATCGATGTGAGGATAATGCTAAACTAGTCGACTTCAGTTATTTATATCTTACGATTTGATCTGCAAAAAGATTAAATTGCCCTTCGAATCATAACACAACAGTTATTTTCATGGGGGTTAGTTTGGTAACTTTGACAATTTAAAGACCAGTAGTAAATTAGATACCAGTAGAAAACGTCAGTAGTATCTATGAACGTCAGTAGTAACTAAGGATTTTGACATCAGTAGTGACTGTAGACATCAGTAGTAACTAATGAAATTTTAATACTGACCTAGTTTACCAACCCTAGCAGTACTAACCACCAAATTTGAGACCAGTAGTATGTGTGAGTACAATTGTTTACCAGTAGTAATGACCTACCAGTAGTAAAACACTAAAAAATAACTTTTTACAACAGAAAAACTTTACACATGATTTTGAGTGAGAGATTAATTTATTAAAATCATTCCAATAATGCTAACCAAGAAGCTGAATCTTCCTACATCAAATGCTTTTGTAAATAGATCTGCTAATTGATTGTCAGTATGAATTTTAACTACTTTGATTAACTTCTTTTCATTGCAATCTCTTATAAAGTGAAATCTTATTTCAATGTGTTTAGTTTTAGAGTGTTTTACAGGATTGTTCACAATACTAATAGCACTTTGATTATCAATAAAAATAGGAGTTTTAAGGATAGAGATACCAAAGTCTAGAAGCTGGTTTTGAATCCACAGTACTTGAGCACAACAAGCAGATACAGCTACATACTCTGCTTCAGCAGTTGATGTGGATACATTTGTTTGTTTCTTACATTGCCATGACACCAGTCTTGATCCAAAGAATTGACATCCACCAGTAGTGGATTTTCTATCTTGACATTCACCTCCATAGTCACTATCTGTGTAGGCTATGAGTTCAAATGGTGAGTCATATGGATACCATAGAGCAAGTGATGGTTTGCCTTTTAAGTATCTGAATATTCTTTTGACAGCCTGCAAGTGAAGTTCTTTAGGTCTTGCTTGATATCTTGCACACACACAAACACTGTACATAATGTCAGGTCTTGATGTAGTTAAGTACATCAAAGACCCTATCATTGATCTGTATAAGTGTTCATCTACATCCTCCCCCTCAGCATCAGGATGTAGGTGTTTGTGTGTTTCCATTGGTGTACTTGCACTCTTGCAGTCTTTCATATCAAACTTCTCCAAGATGTCTTTAACATATTTTGATTGGTTTATCAAAATACCATCTGTTCTTTGATTGACTTGGAGTCCAAGGAAGAAGTTCATTGGACCCATGGAGCTCATCTTGAATTTGATTTGCATGAGATTTTCAAACTCTTTACACAATGAATCATTTGTTGATCCAAAAATGATATCATCTACATAGATTTGCACCAGTAGTATATCATTTTTGACCTTTTTTGTAAACAGAGTCTTGTCAATTGCTCCTCTTTTAAAATCATTCTTCAGTAAGTATGATGATAATGTATCATACCATGCTCTTGGTGCCTGATGTAGGCCATATAGAGCTTTGTCTAGTTTGAATACATAGTCACCATATTTTGGATCTTCAAAACCTGGAGGTTGGCATACATATACTTCTTCTTCAATTTTCCCATATAGGAAAGCACTCTTTACATCCATTTGATAGACTTTAAACTTCTTGTATGAAGCATATGCTAAGAATATCCTAATTGCTTCAATTCTAGCAACAGGGGCATATACTTCATCATAGTCTATTCCTTCTTCTTGAGTGTATCCTTGGGCTACAAGTCTGGCTTTGTTCTTGATCACTATACCTCTTTCATCTTTCTTGTTTCTAAAGATCCACCTTGTTCCAATGGCTCTTTTTCCTTTGGGTAGGGGTACAAGTGTCCAAACAGCTTGTAATTTGAACTGAAGGAGTTCTTCTTGCATTGCCTCAATCCAGTTTGAGTCCTGCATTGCTTGTTGAATCTTCTTTGGTTCATCCTGAGACAGAAAACATTCAAACATACATTCATTAGCAATTAAACTTATGTTACACATGTTTGCAGTTAGACTTTTGTGTAATTTGCTTCTTGTCTGCATGCTTGAGTTCACACCACTAAGGACTTGATCCAAAGGATGATTCTTTTCAGTTCTGGTGCCATGAACTTTATCAACACCTAGTTGGTTTTCAAGATTGGACTCATTTGTCTCAGGAGATTGTTCCTCTTGAGGTTCTTCATTGTCATTGATGTTTGGTTCATCATCATTTGTTGGTTCATAGTTACTACTGGGATCAGTAGTATTTAAGTTATTACTGAGATCAGTAGTAGTTTGAAAGTTTAGATTATTGCTTGGACCAGTAGTATTTTGAGTACTATTACTGGTCTCAGTAGTATTTGAATTACTACTGTCCTCATTATCTAACTCACTACTGCTCCCCGAATCTGAGTTATTACTATCCTCAGTATTAACTGTGGGACCAGTATTAACTACTATGTATCTCATCTCTTCTTGACCAGTATTGAAAGATGATGTTCCTTCCTTTTGAGTATGACAATTTGAATCACCTGCATTTAAATCCATGTTAGTGTTAAAGGATTTGGTTAGATTGTCTATGTTAAATAGCCAATCTGGACCATTTCCTTGTTCATTAGGAATATTCTCATTAAAGGATACATTGATGCTTTCTTCAATAATCCTTAATCTTTTGTTGAACACTCTGTATGATTTGTTTTGAGTAGAGTATCCCACAAAGATTCCATTATCAGCTTTGCAGTCAAACTTACCAATTTGTTCTCTTGTAATCAAAATAGTACAAGGACAACCAAATGATTTTAAGAAAATTATGGAAGGTTTTCTTTTGTTAAAAAGTTCATATGGTGTTTTATGATGTGGCTTAACTATTAATACTCTGTTTTGTACATAACAGGCAGTATTAACAGCTTCAGCCCAAAAAGTAATTGGTAATTTTGAGTCTGCTAACATTGACCTTGCTGCTTCAATGATTGTTCTATTTCTTCTCTCAGCTACACCATTTTGTTGAGGAGTTCTAGGTGAGCTGTATTGTCTGTCAATACCTTTAAGATCACAAAAGTTAATTAAGTTAGCATTTTTAAATTATGTGCCATTATCACATCTTATGGCTTTAACTTTTTGATCAGATGTGTTCTCCAGTTTAACAATTAAGTTCTTGATGAGTTCACTTGTTTCATCTTTTGTCCTGAGAAAGAAAACCCATGTATATCTGGAAAAGTCATCAGTAATAACAAGACAATATTGTTTCTTTCCAATACTCATTACATTTGTAGGTCCAAAAAGGTCCATATGTAAGAGTTGTAAAGGAACAGAAATAGAATTTACAATTTTGGACTTATGAGAAGACTTATGTTGTTTACCTTTTAGGCATGCAACACAGTGATGATCACACATGAACTGTTTTTGTGGTAATCCAATTACCAAATTCTTTCTTACTAAATTGTTCATATTTTTAAAGTTTGTGTGACACATCCTTCTATGTCAAAGTTCTGATTCAGTAGTATTTGCCTTGGATATAAAACAGTTGACCTCATTTGAAGAAATGAGTTCTCCCCCTATATCCAGGCAATACACATTTTTTCTCCTTGGAGTTCTCAAAACTACATATTTTTCATCTAAAACAAAGTCAGGAGAAAGAATGATGCACTCAATATCTGTGAAAAGAATCTTGTTCTTTTCATCACATACTTGAGACACACTGACAAGATTGTATTTTAGCTCAGCTACATAAAATACATCATCAAACGTAATTTTACCATTAGTAACCGTACCTTTGCCTGTAATCTTACCTCCCTTTGGGTTCTCACCAAAGGCCACATACCCTCCATCAAATGACTTGAAATCTTTAAGAATTTGTCGATTTCCAGTCATGTGCCTTGAGCATCCACTATCAATATGCCATGTTCTACCTTCTTCAGGGATCTGAATGCTCTGCACAAGTGAGTAAATGATTAGTTAAGTTTGGGAACCCAAGCTTTATATGTCTTGGGTTCATCCTTTGAGAAATAAGATTTAGAAGATTTAATTTTAAACATTTTTGGTACCCATACCTGTTTAGTACTGGTGTTTTGTTTTCCTACTGCCCTTTTGGATTTGTTACTGGTGTCCGGGTTTACTACTGACCTTGGTCTATACCCATTATATTTAGCTTTTGAATGATTTACTACTGATGGACCAGTAGTATTTGGGTATTTACCATGTTTGGGATGACCAGTAGTGTTTTTAACATTTGGTTTGGCAGCAGTAGTATTTTTAAAATTAGGGTTTTTACCAGTAGTGTTTTGGTACTGGTACCCAACAGCATTGTAATTAGGGTTAGGATCAGTAGTAAACCTGTTAAAGTTTCTACTGGTGTTGGAAAAATTAAAATATTGTTTATTTTGATTTGTTTTTCCATTATTTTTGAAATAATTGCTGTTCTTTGGGCTTCCAATTCTTTTATTTTGCACAAACCTTGGTGCATTTCTTCCAAATTTTGGTGTTTCAGATTTTTTAGATTTTGTTTTATTTACTACTGAAGGATCAGTAGTATCTTTTAACCTTTGTATTTTTGCTTTTTCTTTAGAATTTTTTAAATTCTTTGAACTCTTTGCAGTTAATTGGATTGAAGTGACAATCCTTTGCTAAATGGTTTACTTTGTTGCAAATAACACATCTTAATTTCATATCCTTAGCACCTTCAGGTTTTCTTTGATCTAAGAGTTGATTTTTATTTCTTTCATTTCCCCTTCTTAAAATTTTTGGTATATTTTCTGCATCATATTTAGGAGAGTCATCTTGACTTTTTGCTGTGTGAAAACTTGTATCAATTGAGTCTGTACTTTGATCATCATCAGAGGAATCATTTGATTCAGATGTTTCATTATTGGATTCAGTTTGATTTTCAATTTTTAATTCATTTATGATTCTTTCTGAACTATCTTTAAGTGGAGGAATGAATTTATATGGAGGTGGTACAGCATGATATCCCACTCCATGCACAACCTTTTCAGTGGTTTGATTACTTGTTAATTCATTGACAATTTGAGAACTTCTTTCAAACCTTTTAATGGTTAATTTATTTTGTTCTAGTTCCATTTGATATTCTTCTAGTTTGATTAAAGTTTCTTTTAATTTTAATTCAAGATGTTCTTTTTCATAAGTGGTTTGTAGCAATTCTTCTTTTATCTTTTGATCAGTTATTTTATAAATTTTAATTTGATTTTCAAGATCAGCTATGCAACCATTATATTCAATTCTTCTATTTCTATTTAGAATCATCTCTTCAAGTGTTTCTTTATTAAGTTTTTCTAAATCTTTATATGCTTTAATGCATTCAGGAGTGCAAGATTTAGAATGTACATTAGTAGGAGAATCAGTGAAAGCCATGAGAGTTTGATTCTGTGCATGCTCCTCTGCTTGAAAGCTCCAGTCATAACCTTGTCCTTGTTGTGAAACAAGAGCAGTTGAGTTTGACCTTTTGTCTGGCTGAGGACATTATTTAGCAAAGTGCCCAAGGTTGTTACAGTTGTAACATTTGACTTTAGTCTTGTCAAATCCAGCCTTGTCACCTTTGTTGTAGTTAAGGTTTGTTCTACCAGTCCTCTTTAAGAACCTTTTGGTTCTCAGGCTCAGCATAGCCATCTGCCATTTTAGATCCATCTCTTCAAGATCATCAGGATTCAATTGTTCCAAATCATCACTAATTAGTGCAGTGTGCACATGACTAGTGAAGAAGGATTCTCTTGCAGTATCTTCACAATCTGCAGCTTTTGCAGTTTCCTGACCTGTTCCTGTACTAGACACAAAAGCAGCATTGTTTGAAGATAAATTAGGAGTTTTAGAACTTACCTCAGATTCAAACACCCTGAGCTCATTGTACAATTCATCCAGCTCCTTTTTTTCCAAAGCATCACCTTGTCTATATATGACTGTGTACATAGACCATTCTTCTCCAAGAGATCTGAGAAACTTTCTATTGACATCATCATTGTCTGGTTTCACACCAACTTGATTCAGTTCACCAATGAGTTTGTTGAACCTATCAAAGATTTGAGATAGGGATTCATTCTTTTGGCCTTTGAAATTTTCAAAGTCCTGTTTTAGTACAGACTTCATGTTTCTTTTGGTGCTTTTGGTGCCAACAAATCTCTTTTCCAGTGCCTGCCACAACATCTTTGCATCATCATATTCAACAAAGAGATGTTGATAGTCATTAGGAATGGCCAGTAGAAGAGTGCTTAGAGCTTTGAGTTCGACTCCTCTGTCTTTCTTCTCCTTTTCACACTTGAGTTTGTCTGCTTCAGTTGCAGAGCTTGTTGCTTGACCATGAACGGTTTTGTTTCCTTCAACAACAACTTCCCACATGGAATAATCAGTAATAAGCATGTATTGCTTAATACGATTCTTCCACATCCCAAAGTTATTGGGAGTGAGTATAGGGATTTTATTTGCTTGAGTACTTTCATTGTTATCAGTCATGATTAACAATCTGTGTGTTTTAAAGATTAAAACTTTTTGTTGTTCTTAAAATTCGTAGATCTAGAACCAATACGCTCTGATACCACTTGTCAGGATCGAATAACCAAAACAAGTTATTGTCAATCCAGATCTACTAATAACAAGAAGTTGCAGCGGATAAACACTTGTATTAATGTAATAAGAACAATAGAATACTGTATATTGAACTAACAATGAACAATAATATTAAGAACACAGTGATTCACAAAAAGCTTCAATGTATATTATTGATTAACAATACACACATACGTTTACAATTCGTAAGGAACTACTTATAGCAGTCCTTGAAGCCTAACTATTTACCCTAGTTATTCTAGGACTTGATTTACATCGAATTATAAAAGATATACATTGAATAACATTCTATAACTAACTCTGCGAAGATCTCGGACTTGATTTACTTCCAAATACGCATATCAGTAGTAACTGCAATCACCAGTAGTAAATGTGATGATCAGTAGTAACTTTGATAATCAGTAGTAAGTTAGTTATAGTCTTCACCAGTATCAACTCATCAGTATTAAGTGTTTCTGCCACATCAGTAATAACCATAGTCAGTACTAACTGCAGCATCAGTAATAAGTTGAACTGTGATTTGTTCTAACACGGACTAATTGATTTCTTTGGCGGGAAACCACAAAAACTCTATTTTGTCAACTCTGACCAAACTTCAAGTTACATACTCAAACTTAGCCCCCTAAAGACATAAAAATCAGCTAACTATGAGGTCTACACTAATAACATACTATTAGCATTAGGGCTGTTCATGTTTAGGTGTGCCAGTTTTAAGCAAAATTATGGATTGAACCGCCATCTATGATTTGAGATTACTTTAGACCCGAATAGGCCAACTCAAATACACAAAACCGAGCCAACCGAACCGTTCGTAAACAAGTTGGTTCGGCAGGTATAACCGTTTAACCCTATACATGTATAAAATAATCTTGATTTAAGCAAAACTAAATCAACGCTAGCTAAGCTAAACTAAACTGAACCGAACCCATCGTTTTTTCAATATTTAAGACCGAAGGGTCCATGGTCTATTAAGTATATGTCGTTGTGTCTGAAGAGAAAGAAATGGTTAGATGTTATTTGTTGCGACAAAGATGACAACTACACAAACTCAACGACAAACGTCGTTTATAAAGAAGTTTTATTTGGTATTTGAATTCTTTTAGCATTTATTTATGTAAACCGAACGTTTTTCTTATCATTTCGATAATATTTTAATATATGATTTCCGACGTTAATTTTATTTTCTCAAAACTGCCCCGCCAATTTGAGCGGGTTATGAAACTAGTATATAATTTACATACAAATAAATATTAAACATATAATACATGACACTTGAAACTAGTATACTTAATGCGAATATCATGAAAAAGGAAATTTTGATAAGCATGCAAAGAATTATAATTATATGGTAATGTTATTATGGAGACCAATTTAGTATAAAAAAATATACTAGTAATAAAAATGGAACATGAGTTAACGTATCATTTATTGAGATGCTTTACTTAGCCAAAGAATAAACAAAATTAATTACAAAATTCTTCTAAGAGATACTTTTAATTAGAGCGTATCAACTTTATTTGCTTAGTAACCTGCAATCATGAATCATTTATCAATGTTTTGAGTTGGGACTTAAGATGGTTCTGCTACGACTATCCATATTTAATCTATCAATTAAATTTACATTAGGATAGTCAGTGAAAAAGTTTAAAAATAGTTATATGAATATCAGTTAAGTCGTATATAAACCAAATTAAATACTTAGACTTTTCCATCCATTTACCAACTAATAAATTTTAAGTTAGTCAAATTCAAACAATTTTAACTAAAATACTGACAATAGGTTAAATAATATTGACGGCATAACTAAAACTAAAAAAATATTACTATGATGATTATGTTTAAACAAGTATGAAACCAAACGACGAGCCTGACACTCTAGTTTAGTTTAATAAAAAAGTATACATTAAATAAATCTTATAATATTTAAAGAAAAGTCTGAAAATGACAATTTTATAGTTTTAAGAATAACATCTTTCTTCAAAAAGAGAAGTTTATTACATTAATTAAGTGAGGGGGAAAACATAAATAAATGGAGGGGGGCTTATGTCACAGGAAGTCTTCTCCTTTATTATATTCTTGTCCAATCCAGGAAACTACCTATCTTTTGCATTTTCAGCAATTCCTTTTCCAACATGCGAATGTACACATTTTAGTTCATACCGTACAAGCTGTAAATTTTATTTTCTCTGGGTTTAATAATTTCAACTCTGGAGAAAAGAATTTTTCCTCTCTAGAAACTTACATATAAAGAGTGCGCATCGAAGGCATCTTCCCTCTACTTCTTGTCCACATTCTTTCTCTTCCATCTGATTAATTGAATTCCTCATCCACCCACCGCCACCACCGCCACCATATCATGTCTACCGATCTACAATTACGTCAAGATCTCCCTGCAATTCGATTAACATCTATCAAAATCAAGCTTCCGTCATCTCCTACGCAGCTGGATTCAACATCTGAGGAATCATGCACGATTGAATTGGATGAACAACCGGAAGTTGAAGAATGCCAAACGCCGACATCGACGGAGCATCGGATTCCTAAAATCACCACCTGTCCTCCGGCGCCTAAAAAACAGAGGCCGTCTACACCTTCCTGTAAGAGAAAATTATCTGAATTTGAATTCTTCGAGAGCGTTGCGAGAGATGAAATCGATTCGTTCTTCAGATCAAGCTATGAAATCATGAAACAAAATTCTAACACGAATAAGAGAAGGTGTAATCCTCTGTAAATTTACTGATGATTATCACGAAAATTTATTCAAACTGAAGGATTCACGATCGAAATCATCTCTATATATAATTATGCACGTAATTTTTTCTTAATCATTTTTTTTTTTTTGTGATCTGATGCGGATCATATACTTCCTCCTATTCAAAATAAGTGATACACTTTCCTTTTTAAGGTGATTCAAAATAAGTAATACATTTTGAAAAATTACCTTATTTGGCAAAAAAAGTGGGACTTTCACCCACTAACTATCTACTTTAATAAAGTGAAATGACTCATTTACCCTTTACTTTTTACTTTTAAACATCATTAACCTCACTTTATTCAAAAAGTGTGGGACCCATTTCCTACTAACCATCCAATTAATCTAATTTAACTATTATTATAATATTTTGCCTCAAAAATCGTGAAACCCAAAGTGTATCACTTATTTTGAATCGGAGGAAGTATAAATGTGAAAAGTAAATCATACAATTCAGATCTGAATTAATAGGCTCACACTGAAGCTTGAATTTATCTAGAACAAATCAGAATTGCTTTCAAATTCTTTTTCATTATTGTTCCATATTTGTATGTAAATTATTGAGACTCTGTCAGGTCTGAATGTTTGCTTGATTTGTGGTAAGGTACAATTATACTTTTCTGATTTATTGACAGAAACTGAGCTGCATAGCTTCTATTTTGGATTTACTTCCAAATTATCTCCACATCCTTCTTTTGTTCTTCTTTTCATTTGGATAAAGTTATTTTTTTAACAAATGCTTCGAGAATTGAAATACATAATTAGATAAAAAGTTATTGAATTTAATTAAATAACATCTTAACTTGCATTGTTATGATCTTAAAGACGCCTAATAAATCAAATTATGCAAATAAAATTTTCCAAGTGAATAGGGGACTCAGGTTTGTATATTGATAATTAATGAGGATATTGAGTAAGGAATTTTGGCCTTTGATAGAATTTTATTAAGTTACACTCATTGGTTAAGATTTCATCTTTCTCATGAAATTTAAGGTACTTTTTACCTTTATGGTCTCTTTTATTTTCTATATTAAATTGAAGCATAAATTAATGAAAAGATTAATCATTTTTATGTAAGTTTTAAGAGTTTTAGAGATATGATATCGTTTCATATTCATTTGATATAAATGTCAAAATCAAATAATGAGATTAGAGAAAAGATCTAACAGATTTTATATGTCAATTATTTTATATTTATGATGATAAAATAGGAATATAATAATCCATCCGTTTTAAAATAATTGATATATTTTTCATTTTTGTGTTTTTCAAAATAAGTCATACATTTTGAAAGTTTATTTTATTTAGTAAAGGTAGTGAGGCCAATGATTCAATTATCATTACTTTTAGTTTTAAATATTATTAACTTAACTTTAATATAAAAGTTGGGATTAATCCGTTACTAATTATCAAATTTAATTTAATCTTCGGTTATTTTAAAATGACGGAAGTACAAATTTTAAAAGTTTTATCTAAACCAAATTCTTTCATAAAAAAACTATTTAGATTTCATGTGTTATGTAAGCTTCCTTTTACTGTAAAATTACATATTGTAAGAATAAGATATGTTTGAATAAGATGAGAATCCAATGTTTATTTGGTGGCAAACGTGGCTAATAGTTTAGTAAGTTCACTGCAACTCTGCTTCAATTATTGCTCCATCTCTATAAAATAATATATATATATCTTTCTTTTTTGTAATTGTAATTTGTTTTTACTATCTAGTGGTTGTTATCCTATTTTGTTTCGATTCTTAGATCTTGTAAGTTATATTTTCTTGGTTACATGAGTAAATTTATAAATAATTTGTTAATCGAAGTAAATTTAAATTTCAGTAAATTCTAATAATGTAGTAAAAAATGGAGCCAAAAGCCACTCATTGTGCTTATATATTTATAACCTTCTTAACAGTTCTATTAAGAAATTTTAACATCGTATTAATTAGATAAATTGTGTTAAATTGAGTATATACAAGTTTAATGTGTATATACTATTGACATTTGACACAACCTATAAACAATGAGAAGTTTCTAAAAAAAGATTTTAGAAGCTCATAAAACATTATAGAAGTATTTACTTTGAGAAGTATATTATGCATTTTTTTTTTTTTTCCTTTTGTTTAAGAAAAAGTAAGTAACTAGATTGAAAGGGGATAGGGAGTGGCTAATGGTCAAGTGGATGGTTGATCTTTATTTTGTTTGGAAATTGACTTCATTTAAGAGAAAACTGTCTTTTCTTGATTGGAGTATCTGACACGCTTCGGGATTGCCAACTACACAATCTTCTCTTGCTTTCAACAAATATGTTTTTCTCCCCTCTAAATTCATTTCAAATCAAAGTGAATTTAAGGTGATGACACTAATAATTGGAATAGCAATAATGATGATTAGTGCTAATGATGGGAAGAGTTAGCTTTTTGTTTTTTGTTTTTAATATTTTTTCTTTACCTTTTCTAGTAAATAAAAATGACATTTCTTTACCTTTTATTTTTAAATGATTAGTATGATTTAAATGATTAGTAATAATAATATAGTGACTTTACTTTATATTTAATAATAATAAGAACACGTTATAAATAAGTAAATATGATAAATTTTATTTAAAAAATTATATGAAAATTTCATTCAAAATCCAAAATATTGATACGACCATCATCATAAGGCATCTGCTGCTGTCTATAAGATTCCAGGCGCGACATATACGTTGTTTCCCATCCAGCTGCACATGGGGCTCTACAGGGACTCCAATAAGGGGAAATGGTGGGCATTGGAAAATCTCCGTTTAACTGCACTGCCACATAATAGTTACCATGCACATGCGCAAATGTAATATTTTGATGGTATAAGTACTCTTCCGGACCTTTCCAAAGAGGAAAAAAAGTGAGACAACCTACCATAGTTAAAAATGTGAGGATCACACCGACAATCTCAACAAAAGGCATATTATACTTGTTTGTCTTGTACGTAGCATCTATCAATAACACATGTGGGAATGCCCGCCATATCTTAAATGATGTCGGATGAACAAAAAATAAAGATTCTAACTTGTTCGTATCACCATTTGTATAAAAGTCATGAGCATAATCATTAGAATGTAAAAGTGACAAAAGAACCTACATAAAAAATTTCATACTTAGATTACTATTAACATTGAAAGTAAAAAAAGTCAAAAAAATTGTAGTGTTTTACCTCCATTGTGCTCTTTCTAACTTTTAACGCCTTCCAAATTTTATATTGTGCGTTATATATGTCTTTAAGTGTTGACACATTATTTTCATTTTGTGCCTTCAATATTGACAGAATGTCACGTGGTGGCACATTTTTTTCAGTCAGATCTTCAACCAATCAATATTCATCTTTAGTTAATCGCCTTGCATACGGATGCCCTTCCATATGTTGTGCAGGAAGATGATTATGTTCATCACATATTACACTAATCAACCAACCATTATATGTATGAGAATATTTTCCTTGTAATAGGAATGGACAATCAATTTTTCTTGTAGCGGAATTTTTACTTGATTCCTTCGGAATATATTCACCACCAAGATCACATATAAGTGAGATATAACTACTTGTATTCGTGAATGACCTTTTAGTTACTATGACATAACCAAGTGCGCGCGCCTGAGTTTGGGCCCAATCTTTTAAATCTTCACGAGATTGAAAGATCTACAATTAAAGTTATTTTAATTTATGACGATATTATTTTGTGAAATATGTACGATAAGAAACAAAATAAAATATGTTACTATTTTACCTGACTAGAGAAAAAAGGAGACGTCGAAGTAGAAAAGTCAACACCATTTGAGTTATTTTCAGTAAAAAACGACATTTTTATTTGTCAAATCAAAACACCTGAAAATAATATTAGAAAATTATTTTCCGCAATATAATTATAAATCGAATTAAAAAAAAATATTTGCAAGATAAGTGGGCTTGAAAATTTAATCCATCTAAAAAAGCCTAGCCCATTAACTTTAAAACCCATTAGCCTATTTAAGTAGATTTTCAAGCCAAAAACCCTAGATATCACTTTACTCTCTCACACAAACCCTACACTCCTCCTTTACTTCTGCAGCCGCCGCCCAGTCAGAGCTCGCCGGAGCAACGCCGCCGTGAACTGTCGCCCAACACCGTCGTGCACTGCCGCCCAACCGTCGTGCACCGCCGCCTACCACCGATCTCCACATCTGTTGTCCAACCGTCGTGCACTGCCGCCCAACCGTCGTGCACTGCCGCCCAACCGTCGTGCACTGCCGCCCAACCGTCGTGCACCGCTACCGTGAACTGCCGCCGTGAAATGCCGCCCAACACAGCCGTCCGCCGCTCCACCATTGCTAGATCTCTATCTCTCTCTCGTTCTGTCTCTCTCTCTCTCTCTCTCTCTCTCGTTACTGTCTCTTTCCGCCGCTCCGCCGCTCTTTCCTCCGCAACACAGCTGTTCGCCGCTCTATCATTGCTAGATCTCTATATCTCTCTCTCTCTCGTTCTGTCTCTCTCTCGTTTCTGTCTCTCTCTCGTTCTGTCTCTCTCCGCCCCTCCTCCGCCGCTCCTCCTCCGCAACGCAGCCGTCCACCGCTCCACCATTGCTAGATCTCTCTCTTTCTCTCGTCCCTGTCTCTCTCTCTCTCGTCCCTGTCTCTCTCTCTCTCGTTCAGTATCTCTTTCTCTCTCTCGTTTCTGTCTCTCTCTCTCTCTCTCTCTCCTCTTTCTGTCTCTTTGGTTTCTCTCCGATTCTCTCTCTCGTCTCTCTCTCTCCGTTTCTAGTGAAGCATGAAACATACCCATAAAACAAAGGAAGTGTAATAAGTATTGAGATAAAATTCGAACATACACATAAGCTGATGAGATTAAGATAGAAGATATTATATTTAAAATGGTTAAAACTTGATTTATATAACAAAAAAGGTAGTTGGAAATTAACATTGTATTTAACCAGATAATTAAAGATAATTAAAGTGTGTAATTAATTAGCCAATTAAATTCATATCTTTTCATTGTTTGACTTGAAAAAATGCATTGGTATTGCTACTCTGGAAGAGCTCTTTTTCAGACTGAAAATAACATTTCCTAATATTTATAAAGGTTGACTTTTGAAGTTCTTTTAGTAGAACCCTTTTCTCTGCATGTGCTTTTAAATTATCTAAACAACCCAATTCAATCTGACTTTTTCAATAAAAATATTTTTTCTCTTTTTAGCTTATACAATCCAATCTAACTTTGTTTTCAACACTCATTAACAACTTAACCCAACCCAATTAAACTAATCAATCATAGAATTCCACATCATATAAAAAAATAAAATACTATTAAAAAAGAGGTGACCCTTATTTGTGACCTAGTTCTCTCCACCAAACTAGGTCACTTCTTTTGGTGACCCTCTTTCTTTTTTCTTAATGTAATATTTAGGTGACTCGACCCATCCAATGGGGTAGCTTTATAAGTTTTATGATAAAATGACCTAGAGACTTTATAAACTAACTTAAGGGCCGTTTAGCCGTACTTAAGGGTCCATTTGGTTCATAGAAAATTTTCAAATAAATTAGAGTTTGTCAAAGAAGTTAAAATATTAAGTAATTAAATTTTAAAGTATTGGAATTTGTAGTATTTGAAATTTGAAAGAATAGAGCCTGAGGAAACTGAAATCTGAATGAAATGTCGGTAATAAAGTTAAAATCTGATAGAAGTGAAGTGTAACTCAAAATAATAATAATAATAATAATAATAATAATAATAATAATAATAATAATAATAATAATAATAATAATAATAATAATAAGGTTTGTTAATCATTGCCTTTAGGGCTATAGTTAAGGATAATAATGTACAAGTTGGGAAACATAACTATCATGATATGATTAGTGAAATGCAAGGGGTGATTTTTTTACAATTAATGTACATCAAGTTTAAGCTTCCTTTTTTTCTTAACTATGCCCTAAGGGAGCTTGTAATTAGCATTTCCCTAATAATAATACTGGCGGTGATTGGTTGTGTTGGAGGTGGTGGTGGTAAGTGGTTATAACGGGTGATGATGGTTGGTGATTATGGTAGGTGGTGATGATGGAAGTTGGTTAGTGGTGGTAGTTGATGGAGGTTAGCTGTTGGTGATTAGCGGGTGGTGGTGCGGTGGTGGTAGTGAATGTGAGGTTTCACAAAGAAACCTGATATCGTTCTATAGATATATATATAAAAAAAAACTATGTAAAGGATATTTCACTTCTACTATCTTCGAATATCACATCTCTTTTAGCCTCTACAGGCTTTTGTGTTCCAAGTGGGTTGAGAATTTGTTAGACCATTAATTAATGTTCCTTTATAACGAATAAAATAAAATAGTAATAATAATTTGTTAAAATACAAATTATGTGTACAAAAGACAAAAGAAAATGTTAAATACATACACAAAAGGGAGCTTAAGAGACAATAAAAAGGTATGATGCCAGTAACAGTTAAGTAAAGGGTTAATGAAGAATCAACTAGTGTAATTAAGAAGCCAACTTATGGCATAAGTTAACTTCTTTTCCGTTATTTCATTTGCCGTTTCCAAAAAAAGTTATTACCCTTTTATCACCTTTAGAGTTTAACTTTGTTTGTAAATTACAAACACGTCCGGAAACAATTACGTGAATATAGATTTAGCCGTACAAGATTTAAAGGCTCAACTTTACTCTGAATCCTGAACAGAGATTGCTCTCCATTTTCTTGTTTTATAATTGTAACAATATACCAACTTATATGTATAATTGTCTACAATTCTAATGTGATAAAGAAGTCGTTAATTATACCTATAATGCGTGTATAAAAATACAGCTAAAGATATAAGATTTGTGGTATATCATCAATTTTTCGATGGTTTTTATCCATAATATTTAAGTAAATGTATATACGCATCAAATTCGTATATCTAGAATTCTAGTTATAAGGAAAACGAGTTGAATTGAATTAGCATATAATGAAATTAAATGCAAACCCCAATAAGTTATTGTGCTAAGAGAGCTGGTATATATAAAAAATCATATTAGGATATTCAGAAGAAATAATAGAAAAACATTTGATATCGCCTATCCCACAAATTATAATCTCAAAATTGTTTTTTAAGGGTATTCTAATTATAACGAGCTTCTCGGTTGTGGCCGAGTTTTACTCGTGTTGTCGTGACTGTCTTCAAATATTTATCTGACCATCTGGTGATATTTATCTACAGAAGAATCAAACTCGTTGTCTGTATGAAGTTATTCGAGAGTCCTAACATTAGGCCATTACCAAATAGTTACAATTATAATCTCAAATTGAGGTTACAATTATAACCTTAAATTGAAATCATTCGAGAACCCTTAGAATTAATTATGCATAATAATTTTCTTAAGAATACTACAACATAACTCAAACACAACCTTTGACTCGTCTCTTTATTCACTTTTAAAATTAAGAAACTAATGAAATACTAAACTAATATAAACATAATACGAGTAAAGCATACAACACTCACGTGAGAAAAGAACAAAATCTCATGAAAGTAAAAGAAAATGTTGAGTAATGACTTTTTTTTAAGTAACAGATAGACAGGAACTGTATTTCTCGTACATCAAATGTTACAATATTTCTCGTACATCAAATGTTACAAATTTTCATTTCTGATATTCTTTATTAATATAACTCTGGATTTATATTTAACATTATTTATTATGTTATTTCAAGGGTTTACATTTATAATACTTCTAGTAACATTTTGTATATCGGGTAGTTATCTACTCTTTTCTAATTTTAATACTTTTTGTATCACTGTCAAAACTTTTAAAAGCTATTTGTTTCTCATTCGAAATCAATTTATAAAACTAATAAAAACGTATGAAACAATATTTACTCGCATTTCGTTATGAAGCAAACCAACACCAATTAAACGGATTATCCAGCTTGTAGCCATGATAAAGATATAAGGTGTCACGAGTTCAAGTCCCGTCGTAAACAAATGTAGTATATTAGGTTTCGTTCAAAGAAAAACAAATTAAACGGATTAAAATATTATTAATAAAAATTAATTTGGTATGATGAGCTTTTAATATTTCAATTAATTGTAAGTGATGAAAAAATGTACTCCTTTTACTCTTTTGGAATGGAGAAATTGGTGAAATTTTCACATCTTTAATTCAAAATTACATCTCTTTCTAACATATTCTAATTAGATTACTTTTATTCATTGTTGCTAAATTGGGTGTCCCAAAAAAAAATATTGTGTTGATGAATTAAGTGAGCATATGTATGTATTTCGGGACAAATTATTACAAGTATCCATATCATATTTATAAACTAAGATATTTATAGCACTACGTTTTATTTAAAAGAAATAATGTTCGTCGGGGAGAAAATATATTTATAAAACTATTAATGAGTATTAGAAAGTTAGGTATAAAACGACTGTTAAATCTGTTATAGAGATTTTTCCCCTATAACAATTCCTCTATACTGTAACACAAACCTAAAAAACACAAGCTCCGTGTAAGTGTAACATTGTTTTGCGTCCCACATTTTTGTTTAATTTTCAAATATTTTTAGAAAAACTCAAGTGATTTGTTCTCCATCTCCAGAAATCTAGATAAAAATCATAAAATGCCCACACAAAAAAAAACCAATGCCATGGCTTTTGCTTTTACAAAAAATGAGTTCAGGGCCAATGCATTATAAGAGTTCTTGTTGGGCTAAAGATAAAAAAAAAACTGGACCTAATCAACCAACGAAGGCCCATTTACCAGTGACTAACTTTTGTGTGTTAAATTAATTTCAATTAAAATAATACTCTCTCCGTCACCTTCTCATTTCACTTTAAATTTTTGTCCCCAAAAATCTTCTCATTTCTCATATTTGATGGGCTCCACACAATAAAAAATTATTATTATGAAAAACCCAACTATTAATATCCATCAATTATCTTTCTATCTCCAACTCATTCTCATATTTTAATTAAAGTATTATAAATAACCCCACCATTAACTATCACCTAAAACCTTATGAAAAAAGCAAATGAAAAAAATTTTATGGGACGAAGAGAGTATAAGTAAATTACAACTTTCAAATTCCAGCTGGTAATAAGCATAGTTAATTAGTAAAATGTGTTACAGTATATAAGAAAATCAAGTTTCATGAACACAAACAACTTAACAATGTATGAGAATTTAAACATAAATATAATCATCTTTTCCGATATAGGATCACCGCATAGCTTTTTAATGACGCGGATCGTAATATTTGGCCGTTGTGTTGTTTGGACGGTGGAGATGTGGTTTGATGGTTTTAGTGAATGATTTGAAATTGGGAAATTTTCTCTGTTAAGCGAAAAAACGCGCATCCACGCGGGTTTAAAACAAGTGAAAATGTCCAAATTATATAAGTAATATGTTTACAAATTTTTAAGATATGGCAGGACGGTGCGATCTTTTTAGTTCAATTTCGTATGCAACAGCTCCGAACATTGGTTTTTCTAAAATCTGAAATTACGGTTTTTCAAATGATTCGGTTTTTTGATCGTAGCTTTTGCGGTTTTTTAATTTTTAACTAGTGATATCAAAATTAAGGGTGTTGAAAATATTCTGAAAAAATCTACTCCCATGTTGCCACGTTTACTGCTATCCCATGTTTCCATTTTGTAACATACTTATATTGGAAGAATTTTTCGATGGGTGCTTCAAATGTTAATTATCTGATAGATCAATAGTGGAGAAGGGAGCTACGAATAAAAGATCTAGTTAATATTTAAATGAATCAATAAAAAGAAAAGGATAGTTTAATCAATTAAACGAGCAAGAGTGTAAAATGTTTACTAAACCATGGACCAAATTCGTAACTAAAATTTGACTCAAAAACCAAATTCGTAAAAAACGTATTAATTTCATGTATCAAAAACCTATCACCTTCCAAACCCATTAGGGTTTTAGAAACAAAAACAAGAATTAGTTGACCATATAATTATCAAGATATACGACTGATGCAATCCATTAAAATGTCAGTTTGTTCTGGTTTACCAACAGAAACACGAACATAGCCCTTGAGTTCTTTGTTGCTGTAGTGCCGTATCATCACACCCATTTTCGCAAGATCTTCCTGTAAATATCCAAATCATCTTTTATACTTCTTATTATCAATAAACCACACAATCATATGTCTCAAGGCCACAACTTTAGCATTACATTTTATATAATTCAAATGTCCAAACACAAAATATTTGACACCCAAATATTATAATATTATTAAGGGATTTGCTAACCATAGCCATTAAGGCAATGATTAAGGGTTGGTTAATTAGTTAATGTACAAGTATTGAAACATAACTATCATGGGTGGTTAGTGATTTTTAAGGGGAAGGGGGGGGGGGGGGGGGGGGGGGGGATTTTATTATGGTTAAGCAACAATTTTTTTCTTAACCATAGCCTTAAGGGCAATGGTTAGCATTTTCCTATTATTAAATAATTCTTTTATTAAATAACGATTTTATTAAAAAAATAATATGTCTAACTATATTCTTTCGTACAAATTTATCTACCACCTATGCAGTTATCATGGTGCTATAGAGGTTTTTTCTTATACTTCATATTTTATAGTTTTAGATATATACTCATAACCATAAAAACAATATATTATAACAAAAGTAAAATAATTTCGGTACCTTTAGCTTCTTAGCATCTCTTCCATTAGTAACCTCACAAAGAATAAAATTGGAATAACTCGGATACGGATTTAGAAACGACACTTGTTTCAAAAGCTTATAAAGCCTCTCTCTTTCGTCTACCAACGCAACTTTAACTTTCTGAAATTCCAATAAAAAAAATTAAAATTTTTTAATTAATTAACAATTGAAAAATTAAATTTAACAATTATTACCTCCAAATATGTGGGATTCTGCAATGCTGCACAAGCAGAAACTTCAGCAGCAACCGACACATTATACGGTTGTTTTGCCCTCCACATATATTCAATAATGCTCAAAGGAAATGCTCCATACCCCACTCTTAGTCCAGCTAGACCTGTTAACAAATATGATATTATGACTTATGTAATAAAAAATAATTATTATTTAATTAAATTATACCTGCTCTTTTACTAAAGGTACGGAGAACAATAAGATTCTCATATTTCTTCACCCAATCCATCTTGGAATCAAGCCCTGAAAATTCAATGTATGCTTCATCCAGAACAACAAGTATTGGTAGATCAAGTATCTTCAATAAATCATCATCACTTATCACACTGTCAAATGTCAATTAATATTAGTATTAATAATAATAAGGTAACATTTATTGTGTACCTCCCATCAGGATTGTTAGGAGAAGTTAGGAAAATGATCTTTGGTTTCTCATGCTCAACCACTTGACAAATCCTTTCTACATCCAAGCTAAAATCCATTTTCCGAGGTACTGCTCAATTAATCAATCAGATTAGCACTAATTATTTTTTATTATTTAAAAGGTTATATACATAACATTTGGCCTATTTTGTAATAACCCATAAATCCATACCCTTAATGACACTTGCACAATTAACAGCTGCATCAAATTCATACATTGTAAACGTTGGAGGGCAATCAAGAATACTGTCACCTGGATCTAGCACACACCTAAACAAAACAAACCATTAAAAAAACTAAAATGTTATTTAGAATTTAAAATAATAAATTAATAATTAATAAAGAAATGAGTAACCCACCGCATAATGAGATCGATTAGCTCATCAGCCCCACAGCCTACAAGGATATATTCAGATTCAAGGCCCGAATCCTTAGCAAGGGCAGCCCGCAATGTCCGGCTTTCAGGGTCAGGGTAAATATAAGGAAACTTCATTGACCCCAATGCCTCAAAAACCTACAACAATTTCAATCAGAATGTTCTAGAAGAAAAAAGAAAACCAGTCAAAGTCAAAGGTTACCTACCTCTGGAGGTGGACCGTATGGGTTCTCATTTGCATCTAATTTCACAATCTCCTCAGGCTTCCTACCAAGACGAGTTGACAGAACCTGTATATATATAAATTTAACAATCTTCAAAATAAAAACCATAAGTCCATAACAAAATTAGTCCCTAAAACTGGTTTTTTTTAAGTAAGTTTGACTTTGACCGATTTTTACAAGAGTGTAAAGTGATGGTACCTCAAAGGGCAATATGGGCTGATATGGAGACAGTTCTCTTAGATGGGGTCTGATAAAGGAATCCCCTGTCAGTTGTTCTTTGACAACCGCACTTGAAGTGCCCATACAACTGAAATTGGATTTCTTCTGATTTCTTGAAAAACCAAAACTTGATGATGGTGAAAAGCAACAGCCATCGTTGGATTTGATCATGCAAATTGATGAACCGTTAATCACACCCATTAATCTGCAAGAATCAATCTTAAATTAACTGCCTATTACTTTCTCTATGTAACATATAATGAATATATATTTTTTATAAATTCACGGGTAGTAGTAATAAAAATCAAGTTATTTGTAATTTTTGAAAACTTGAAATACCAACAAATTGCATAACTAGTTTTTTGATAAATGTAATTATTTATGTTACTAGATTTGTAATGTGTAATATTTTATATATATTACATATTTTACACTAAGATCAAGCATTAGTGTGTATACGTAATAATTTATTTTTTGTAATTCAGTCAGAAGAACAAACATAAAACACATTTAATGAAGTCATACTGAACACAATGTCGGCTGATTAAGGAAACGGGTAATGATCAGAAATACCCTAAACAATGAATTTTGTAGCTTAATTTTCCATTTCTCCATAGCTTTTGTAGCTAAACTGCTTTAAGATGTACTAAAGGATGATGTCTAACTACTTTAAGTGGGATTGCTCTCTGACTGATCTGGAAAAGTTATCCACTATACCAAACACCCTATGTAGTGTTGACATTGAAGATATATCATAAAATAATTAACTTTTTTAGTGAACGAAAACACAGATTCTCGTACAAAAAGGTCAATTTGACGATGATATAGTCAAAGCAAATTCACAATATGACCAACAGTAAGTTACGTTCGAAGAAATGTAGATATATAGCTTGCAAAAATGAACATTTTTTACATATTGAATGGCATTTTTTCTGGTCAAATTATGATTTTTATTGAATTAAAAATCTCCACATCTTCTTCTATTCAATTTCCATGCAAAATTCCCAAATTAAAATCCTAGAATTCACAAATCGAAAAAAAAAAAGTCAGATAAAAACCTTGATTTCGCAACACGTTCTTCTTCTTGATGAATCGAGAACCTTGATTTCACAAAGCTATATGTTGCTCTTGATAAAAGATTTGCAAGATGTTGACAGTCTCGTGAGAAGGGAAAAAATGTCAAAAATAAAACTGATGATTTGGAAATTGAAAGCTGTGCGTATCGAAGGGAAAGATGTTGACATTAATGAATATCCATTTCAATTTTCATACAACTTCCATTTCCTACATTTCATTTCTTTATTTTATTTCATTTATGTAATTTTTTCTTAAATAAGCACGCTTTTATCACATTCTTTTTTGTTTTAGTTTGAAGGAAATATTAAATTGTTACGAATCCAACATATTTTCTAGGAGAGGATACTAACATCACAAAAACTAATGTTCTTATTACATTATACAAATCTTAAAAGAAACTATACAAATATGTCACAACATATTTTCTGCAGATGATACTGACACCACAAAAACTAATTTTCTCATTACATTATATAAGTCTTAAAAAAGACTATACAAATATGTCACAACAAATTTTATGGGAGATGATACTGACACCATAAAAACTAATGTTCTCATTACATTATACAAGTCTTAAACACAAACTATATAAATATAGGGGGTGATTTTCCTATCACAGCTTTTAAGGTGTGTACCACATCCAATGTTTAATATATTTGTACAGTTAGCTGTAAAATATGTACTGTGTGGTATAATCATTAAAAGTTATGATAGCAATATCAATTCTCTATAAATGTCACAATATAAGTTATGGTGTGTAAATAACTTTTTATAGTGTATAAACCACTTTCTTATTTTTCTTACACATTTCTTCTTGCATTCTAATTAATTTCTTATATTGAAACTATTTAGTTTGCTAATACTTCCTTTTTGAGCGAACGGTATGGTGGCGCATACAATGGATTTTGCCGACGTAGTAGAGCGAAGTGGCGGCGCCACAATACCGCGCGCTGCTTGAGTGAGGAGCAACACGAGTTCTCTGGTGAGGGTGGCGGACCAATGGGGTGTCTCCATTTCGATTGTAGATGTTGAACGGACGGAAAATTTTGAATTTCTTTTTAGTTATAACCCTTTATAAATATTTTTACCTACTCATTCATATTTTTCAAACTACAATTATAAAAGAATCTCTACAACTTAAATTCAAAAAAATGTTTCAACCACCAAATAATCTATTTTTTAACAATCTAGTTGGTTTGTCGCAACTTCGTTAAACCCGTCTACATCATCTTCCAAAAATCGAGGAACCAGTACTAAGTTCCAGTTAGAATCAGCGGGCACCCACCTATGCTCAACCTTAGCCTAACCCCATAAGGGGTGACCAAACCCGTTTGGTAACCCGCTGGCACATCGGCGCCACATCAGCTCGACCAAAATCATGAAAAACCTCGACCAAACTCACGTAAGAGACGACCAAACCCTTCCCCTTTAAAATCAACCTCGTCTCCTTTGAAAACAGACCCACAGCGATCGCCTAGGCGACCAAATCAGTGATAGGGACGCGTCCAGGAAGAATGGCGTAAGGGAAGAACGCGTCTTATGAGGGCGACCAAATGGGATGGAGGGGCGCGACCTCTCTCTTACGCCCAATCTTACTCTTATGTATTATCCAACTTCTAGCTAGCTAGTTTTGATGGGTTTTGGTAAAATGTTGAGGGTTTGATCGTGACATAAAACGTACAACAAGAATTCAATTTTCGATGATTTACATATATACATTTTATCAACAAATTAACTACATATATAACTAACTACTACGTATTTAGTATTTTGGTAGCGTAGGATGAAAGAATATTCCACATCTACCTTAATTTACAAGATCAATTTAAGTTATACTCGATCGTATACAAAATATAAAGTTTTTGAAGATCTAACATTTTCTTTAGTAGTGACGATCCACCAATGTTGGGGCTGCCGATTGTTTTTTCTTCTCATTTTCCGCCGTCGGTGATAATGCAGCGGTTTCACGTGGCGCCGGAAGGTTGAGATCCAAACCCAAACACAATGTATCGTTCTTTGACTTCCGATCATATACCTCTGTGGCGGATAATGGAATCAAAGACAATGTGGTGTTGTTTGCATTCATATTGTTGTTGTTGTTGTTATTTCCGGCTTTATTGCCACCACCTGCCACCCTATGCCGCCTCATATGACCACCCAACGCTTGACCGGAATTAAATTCCGTCCCACAAATCGAGCATTCGTGAAGCTTTGAGAAGGACTTCGTGGCGGTGTTGATACGGTTGTTTAATTGAAGAGAAAGAGAATAATTGTTGTTTCTTGATGTGAAATATTCCGGTTCATTGTTGTCCATAACCACCGTGTACGGTGGTGGTTTTCGTAGATCTTGATCATTATTTTTAGGTTTCTTGTGGCTGGCTCTATGGCCTCCGAGAGCTTGAAATGAAGGAAAAGTCCGGCTGCATGTCTTGCACTCATAAACAAAAAATCCGGCAGTTCCGGTGGCCGGAGATTGTACGTACTTTTTGCTATTAAACTTGTACATTCCATCACCATCGTTAGTATTATTTTTCCTTGGTGATAGGTCTAATGAGTGGCCTTTCGAGAGGAGGATTAGGGATTCGGCGGTGTCTTCATCTTCGGTGGTGGTGCTACCTGCCGGAAAACCGGAAGAAGAAACCGGAGAAGAATAGGTTAAATCATTTATGTTGGTGGATGATGAAAATGTGAAAAGAATTGGTGATTGTGGCCTTTGCCGCTTGGTTCGTTTGCCTTTGGCAACGTTGGTGATATCCTTGGGACCACCTTCACCATCATAATCAGCACCACCGGCAGCCACCGCAGTGGTGGCGGTGGTTTGCTCAACGGTATCATTGGTGGTGGTGGTGGTGGTTTGTTCTATGGCAGCCTCCATCGGTGGCTAGGTTTATGATTACAACCAAATAATTAACAACTAACCACCATGCATCACCTAAAGATGGAAAAATTCATGGAGAGAAAATATAGGGTTAAGAGGAAGCATTATTAATACAAGTAGTGAAAGGTGGTGGTTCGTATATTTATATATCATTGTGCATGTGAACGTGAGTGGGAGATAGAGAGAGAGAAGTGGTGAAGAGTGGATGGAACACAAAATTTAAAGAAAAACAAAGGCCAAATCTTGTCTAATGTATAACTACAATATTTCTCTCTCCAATATCTATCTCTAGGTTTTTTTTGGGCAAAAATATTGTTTAAATTGTGACCTTTAATATCCTTGGAATGCATTACATGTACGTTGGTTGCAAAAGTTTGTTCCATGGCAAAACGTTTAAGCAAGACATTTGTAAGAAAAAAACTAAAATTGGTCTATGGGTATTTAGAGAAGTTTATTTGAAAGGTTTTTAACCTTATAAACTTAAATAAGTCATATTTTATAAAAAAGTAATGGTATTGATTCCTACCCTTTAGTCCTACTCATAATCCTACTCATTATATAAAGACATATGTCAAAATCAAGAGATAATATTAGAAGAGATAATTAGTGGATTACACATGTCATCCTATTAAAATTCTAATTCGTTAAAAGAATTTCAAATAAACCTGGGAAGTCCGTTGATGAATGTACGAGGATAATGAGACCTATATATGCCACATGGAGGAAAAGCACATGTCCTAAACTAACAATATCAAGAAATAAAAATTATTGTCAATTTTAAGGTTTGATTCATTGAAGTTGAAAGGGGTTCGTTAGAGGTAAACGAGATTAACATTATCACAATAACTAACACCTTCTGTCGAGTGAGGGTAAGGGAGCTATTAATTAGTACTTCTTTTCCCAGCAACAATCAAACAAATTATTTAAGTGAAAGTTCACTTAACCAAATACAAACAACTATATTGAACCGGATATACGCAGCCACGCAGGGTGACAATTCGTATTATGTTCAAGTTCTTATCTAGATTAGTGTATTGACATGTTCATATATCTCAAATTTAGCCCGACCCTTTTAACAAATTGTAACGAAAAGTTCAATCCTTTAATCTGGTCATTTAATTAAATGGTTAGTCGTGTCAACTCATTTACCATTTCATTTATTTTAAAAAATGTACACGTACGATAATTAAACTTGTAATATACTACATAACATATAGCTTTTTAATATTATTTTTTAAATAAGATGGGTTTGGAAACTCAACTCTAACTTAACAAATTTATTAAACATTATGTGTTGCAACCAACCCTAACATGTCTCATTTAATTAATGGCGTATAAAGTTCAACCGCAACCCAATCATTTTAAAATAAACCAAAATGCACTGTCTTATATTTTAGCCCTTTAAACCAAGCTTAGGCGGTTCGGTATGGGTGTGAACACGCTATGAAGATGATGACATGCATGGAAGGGGTGCATGTCATGGAGATGCTTGGAACACCCCCCCCCCCCCCCCCCCCCAAACGCCGTGTGGGGGGAAAGGGGGATGGACGGATTTCTCATGGTAGCAGGTAGTGTGACCACGACCACAAGCCTTCACACCATGGAGATGGAGACATCTGACATTTGGGATGTTTTGGTGGTGCTTCTTCTATATTTGGATGAGTGTGGTGATGTGAACCTTGTGATGTGTATTTCCTTGACGTATTTATTTATGTGACATCTGATTTGTCAATGTATTCGGTGTAACTGGTGGTACCAAGTAGAGGTGCACATATGGGCTTTAGCCCGAGCCCGGGCCTAAAAAAACCCTGAAAAAGCCCGGCCCGAAAAAGCCCGAATCCAAGCCCCTTTTAGCCCGAAATCCTAAACGGGCCTGGCTTAGTGACGAAAGCCTGTTAAAGCCCAGGCCCGGGCCGGACCGGGCTAAGCCCGAAGCCCGAAAAAATGCATGAAAGCCTGAAAAAGCCCGGGCTTTTAAACGTTATAAAGCCGGGCTATTTCTAAATGCCCGAAAAATCTAGAGCTTCTCTTGTCTCTTCTACCTTAATGATTTTATCGACCACCGGTAACCCTACTTTAGGGCGCCATCTTACTACCGGAGTGTGTAAAAAAGGGAGGCCGACTTCACAAGACGATCAAATGCAAATAGGACGAGACGGGCTAAATTGGCAATACAACGACTTTATGTTGGTTAAGTATTGAAAGTAATAGTTTTTTGATTTATTTAATTAGTTATAAAGAATATTTTGATTATTTATATTTTTTTTTAATTATATTATTATATAAAAGATATAACAGTAAAAAAAAAACTCGAAAAAACCCGGGCTAAGCTCGCTAAGCCCGTTCAGGCCTACACATGCCTAGTTTTATTTTCTTAAATCACGGGCTAAGTCCGGCCCAGATTTTTTTACTCCAAAAAAGCCCGGTCTTTTTTAGGCCCGGGCTAAGCCCGGCCTGACCCGGACTTTGTGCACCAAGCAACACTGTAGTTAAGTATAAAATAAGTTTACAAAAATTTCTTTAAAAGTTAAAACCTTGTTTCTCTGTTTCTTCTCCCGTTTACAAACTCGATCGCTAATTCAATCCACTTCCTCTCAAGATCGTTCTCCAATTTCAGTTCCATCGCACAGGTATTTTCATTTTGTTTTCTCTGGCGTTCAACTACGAGACATCGCCCCACACCAAATCTGAGAAAGGGCCAAATTAACGTTAACCGTGTTGATAATCCTCAATGGAACTCCCCCTCCTAAGGTAAAATATCCCTAATTTTCCTTACTTTTGCTCTTACTTTAATCCTTTAGTTAGTTGATCCGTCATTTTATTATACTAATGGAGTATTGAAAATTTTGGATTTTGTGTCGCTGTTCATTGAATTTGAATCGTGTATGAGTGTTTGGATTCGTGACTCTATCCTTTTGTTAAGAAGATTTTGAACAAATTATAGTTATGAATAGATGTTTGGGAACACACAAATACAACCATAAAAGTTCATAAAAGGTTAAATTAAAGACATAATATCTATATTTTCATTTTGAATACATGAAATTGTTTCATGTATTAGGTTAAAAAGAACATTACCTGTGTGTATAATGGATTCAGTATATGTTGCAATTTAAAATGCAACTTAGGTGTTCGATGAAATGCCTCATTGAGGCATCTCACAGCTTTGTATAATTTGTGTTCTGGATTCATGGCGTGAAGATACTACATGACAAAGCTGATTTAAAGTATGCTGATGAGATAATTCCTTTTCGAATCTATGAAACAGGGATTAAAAGTTACAAGTACATCTTCCACAAAATTCCTATAAACACATAATCTTAGCTCGTTGCGAATTGAAAAATGCTGATTTTTCTCATTGTTATCACTACGCCACTACTTGCAGTCCGAATTCTATATGTTATATCTCAAAGTAGCAAACCGGTTCATAGAAATTCTCAGAAGAATCTGAGCACACTTATTGTTTTGGGTTCAGGTATGCTTTCAATCCCTTTTTATTCCTACAAAAAAAAAAAGGATTAAAGAAACACACAATTTGACTAATTTTTAAGGTCAAAGCTCATGATATTTTATTACATACAATTTGGTTTTATTGTAGGGGGGCACACTGCAGAGATGATAAATTTATTATCCGTTATGCAAAAAGATAAGTTTTTTCCAAGATTTTACATTGCTGCAGCAACTGACAACATGAGTCTTGAAAAGGCACGCGTTTTTGAAGAAACTTCAGATGATAAGGTATGTAAACAGTAAAAGATATAATATCACCCGTCTAGTGATTATTGTTTCTTGATGCATTAAAATGTTATTAAAATTTTTTGAATGACAATAATGCCCTGCAGATAGGGGCAAAATATATGGAAATATATCGAAGTCGTGAAGTAGGTCAATCATATATTACATCAGTTGGGACAACATTATATGCTTTAGCTCATGCTTTATGGCTCATGCTCAAAATCAGGCCTCAAGTGGTACAGTACAATACCATATTTCTTCTTCCTTTTATTATCTATATAAATAAAATAAAATAAATTAAAATAAATAATGATGATGATAATATATATCCAGATTCTATGCAATGGTCCTGGGACGTGTATTCCCATATGTGCAATCACCTTTATATTTAAGGTTTTGGGAATTCAATGGTCATATATTTTGTATGTGGAGAGTATTGCAAGAGTCAAAAGACTATCATTGAGTGGATTAATTCTTTAGGGATGGCTGATCAGTTATTTGTGCAGTGGCCACAACTGCAAAAACAATATCCCCGAGCTCATTATGTGGGCCGTCTTATGTAACTCACTATTTATGGTGACAAGTTATGAAATCAGTTGTAATTCTTCCAAATCTAAAAATATGATCCTGCAATTGTCCCATGTTGGCTTGGCAGTGTTTAATGTTGTTGGGAAACATGCTATTAGTAGATATATACTCAATCATATGCAAATAACATAACTAACAAATTCTTGTTATGGCTCAGGTTACACGTTTTACAGTTTGTGTTATATGCAATTTCACAATATTTATTAGGGCCTTAGGTGCATTTGGCCATTTTTGGCTAAAATTGTCAGGATCGATTAACTATAGAGAAGTTAATAAACACCTTAGATCTAATTGACTATAGAAGTTGCAGCGGATCAACACTATATCAATAAATTAAGAACAATGAACTGTAAATAATATGCGAAAGTATTAAGAACACAGTTTCACAAAAAGCTTCAATGTATATTATCGAGTTAACAATACACACGTACGTTTACAATTCGTAAGGAACTATTTATAATAGTCCTTGAAGCTAAACTATTTACCCTAGTTATTCTAGGACTTGATTTACATCGAATTATAAAGATATACATTGATTTACATTCTATAACTATCTCTACGAAGATCTCGGACTTGATATGCTTCCAAAACGCGTATCAGTAGTAAACTGCAATCACCAGTAGTAAATCCATATCATCAGTAGTAAGTTTGGTGATCAGTAGTAAGTCCAATATCAACGTCAGTAGTAACTACTATTGATCAGTAGTATCTTCAATAAGCCTTGATCAGTAGTAACTTAGTTATAGACTTCATCAGTATCAACTTCATCAGTAATAAACAATTCTGCCCCATCAGTACTAAGTATGATCAGTACTAACTGCAGCATCAGTATTAAGTTGATCTGTGATTTTGTTCCAACAATCTCCCCTAAACTTATTGATTATCTTTCAATCAACTAAGTTTCTATTTACTTCTACTTTTCTTTTTCCTTTTCTTCCAACAGTTTCGTTCTTCTTTTATCACCTTCTAATGTCTGTTGGTTTTGTTTATTCCTTTGTGCAATAATATATTTGCTGATCTTTTTCACAAATTCATTCATCTTATTTTGCAGCATCACAACATCATGAGGTTTAATGAAATTCATGCACCACAGTTAATAAAGAGTTTTCTCAGAATGAGGATACTCTTTCTCATAAAGGAATAAGTCACATTTCTTACTTGTATATTCAAAGAAGTACATGTTGACAGTTGGCAGCACATTCCAGGCTTGAACATTCTCTGGATTTGTATACTTCTCTGAATAATTTTCTGGATAGAAAGCAGCATCAATCATTTCAGTAAGATAACATGCAGCTGAATTCTTCCAGATCTTCTTAGTCATTCTTGGTTTACCAATGATCAACATCTTGATAATGTCACTTCTGGTTGAGGACATGACCAAAGGTTTCCAAGCTCTGAATCTTTGAGTGACCTTATCTTCTCTGACAATCTCAATCATATCATCTATATATCTCCAGTTGATGATTGGATTATTTTGTAGGGGAGCAATGGGAAGATCATAAACTTGAACCATTTGTAATTTCTTCTTTGGTTGTTCAAGTTCAGAAGTAACTGTCTTCCTTTTCTTTGAAGTTTGAGAGGATACACCAGATGATTCTCCAGTTATTGTTTTTCTTTCTTTCATTTCTTTGGAGTCTATCTGATCAAGGTTAGTGGTGTACTTCTCATTAATGTCTTGTTCAGTAAGATCCTTCTTCTTCTCTACACAGTACTTTTCAATTAAATTGATCAACTTCATTCTTCCAAAGGCCTTTGTGTTGTGACCCCTTGATTTCAAGAAAGTGATCATTTCTTTCTTTTTCTCTGCAAATTGTTCTGGCATATCAGCCTTCTGCTCTTTGCATTCTTGTACTTGTGCTTCAAGAAGTTCTAGTGTTTTCATATTCAAGTTGCCTTATTTTTTCTAGTTCTCTTCTTTGTAGCTCTTTTCTTGTTTCAGCAACTTGTTTGGTTTTGACCTTCTGTTGAAATTGTGGCAGTTTTGATATATCTGCTATATCTGCCAATTTAATTTCTGTGAATGGTTGTCTCAATATTCTAGCCCTTTCTGCTAATCTTTTGTTTTCATTTGCTAGAGAGACTTCAACCTTCTTTAAGTATTTTGCTCTCTTAACCTTCCACCTATCCTGTTTGGCTGATTTGGCATAGTTGATTTTGTTGACCATTTCATGGCCTTGTGCTCTATTAGGTTGGTCTTCATCAGCAACTTCCTTTCCCTTTCCTATGTAGTTATCTTTCTTCATATCTTGCTCAGATTCAATAGCAAATTTGGGACCATAGTATTGTATCTGTGACATAGGAAGTATTTTAGGATGTGGAGGCAGGGAGCATTCATCAACTTCTAACCAATTTATATCATCATCAATATCTTTCACCATCATTTGTGTTGTTTTTCTTTTTGGAGATGGTGGAAGTATCACTGTAGGTTCTAGTAGTGGTGGCAGCTCAATAATGTCATCAGTAGTAACCAAGGTAGTTACTACTGGTATGTCTTCAGAGATTACTACTGATAGGGCATCAGTAGTGTTTGCTGCCTTTTCTTCATTTACTACTGCTATGATATCAGTAGTAGGTTTTACTACTGATACTTCTTTTTCAGCTTGATCTTCCATAGGAGCAGTAGTAATAGGCCCATCTTCAGTAACCATCATTTCTGGGCCTTCATCAACTGTTGTTTCTTTTAAATTTAAGAGAGAGGATGCTGCTGCAATTGATTCATCAATCATTGTTTGAATATTATCCTTCTCCCCCTTAGTGAGCTCTACTGGTGGAGCCTCACTATCATCAATCTTCTTCTTTAATTTTCTGATGATTTTAGTTTGTTGATGAAGCCTGTGCTCATAGAATCTCATTCTCTTGTTGATGGTGTTCATATGCCTTTTCATTGCAGCCATTGTTTTCCCTTGATTTGTGAGATACGTAAGAATCTTGTACAGTGGATTCAAGAGAATCCACTTTATCCGTCAATTGTTTTGTTTTAATACTGCCCTCACTCCATCTAGCAAGATCATCGGGCTCACTAACAGGTACATTGGCTTTGAGGTTTTCCATCCTATCCATCAATTCAACAGATCTGCCCTCATCACTTCTTGGTGATTCATTGGGTCTTTTAGACATCCTCTTCTTCCTAGAAGAAGCAGAGATGCCCCCCCTTGTGGTTTCTTGGCACCGGGGTCCTTTAAGTAACTCCTCAAATGAGTCATCACTTAAAGTTGCCGAGGTCTGGGTCTTAGTGATGTTCCCACTATCCTGTGCACCCACCTTTGGGGCATCAGTAGTGAGAGCTCTCGCCTCATGTCCTCTCTCCTCATTGGAGGACAACTCTTTGAGTCTGGGGATTGACTCGATTTGTCCCCTGGTGTCCTTTAAGAAAGATTTCTTTCTTTTATAAATTGTAGAAATATTTTGGGTTTTGTCTGGTAGGTCTTCCACAGAGTGAAGAGTAGCACTCTGCAGATTTATTTCAAGTTCCTGGGACACATTCAGGACTTCTATGTTAGTGGGTGATTGAGTGGTTGTTTGGGGTGGTGTTTGGGCTGTATTTGGGGGTGATGGAGTGGGTTGAGGTTCAATTTGGGTTGTATCTATGATTGAACCCTCTCCAGTATGTGTTTGATCTTTGATCATATTAGGAAACAGAGGGGTTTCCTTGCCCGAAAATTTAAATTGTTTTCTCATATTTGAGAAAACTTTCTTGTTCAACTCTGGAATGATAAAAATGTTTTTGGGAGTTGACAAGTTTTGTAATTCAATGTTAATGATATGTTGGAAAAATCTGGGATACATTAAAATTTTGAAGAACTAAGATTTCCCAACATACCTTCAAAAATCATGTAAGAAAAATTAAATACTTGGTCTGTGCATAAACAGACAACAGCAGAGGATATTGTCTTATTAAACTCATTCCAAGTACTTCGTTTTGGAGAAATACAATGCTGAATTGTATGTACTAAAAATTTCCATTGTGGGGAGAGAACATCTTTTTGAAAGGTTACTATGTTAAGCCTTCCCTCATAACCCATTTTATTTAAAATTTCAGCAATGAATTCCTTAGGAAGTGTAAACATACCTGAATCATCATGTAGTTGTAGATGATGTCTGATTTATTGTTCAGTTACTGTTATATGCTTTCCATCTACTTTTGATTTGATCATCGATGTGGTTGTTCCTTCTGTTCTTTCAGCATTGGTCCAGAAATCAACCAAGTGCTGTTGGTATGCTTTTGGTTTAACGGTTAAAGCAAACTGTATGTAAGAATTTCTCAAAAATTTAACTATTGGACGAAAATCTTTGGTTCCGTCGGGATTTTCTAGGAATGCACACATGTTATGAAATTCTGAATATTTAAGATCGGTTCGCACATCGAGAGATTGTAGAGTTGCCATTGATGTTGATTTTGAGAGAAAGATGTAAGAATTTTGTTACTGATAAAGGGTTTTTGATCGAAAGCTAGGGTTTATCGAGAGGATTTTGCAAATCGAAGTGAAGATAATGCTAAATTAATCGACTGCCGCCTTTTATATCTTTCGATTTAACCTGCAAAACGACTAAAATGCCCTTCGAATCATAACATAACGGTTATTTTCATGGGGGTTAGTTTGGTAATTGTGATTCTGAAAGACCAGTAGTAAATGTGATATCAGTAGTAAAACGTCAGTAGTATCTACTAACATCAGTAGTGACTAAGGATTTTGACATCAGTAGTAACTATAGACATCAGTAGTAACCTCCAACACGACCAGTAGTAAATGTGAATACCAGTAGTACTGACTAAATTTCTAATACACACCAGTAGTATTTATGTAAACCTAATACACACCAGTAGTAATTAACTACCAGTAGTATTTTGTGCACATGCCTACATACCAGTGATACATATCTTACCAGTAGTAAAACATTTAAACAATTAAATAACTTTTTACAACAAAAACTTTACACATGACTTTTCGTGAGATTTTAATTTATCAAAATCATTCCAATACTGCTAACCAAGAAGTTGAATCTTCCTACATCAAAAGCTTTTGTAAAAAGATCTGCTAATTGATCATCAGTATGGATTTTAACCACTTTGATTAATTTCTTTTCATTGCAATCTCTTATAAAATGAAATCTTATTTCAATGTGTTTGGTTTTAGAGTGTTTTACTGGATTGTTCACAATACTAATAGCACTTTGATTATCAATAAAAATAGGAGTTTTAAGGATAGATATACCAAAGTCTAGAAGCTGGTTTTGAATCCAGAGTACTTGAGCACAACAAGCAGATGCAGCTACATATTCTGCTTCAGCAGTTGATGTTGATACATTTGTTTGCTTCTTACATTGCCATGACACCAGTCTTGATTCAAAGAATTGACATCCACCAGTAGTGGACTTTCTGTCTTGACATTCACCTCCATAGTCACTATCTGTGTAGGCTATGAGTTCAAAGGGTGAATCATGTGGATACCATAGACCTAGTGATGGTTTGCCTTTCAAGTATCTGAATATTCTTTTGACAGCTTGCAAGTGTAGTTCTTTAGGTCTTGATTGATATCTTGCACACACACAAACACTATACATAATGGCAGGTCTTGATGCAGTTAAGTACATCAAAGAGCCTATCATTGATCTATATAAGTGTTCATCTACATCCTCCCCCTCAACATCAGGATGTAGGTGTTTGTGTGTTTCCATTGGAGTACTTGCACTTTTGCAGTCTTTCAAATCAAACTTTTCCAAGATGTCTTTGACATATTTTGATTGATTTATCAAAATACCATCTGTTCTTTGACTGACTTGGAGTCCAAGGAAGAAGTTCATTGGACCCATAGAGCTCATCTCGAATTTAATCTGCATCAGTTCTTCAAATTCTTTGCATAATACATCATTTGTTGAACCAAAAATGATATCATCTACATAGATTTGTACCAGTAGTATATCATCTTTGACTTTCTTTGTAAACAAAGTTTTGTCAATGGCTCCTCTTTTAAAGTTGTTCTTCAATAGGTATGATGATAATGTGTCATACCATGCTCTTGGTGCCTGATGTAGGCCATACAGAGCTTTATCTAGTTTGAACACATAATCACCATGTTTTGGATCTTCAAAACCTGGAGGTTGGCATACATAGACCTCTTCTTCAATCTTCCCATATAGAAATGCACTCTTCACATCCATTTGATAGACTTTGAACTTCTTGAATGAAGCATATGCTAGAAATATTCTTATGGCTTCAATTCTAGCAACAGGAGCATATACTTCATCATAGTCTATTCCTTCTTCTTGAGTGTATCCTTGGGCTACAAGTCTGGCTTTGTTCTTGATCACTATACCTCTTTCATCTTTCTTGTTTCTGAAGATCCATCTTGTTCCAATGGCTCTTTTTCCTTTGGGTAGAGGTACAAGTGTCCAAACAGCCTGTAACTTAAATTGAAGGAGTTCCTCTTGCATTGCCTCAATCCAGTTTGAGTCCTTCATTGCTTGTTGGATCTTCTTTGGTTCATCCTGAGACAAAAAGCATTCAAACATACATTCATTAGCAATTAGACTTATGTTACACATGTTTGCAGTTAAGCTTTTATTTAATTTGCTTCTTGTTTGTAGTGGTGAGTTAACATCACTTAGAACAAGGTCTAATGGATGGTTCTTCTGAGTCCTTGTGGTTGTAGTTTTATCAATTACTAGTTGATTTTCAAGATTGGACTCATTTGTCTCAGGCAGTTGTTCCTCTAGTGATCCTTCATTGTCATAGATGTTTGGTTCATCATCATCTTGGTCAGAGTTACTACTGCTATTGTCTTCATTGAGATCAGTAGTATTGTTGTTGTTACTGGTATCAGTAGTATCTTGAGAATCTAGGTTATTGTTAGGACCAGTAGTATTTTGAGTACTATTACTGGTATCAGTAGTATTTGAATTACTACTGTCCTTATTCTCAGAGTTACTACTGGTTTCAGAATTTGAGTTATTACTGTCCTCAGTATTAACTATTGGAGCAGTATTAACTACTATGTATCTCATCTTCTCTTGACCAGTATTAACAGATGATGTTCCTTCCTTTTGAGTGTGACAATTTGAATTACCTGCATTGAAATCCATGTTAGAATTAAGAGATTTGGTTAGATTGTCTATGTTAAATAGCCAATCTGGACCATTTCCTTTTTCATTAGACACATTTTCATTAAAGGATACATTGATGCTTTCTTCAATTATCCTTAGTCTTTTGTTGAATACTCTGTATGATTTGCTTTGAGTAGAGTATCCCACAAAGATTCCATCATCAGCTTTGCAGTCAAACTTACCAATTTGTTCTCTTGTAATCAGAATAGTACAAGGACAACCAAATGATTTCAGAAAACTTATAGAAGGTTTTCTTTTATTAAAAAGTTCATATGGTGTTTTAAAATGTGGCTTCACTATTAATACTCTGTTCTGAACATAACAGACAGTATTAACAGCTTCTGCCCAAAAAGTGATTGGTAATTTTGAATCTGCTAACATTGATCTTGCTGCTTCAATGATGGTTCTATTTCTTCTTTCAGCTACACCATTTTGTTGTGGAGTTCTAGGTGAGCTGTATTGCCTGTCAATACCTTTAAGATCACAAAAGTTAATTAAGTTAGCATTTTTAAATTCTGTACCATTATCACATCTTATGGCTTTAACTTTTTGATCAGATGTGTTCTCCAGTTTGACAATTAAGTTCTTTATGAGTTCACTTGTTTCATCCTTTGTCCTGAGAAAGAACACCCATGTATATCTGGAAAAGTCATCAGTAATAACAAGACAATATTGTTTCTTTCCAATACTCATTACATTTGTAGGTCCAAATAGGTCCATATGTAAGAGTTGTAAAGGAACAGAAATAGAGTTCACAGATTTGGACTTATGAGAAGTTTTGTGTTGTTTACCTTTTAGGCATGCAACACAGTGATGATCACACATGAATTGTTTTTGAGGTAGTCCAATGACCAAATTTCTTTTTACTAAATTGTTCATGTTTTTGAAATTTGTGTGACACATCCTTCTATGCCATAGTTCTGATTCAGTGGTGTTTGCCTTAGATATAAAACAGTTGACCTCATTTGAAGAAATGAGTTCTCCCCCTATATCCAGGCAATACACATTGTTTCTCCTTGGAGTTCTTAAAACAACATATTTTTCATCTAAAATAAAGTCAGGAGAAAGAATGATGCACTCAATGTCTGTGAAAAGAATTTTATTCTTTTTATCACACACTTGAGACACACTGACAAGATTGTATTTTAGTTCAGCTACATAAAATATATCATCAAAGGTAATTTTTGCCATTTGTAACAGTACCTTTACCCGTGATCTTACCTCCATGTGGGTTCTCACCAAATGCCACATATCCTCCATCAAATAACTTGAAATCTTTAAGAATTTGCAGATTTCCAGTCATGTGCCTTGAGCATCCACTATCAATATGCCATGTTCTTCCTTCTTCTGGGATCTGAATGCTCTGCACAAGTGAGTAAAGGATTAGTTAAGTTTGGGAACCCAAGCTTTATATGTCTTGGGTTCATCCTTTGAGAAATAAGCTTTTGGGGATTTAACTTTAAACATTTTTGGTGCCCATACTTGTTTATTACTGGTGTTGAGTTTTACTACTGCCCTTTTAAAAGTGTTACTAGTGTTTGAGTTTTCTACTGATCTTGGTTTATATCCATGATGTTTAGCTTTTGAATACTTTACTACTGATGGACCAGTAGTATTTGGGTACTTACCATGTTTAAAAGATCCAGTAGTGTTTTTAGGGTTGACACCAGTAGTATTTTTGTAATTAGGGTTTTTACCAGTAGTGTTTTTGTACTGGTACCATACAGCATTATAATTAGGGTTAACACCAGTAGTAAAATTGTTAAAGTTTTTACTGGTGTTGGAAAATTTAAAATATTATTTATTTTGATTGGATTTTCCATTGTTCTTGAAGTAGTTGCTGTTCTTTGGGCTTCCAACTCTTCTGTTATGCACAAATCTTGGTGCACTTCTTCCAAATCTTGGTGTTTCAGCAATTGGAGTTTTTGTTTTATGTACTACTGAAGGACCAGTAGTATCTTATAATTTCTGTGTTTTTGCTTTTTCTTTGAAAGTTTTAAATTCTTTGAATTCTTTACAATTAATTGGATTGAAGTGACAATCCTTTGCTAAATGATTCATTTTATTGCATATAACACACCTTAGTTTTTTACTTTTAGCACCTTCAGGTATTCTTTGATCTAAGAGTTGATTTTTATTTCTTTCATTTCCCCTTGTTAAAATTTTTGGTATGTTTTCTGCATCATATTTAGGAGATTCATTTGGACTTTGTACTGTGTGAAAACTTGTATCAATTGATTTTGGTGATTCAGTTTGAGAAATTGTAAATTCAATTGATTGATCATCATCAGAAGAATCATTTGATTCAGATGTTTCATTATGTGATTGAGTTTGATTTTCAGTTTTTAATTCATTAATGATTCTTTCTGAACTGTTTTTAAGTGGTGGAATGATTTTATATGGAGGTGGTACAGCATGATATCCCACCCCATGAAGAACTTTTTCTGTAGTTTGATTGTTAGTTAGTTCATCAAGAATTTTAGTACTTCTTTCAAACTTTTTAATTGTTAATTTATTTTGTTCAATTTCAAGTTGACATTCTTCTAATTTACTTGTTAATTCTTTATTTTTTAATTCATAAAATTCTTTCTCATCTACAGCTTGAAGTAATTCTTCCTTTATCCGTTGATCTATCATCTGGTACACCTTTATCTGATG
The DNA here is from genome assembly GCA_963853835.1 of Calendula officinalis. Taxonomy (NCBI): domain Eukaryota; kingdom Viridiplantae; phylum Streptophyta; class Magnoliopsida; order Asterales; family Asteraceae; genus Calendula; species Calendula officinalis. Next base: position 29,122,045 of record OY970830.1, on the reverse strand, counting down.
TTCTTGATCAGTAATCACACCATCGAATTCATGATTTCTTCTTACTGCTTTTGCTAAATCTTCATTTAATTTAGTGTTTTCTTTTTCTAAGTTTTTAATAATTTTAGCACATTCAGAAGTACAAGGTTTAGGTTTTACCTCAGTTTTGTTGTCAGTAAAGGCCATGAGAGCTTGATTTTGAGCATGCTCTTCTGCTTGGAAGCTCCAGTCATATCCTTGTCCTTGTTGTGAGACAAGGGCAGTTGATTTTGATCTTTTGTCTGGCTGAGGATATTCTTTTGCAAAGTGACCAAGGTTGTTACAGTTGTGACATTTGACTTTAGTTTTGTCAAATCCAGCTTTGTCACCTTTGTTGAAGTTGAGACTTGTCCTGCCAGTTCTCTTTAAGAATCTTTTGGTCCTTAGACTCAGCATAGCCATCTGCCATTTAAGATCCATCTCCTCAAGATCATCTGGATTCAATTGTTCCAAGTCATCACTAATCAGTGCAGTATGCACATGACTAGTGAAGAAGGATTCTCTTGCAGTATCCTCAGAATCTGCAGCCTTTCCTGTGGAGGTTTCCTGACCTTGACCTGTACTAGATACAAATGCAGCATTATTAGAAGAAATAGAAGGGTTCTTTTGATTTACCTCAGTTTCAAATACTCTGAGATCATTGTAGAGTTCATCCAACTCTTTTTCTTCTAGAGCATCTCTTTGTCTATATACCACTGTGTACATGGCCCATTCTTCACTAAGAGACCTTAGGAACTTCATGTTGACATCTTCTTGATCCATCTTAACCCCAACCTGGTTAAGTTCACCAATTAGCTTGTTGAATCTGTCAAACACTTGAGTGAGTGTTTCATTGGGTTTTCCTTTGAAATTTTCAAAGTCTTGTTTGAGAACAGATTTCATGTTCCTCTTGGTGCTTTTGGTCCCAACAAATCTCTTCTCCAGTGCTTCCCATAGCACCTTTGCATCATCATACTCAACGAAAAGATATTGATAGTCGTTGGGAATGGCCAGTAGGAGAGTGCTTAGAGCTTTAAGTTCGATTCCCTTATCTTTCTTCTCCTTCTCACATTTAAGTTTGTCTGCCTCAGTTGCAGAGCTGCTTGCTTGACCAGGACCAGTTTTGTTTCCTTCAAGGACAACTTCCCACATAGAATAATCTGTAATAAGCATGTATTGCTTAATACGATTCTTCCACATCCCAAAGTTGTTGGGAGTGAGCATAGGGATTTTGTTGGCCTGAGTGCTTTCATTATTATCAGTCATGATTAATAATGTGTGTGTTTTAAAGATTAAAACTTTTTGTTGTTCTTAACAAATAGTAGATCTAGAACCAATACGCTCTGATACCACTTGTCAGGATCGATTAACTATAGAGAAGTTAATAAACACCTTAGATCTAATTGACTATAGAAGTTGCAGCGGATCAACACTATATCAATAAATTAAGAACAATGAACTGTAAATAATATGCGAAAGTATTAAGAACACAGTTTCACAAAAAGCTTCAATGTATATTATCGAGTTAACAATACACACGTACGTTTACAATTCGTAAGGAACTATTTATAATAGTCCTTGAAGCTAAACTATTTACCCTAGTTATTTTAGGACTTGATTTACATTGAATTATAAAGATATACATTGATTTACATTCTATAACTATCTCTAAGAAGATCTCGGACTTGATATGCTTCCAAAACGCGTATCAGTAGTAAACTGCAATCACCAGTAGTAAATCCATATCATCAGTAGTAAGTTTGGTGATCAGTAGTAAGTCCAATATCAACGTCAGTAGTAACTACTATTGATCAGTAGTATCTTCAATAAGCCTTGATCAGTAGTAACTTAGTTATAGACTTCATCAGTATCAACTTCATCAGTAATAAACAATTCTGCCCCATCAGTACTAAGTATGATCAGTACTAACTGCAGCATCAGTATTAAGTTGATCTGTGATTTTGTTCCAATAAAAATCAAAACCCAAACCAATATTTCAGTTTTTGAAAATGTCCAGTTTGAGTTCGGTTTTGGTGGTATGGTTTTTTAGTTTATCGGATTGTTTTTTGGTTTACAATCAAATTTTATTCTAAAGGGGATTTGGTTTACAGTTGTTTTTTTTTCTTCAGTTTAGAATTGATTAGCGGTACATGAGATAGCGGATAGGAAGATGTGGGAATTAAAAATTAAAATATATATTGTTACATAAATACAAAACCAATGTATAATACATATATATATTAACAATATGATTACCTAATATAACTTATACTCTAAATTGGGGCGGTTTGGTTTTTTTGGTTCGCTTTTTTGGAGAAACCCACGAAGCCGGTAATCTTATACAAGGCAATGTACATAGAAGTGTATTAAGCTATAAACATTACATTATTGAAAATAGTCAACAATTAGGTAACGATATCTTTCACATTAATACAAAATTGTATAATATTTTGACAATTGGGTAATGGCAAAAGTGGCATCCAGAATAACGATTTAGATGATAATATACTTTTACATTTCGCATTAAAAATACTTATACGCATTATAAAGGTAACAATATTACATGAGAAAATAATACACAGTTTCCATATTAATTGCAGTGATATTCTCTTTTATAAGTGCTAACCTTTATGATTTTGAAACGTTTAAGAGAGGAGAATCAAATCAGATGGCTTCCCTTCCAATGTTGACGGTTTTGGAAGAGTCCAAAATATCGCCACCACCGGCCACCGTAGGAGACAGATCTTTGCCATTGACTTTCTTTGACTTCTTTTGGTTACGTTTATCTCCGGTTCACTATCTCTTTTTCTATGACCTCTCAATTACTCAAACTCAGTTTCTTGAAACTATTGTTCCTAACCTTAAACACTCGTTATCAATCACTCTTCAACACTTTTATCCTTTTGTTGGTAACTTGACCCTATGTCCTAGTAAAAAGCCCGAAATTCGATATGTTGAAGGTGATTTCGTTCCGGTTACTTTTGCAAAAAGTAACCTTGATTTTGCCGAACTAACCGGAAACCAGCCTCGAGACTGTGACAAGTTTTACCATCTTATACCCGTACTTGGTCAGCCGACCAAAACATCGGATTACACAAAGATCCCACTTTTCTCGGTCCAAGTGACACTTTTTCCAAATTATGGTATCTCTTTAGGAATCACCAATCATCATACACTCGGTGATGCTTCCACTCGGTTTTGTTTCCTGAAAGCTTGGACATCGATTGCTCGATTTGGCACCGATGAGTCGTTTCTAGCTAATGGAACTTTGCCGATTTACGATAGAGTGATTAAAAACCCTAAATTTGATGAAAGTTATTTAAAGTATTTGAAGATTGAAACTCTTCAACAAGAGTATGAAACTCAAACCCTAGTTGGACCGAGTAATAGACTTCGCGGGACGTTTGTCTTAACGCGAGTTTTCATAAACCAGTTAAAGAAAATGGTATCAGCCAAACTGCCAGAGTTAGCATATGTATCATCTTTTACGGTTGCATGTGCTTATATTTGGAGTTGCATTGGGAAAGCACGTAGCGATGAGCTACAACTATTTGGTTTTGCTATAAATTGTAGGGCACGAATGGATCCCCCGATCTCATCGGCTTACTTTGGCAATTGTCTTAGTGGATGTGAAGCAATTGCAAAGGGATTTGAGGTAACAAACAAGGAAGGATTCATTAATGCTGCAAAATTGCTTGGAGAAAGTCTACATAAGACGTTGACCGACAAGAATGGAGTCGTGAAAGATATGGGATCGTTGGACGATTTGTTTTCTCGAGCTAAGCCAACAACGATGATTTGGGTTGCAGGAACACCTCAACTTAATGCTTATGAGATGGATTTTGGGTGGGGAAATCCCAAAAAGGTAGAAACGATTTCAATCGATTATAGTGAATCGATATCTATGAATGCTTGCAAAGGGTCGAATGAAGATTTCGAGATTGGCATATGCCTTTCGGCTATTGAGATGGAGGCTTTTGCTCGTTTCTTTGAAGATGGATTAGAAGCATACATTTAGGGACATCATATTATTTTCTTCACCTTTTGTTATAACAAAAGTCAAGTAGTATTAGAATTGTACGAATGAATATGATCAATAACATTAATATCATTTGATGGTAGCTAAAGTAAGGTGGGGTGTTTTTGTTTAAGGTTTTATCATTTATGGAATGGGAAGTATTAATACCATTTTTTATTTTTTATTTACTATACATGTTTAAGTTTTTTGAAAGCCAAGTGGAGGTATACATATCTACGTTCCACCTGCACCATACTCTTTATAGGAAGGGATTAGATATCATTGTTGGTCAGTATTTTAGTAATTTTCATTAATAAAAAACTCTAAATATTAGTCACAATAATACTAATTAGACTAATACTTATGCTAATACATAAGGAGTAAAAGTTACGGAGTTACATAAGTTGAAAGGGTTATTTGGTAATCTTCCAAATGAAACATAGCTGTTAAATGTTACTCCATTTTTTGTAAGGTTAAAAAGTTATGCAAGTTTAACTCAAATTTTAAAAAGTTTGTATTTTTATTTAGTCATTTAAATCACCGCAATATAAAATCGATTAGTTGAGTTACTTTTAGCCGGAATTTTAGAGTTCCGGTATTGACATGTCATAATTTTCCATTTGACGATATGAATTTTGGTCGTGGCAAATAGGCAAAAATCGAAGATATATAAATTCCCGAAAAATTGAGAGAGAAGAAATTTATAAATATAGAAACGAATTTTAAAATTTATTCTAATATTTTAATTCTTATAAAATTTTAGAGGATTAATAACTAGATGCTTTTATAATATGGCAGAAGATATTTTGATTATAGAATATAGAGTGGTAAAAAAAAGCAATATTTGCCGTTAAACTATGTCTTGTACATTTGAGTGATAAAAACAGTGGAAGCTACGAAATCAGGACGCCCAATTCTACACCCTAACCGGGGAACCGGTAGTTTCAGCCATCTGCGGCAGCACCGACGAGATCGTTACCAGCAGTTTCAGCCATCTCCGGCTGTTTCTAATCTAATAGCGACGGTGAGACCGATAACCTCCGAAATCCAATACGAAATTAGGGTTTCAATTGGGAGTCAGAGGAACAAGGCGATATTCCGTTAAAGCAGGTTAGTAAACTACAAAATTCACGCTCTCTGCTTATATTTGTTATAGATTTTTCTTGCAAGTTCAGTTATTAAACCATAGCTGTTGCTATATGAAAATCCTAGTAGCACCCCGTCTGTGATCTTAATTTGAAAAGTCGTTACTGTGTGCTGCTATTTGCTTCAACAATTTCGTTCGCCATAAACTGAAGATGTACAATGTTTATTTTGTTTCTGAAATTGAAGTATATAACATGTATCTGGATAGAAACATGATCGGGGGAAGAAACCCTAGAAAATGATTGCCAATTATGAAAGCAGTAGATCTGTAATTAGAAAATTAAGTCAACTTCTTTTTTGTTTCTCACTATCTGAAAGACTAAGCTTGTAGTTCATATGCATACAGAACAATTGAGTGAGGGCTTCTAACTTATGAGAATTATCATTCTGAATGTTTAAATGTATCATTTTGATATCATATCACTTACCATTATACAAATATTGGTATGTGTTCTTGTTTATACCAATGATTTTGCACACTAATTTGTTTCTTGTGACAGTGTACTCTGCATCAACTATGATTTACACAGCAATTGATACATTTTATCTAACCGATGAACAACTTGAAAACACACCTTCTAGAAAAGATGGAATAGATGAAGCTACTGAAACAACACTTAGAATATATGGCTGTGATCTTATCCAGGAAAGTGGCATTTTACTTAAAGTGTATCCTTTTAACAATTATACACATATATATTTTTTAAATTTCATGCAATCCAATTTAAATTAAGCACCTTGACGCTCACCTGGTGATTAATAACTGGATTTTAAATGCCCTTAACTAATTACTACACAGACCACAGCAAGTAATGGCAACAGGTCAAGTTTTATTTCATCGGTTCTACTGCAAGAAATCGTTTGTTCGTTTCAATGTTAAGGTTTGATTCTTCTTTCTATACTGACCAACTTATTACTCCTTTTTGTTTTGTTGAAACATGTATTTAAAATTTCGAGTTAATATTTATGATATAAATTATAGAGAATTGCTGCAAGTTGTGTATTTCTTGCCTCAAAACTTGAGGAAAACCCTAGGCGAGCAAGACATGTCCTCAATGTTTTTCATAGAATGGAATGTAGAAGAGAGAATTTACCTATAGAGCATTTGGATGCCTTTTCAGAGGTATGTTACAATCAATTTCTAGAGTAAATTACATAAATTGTCCTGTTGGATTGTATGAAATCATAGATTTCGCCCCTTCACTTGTTTTATTACACTGAAACTTGTAACATCAAGGGTCCTTAATTTTGAAACTTGTAAAATCAAAAGTCCCTAAAACTTAATAGATTATTTTGCTTTAGGGACTGTTGGTGTTACAAGTTTCAAAATCAGGGACTTCTATGTAATAAAAAAAGTTAGAGGGACAAAATTGACAATTTCGTACAAACTACATGCACGATTTATGTAATTTATTCTCAGTTTTACTAGTGCTTCTTGTCTATTTAAAGAAAGTTTTGTGCTTATGTTGACATATTAAACTTTTAACAGAAATATCCGATATTAAAGATGGATTTAATTCGATCAGAACGTCATTTACTAAAGGAAATGGCTTTCATCTGCCATGTTGAGCATCCACATAAATTCATATCAAATTACCTTGCTACCCTTGAGACACCCCCAGAGTTGAGACAAGAAGCTTGGAATCTAGCAAATGACAGGTATAAATTTATCTTTGTAAATGAACAAAAAGAGATTTGATTAATTTTTTTTTTTTTTTTTTTGAAATAGTTTGCGTACAACTTTATGTGTGCGATTCAAGAGTGCTGTTGTGGCATGTGGAGTTGTATATGCTGCTGCCCGAAGATTCCATGTCCCCCTGCCCGAGAACCCGCCCTGGTGGAAAGCATTTGATGCTGACAAAAAGGGCATTGATGAAGTTTGTAGAGTTTTGGCCCATTTGTATACTTTACCTAAAGCAAAGTATATACCCGTTTGCAAAGAAGGCGGGTCGTTTACTATGTCTAATAGGTCATGGGATTCACCAGCCCAGCCCGTTGTCAAGGTCCATCTCTCTCTCTCTAACTTTCTTTGATAAACGGGTCAAATGTTTTTTTATTTATTTGATGTTTTCTAGGAAGGTCCATCAAGTGGCCCAACTGATGATGCAAATACAAGCAAAGTTTCTCCTGCTATGGCTGTTAATGTGGAGTCTAAAGATTTGGAGATAAAAGCAGCAATTAATAAGTTGAAAGATTCAACAAGGAGTGATGATGAGAGTATTCCAGATGTTAAAGAAGAAGGTGTTTCAAAAGTCAAAGATTATAGAACAGAGGACCGGTCAAAGGAGAGAGAAAGAGACAGAGATAGGCATAGGAGTCGTGACCGTGAAAGAGGGAGGGATTCTGAAGCTGAAAGGGATAGGGAAAAAGTCAAAGACAGGAGTCACCGGTCAAAGGACAGAGGAAAGGATTCAGGACATGCTAAACACCATTCTTCGCGAGGTACCTTTTCTCAAATTTTCAATATGAATATGAATTAATTAATTAATTAAAGTGTAATTGTGATGTTTACAATTTATGGTGGTCAGATCGGGAGTACCATGGTTCTGGAAGGGACAAGGATCGCCACACCCATACACACAGACATCATTCTTATGGTTAAATACATTTCTATTTTTAAATTACTTTTTATGAAACTTGTGCCTAACATTGACATTTTAGCCCTTTATTAAGATTGTTTTCTATGTCCTTAGTTTGTGTTGGATTCTTTCTTTCGACCAGTTGCTGTGTAATACAACCAGCTTATCTTAAATCCAACTTGCAACTTAAGTGTTTTTTTTTGTTTTCCATGTTATTCTTACTAAATGTAGCTTATTCTTTTTATCCATATGTTTTCCATGTAAGTTTAATTAAGACTAATTTTTAAAATCAAAACAGTCTAAATCATGAAATGACTAGAGTTCACCATCTCTATCCCATCTCTATCTCCACCTCTCAGCTTCATTAATTAAGTTATATTTGAAGTGATGATGTAGTTGTTATAGAGAATAGGACCAACTTATAGAATCAACATTTGCATGTGTCAAGTTTGACTTCTCCAATATGTCTAGTCTTGTTAAGCAAAATTTCAAACTAATCTTTAAAAATCTTTCATTTAATACATAATTTAATTAATAAACATTTGATTTCCTTCATTATTTTACCAAAAGACAAAATTAAAAAAAAAAAAAAAGTCTTTACGATCAATATTTAATTGTTAGTTAAATGTTGTAACTGAATTACATTTCAAGAGAGTCTAGTTTTGAACTTCTGATATGAGGATAGAGACCCAAGAAAAGGTATAGACATTTGTATGTGAAGTTGACCACTCCAAAGTCAAATTGGATTTTGTATTTCCATTGACTTCCTATGAACCACAACAAATAATTTTGCCGACACCCAAGTTTATCTAATCTAAGTTTCATATATATTTAAAAGGTAAGAATATATGTCATGATGATTAACCAATCAATATTATGACATTCACGTACATTAAGTTTTGTCAATACACTATTCAAAATATGAGTTACGTAGAGGAGAAAAGACAAATGAATAATAAGTTGTATTTTTAGTTTTTTTGATTATAAAAGTAATTCTTTTAAAAATAATATTTGTAGTTTTGGGTGTCATAATGAATAATGTTAAAGGGTATCTATTAAGAAATCTTCTTTATCTAGGTATCAGTTGATAAAGAATGTTAGATATTTGACAATCTAAATAATGAAGATTTCACTACTATTAACCACTATCTACAATTCTCATATTGTCGTTGCTTTGGTCTCAAGCTAGAGGGTTATTAATTGATTGATATCATATGTTTCTCAAGGCTTATAAATTTAAGGAATTCTTTGAGTAAAAAGTGAGATTACATCATAATGCATGGCAAGCAATAGTTGAAAGTATGAATGAGTTAGTTATAGATGCCATTTTAATGGCAGACACACACACACACACCATGTATTCTTAGATGCACTCAATTAACGCATTTATCTCAAAAAGTTTATATCTATCGATCTTATAGTATCTTATAAAAGCATAAGGTGTGAGGTCTAAGTTATATACATATTAAAGATATTTTTTTCCAAATTTAACATAGTTATAATACTCATTTTTAAAATTACCCTCTATCATTTAACATTTGTAAAACATATTTTTGGGAACCACAAAAATACCTCAAACAATCACAATTTAGAAATATAAAAAAAAAAAGAAAATAAAAATCGCTTAATCAGCGTTAAACCCATGGTGCCGGAGCTCTTGGAGCAATAAGCGAATTTTATGAAATCAACAATTTTTTTAACTGGTTTTATAAAATAGGCATTTTATATTCTTTTTCTATTTTCATTGTGTAATTCCTGTCTTCTAAAGTTTTCACATGAATTAAGTTGTCAAATTTGGTAACAATTACTTAAAACATACATAAAATAATTATAGTACACGAAAGAAAAAGTTTTATAGTTAAAAATTTTATGTGGTGTTGGAAATCTTTTTCCGCTTCTAGTTTTTTAAATAATCATTTAATAGACGAAAATTTTATTAACAATCATTCTTGTGAATTATTATATGCTAATTTTATGTTTGTCAACTTGCGAAGAAAAAAGAAACTGAAGATGTTATTAAATGATTGAGACAGTTTATAGTGGTTACATATAATGATTAAAAGTACATACCCTAATTAATATGTTTTATTATCCTTTTCATTTTTATAACAGATAGAATAAAATACTATGCGAAAAATAAAATTGCAAAAGCAGGAGTGATCATATACAATACAACTGCTAATTATCTCATGTGAATAGCCACTTCCACCAAAAAACCTCTGCTACCCAATCCACGCCCTTTAACATTAATCCCTAATTTATAATACAGAGACAAATTATACACACATAAATGATCAAGCGCACATATACAATATTCTCTACAAGTACAGAAAAACAGTAAAAAGGTTTGTTTATCTGCTTGTTGGTTTGTTTGTTGTAATATATAAGTGTAACCTCGAAGTTCGAGTTTTTTTGTTTTGTTTTGCGAGTGTCGACTTTGTTGTTAATTCCGTTGTTGTAATTTGTGTTGGTTTTTGTTTCTTATTTCTATCGTTGTCTGTCGGTTGGTCAGTCGGTGTTAGTCTTTTGCTTTTGGTGGTCCGTGGGCCTTTGTCTGCATCTTGCAGGCTTTGAATGTTTGTAAGTTTTCGGGGTTGCATCTTTGTTTTAATCTTATGTAGCGCTTTGTTAAAAGGTATGTAATTTCATGTTTGACTAATTGTTTAGTCTTTGTGTTTGTTACTGCAGGATAGTGTACTTCAAGGATAAGTCAAGGTAAGTCAAGGTAAGTATTATTTCTTTAGTATTATGTATTTGTTTGATATGTTTGGTTGCAGGTAACAATTGGTTAATAGTTTAGGGTCTAGTTTGTAAGTTTAGATATTTCTGTATTAGAGAGAGAAGTGTGTGGTTGTTGGGATTAACACGCATAATTGATCGATTGTATTATCTCAGTTCTCTCATCTTCTCTCTCGTATTAGGGTTTACATTTTTTAACATGGTATCAGAGCTATGTTAGCTCTGTTGCGTGTTCTTCTCCGTTGATTCATTCGATTTGTGGTTAATCGATCTTCCTTTTCGATCCTAGGGTTTGCGATTGTTCGTTCGCTTTTTGTTTCCGAAGATATCGATTCCTCATCGGTTGCTCTTCGAAGGTTAGGGTTCTAATCTTCGGTTTCCTTTCTCGATTCAGTTGATCGTTGAACGTTTCCTCAAAATTAGGATTCTGTTTTTTGTTCGACTTCTTGAAGAGACGATTGTGTCTCTTGTTTTTTGTTTCCTTGTGGATCTGTGATTATTCACCGATACATTGTTGAAGCTGATTTACTGGTGGTAAGTAATTTTACCATCTGTTCTTGTTCCGCTGCGGTTGATTAACATTTGGTGGTGAAGACGTTTGGGCTTAATCACTGTAAGTTTTTCCTTATCCTACTCTGAGGTCGTAGCAAGTAACACTGTATTTTGGAGTGCTCTGAGATACAGTGAGCTTGACCTACACCAGAGATCCCTTTGTGTGACTAATTGTTACTGTTTTTTTTTATTATTTGTTTCGTACTAACAGTTTTCTTGTTAGAAGAGAAGGATCCGTGATATAGCATGTCCAGGTTCCTATAGAGAGCCTCTGGAATCTTGCTCCCTACTCGGTTTTTTCCTTTTAGGTTTTTTTTTCTGTTCTTTTATTTTCTGATTTGTTGGTTTATGCTAAATTTGTTTGGTGGTGATATGGGTGATCAAAATATTGTTACTCTGATTAATAAATTAGATTTTGGTGATCCTTTATATCTTCATGCTAGTGATACTACAGGTGTTCCTTTGATATCTTTAAAATTGAAAGGTACTGAAAATTACAATGTCTGGTCTAGGGCAGTCATTCTGGCTTTAGAAACTAAAAATAAAGTTGGATTTATTGATGGTTCTTGTGAGAGGAGCCTTACTAATGATGTCCTTGCTAGACAATGGGATAGGTGTAATTCTGTGGTTCTTTCTTGGATTTTGAGTTGTGTGTCTGATGAATTGTTTGCTGGACAAATTTTTAACAAAAATGCTTCAGTTGTTTGGAATGAGTTAAAAGAAACTTATAGTAAGGTTGATGGTTCCATTGTTTTTAATATTCATCATGAGATTAACACTTTAAAACAAAATGGAGTTCCTATTTCTGTGTATTATCATAAACTGAATGCTCTATGGAAACAATTTGATGCGATGATTGAAATTCCTAATTGTACTTGTGCTGCTAATAATCTGTTGAATAATCATAATAAATTTCTCAAGTTAATGCAATTTTTAATGGGTCTTGATGACTGCTATGTGTCTCTTAGAAGTAATATCTTATCTAGGGAACCTATTCCTGATGTGAAAGCTGCATATGCTATAATCTCTAGGGAAGAGTCACATATAGGGTTGTCTAGTAATGAAAGTTCTAATAAACAATCTGCTACTGCTTTTGCTTCTCAATATGATAATAGGAAAAAAGGTAATAAAGGTCCAAATTCTAATCTAAAATGTACTAATTGTGATCAATCTGGACACACTATTGACAGATGTTTTGAACTTATTGGTTATCCTTCTTATTATAAAAAGAAAAATAATTTTCAAAATAAAGGAAAAAATGTTTCAAATCAAACTAAAGTCTCAGATAATATTACTGTTGCTAATGAAAGCTCTTCTACTCCTTTCACAAGTGATCAAATTCAGAAAATTATGTCTCTCATTAGTGAAAAGTATGTTGCCAGTTCTTCAAATGTTCATTCCAATATGTCAGGTATTCTGTTTAATAATAATAGCAAAATTTTTAGTGATAATTTTGGAAATTTTTTCAATTCCAATAGTTGTTTTAAAAATAAAATGTCTACTACTAGTTGGATTGTTGATTCAGGAGCTAATCAGCACATGACAGGATCTTCCAAAGGTCTTGAAAATGTTGTTGATGTAGCAGAATTAAAAATATCTGTGTCTCATCCTAATGGGACACAAGCTTTTATAAAACATATTGGTAATCTGAAATTAAATGAAAAAATAACTTTGTATGATGTGCTTGTAATACCTGAATATTGTGTCAGTCTTCTTTCTGTGCAAAAACTTGCTAGAGATAGTAAATTGTTTATTGGATTTGATGAGTCATATTGTTATGTTCAGGATTTGAGAGCAAAGATAACAGTGGGGACTGGTAAAGAAGTTGATGGTCTTTATATGTTAAATGTGAGTGAAAATTTACCTAGCTGTAATTCTGTTTCTGTGTGTTATTTGTCTAAGTCCTTATGGCATAGTAGATTGGGTCATCCTGCTGACCATGTGCTTGATCTTCTTAGTGAAAAATTAAAAATTGATAAAAAATCTGTTGTTTCTCCGTGTGATGTATGTCACAAAGCTAAGCAAACTAGAGACACTTTCCCATTAAGTGACCATAAAACTCAGAATATTGGTGATATTGTTCATATTGATGTTTGGGGTCCTTATAGGGTTGTAAGCAAAGATGGTTTTAGATTTTTCTTAACTATTGTAGATGACTATACTAGAGCTGTTTGGGTTTACTTATTAAAATCAAAAACTGAAGTGTTTGATAAAATAGTGGAGTTTTTCTTTCTAATAAAAAATCAGTTTGATAAAAGTGTAAAGATTTTTAGATCAGATAATGGCACTGAATTTGTTAATGCAAATATGATTAATTTTTGTAAAAATAATGGGGTTATTCATCAAACTTCTTGTGCTTACACTCCTCAACAAAATGGGATTGTTGAAAGGAAACATAGACACCTCTTAAATGTTGCTAGGTCCCTTCTGTTTCAGGGGGGAATTCCTTTGTATTTTTGGTCTGAATGTGTTCTAACTGCTGTGCATTTAATTAACAGGATTCCTTCCTCGGTTCTTGATGGTAAATCTCCTTATGAATTAGTTTATAAAACTCAACCTTCTCTAATACATTTAAGAAGTTTTGGTTGTTTATGTTTTTCAAAAATTTTAAATGATGGTGATAAATTTGGTAGTAAGTCAGAGAAATGTGTTCTAATTGGATATGGGTCAAAAATTAAGGGCTATAAATTGTGGAGTCTTGATCATAAAAAGATAATTTTTTCTAGAGATGTAAAATTTTATGAAAATGTTTTTCCTTATAAAATGGTTGGTAATGATCAAGAACAAAATATTTTTGAAAATCTTGATATAAATCACTTGAATTTCTTTGACTTACAAAATTTTGAAAATCATGAACATCGGTCTGTACCCAATGATGAGGGGAGGGATTCTCAGGATGTTGGCAGGAGGACGTGTGTCCCTGGCAGCTCTGGAACAGCTACCAGAGTTGATGCTTTTAGTGTCCCTGGCAGCTCGGAAAGAGTTACCAGTGTTGATACTACCGCTGCACCTTCCTATGATGAGAATATAGAGCATCCAGCTCCTGAGGGTGAAAATTTTATTTTTGAAAATGATAATATTCTAAGGAGATCTACCAGAACTAGTACTGTTCCTAAAAAGTTTAATGATTTTGTTTTAAATAGTAAAGCTAAATATGACTTGAACAATTTTGTTAATTATTCTTGCTTGACTAAAGAAAATTATTCATTTGTTAGTAGTCTGAATAAAAGTTTTGAACCTACTTGTTATAAAGAAGCTGTTATAGATAATAATTGGATTAATGCTATGAATCTTGAGATGGAAGCTTTATATAGGAATAATACTTGGATTATTACTGACTTGCCTCCTGGTAGAAAACCTATTGGATGTAGATGGATTTATAAAATTAAATATAAGTCTAATGGAGAAATTGATAGGTATAAAGCTAGGTTGGTAGCTAAAGGTTATAGTCAAAGAGAAGGTATAGACTTTGATGAAACGTTTTCTCCTGTTGTTAAAATGATTACTGTTAGATGTGTTGTAAGTATGGCTGTTAAAAATGGCTGGACTTTGTTTCAATTAGATGTTAATAATGCTTTCTTATATGGAGATTTGTGTGAAGATGTTTATATGACATTACCTGAAGGATACTTTAATAATGAGAAAAATAAAGTGTGCAAACTGGTTAAGTCTTTATATGGTCTTAAACAAGCTCCTAGGAAGTGGAATGAAAAGTTAACTCAAACTTTAGTAAAAAATGGGTTTATTCAAAGTTTAAATGATTTGTCTTTGTTTATTAAAAAAGAAAAAGATTTTGTTATTATTCTGTTGGTGTATGTGGATGATATTGTTATAACAGGTAATAGTGTAAGTGAAATTGAGAAATTTAAACTGTTTTTAAATACTCAATTTATGATTAAGGACTTAGGAGAGTTGCAATATTTTTTGGGGATTGAGGTGTTAAAGGCTGAAGGTGGGTTGTGTATGAGTCAAAGGAAATATACTTTGGAATTATTAGCTGAATTTGGGTTGACTGCATGTAAACCTGTGTCTACCCCTATGGATGTAAACTTGGTAATTTCTGATGCTGCTAATTCTAAAAAGGATGATTTACCTTTGGTTAATTTGACTGAATATCAACGGTTAATAGGTAAATTAATTTACTTAACTATAACTCGTCCTGATATATCTTATGTTGTGCACTGTTTGAGTCAATTTATGCATGCTCCGTTACAGTCTCACTTGAAACTTGCTATTAGAGTTCTTAGGTATTTGAAAGGGTCTCCTGGTAAAGGAGTTCTGTTTAATAAAGGAGATGATTTTAAGCTTAAGGCTTTTGTGGATTCTGATTGGGGGAAGTGTTTGTCTTCTCGAAAATCTGTTACAGGTTATTCTGTTTTCTTGGGTAATAATCTGATTGCCTGGAAAAGTAAGAAACAATCTACTGTGTCTAGGTCAACAACAGAAGCTGAATATAGGGCTTTATGTGCTGTTGTGTGTGAGATTGTGTGGATTGAAAAATTATTGACTGAACTTGGTATAATCAAGTTGTTACCTGTTAAGGTGTTCTGTGATAATAAAGCAGCCATATTGATTGCTGCAAATCCGGTGTTTCATGAAAGAACTAAACATTTTGAAGTTGATTTGCATTATGCTCGTACTAAAGCTCTTGCAGGTGTTGTGGAAATTATTAAAATTGAATCTGTTAATAATACTGCTGATATATTTACTAAGGGTTTGCCTTCCAAGCAACATGAGTTATTTTGCAGGAATTTGAAGCTTTTTGATTTGTTCAAACATGAGATTAAGAGGGGATGTTAAAAGGTATGTAATTTCATGTTTGACTAATTGTTTAGTCTTTGTGTTTGTTACTGCAGGATAGTGTACTTCAAGGATAAGTCAAGGTAAGTCAAGGTAAGTATTATTTCTTTAGTATTATGTATTTGTTTGATATGTTTGGTTGCAGGTAACAATTGGTTAATAGTTTAGGGTCTAGTTTGTAAGTTTAGATATTTCTGTATTAGAGAGAGAAGTGTGTGGTTGTTGGGATTAACACGCATAATTGATCGATTGTATTATCTCAGTTCTCTCATCTTCTCTCTCGTATTAGGGTTTACATTTTTTCTGTTCAAGATCATCAAGGTTTGTTTGTTGATCTTTATCTGCGTTGAGTGTGAGTGTTATTGTAGAGAGTTTTACTTGTATTCGTATCATGAACCATAACATTAATAAAGAGGATGTTATAGGTTGGCTGATTTTGTTGTTTTGATCAGATCTGAAATATATTTTTTGTCGATCTTCTTTTTTAACACGCTTCAAAAAAATATATAAGTGTAACATGTAAATGTAAACATCGTTATTATATAGAACTTAGTGTTAGAATTTAGGTGTTTGTGAGTGGTAATTATCAAACAATCCCTAAATCGTGTAGAGCTTTCAAATTGAAGTGTTTCGACGACCCTATATGGCTCGGGTATCACAAAAATCCTCCACTGGATAAGTAAGAGAATCACACTTAACCACTTGGTGTAGATCAACTGGCCACTAAGGGAAACCTTGGGAGGTTTTCCTTCATAATGTCTCGGGTTCGAGTCTTGCTGAAGGCTTTTCCTCATGTGAATAGGAGGTGAGATTTATTTCCTATAGGTGAAGGGTTCGAGGGAAGACATATTGCCCCTTGTGGATGTCAATGTCTATACTCGAACCACTAACTGGCTGTTTAAAAAAAAAGTGAATCACACTTAGTTTACAAGGCACGAGAAGATTAAGCAATACACAGAAAGTTGTCATTTTGGTTCCATTTGGAAGAAATCAATTTAGATGTTTATATCATAACCGAAAGTTAGTTGAATTCGGTTAAAAACAACTGAAGGAAAGAGTCACACATGTTGGGAAAATGGTGTCTTTTTGGTGGGAAAACCGGTTGGAGGGAAAACTGGTAATACTCAAATCCCAAAATTCATTTAGGTTTTGGAGCGGGACCCATCAAAGGTCCATGCCCCTCAACCCTCTTGACCCCTGCACATAGTTGTGGTGGCATAAAGTTAGTTAGAACGAGTGTACACTTCGCACTTCCTAACTTGACTATAAACTAAACATAACACTAAGTAATAACACTAAAATCACCCCATACTTACACATTGAAAGAATTCATAAACTCAAAACTAGTAGCAAAGCAATAGTATAATTCATTCATAGAAACAATTCCCCATCATTCTGGAGTATACAAGAACTCGTCCAATTCACATTTTATGCGTGAATGGAGAGAGTAAACAATACCATAAAGCAAAGAAACATGAACGTGAAATGTGGATAAGACATCTCGGGTAGCTTGAGATGACTCTAATTGCATACTACAATTGCCAATAATAACAATTTTCAATCTCACCTAAAATTACTTTTGAGGTCCAACTAAAAAAAGGAAAGCCCTTAACCAAACATAGAGGTTTCAAGGTTTGATTGTGCCCTCTCTCTTTTTTGCTAATAATAGTTAGGATACTTAATTTCTAAGGGTAAAAAGGTAATTAATGTACACCCATTCTAAAGAGGAAAAAACAAAGGGTTCATCATAGCAATCCCTTTCATCCTAGTAAACTTTTCCCAAGTTTAAAAAAAAAGGATGGGAATTGACATATTTAGTGGCTAAATTATGGTAAGAAGGGATCAAATCACTAGTCACTAAATGTTGGTTAATGATGATTGGTGAACAACCTTTTGGTTCTTGGTGTTGGTAGTGGGGTAATCAAGTTCTTGCTCTAAACCCCTTTTCTTAGTGATTAGACCTCCACCGCCACTATTGTTGCTACCACCAATAATTGCGCTAACGCAAGAGTCTTGGTGGAGGAGCATCCGAGGTGTGGTGGAGGTTGATGGGATGATCACTGGTGGGATCTCAATTGAGTTGAGTTGAGGGGGTGGATGTTGCCATTGTGGAAGCGGGCCAGCTAGAAGGAGGGTTTGGAGTAATGGTCCAGCTTCCATCACTGCATGTAAGAACTTCCCGTTCTCTGGTAACCCTTTTTCTAATACTACATTATTAGTGACTTCTTTTTGCGGTGGCGACGATGAAGTCCTTTCCATCCCTAGAGTTCCACCAAAGCTTTCATCGGAGCCCGAAGATGAATCCACTCCTAAACTAGGGTCATCTTCTAGGTAAGTAGTGGGAGTGGATCTAACAAAAGAAGTCGAATTGGCTTCAAGTTCTTGAATCTTTTGTTGGAGAATGATGTTTTCCAAAACTAACTCTTGATATTTCAATCGTGTTTCATCTCTTTCCTTGATAGTCTTTGTCAAAAGGCATTTGAAATACAAAACTTCATCTCCTTTTCTTGCAATCTCTTCATGGGCACAAGCAATTGTCGTTTCTAACTCCAATGTGTACAATAAAGTGTGTTTCAACTCTTCTATTCCATGCCCCTAATTAACAAAATAACCAAAAACAATCAAAACAAACAAAAAAAAACAATAAAAACGTCACGATCTTCTTCAATAATTTTTAAAGCCGAATCAAGAAACTTTTTCGAGAAGCGGCTATTACCTCTTCTTGATAGTAACAATCCCAATTGAAAGGACTACATTCATCCTCCATCTTGATAAGAGTACAAAGAGAAAGTATATGTGTGTTTTGCAAGTGGAGTGAATGGTTTTAAGTAGAGGTTGTTGGTTTCTTTTTGCTTTTGCTTTTGAGGCCTTATATTTTGTGGTTTGTTCACAATGGGGACAAGAGGTTGTGAGGTACAATGGAAAAACAAAAGCCAAAAGCGAGTAGAATAGAAAGTTCATCCATAGTGCTTATATTTATGCCGTTGAAAAATCTTTTTTAAGATCCCAAAAGAATATAGATAATGTATATAAATATATAAATATACATATATCTATTCATTTATATATACGGAAAAGGATTGCACTTGCACCAACTCTCTTTTAAGAACAAAAAATAATTGTACATAAACAACTCCCATCTATCTCGAGCCATCTAACTCCAATGATTCTATATTTCTATCTTTTCTTAATTAGAGGCAAAGTTATGTTCAAGCCGAAGATATTTTTCTTCCAAAAAATCTTAGTTTTGACAATCTTAAGTAGGTAATCGATGTGGATTTGGGGGATGTTTTACTCTCCCAGACAAGGTCTCAAGTTCGAGTCTTGTCTGGGGGCAATAGCATAGAGGGAAGGATTTCATTTCCTATTGGACTGGCCCAACCTGGTTGTGTGGGCTCGCTACGCCTTCTAGGCTAGAGGCCATGTAGCCACAATTGTCGTTAAAAAAAATCGATGTTCTAAAACTAATGTTAGGTAAAGTATCGATTGATTTAGGGTTTATATTAAAGATTATGATCAAGGTGTATCATTGTATTATCACATTTTTGATTGCTTACGGATATTGAGTAGTAATTTTTATTGTTTGAACGTGGAGCACTAAAAGGTCTTTTTTTTTATTTTATGTTTATAGCCTTAATTTACTTCTTTGGCAGTGTCAGTGGTATGTTTGATGAAATGTTTACATAAAATATCTTGAACAATTTGTTTGATTTGTTTTGTGAAATGTTTAAAAGAAAATATATTTGGAACAAATTAACTAATACAATAACACTTAACCATTGTACTAAAAACCATAATTATCAAATCCTGTATTATTATAGGACTTCATTTTTTAGGACTAAAATTTTTAAGTTTTAAAAAATTACACGTAAAGCATACCCATAAGTTGTATATAATGTGTTGCATTAAAAATGAAAAATAGAAGCTTATATGAAATCTTATTAGAACCTTGGATTGCAACTTCACATGTATGAAACAAATTTATATTATGGTGTTCAACAATATTGTCAATTGATTCTCACATGGGGATTTAATTAAAAAAATTTGTGAACAAATAGTTGAATAAGTAAAACTAAAAACAAAAATGAATTAATATGTCGGAGTTTCTAGAATCTAGATAACCATTAAGAGAGTTCCTTAAATGCAATTTGCAAATAACCTTAATTATTCTAGTAATATATTGGGGCAAAAATGTAAAATTATGCTTGAAACTTTATAAATTAGAGATTTAAATGAGAAAATAAAATAATTTTGACCATAAGACTGCGCATAAAGGAAAGGTAGAGAGGTGACGGTCACCTTCACCAAACCATCCCTTACATAGCATTTGTTGGATGCTCGTAACAAAATCCTTTACGTTTAAGTGACACCTTTTTTTTAAGAAAAAATGTACTCTTGTTATAATAGACTCTCAGGATTACTGAGGCTTGCTCGTGATATATACGACCTAACCGCTGCTCTCGTGACCATTTCCGGATCTTCACTTGGACATCTAGTAAATATTTACTTAGAAAGATCAAACATGTAACCTCTGAAAATCTCTTAGGAAGTCTTTTCCACACACTATCTCTAAATGGTTAGTATAAGTGACATCTTATTTGTATAATTTTGGCGGAAGATCCAAGGGACTCCTAATTAATTAAAGAAAGGGAATTCCATTATTGCACTATAACTTTTACTTTCTATATCACAAAGTATAAGTTTTATAATAAATTGTATAAGTATGTCAAACACTAATTGTAATAGATGAAATAAAAATTATGGTGTGAAAATCACCCTTATAAAAAAAGGATCATATAGTACTTTCTTTATGTAATTATAGTCTTGTGGGTCCATATAACCCTTTTAGTTTTTACCCGTATAGGTATAATCTTATGTTTCCTTTTTGACGCTATAAAAGGAAACCGAATGGACAGGAAATATATATTCTTGATGTACCTAGTAAAAAGAGTTTATGAACAAAATTGTTTATGGCTTTATAGGAATCAAATTTTATCTAAGTGAGTGATGTACACAACTTTTAGGTTATCTACCACAATTAATACTTGAAATGCTTGTACAATTTGCTATAAAACTTGTACTGTGTTTAGGTTATCTACCACAATTATTATTTTAAAAACCATTGTTTTGGAGATTCACTAAAACTTCAAAATTTTCTTGAAATAATTAAATGATAAATGGATGAGGTTTTTCTGTTGAGCTTAACAAGGAGGACGAGTCTTTGACTTAAATGTATACAATTTTACCGGGTTATATATTATGTGATCGTTTTCTAAATCTTCTCTGGTCATTTGAAGACATCTTGTGAAGAGGTCAAGATACTACCGCAAGGCAAGGCAAGTCAAGATTTTCGATGATGTTAACAATATTTTCTCTTGAAATCCAATTATCTCAATTCACAACAAATCTATTATTCCTGTTTTCAAGGAAATTCGTTGAATGGCATGAAAAATATTTTCCTGCATAATGAATTTCCGGTCTTGAATGATAGCAAAAGCAACCCTATTTTGCCAATTTCATATAGCCTAAATCGGCGTGTATATGATTCATTTGAAAATACGAATGTTCATGTTATTGTTATGACTATCAAATAATGGGGTCCATTGGAACCCCTTCGAGAGAACACAAGCATCTATCTGAAGAGAAAGCAATAACCTTTGACTACTCCACGCGTTTCTTTTCTGGACCCAATCCATCTCACGGGTGAATGTGGGTCCCTACTATATATCTATTTGTATTAATTTCTCCGTAAATTTGAAGTTATATTGCAAAAATACAAATTTTTATCCGAGTTGGTAGTTTTTATACGGGTGAATGCATCTCTGATAGTAAAGATTGAAGCTGAGAATATGAGTATTTTTTGATAATATTATTTATAATTTTATTTTTGGAGTTCTAATGGGTGTAGAAAATATCATTAAATACTTAAATTGAGTCGGTTGATTATAAGACCGTTACTTACACTTTCTTTAATTTAATTTAATTCATATTATAATCTAACTTCTTCTTAATTTCTTTTTTTTTGGGTTTTAATATGTTTGGCTTTAGCTTAAGAACAACTATACAAGTCTAAAATCATCAACACATGAAAAAGCAAGGTTATAAAAAACATAAGGTTGTGTCTAGTTATATCATCAAGTGTTAAGCCTTACGAATCATGTCGTCTTTTGAGTCGTGACGTACGACCTTGATTTATATCTAATATATATGTATATTAAGTTAACAAAAAAAATTAGAAATCTGTTGATTTATATATTAATTAATATGTGAAGTTCACAAGTAACGTTACTTCCAAATTTAAAATTATACTCCCTCCGTCCCACAAAAAACTTAACATTTCTCCTTCAAATTTTGTCCCACAAAAAAGTTTACATTTCTTAAATTTGGGAGGCCCACCTAATAAAATAATAATATTACCAATCATTCAACCAATAAAACACTTTCTCTCTCCAATCTACCCTTATATTTTAATCAAAAGTATTACAAATGGCCCCACCACTAACTATCTCCTAAAATATTGTGCTCATGAGAAATGTAAAGTTTTTGTGGGACGGAGGGAGTATATCTCATCATCTTTTTTCAAAATAATAATAATAATAATTCAAATTTCATAACGTGTAACGGAAAAACTCGCGATGAGACACGTCTTATCGTGTTTATCTTGCGCCACGTCTTATACCACCGCTATGGGCTATGTTGGAATGGTGGAGCCGCTATGACGCGTTTCTTAGAATTTTAGGAAAAGTAATAAAGGATAAATTGTTAACAACGTATTAGTTAACAGTTTATAAGATTATTAATAATAACATTTTTTATACATAATTCATTATTTTTAGTTTCATATCCAAATCTCACTAATTACTAATCTTTAGACTGCGTACATCTTGTAACGACCCGAAATTGTAAATAAATAAAATATGTAAAAAATATGATAAATATGGATAAATCATATAAAACGCGTGGAAATTGGTTTCGTGTCGTTTGGACACCGTACGGGAAAGTTATGGGGGAAAACGGGTCAAGACACTTGATGAAAAGTGCAGCCCTGCTGTCTCTAGTAGTTCGCGTCGCGAACTATAGTTCCCGATCGGGAACTTGCTCCAGGGAGTTTGGCCATGGGTCGCTAAGTGTTCGCGTCTGGGTTAACGATCGCTAAGTCTGTGTGCTAGGGAAAGTTAGCGACGCGAACTTTGTTCGCGTCGTGAACTTGTGTCTGGCAGCATTAAAGTCGGGATTTGGCTCATTTATTGCCAAGTGAAACCCTAGTTCTTCTCTCTCGAGCTTGTGAGCGTTTTTGAGTGTAAAGCATCATTTGGAGCAGATTTCTTGGTCAAATCTCGTGATTCTTCACTCCTAGTTGAAGATTAAAGGTATATCTTCAATCCTTTGTAGTTGTAGCTTTAGATCTATGGGTTTAGAAGCTTGGGTTTGAAACCCTAGTTCTTGGGGTTATGAGATATGGTGATATAAAGGTTGTATACACTTAATAGATGGTATATTAACAAGGAAAACGAGTGTGTGATTATGATTTGTAAGAATCTTAAGGGTTGGTTAAACCTAGGGTTTGATAATCACCATATTTGGGGGAAATGGATTGATGGGTGTTATCTAGAGGTAGATGAACACATTGTTAGTAGATTGTAATGTTGAACATTATATGATCATTGCTTTAGGCTTTCGGTGACATCTTGGAAAGTCGGTGAAATTGTGAAGCAAGAGTTTTGGTGTCAAGAACACGGTTGGAGCATTTATTGCTAAGGTGAGTACGTGTGGAATTTACTGAGTACATAGTCCTTTTAAATACTTTCATTACTTGTGTTATGGTCTATTTGCTTAATTGGGTAGACTAGTAGTTGATAGTTAGTTATACCGATGATAGTATGGAGCTAACTTGTTTGATGATAGACGTGATAGCCGAGAGCTAGATTGACATAACTATTGAGTTATGATATGCTGAGATAACGTGATGACGCGGGGAACCCCCGGTCATGAGAGGGTGGAATGAGGGGCAGTTGGGTGAATTCCCATCGACTCATCCACAATAGGCGTGATGTGAGGGGCAGTTGGGTGGATTCCCATCGACTCAATCACGATAGGCGTGATGTGAGGGGCAGTTGGGTGGATTCCCATCGACTCAATCACGATAGGGTGGTGTGAGGGGCAGTTGGGTGAATTCCCATCGACTCAACCACAATAGTAGTCTTACTCATTGGACGTATTCCGGTGGGCAAGAGTGTAGAGTCACACTAAGGTGACTAGAATGGGTAGTTGGAATTATATATATGTATATTGATTGGTTTTATGAAACGTGACATTTCATTTTATTATCGGGTCTAAACCCATGTAGCTCACGAGACGTTTTTGTCTCACGTACTCCTTGTTTTGTTTTGCTATGTACTCAGGTTCGGGATCGAAGGTTTAGGTACGCATGGATAGAGATGCGGGACCTAGAATAGAAGGACACTAGATTGGATTTAGTCTTAGCTTGGTGATGATCTATTTTGTAACACCTACTTTTATACTCTGATTTCATACCAAGGTTTTTGTAAATCCAAATTGGGGATGTTCTTCTATTTATAAAAATGTTTTATTTTGGCCAATATTTGGCATTAAATTTGAGGTGTTACACATCTAATTTAAAAACTAACCTATTCAGATAATTTATATATAGAGAAAAATCTCATTAGTTTAATGTTTGCCCTAAAAAAGAAAAAAGAAAAAAGAAAGAAAGATTATAATATGTCAACATCATAATGAGCTATCATCAAGGGCCAAAAGAATATTATGTTAAGTTTAATTAATTATTTAATGGTACTAAATAAAAGATAGATAAGATTCGGATCTCATAAAGTTGCTATACATTATAAGTTAAATTTTACAATTTGTATAGACTCATAAAAGCAATATGTCAATTAAATATAATCTTGTATAACATGGTCTAAAACTTCTTACATTACACGTATAATCCAAAATATATATATATACGAAGTATATAGCATAATGTGTCATTGACTAGATAATGTGAGAAAATGTGTTTTCGTGGTCTTACACTGTAACAATGTCAATGCTTGTTTCCTAATTTTCATTCGATTAATACTTATATGTCATTTTCTTTTATTTTATGGTTTAAATAAAAAATATACATAAACTTGCATGAATGTATTTATGTGTAAGAACTCGATATACACATCATAACTTTTAGTTCAATAATAGTTATACACAAATAAGGCTACAATATTTTGCGGCCATATATAGTTATACCAAAATTCGTTTGTGATCATTGGTATGATACTTTAGACGTAACCAAAAGGATTATAACCCTAATTTATATTTCATATATATTATTATGCTTCTAATATATTCTTAATTTACTCTTAATGATTGTCTGACTTTGTGTTAACCACACCTCAACATGGAGTATTGGTTTCCTTCTTTTCATATAGCTGAGGAATCATTCCTTTTTCCCCGGTGATCATGATTCTGACTCGTTTTGCGTGTCAATTAATCTCCAAACGACTAACTATTTTACGGGTAGCCTGAAGTCGAAGCAGGTGAACCTATGTGGCTACAAGGGTATTATTTTTTACTCGTAGAGATTGAACCTAGAACCTTACATAAATTTCATGGAGATTGGATCCAACAATTAGGCTACCACCTTTATGGTTGAATCATTCTTATATACGCCTTTAAAGGTATATGTGTTCAAAGATACATGTCCAAGATTTTGTTCAATCGAATGAAAACTTATGACCGTATATATTCCTTAACCCGTACCTTCTGCTTTACATGAACCATAATAGTGCTTCCCCCTCTTTATTCTTTCCTTTTCATATGCACGTTTGATCAAGGTATAATATGTCAAACTATATATATGTCAAATTTGGTGTCTTCTTTTGTCTGTGAGTACAAACTATATATAGTTATACAAAAACGTTACCCTTAGAATATTATTAATAGATGGTTAATGTAAACATGCAAGGGAACCAAAAAAGTTAGATGTATACGTTTAGCAAATTAACTGTCAAAATATAAATAGTAACACATAAATAGTACGGAGTATTTATGAATAGATTAGGATTTCCCGTTAAAAAAAACTAAGCACATCGTGAATAACATACAATATGTCAATTGAAACTATACAATTATGAGACATTATTAGGCACTAAGGGTGTGTGTTGGTCCACAACAAGCTTTAACTTAATAATTTGATACCCAATCCTTTTGTTTTATGAAAATGACAATAATCATATTCTATTACCTCAAACACACCAAATATGGAGACAGCAAGATCAACCCCAGATATCTTTACCGACACTTTGGTAACAAAATGCCAAAAAACAAGGAGTAAATATGAAAGAAAAACCTACCATAATGTTTCTAGCAAGAAAACATCTAATGCTTACAATTAGGGGTGTCTACGGGGTTCTATCAAGTTAACTTAAAACCCGATAAAGGTAAACAATACTAACATGATATCCGACCCGATAAGAAATCAGGTTGGTCGGTTCGAGTTAAAAAAATGGATATCAACGTAAGATCCGAATACACCCGACCTGACTAGCATAATTGGGTTCGAGTCTTTGTCGGGTTGACCCTTTGGACACTTTTATCTAGAATAAATGTTTATAGGAAAATGATAATGACATCCCTATTAAGAAGACAAAATAACAAAAAACAACCCCCCTGAATTTTAGGAATATTACTTTTTTAATCAATGTACAAGCTTTTTATGCATGTTAGTGACAGCCCTTAGGGCTGTCATTAACAAAACTCATGTTTATATTATATGTAAGATTTGGATTATATATTAAAAAAATGTTGATAATTCACTACACATTAATAGTTAGTCACCCACGATCTAGAACTTTGTTTTACCGTCCGAATCGGACTCCTAAAAATGTATGTGGTTCTATGGTGTATATGGGAAAGGAGGAACATGTTAGTTTTTGAATAAAACGAGTGTTTTCGAGTTTTTTTTTTTCATTATTTAGTTGTAGAAGTTAAATATACATGACACATAATGGTTTTTATAAAAATTTCTTGAAACCATTATGTTCAATTCAATATTGCTAGCATATGATTTTACGCTACTTTTTTTTATTTATATTTATAATTATAATTGTCAGTGTAAAATGATTAAATTATTTTTTAATAAATTCTCTAAGGCTATATAAAGAGTAACTAAATTATAATATTGATTTATAAGAAAATATAAAATTAAGATGAAGGGTTGTATCTCTCATAAGGTGATAATATAAGGGTCTAATTGGAAAGGTTTGTCATTACTCATTAGTAACTTATAAAGCCTAAAAGCATGAAGATGCACGTATGGAGGAAAAATAACGGCTGTACCTGATTAAATACAACTATGAACAGTGAATGTTGAATGCCTAATGTATATAAAGAGTAATGTTGCTGTTGCAGGCTCGGTCTTTTCGGAAGGCCAAGCTCAATGTTTCTTTTGAATTAGGCGTAGATCAAATTTTGGTTGGTCTAGCTCGTTGTGGTGCTCTTGGTGTTGCAATCATTTATCTTTGTGTTGATTTTCTTTGTTGTTTGTATCTTCTAGCTTCTTGCTAGTTTTTTTATATAAAATTTATTGGTTTCAAAAAAAACATCACCGCCCTAAAAATAAATCATGATTTCTTTAACCCATGATTATAGTTTTTAAGCATACGAGGAGCCAAAAGATGTGACAACAAACATTTGAAATGATTTTGTCTTAATTATAAAACAACAATATTATTGTACGTAAATTACTGCTCCGAATATTTATCAAATCCTATAATCAATTCTTATTAGCATAATTGTTGTTTTCTTTCGTGCATCAACGCGGTTTTTAAGTGTTTCACAGAATGGATCGATGTGATAGTGACCCTCGTAAGGTTGAAGAACTTGGCCTTCCCATGTGACATGCTTTCATGAATTTTTGTTTTCTTATTTCGAGTAGGACCCGTATTGATTCCGTGCCGTGAACACGCGACTAGCAAAATAAAATAAATAATAGTAATAAACTAAGTTGTAGTCAAATAGTGTAAACTTTTGAACTTTGTTAGGATAATATAAGGGTTTTAAATTCGGACATATATTCGATATTGGCTAATAGATTATTAAACATGTATATCTTGTAAACTAGATAAAAAGCATTAGAATATTTATATAATTATTAGTGATTATCCTTCCATAGTTAGTTAGACATTCTCATGTATATATATCAATGTATGTATTGTACACAATTCAAATCAATGAAACACAATATGTTTCATTTCTTACTACGTTCAAGATTTTAATTCAGTCTCTGACCCGGTTGTAGAAAAAATTGTTAACTCAATAAGATGCAATCTTATGACTTTTACATGTTAATATGTTGTGTTGTGACTTTTACTTCGGTTTATGGGAAAAATGAGTGTGTGGCTGTTACATACCTAAGTTTAGGTGTGGAACCACCCAAAACTACGTAATTTTGGTTAAAAAAAATTAGTATTCATCACATAAACTAATTAGTGTATCAAAGTCCGTCTAAAACTCATCACTTATCTTAATATTAATTATGTTTTTGGTGAGATGGTGTTTCAAACTTCATGTTTCTTGAAATGTTGTTTATATTGAACGCATGTGCATTTGTGTCTATATAATTTCTTTTTATTGTGTAAATGTTTTATCATGGAAAAGTGATAAGACTTCCATAACAATAACCCATCTAAACTTTTTTAACCAAAATTATGTAATTATAGGTGGTTCCACACCTAGGTACGTGACAGTAACACACTCACTATCCTTTTGGTTTATGTATTATGACTTTTACTTTCGTTTAACAACTGAAATGTTAAATAAATAAAAAGAATTGTAATATGGTCATTTTGATTAATATAACTAATCAGAGACATAATCAAACAACACAGTTTCAGTCAGATTGAATCAAATTACTGATTCAATCAAATGTCTTACTCAGTTAGCAACTATGAAATAGCTCTAAGTCATTCTAAAACGTGAGGTATGTCAGTTGGCAGGATTTTTGCATAAAGTACAAGCTCTTCAAGCGTGAGGAGGTAAAAGCTTGGGACTTGATTATAGCAATCACGATTCATGTTTATGCAGAAACCAGAAAGTATTAAAGGTGGTACTAGTGGATACTTGCAATTGACTCTGGATAAAGGGAAAAAGTCAAAGGAAGATCATTTAAAGTAAGCTAAAATGATATTGTATTTGATCTGTATTTCAATTGTATAGTTGCATTAAAAAGTTATACCAATCATAAATATGTTCAACGTTCTATATTATATCACAAAATGATTCAATTTTAAAAAGTCAACGACATATAAACGAGCAGTCAACATACAACATACGATCAACTATACCAACTTGAGTTGAATACATAAAGCTAGCAATCAAAAGCCAATACATCCGTTAGTTAGTTATCACAACATAAAACAACCCGAATCCAAAAAAGTCAACCGTTTGACCATAAGGATTTCCTTGTAACCAAAAACTAATACTCACTCGGGTCTGCGCATTTTCACATGAAGGCTAATTTCCTTGTAAGATTGAACCTTTTTAGCTGCTACACGAGATGGCCTTGATATAGATGATCTTCTATTTTCTTGACTTATTTTATTTGCTAATGAATTTTCATCCTCTTTTTTAACAGAAATAACCCCCGAATTTGAATTATCTTCTTCTTGCAATTGATCATCACATGTTGGAAGATCAATATCGTCTTCCTTAGGTTTTGGTTCCTCATGATTAAACCTAGCAGATTGTCTTCTACCTCGAAGCCTGTAAAACAAAATAATCAAAATATTAGAAGATAAATAATTAAGGGCAAATGTGATAAAACAACAATATACTTCAGTTCAGGCGGTGGTTTGTTTTGGTAATTATTAACTTCTTAAGGCTCGTTTTGGTAATTAAAGTTTTTCCATACTTATTTTGTAAAAAGTTAGTTTATTAGTAATACGATAGGATCCTTGATTCCTTGTAAATCAAATTTGACAAACTAATTAATATAAATATTAATAATTTTTAGACCAACAAATATTTCGGGTCAACCCAGGTACCCAACCCGTAACACAACCCATTTGACCCACCCATATTTAAACCTCTAGAAACAACCCATGAAAATAAAAAGTGTGCACAAACCTTCCATTGTCACACACGCTCTTATCCAGAACCTTTTTAACAGAAGGGGCTAAACCTAAATTCAAGAACATGACTAAATTAGTTTCAGAATTTAAATAAGAATAAAATTACAATTTACACCACACAAATAAGACTAACTTTTGGATTTTTGCCTTGCGTTTGTATTGCAAATTTGGTCTTTATCTTTTTCTGCTACTATACAACTTCCCGTTTCTTCATTCTCAGATAATTTCATCTTCTACCAGATAAAATACATATAGTTGTTAGTTACAACTTACAAGATATGATTGTTAAACAGAATTTCTCATGGGATTCAAATGCTAACCTTATTATCTTTTGTTTCATATGTTCTGATTTTCCTTTTGCCCTGCTGAGATAAAAGACAGCATGCATGTGAACATGTGATCGACCGAACAACATGAAATTAAAAAAAAAAATTAAAAAAATAAAGCAATAAACAAACCTCTAACTCTTTTTGTTTTGCTATAAGCAAACCATTTTTGCATCCAAGCTTATGTTGCAGGTCTTTTAGCTAAACCACAACAAAACAAACAAAAGGTGTCAATATATAATTACATACATATGCATATACATAGACGTATGTGTATATATAATCATATATGGACATCTAAAAAAAATACTGTCACAAATTATTAATGATTTATAAATAACTTACCCTATCCTTGCCAGAATTTAGTTCCTGCAAAATTAATGAAATATATCAATCTTATTGACAAGGAAAAAAAAAAAGTATATAGCAAATTGAATATATTATATTAATTATTAAGTCAAGAAAACAAACTGCTAGCATTTGACTATTTGACTGAGCAAGCTGCAAATTCTGTTGTTGCATCTTCTGCAAAGTGATCCTCAGTTTATGCAATTCGGTTCCACTTAGATCAATAATTCTACTGTAAATTCATTAAGGGAAATTACAAATTTATCAGTTGAGATAGGAGTGCTTTATAACTTATTTTGTAATTTCCATAAACTGTAAAACCAGTAATATGAAAAGGATACTTTTTATCTGCTACAAGCTTCATCAACGCTGCATTTTCCTGGATTACATTAACAAAAAAAACCATGTAAATACCAATTAAACATGGTTATATTCAATCTTTAAATATCAGAAAGTCGAGTAAAAAAATGAGTACCTTTTGGAGCTGTTCTATATATTCTTTCACGGTAGTTGAATTTGGTAGGGACTTCTTATCCTGGTTCAAACTAGGTTTGCGAGGCATGTTGCTTATGTCAGCAAGCATTTTTCTTTCTGAATTTCCAGTAAAATCTTTCTCCATTTTCCCTACTTTAGGTTTATCTAGTTTAACATCAGAATTCAGAAAAATTTAGACGTTTCTATGACCTTCATGAGTGCAGCATTTTCAGTGTTAGATTTCTGATAATACATACATAATAGCGAGACTTAAATCTGATCATCTAAATACATATATTACTAATGTTTTTACTACCCTTAGGTTAGCAATCTATGTGTTGAGTTCAGTATAAGAGAGAAACAAAATCTTAATTTTAGCAGAGGATAGGGTAAATACTATAGTTTGGGATTCCATGTAACTATTATCGCTGCAATTACTTTAATTGTTAGCCACTAAATCACGTGGAAGCACATGAATATTTTTGAAATCTAATATTCTTAATCTTGTGATGATATCTTGAAATTGAAAAAAAGGAATGCTGAAACTTTAAAATGGACTAATTACTAGTGTAGATTTAGAAAATGAAGCCCTAATTCTAACTGAGAATCCGTAAGTCAAATTGCACAGTCGCAGTCGGGGAAAAACCCTAGAAATCGATAGGAAACATGAGGTTTGATATCGTAATTCGCCAAAATTAAGTACTCAATCTTGCAGTGCAAGCACGTAGGATAATTTTCTTTTCGTTTCAAATAAAATTTGATGGAAAATAGAGCGAAATGAGCTAAGACATACCTTCAAAGACGACATCGTTCTTGGAATCAAGGACCAAGACACCTTCCATAATCTTGAACACTAACAAACCCTAATCTACAGCAGCATCAACCTTCAGTCTTCAAATCTCTCTCTCTCTCTCTCTCTCTCACACCCACAAATGGGGTAGAAGTGTAGAACTGTAGAAGAGAGAGGGGAAGGAGTTGCTATACACCCAAACGGCTTACCGAAGCAAAACCCGAGGCTAATTTTGAATCTACGAGCCTATATTTATATAAAATAAAATAAAAACTATGATAATGGACCGCTGGACCTCATGGACTACTAGGCCCAACTATTAAGCTACAATTGATTACCGTCCTTAAATGTCTATTGTTTTGTAAACGCAAATTAGACAAATATAAGTGACGCATTTTTCTGAATAATCATAAACTTAGTAATCATAAAGTTGGGGCCATTGATGTATTAGGGTGTGGGGTGGTGGTTTATTTCGATAATAACCCTTAATAATGTCGATAATTATATTGTTAATATTAGTTAGTTTGATAATTATAAAATACAATTTTGACGTCCATTTAAATAACTTTTGAGACTTCGGTCTTCCTAAAATAGATTGTGTAACTTGTTTTTTTATGTGACTCCATAAAAAGATTATAAGTGTCCCAACTGACTGTTGTACTTTCTGCTCAATTGACGGTTGTATTTTATGTCTTTTTCCAAAAAGAAAAAAAAAACGGCAATTCAAGTTGCATGAAAGTACAACCATCGATTGCATAAGGGAAAGCCGTCGAAATTCATATAAGACAAAATTGTTCATTAGTCGTACACAAAATCAACTTAAGTCGCACAAAAAATTTATACCTACAAGAAAGTAGATATTTTTCAAATTTTGTTTAGAGTCGTACAATCTATTTTGAGGAAATAAAATTGATGTGTTTTATGAATTCTAGATTTTATTAATTGTATTTCTGAAAATTACTCTTTTATTATTATAGTGAATCACTCTACCTGTTACAAATCTCAACAAACTCAACATGTTGCATATCGGCATTTTTTGTACTATGAGAAGGAAAACAATATTGATAACCCTTGATCGTTTGAGGTATCCAATGAAGTAGAAATTAACGATCCTAATGTCCAGTTTTCCTCAACTAGACATCTCCAAACTCGTAGATATCCTAATCAATCAGGTTTTCTTCATATCCGAATTTCAAATGTTGTATTTTGAACAAATTTTAAAGGAATTCTGTTAAGGATGTGGATAGCTTTCTTTGTTGCCATATCCTTAGAGTACGATTTTTCTATTCAATAGTAAATCTAATGAGTATTTAAATATTGGTTAGCTATTTTTTTTCCTTCCAGACATTGTTAGAAAATTATCAAATAATCAAAGAATTTGTGCCATGAAAAGAGGATTGGACCCTTTTAGCCTAATTATAATTTTTTCTGAATATTATGGTCCGACTTTATAGCTTTATTTATAGGCAAAGAGCAAGATAAAAGCTTTGATTCCATCAATACAAATATCCACATAGATAGATCATTATCCATAATCATATTTGATATTCCCATTAATGTATATAGACCCTTTATAACATAACCAAATCCAAGTTGTGTCTTTATAGCTAATATAGGGGAGAATGAAGCTTTATTATAGATTTCAACTGGTCCAAAAGTTGCCATGATAATATAGACTATAAACAAGGGTTCATATTCTCATAGTCTAATCGAGTTTACATCAATTTACCTTCAAGACACGTACATAATCTTACATTTTAACTCTGGTTAGGAAAAATTATGTTGAAAATGAACTTTTTACCAAGTTTAAACTCATGTATTATATGTATATTTGTTATATGTAATTAATATTTTTTTGGGTTTGCGTTCTCTTTGATGAGAGTTTCCTGACGAGATAAAATATGTTTAAACTCTGGTTAATGAGATATGAACTCCGGTGTTTGGACAAAAAAATCAAGTAAATGAAATGGGAATGGCTTGAAAGAAGCTTGAAGTCTTGTGCGCCCGGCCAACGATCACGATCAACCTCAGAATTCCAATGTCCATTATTTACTCTGATTCAGCACGATTAGATAAATTCTTATTGTCTGACCAACATTTTCTAGAAGCTATAAACGTCATTTGGCGGCATTTCACTCGATTTTTACATTATATTATAGTGTTTACAAATATACTTTCCTGCAATAAATTTGAATGAACTTTAACTAAAATAACCATCAAGAATTAATAATTAAACATATTAATCTCATTAATTCATTTTAGCCTTTTTAGCCATTTCATCATCTTCAGTTAATGTAATCAGAATAAGTATATAATCACGATGAGTACAATTATTGTAATTCTGTTTTAAATTATCCATATTATATAATTTATACGAAGAAAAATAAAAATCCAGCATGTGCTGATTAATATGTTTAAACGTCGCTTTTATATTACATTTAGCTTTTACATCGTCCAATTGTGTTATAAAGATAATCTTGTGATGTTGAAAATTATACAGTTTTCATTTGTTTAACCCCCTAATTGTGTGGACTTTAGCATGCTATGGTAATTAAAAAAAAAACCTAATTATACAGTAATTCTGTTTATAATGAATTTAAAGTTGTCTAGTTTTGCTTGAGATATACATAATCTAATCATTGTCGTGAGCGTTTCCAAATCCTTTTTTATCCATCTAGTAATGTATACCCAAGAAAATGATGGAACGCGCAACCTCTAACATTTTTTTTTTTAACGTATTTATTGCTAGACTATCACCAAATCCAAATGATTTATAAAAAATTCTTGTTTTTCAATAAAAATAAATAAAAAATTAGTTACTGGCTAAATTACGAAATAATATCTAAATAATGGATTAAAAATATCATCTTACTAGTCATCAAGAAAAACACGTCCGTTTTCCTTCTTTTAGACCACACATCCAAACCCCTACTTAAAAATATATATATATATATATGTTATGATAATTCGTCTTTTATGATACTGAATAATACTTAGGATAATATATTTATTAAAATACATTTTACATTAAAAATCATCGCTACCGTAGATACTTTAATAAGTTACATTGAATATACAAGACGGCGGCCGATTTACAGTTTTGGTCCTACAATGACATGGATATCACGCATTTTGGCCTAACAAATGCATCTCTCTTTATTTTCTAGCTTTTCAAATTATACGAACAAAATAGAGAAAAAGGGGGAATGACGACAAGAGTTGGAGAAGAGGATAGAAAGACAAAAAAAATAACTTAGAATTGGTTTAAATGTTACTATTAATCTAAATTATATGAATATATTTTTTAATAAAAATGTAATGATATATATGTATATTATTAGTTTATAAATATAATATGCATAATCTTGGAATTTTATCGTGAAGTGCAGCATGATCTGTCGGGGCGGTCCAATGACTTTGGAATGCCGGGCAGGGGAAGCAAATTTAGGCGAGTAGGGTCAAGAAAGAAAAAAAAAGTCATAGACAGAGATGACTAAGTGAAGAAGGCCTTACCTCTTACTCATTCAAAAAGGGATTCAAAAAGGGAGTAGCGGCGAGAGACATTCCCGAATGGGGAGCCGACTAGAAGACAGGTAAAGGAGTAGGCTGGAGCGGGGCTTTAGGAAGAAGGGGTCTTCCTTCCTATTATCTTGTTTAGCCTCAGATGCATTTCATGACATTTAATTATTTGCAGTGAAGGCTAATGGGTAGTGGTGCTGATTGATATCGGCAACTCAGGGAAGACTGATTGGAATGCAGAAGAACACATACTTCTCGTTAAATAAAAGAAATAAAACAGAAAAAAATATAAAAAAGTTTAAAATCCAATTCTTTGTACCTTTTTATATTAGACATCGCAAAGTGAAAAATAATAATGTTATTTAAATATAAAAAAAACTCTCTTTGATAATTACGGCTTTTTATTACTACAGTAAAACCTCCATAAATTAATAAGGTTGGGACTAGGATATTTTATTAATTTAGCGAGATATTAATTTATCGATAAATTAATTAAATTATTAATTTAAAGATAATATTATTATAAAATCAATTTATCTAATACATATTCACATGACCTTCAAAATTCTGCATCACATTCACATTCACAAGACCTTCAAAATTCTCACATTAATGAACTTGTCAAGTTCAATGTACATAAATCTAGATTGATCACTATAATATGTCTAATGATAAATTTTATAAGATGAACTCAATATAGATTTGAAGTTCACAAAAAAAACAAGTGACTATAGATTCATATTTTACTTGATAACTTTAAAATTTTGGAATTTTATTTAGTAATTATAATTTATAGTTTGGTTGGGACTAATATATTTACATTAGGATTTCAAAAAAATTATTATCTTATTATTTTATTGATTAGGGTCCGATTTTATACTAGTCCCAAGTTGGGACCGGATAAATTATTAATTTTATCGAGGTTATTAATTTATCGAGTATTAATTTATGGATGTTTTACTGTATAATATATCAACAAGTATTCTTTTAGCGTATATAGGTGTAGTTATTTGTTATTACCGGCTTGTTTGCTTAATATTGCTGTTGTTACTATTATCGATTTATCATTGTTCAAAAGTATACAATAAATCATTAAATAAATATATAAAAAACATTTACACGTGTGTCTTTATGCCAATGTGTTGTATTTGACATGAACTACTAGCTTTACATGTTGACAACATGACGAAAATAAAGCTAGAAGAAAGTAATTTCTTAAAAATCCATACATCGTATGGATGAAGTTTTTAGTCTGTAATATCTTTAACGAGGATTGTGGTCATCCGCACGTTGTTGCGGGTTTTTAAATATAATTTTTTCTAGTGAGATTAATATTCGATCTTGATCTGATTTATTATTTTTTCTATTAACAAATAAAATGATATAATATCATGTCTACTGTAATTACAACAACATCAATAGTACTATTATGAATGATTTTTTAAAATTTCAAAATATAGTGCAAGTTGTAACGACCCGAAATTTGAGTCAAATAAATTATGGGAAAAATATGATAAATAAGGATAAATCGTTTAAAAGACGTGGAAATCGATTTCGTGTCATTTGGACACCGTTTGATATGGTTAAGGGCGAGACCAGGTCGAATTGGACGACAAAATTTGCAGCCTTAGCTGCCAGACAGGGTTCGCGGCGCGAACCATAGTTCGCGTTCGCGAACAATGGACAGAAAGTTTGAGGTTTTGAGCGTCGGAGTTCACGACCCGTTCCCGATCGCGAGGAGTTCCTGACGCGGGAAGTTCGCGGCGCGAACTGCTACCTGGTGTTATAAAATCGGATTTTGAGCTAGGGTTTCTTCATTTCTCACCAACACTTGTGCAGCCGTTCTAGAGAGAGAAAGTGGGCGATTTTAGTGTTCTTGAGCTCAAATCTTCACCATCTTGAAGGATCTAAACATCAAGGTAAGATTTCTTGATTGTTGATGTTATCTAGCTAGTTATGAACTTTATTTGGGGAATTTTGGTGGTTTGGGTAACCTACCAAGTTATCTTTGGAGAAGATGACTAAGATGAGTGTAGAACACTCTTTGTAAGCTTATGAAGCTTGTGTTCTTGTTGTATTTGGGTTTTAATGATAGGAATCTTGAACTAGGGTTTTGGGGTTTCATCAATTGGATGAACTTGGTAGTTAAGAATGTTGTTATGGGGTTATTGGTAGCTAGTTATGGATAATAACTAGATTTTATGATAATATGGATGATAGGTCAAGAAGACCTAAAGATTGGTGATATTTCACAAGTTGGAGAGCAAGGATTCGTGTTGATAAACACGGTTTGGGATTTAGCTTGGCTAAGGTGAGTACATGAGACTTTTACTGGGTACATAGCAAATGATTTGAAAACTATAATGTTTTATAAGTCTTTATTATTAAATGTTTTTAATAAAGATATGATTGAAAAGATAAGAAAAAATGATTAATAGACTATTTAAATATGTCTAGATGCTTAACGATTTTGAAAGAGATTATGTGAATGAAAAGTGATTAATTATTCTTTATAAATAAGATGTATGACACCCAGTTTGTCACAGTTTACGACACCCAGTGTTGGGTGAGCATGACGACCCGGTAACGGGGAGAGCTTATGAATCTCGGTAAGATGGGGGTTCCCAATTACCTTGATAGTTTACCTATGACGTCCCATATCGGGAGAGTTGGCTTCAGAGAGGTCCGTTGCATATGTGATAAAGAAAGAGTAAGCTTGGAGATAGCTTACGTATTTGTGATTATGTGATGAATGAGCTTATGGTAAGCTTATTAGCTAATACGAATAAATGATTAGAAAATGAGATAGAAGGTAATATATGAGTTAATAAAGTTGATAAAGATAGGTATTATAAAGTTATGAATATTGTTTATAAATCTTTTGAGAATGGGTCGAAAACCCATGTATCTCACGAGACTATTTTGTCCCACGTACTACTTTGTTTTTGTGACTATGTACTCAGGTTCAGGATCGATGGATTAGAAGGTCTCGTTAGAAGTGGCCTAGTGTTGATCAGTTCGGGAGCTCGTAGGTAGATCCCGTTTATCCTATGGTTATGATATTGTTTTGTAACACCGGTTTTTAAACTCTGATAAACTTTTTAATGGTTTTTGTTAAACCGTATTTTGGGATATTGGATCTTGTAATATTTTTATTTGAAAATATGTTTTAAATGATGTTTTGAAAATTGAGGTGTTACACAAGATACGTTGAAATGCATATTTTACAACACTTTAAGAGTTGTCAATTTCGTTAGTAATTTCGAAAAAAATTGAGTATGTGAATTTTTAATATTTTCCGTTTTTGTTTACCTAGTTTTATGTAATTAGAACATTTCAAAATGAATTTTGTTAATTATAAATTTTTATTACCGCGCTATAATTGTAATTATAACATTAAAAAAAGGAAGAAAATATGGATTTAAAAATCAGTGACAACTGCGAGTACAATTCCCAACCAATCATCCTACCCTATATATGAGGCCTAAATTTGAAGAGGGTTTGACACCATGGCAATTCCAAGCATTCCTATTCGTCCATAATGCCACTTGGAATTCCCTGATTGGTCCACGTCATTTGCACTAATACAAACGAATCTGGTACGGCTTACGGTCTACATTCATATTCATATGCTCCATATACGGCAAACGAATCTGGTACGGCTTACGGTCTACATTCATATGTTCCATATACGGCTTCCTACATACAAGGAAACAAATAACTATTTAAAAAATCGTACATACAAATAACTATTTAAAAAATCCTACATACAAGGAAATAAATAAATATTTAAAAGATCAATCAGCGAAGGAAACAAATAACTATATGTAACATCTATATGTAACATTTCTTCATTTACCGTTTTTTTGTACAAAATCATCACCACATCTATCGATTATTATGTCATATAGAAGTATATAAAGTTTTTGGACATTTTTCTACATACTAAAATTTACAGCATACCCGCCCATCGGGCGGGTTTTGTAGCTACTTTAATATATATTGAATAATTATTAGATATTTTGGATCTTTAGGAAAAAACTTTCTTTGATAATGATCTAAAATTTCTTAAATAATTGACTAAGAATTGTCATTACAGTCCCTACTAAAATTTGAGTCGTCACCCAATCCCATCCTATATATAATTAAAGTTTAAATTTTTTATATGCCCTTTGAAACTACACTTTAAATTTTTTATATGCCCTTACAGTCCTAATTCCAAAATTTGTATATGCCATTTGAAATTACACTTTAAATTTTTTATTATTTAATTTGATTAAATAATTAAAGTTTGGGATGCGGCTGTTATTTCTCTATACTTAAATATGTTTCCATCTATTCCAATATTTAGTTACGGAATCATAAACGGCGTTAATGTTTGTGAAGAGTAATTAGACGGAAATTTGAACCATAATTGTATAATAGTAGGAATCTTACTACTATATAAAGCATTTAGGCCTACCCCATTAGGCAAGTTTAAGGAGCTCCTTAAACTTGATTTTAAGGACCTTTCCACTTTTGTTATTAGTTCTCTACCTTAAAAAAAAAAATCGCGGCTAATAAGATTTGAACCCAAGACCTCTCCTAACTTATCACTATGTGTTAACCACTTGCTATACATTACACTTTGGTAACACCACCCACACTTAATAACAAAAGTCTGTTACTCGAAAACCATTTTACCCAATAACATTAAATATACGACGTTGTAAATCATCAACTCTTACCAAAATCCACATTTCCGTTTAATTATTTATTTATAGCAACAATTATTACCGTGTAAACGAACAACACTTGCTCGCCACGAAATATGGTTTCTGGGTACCCGCCGCCGCATTGCGCGGGTACCCTGCTAGTTACTTACTAATGCATTTAGGTCTACCTCTTTTAGTAAGTTTAAGGAGCTCCTTAATTTTAAGTTTAAGGAGATTTTCACTTTTAGTAAGTTCTTTAACTAAAAAAATAAAGTGTTGCTTACAGGATTCGAACACAAGACCTCTCCTAAGTAGTCATTGTGTGTTAACCACTTCAACTACTTGATTATTTTGATTTACTCCAGATACTAATATATATAAGCTTTAACGTCACCAGAACTCAACCATCATTTCTCTATTTAAAAGGCTCATATTTACTTTCACAAAAAAGGTCAATTTCGGATCTGATCCTACCATCATTAATGTCAGCACCTACCATCACTACACACCGCCACTCATCACCATCGCTATTGTCACCACCACTCATCACCATCGCTATTGTCACCACCACCGATACTGTCGTCACTTCGAAATATAGTTACGGGTACCCGCCGCCGCATTGCGCGGGTACCCTGCTAGTATATACTAATAAGGTACCCATGTAATGCAGAATCCGATATTCTGTGACTATATTTGTTGGTGGTCAGTTGGTGGGTGGTAATGACGGTAGTAATGGTGGGTGGTAGTGGTAACTTTAACTTTTTAAGATTTAAAAATTAATATAAAGATAATTTTGTTAAATAAGAAATATATGTTATAGTAGCTTAGTTGGTTAAGACATTATGTTAATACCACAGAGATCTCAAGTTCAAGTCCTACATAATGCATATTCTTGATAAACATTAAAAATATTCCCTAAATAACAAATGTGATAGCTGAAAATTATGTGATGTTAATATTAAATTTAATTAGAATCATTTCCAAAAATATAACTAATGCAAAAGTAGTCATTGTTATTATTATTGTTCTATATTTATAAACTATTATATAAAGTAGAGTAAATTACACGGATGATCCTTTAGATTTATCAAATTTCACCAATGGTCCTTTACTTTTAAAATTACACTGAAGGTCTTTATTTCTGAATGATTTTTCACCGATGGTCATTTACGATAAACAACCGTTTATTTTTCACGTTAAGTGACATCACGTGTGATGCACGTGGGGGTATTGTGGCCCATTCTTCTTTTCTTTTTCATTTACTCTCGAGTAAATGACACAGATGGTCCTTTAGGTTTATAGCAAATTTCACAAATGGACCTTTAGTTTCAAAATTTACACGTATGATCTGTATTTCTGAAAGATTTTTTTCACCGATGATCCGTTACAAAAACAACAATTGATCATGTTAAGTGACATCACGTGTGATGCATGTGCAAAGTATGTCAATACATCTCTTCAACAATCGGATAAACGAAACGAAATTAGGGATAAGGGTCATTTAAAAGGGAGTAAATGAGAAGGGAAAAGCGAATTGATTAAAGTATGAACACGTGCATCAAGCGTGATGTCAGTTAACGTGAAAAATAAATGAGCGTTTTCGTAAAGGACCATCGATGAAAATTTTATAAGATTTAAGGATAATCAATGTAATTTTTGAAACTAAAAGACCATTGGTGAAATTTACTACAAACCTAAATGACCATCCTTGTAAAGGGGAGTAAATGAGAAGGGAAAGATGAATTGACCAAAGTACCCCCATGTGCATCACACATGATGTCACTTGACGTGAAAAATAAACGGTCATTTTCGTAAAAGATCATCGGTGAAAAATCTTTTAGAAATAAGAAATATCAGTGTAACTTTTAAAACTAAAAAATCATTAGTAAAATTTGTTATAAACCTAAAAACCATCGGTTTAGTTAACTCTCTAAAGTATTTATACCCAAAGTTAATTTAGTCTAAAATTTGAAAATTTCAACCTACCTCAAATATAAAAAGATGAATATTCAAATACTTCATACTTCACAAATAAGAAAATGACATATCTTTGGCGAAGTAATAAAACCGAGCGCTCTAAGAAATTAAAATTAAACATACAAAAACATTATACAGCCATATAGAATCATAATATCATATGACTCATATGAGCATCAACCTCTATACAACATGGTCCCGGATCCCATCCCAAATCCCAAAAATTCCCCAAATGTGAAAAGTACTCCCTTAATCACCCAAAAGACAACTTTCCCCCTTTTTATCTTCTCAAACTTCTATCTTCTTTTTTTGTGCTTGTAGGTATTTCACATTATTTCTTGGATTTCTTGTTTATTTATAAATAGAATGATTTATAAGCAAGATTGGAATGTAAAGTTATTGAGGAAACAATGACTTCAAAAGTGAGAGACCCTCCTCTCTAAACTCCATGTTTCCCCTAATTATCTTCTTTACTTCCTCTTCAATTATGCAAAAACCCTACATCAAAAACCAACTTTGTCACCAAATTGCGATTATTCAAATCAACAATCTCCATTATATTATTATTATTATTATATATATTAAAAAAGCATCATATTTTCTCATGATTTGCACCTTCTTTCCCTCTAAAAAGAAGATTGAAGTTGAAGCTAACTCTTTTCTTTCATGACATTAAGAGATTAACTCCTCTTGTTTTCATTAATTTCATTTTTTTGTTGCACAAAATGCATCCTCCTAACACATACATTCTCTTGTTTTGCCTTTTAACTTCTTTCTTCTCTGCCACAAGGGCAACTCTTAATCTCACACTACCTTATCAACACCCTAATCCTGAAGCTGTTGTTCAAGAAGTACAAAGGTAACATAAAGCTGGTTTTTTTTATTGCAAACGGCAAACCCCACATAAGGATTGCATGTTTCTCATATGGGTCTCTCCAATTTTGACAACAATAAAAAAAATCATATTTCTTGACTTTATTTGTTCAGTTTGAGCTTCAGTTTATCCTCTGACACAAAATTTAGTCACATTTCCATCTGGGATTTGCTCATTACATCATCTACTCATCTGGGTGTCTTTCTTTTTTAAGAAATAATCAATGAGAATCACAGAAAAGTCAAATTATTTTCAATTTTCTCATTTGGGTCTCTACACTTTTGACAAAACAGGGTTTTTTTTTTCTTTTATGGAAAAATTCCGACTTGGGTTTTGTTCATTACGATATCCCTTAGTTTTATGGGTGTCTTTCTTTTTTTCAAGAAAAGTCAATAAATGTCAAATAAAAGTCAAAATCACCATATTTCTTGATTTTACTTCAATTTGATCCATTTTGATCGAATTTTCAGAAAATTGCGTATGGGTTTGCTCAGAATTACACTTAAATAATCTAAAATTTGAAACTTTTTTATTTCAGGAGATTAAATGTATCTATATACAGAAGAGAAATGCTGGACTTTGGCGGCGGCTGTCTCACCGGAAACCCAATCGACGATTGCTGGAAATGTGACCCGAATTGGGGCAACGACCGGCAACGGCTAGCGGACTGCGGCATTGGGTTCGGCCGGTTTGCATTAGGCGGCAAAGGCGGTCTATATTACATCGTCACCGATTCCTCCGACAACGACGCCGTCAACCCAACTCCGGGCACTCTCCGGCACGCCGTCCTACAAACAGAACCCTTATGGATCATATTCGCATCCAGCATGCTCATTAAACTAAAACACGAACTAATCGTCAACAGTTACAAAACCATCGACGGCCGTGGCGTCAACGTCGACATCACCGGCGGCGGTTGCATCACCGTTCAATACGTCACCAATGTCATCATTCATAATATTCGCATTTACGATTGTAAACCCTCGGGGAACGCCGACATTCGGTCAAGTCCGACGCATGTTGGTCGGAGAGGGTTATCGGACGGCGACGGAATTTCAATTTCCGGTTCAAGAAACATATGGATCGATCACTGTTCTTTAGCTCATTGTACGGACGGTTTGATAGATGCAATATTGGGGTCTACGGCTATTACAATTTCAAATAGCTATTTTACTAACCATAATGAAGTTATGCTGATGGGTCATGACGATGCATATTTACCGGATAAAGGGATGCAAGTAAAAATCTTAAAACCCTTTTTCGTGCATTAATGACTTGTACTTTATGTAATTCTGGTTGTACTTTGTGTTTTTGGTGTTTATGTGTTTTTTTATATGTGTAGGTAACGTTTGCATTTAATCATTTTGGGAGAGGATTGATACAAAGAATGCCACGGTGTAGACATGGTTATTTTCATGTTGTAAATAACGATTTCACGGAATGGAAGATGTATGCTATTGGCGGTAGTGCGAATCCGACGATTAATAGTCAAGGTAACCGCTACATCGCACCACTGAATCCGAATGCAAAGGAGGTAATTTTTTTATATATATTTAAATTTATAAATAGTTAATGTATTAAATATAATAATAAAAATTAACAAAAAAAACTTGATGAACGTCCTTGATATGTCTATGGAATAGTTTCCAAATATGGCAAGTGTTTGGATAATTGATGTGTAGAATTGGCTTTGCAAGCAAAAGAAAAGAATCACGGGTTCAAATGTTTATCCACAAGAAAGGAAAATGAAGTTATGTGTCTAAAAAATGGACCAAAACTTATATCACATTACTTGCAATATACTTCTATTAAGGAATCTTGGTGTAATGTGACCGATTGAAGA
This sequence comes from Calendula officinalis, assembly GCA_963853835.1. NCBI lineage: Eukaryota > Viridiplantae > Streptophyta > Magnoliopsida > Asterales > Asteraceae > Calendula > Calendula officinalis. The sequence continues at coordinate 29,077,225 of OY970830.1, read as the reverse complement.
TAGTGGAAATTTCAGATTTTACACATTACCTGTAGTCCTATACTATAATATCAATTCTGTATGCATCAACTCTTCATAAATAATGTCTTTTTATATAAAACGTAGTACAATGAATATGTTAATTTATAAATATAATTTGTATCATTGCAAACTCGTCGTGAAATGCAGTCATATGCTTCTCGTTAAACTTACATGTGTTTGTTTTTACGCACATAATAGGTTACAAAGCGAGTGGATGCAAACGAGAAAAATTGGGTTGGTTGGAATTGGAGGACGGATGGTGACTTGATGGAAAATGGTGCGTTTTTTGTGCCCTCGGGTGAAGGCTTGAACGCCATGTATGCAAAAGCAACTAGTGTCGACCCTAAGTCGGCATTCCTTGTAGACCAACTTACGATGAACGCGGGTGTCTTTGGTCAACAAAGGTACATGTTTTTTTTCTATAGTTAATGAGATTGACTTTTTAGATCATGGTAATTACGTTTTTAGTTGTCTCAAAGGTCATAATGATAATTTCATTTTCAAAATATATTTGCCTTTTTATCAATGAGTACCACTTGCATTTGCCTAGTGGTTGAGAGAATAAATCTAATTTTGATTTTTTCTACCCACTTTTTGCTTGTTATATTCTGCTCTTTTTTCATGCTCCAAATAATCAAATGTGATCTTATTATAATCGATTATTTGTTAAATACCGAGTCATATATTAAATATCATTCATTATATATACATAAAACTTATGGTTTTAATTTCGTTGGATGCTTACCACCGACGAATGCAACTGAAGGCTGCATGCCAATGGCGTAGGAAACCCGAGGTCGTCGATTGTAGACCGACACTCACCGTTGTTAGTTGTTACCCTTAAAATGGGTATCAAGTGTTTTTTTTTCCTTGGGAAAGGGACACATGCCCTACACTTTAAGGCCTTAAAAAGGTTCCTATTGGCATCCTCTTAAAGGGTACACTAAAAGAATCTGTAAGATTGTCTTTCACTTTGGAAACAAGTGATAGAACACACTGTAAATTGATGTGGATCGAATGTTATGAACGTGTTTCAAAATACATAAAAAGGTTCCTTCCTGTTGTGGCCCAATTGCATGGTCTATGGTATTAAATATCTTATTTACAAAAGTTAGAAGTTTCCATTAGACTTTATTAATTGTCAATTAAAAGCATTTCTAGAAGAATAATATTATATTATTATAATATGAGTTTTTATAGAAGTTTCATACATATGAATTATGATATGTGAAATGTTCAAGGTAATCCTTAATTTTTGTATAGTCTTAAGAGACAAATCTCAACCATCAATTAATTATGGTGCAGAGATGTTGGGAACGTGGCAATTGGTAATGATCCCATCACCGGAGGTGGTGGAAGTAGGAATAGTGATGGCTACCACAATGACGATGATTATTTCGGGTCGATATTTGGGAGCGGCGCGACGGCACAATCACCACCGCCCACCACCATCTTTTTGCATTCACTGATTCTTTTAGTTTTGTACATCACCACCGTGAATGGTGGTGGTATAGTTACCTTATTATCATGTTTATTACTATAGTGTTTATTACTATAGTGATAAGTTGGGTAATTATTTATTAATTATGTATGTATAAAAGGGGGGAAAGAAAAAAAGAAAGAAAGAAAAAAAAGGTTCATATATAATTTGATCAGTTTGTTACGTTTGTCTTATATATGCAATTAAAAGTATATTGTAAATTGAGATGGAACTTAAATCAGTAGGTAAGAGCATATCATACATCTTAATAAGGTTAGCAAACTTATCTTTTTTGAGTATACATAAACATACATTAAAATATTAATCAACCTAACGGATTCTCGTAAGTAAAGCACAAACGTCGATGTTTTACCTATTTAAGTTGTATTGAAACAATGAACCAAAATAAATAATAAAAAACAATAAAACTTTTTAATTATTGAAGTATAAATCTCAAATTCTGTTGAATTATTGAATGTTCCTACTCTACTTGAATATTAATGACTTTAACAAGTACATACAAGAAAAAAAATCGTCATGCTTCCAAAATCTTTTATTTTATCAAACTTGTCTATTATACCCGCATACAATCATAACTAAAACAAAGAGTTATGAAATATTTTTTTTAACAATTGTACTTAGTTGCGTATTATCAACTTTTTAATACATCGTATATAATTTTTGGTTATAAAAAAGGCACCAGCTGCGGCTTGTTGTAACGATGTCGGAAAATACGATATTCATGTTATTAAGCGACTTTGAACAAGTTAATAGTCTAGGATTTAAGTATTTAATTTGATGAACACATTTAGCAAGTGGGTGAAGAAAAACAAAAAAAAATCTACGTTAGCGATACATGCAAGTGATATGTCACTGTTTTGGACACACTTGTACGTAGGAAACAAAAGCTACATCAATTTGTTTGGTCCACATCTTTTGACTATTATCACTAGATTACAATCGATCAATAATCTAACCACCGAAAGGAATATTTCATAGCTGGAATTTCATTTTTTCTTTTATGGATGATGTGGAAATTCCATGAGCCAGTTTTGTTGACTTTATCAGGTAATATCGGGGCTTCAGGAATACTGTGTGGAATCGAATAAGCTATCAGTCATGCATCAATCTAAATTATTAGAATATGTTTGATTAGATAAAAATGGAATTATAAAGTGATATTTAACTGACATATTCATGCCAACAAATTCCTTCCAATCCAAGATTATGGTAACAACCATATGTACCCTAACAAGATCTTCACTTAATCATGTCTTATTCAAGATAATCTAACGTTCTTGAATTTAAATATGAAATAACAAAGAAAATCATAGCAACTTTCAACGATCAGCAGGAACAGTGGATTCACAAATATTTGTATTCACAAAATACATGGTCCATTTGAAAAGTTTGTTTGCAGAAAACATCCGAACGATGTTTAACAAATGAAAACATCAGTCCCAAATAACTATGAATCCTAATCAAATTCTTGGTTATAACAACAAATGGTACAAATTAAATAAAGTTAAAAGAAAACAATGACAAAAAGACTTTTTTATAATTTTCTTTCATGTAGATTGTGAGCCAATTTCCTCGAGTTTCTTCCAATTCAGCTCACGTTGTTTGACTTTTTCGTTGACCATGGCTTCTTTGTCCATATATCGAGTTTGACATTCTTCAAAAAGTTCGGGATCCATTTCCATGAATATTCTTCTCACATTTGAAGTTAGTTCGTTGATTGCTTGATTCCAATGACTCTTTTCTAATGACTCAAATAAGATTGGCAAAACAATATCTCGATTTTGTGCAATTAAACTCACTACACGTTCATTGTTCCATAAAAATAGCGCACGTTCTGCAACCTACAAGATAATTTGAAAAAACAACATTTTTATATAAAAAAACATTAATTATAGAAAAAAAAATAAAATAAAATAAAAAGAAGGCCAAAAAACTGAACTTAGCTGACTAGGTGTTCTACTACACTGAACTATTAAACGTGCAGTATGGTACCCTGAATTTGACAAAATGGTCGATTTAGTGTCCTGACTTATTAATTTGCCCTGCCTTACTTTCGCTGGAACTTTTATTGGACTGAAAAATATGGGTTCATCTCAATTTATTGATATTAAAAGTAAATCACGTGAGAAAATGCGATCAAACTAATGAGTCGGGGTATTAAATCGACTATTTTGTCAAGTTCAGGGTACCATATTGCACCTTTAATAGTTCAGGGTACTAAAAGAATGACAAACCTGGAAATGAGGGCTATTGATGCAACATCCAACCCGTCGAAACAGAGGAACCATACAATGCTGAAATTCACCATTTTGAGTAGCATCCAAAACTTCTTCCAATTCTCCAAGAAAAAGAATTTCTTTTCCACAATTTGTAACGGGCCAATACTTCAATAATCCTCTAATAACAATATCAGCCAATTTATAATCTTTTTCAACAAACTGTGTCACACAATATGATAATTGTTGATGATACAAATTAACAGATTTCGGTTTGTGAAGTGGAATAAGAGCCCGTGAAAGAAACAGCTTATGTTCCTCCTTCATTGGAACTGCAAAACCATTAATTATACTTCCAAGAATTTCCAACAACTCACTTATACCAGGATGCCTTTCGGTTTCAAATATAAATCTATAAAATATATTATTTATCGCTTTTCTTATAAAAGGGCGATGAACCATAAATTTACCGTATACACGATGAAGTATTGTTTTTAAATATTCGCGTTCTCGTGGATCTTCTGTATCGAATAAATCAAGTAAGTTTAATACAAATGAGTGATTAAGGTACCGTTTAGCAATTTTAGTGTCGGTATCGGATGATATAATGTATCTTAAAAGTAAATCATAAACGAGTTGTAAATGTGGCCAAGATGGATCTAAATACATGTCATCTTCTTCAGGATCGAGTGTTTCGGTTCCTGTGTTTTCATGTGTTTGAGGTGGTAAGCAACGAAATATGTTTAAAGATATCATTTTGATCATTTCACTTTGCATGATTTCGTTCATTTTGCTTGAATTTGATTGTACTAAATCAACAAGTTCGGTAAGATTCTGTTTTTTGATCTCTTTTTCTTTGGTATTCTTTGTTGTATCGGAGAAATCGAATGTGTATGAACAGATCTGAAGCTTTTTGAGGAATAAAACATGGCGGTCTGCTACAGGGACATCTTTTAACATAGGTAATGCTTCAATTGCACCAGGTTGTGGTGGAGATGATGATGGTAGAGTGACGGACTGTGACCTAACAGTAGGTTGTGGGTCACTGACAATGGCTGAACGAGAAGCATGATTTACAGTTACATCAGATGAAATGTTAGGTCCTGGTGGTGGTTCAATAGCTTCTTGTTTCAATCCTTTCTTCTTCCCCTTAATGATCTTAAACATACTGATAATATATCCAAACCCTAATCCCCAAAATCAAACTTCAGATTTCCTCTGTATTATTCTACTTTTACACATATAGATACATATATATCCGTACAGGTATGCTGGAGCAATTGATCAACAGTTCAAACCCTAATACATTTCCGATGTAATTAAATCAATAATCAGTGTCGTTTCTGATGTTAAATTGACATCAGATTATAAATATTGATAGATCGTACCTTGCTGATTGAGATCTAAAAAGCGTGAGAGAGATCGGGAAAGTGGAATCATCTGCAGATTGTAAAATTAGGGTTTTACACCATCAAGCTGCCATCATTGAGCTCGAGCAATCTTACTTCACCTTTTGAGTTGCAGAATCATCTGAACTTTCGGTGCAATTGTTTGGATTATTTGAAGTCTTTTACGCCACAAAGTTTGAAGCAAATCCGTGTGTTTTGGAGAACGACGAATCGGGATTTGACAACGAAGTGAATGAATCAGTTGCTATGTCGTGAAATCTTGGATGAACACCGACTTATTAAACCTAATCTAAAAGAAGAAGACTACGATTGACATGATTTATCTGGGATTTTTAGAATTTTATGTACGACCGATAAATTGACCGTAAATCGTGGGTCAAAAATAGTATTTGCCTTCACGATTTTTGTTTTATTATTTAAAAAAGGGTTTTGTTAATAACAGCCCTTAGGGCTGTCATTAAGAGGTGGTTACGTGCATAAATCGTTTGTACTTTCAGTAGTGGGGGTTGATTCCTAAATGCAGGGGAGGTTATTGATCATTGTACACGTTTTTTATGCGTGTCTTGACGTCTTAGTGACAGCCCTTAGGGTTGTCATTATCATTTTCCTTTAAAAAAATTAGTTACTTTTTGAATATTTGAATATTTTTAAATAATAATTTGTAAAAAAATGTTGAAGAATACAATTTTCGGATATACTTGTGCTGCTCGATGTTAACATAACAGTGATAACTATATAGTACAAATATTGATTATATGAGCACTCGGTTTCGTACTTTAAAGCCCCGTTAATACACACATCCTGTCAAAAACAGTTTGCGAAAAATAATATGTGGAAGAACGGATATGCGACTAACATTAATAATACAACACATCGATAATAGTAAAATAACGCAATAAAAATAGATTATCAATATTGTTTACAAAATTCAAAAGTTATGGTTGAAAACATGCAACCAATTAGACCGGTGCCAATGGTGACGGCAACTGACGCCGTCAGTTGCTGCCAACTCAGCGCCACGTCAGCAGGAAAACTAACCAACACTAAACTGACGTACCCATGCCAACATCACTCCTTCACTTCACCAACTTTAATTAATTTACTTTCTTTTTTAATTAAAACAAAAATATAACTAAAACATAATACTTTTATTAAAATAAAAAAAACATTACAATAATTTAAAAACATAAAAAAAAATAAAAAAAATACAATAATTTAAAAACATAAATTAACGTTTGCGGAAATTTGGTGGGAGTTGCGAAATGTGGTCGACTAGTTCATTGCGAAGTCTATGATGCGTTGCTTGATCCCGTAGTTCTTTGGCCATTCGAGCGTGTGTTGCAACTCTCTCATTCCACGAGCGTTGCGGCGTGTTTGCCGGGTTATCCATATACGCCTCCTCAAGTGGACACATGTTGCGACCGTTGTCCTCAATTATCATGTTGTGTAAATTATACAACAATACATGATTCGACTTATTTTATTGACGCTATATGGTCTTGCCGGGTTTTTAAGGATTTGCCAACGTCCTTGCAACACACCGAATGCTCGTTCAATATCTTTTCTTGCGGCTTCTTGATACCTTTTAAACCGAGTTTGTTGTTCAGATAGCGGATACTTAAATGTCTTCACAATGGTTGACCATTCCGGATATATCCCGTCACCGAGATAGTATCCTTTAGTGAATTGTTGCCCGGCAATGACAAAAGGAATAGTGGGAGTTCTGTCTTGCAGCAAGTCCTTGAATAAGTCTGATACGTTAAGGACATTGATGTCATTGCTCGAACCAGCTGGGCCGAAGTAAGCGTGCCAAATCCACAAATCATAAGACGCAACCGCTTCTAGCATGATCGTTGGCTCCCCCTGGTCACCTCGTGTGTATTGGCCTTTTCATGCCACTGGACAATTCCTCCAAGGCTAATCGATGCTGCCGAGCATACCCGGAAAACCATGCACCTCAGCATGACGTTGATGTAAGCGCTCGACGTCATGCGCGTTGGGTTTTCTTAAGTACTCAGCACCAAATAGATGGAATACACATATGACAAAATTATCCAAACAATCATACGATGTTTGTTGTCCCATGTGTAGATATTCATCAAACAAATCGGCTGAACAACCATAAGCCAATTGTCGTACATCGGATGTACATTTTTGAAGAATATTAAAACCCGCTCTTCCGGTAGCGTCGTCCCGTTGACGAAAATACAAAAAATACGCAGGTAAAGGAGTCTCAGAGTAAGAAGTTATACCGTCACATATACGGAGGAACAACGAACGGGCCATACGAAAACGTCGCCTAAAATAATCCAGCGGGAACGTGGGATTTTCAGCAAAGTAGTCTGCGTACAAACGCTCACCGGCACCTTCACGATCTCGTGGCACATACCTTCTCAGCGCTCTGGGGATCGGCTCGATCTCTTCATCGTCCTCTGTATCGGATGAAAGAGCATTCACAATGGCTTCCATTTCGGCATTGTAAGAATTGGCACACGTCAAAATAGCTTCCAAATCGGAATCATATTCGGTAGAGGAATCAGAAGCATTAGACATTTTGAGAGATGAAGAAGGTGAATGTGGTGTGAAAAATAGAAGAAATGAGTGGGTATTTATAAATGTAAATGAGGGGGAATTTTTTTTGAATTTATTTAAATTATTACCGGTTTTTTTTTTGTATTTATTAATATTTATTTTGAATTTTATTACCGTTTAAAAAAAAAACTTTTTTTTATTGGTTAAAAGGTACATTGGGCCCCACCAGACGCTCCCTCCTCCGCCCCTTCGCTCGTCGCCAAAGTCACTGCACCTCAACCGGCGCCACCACCGACGGTCCGTGCCAACGGTGCCGGAACCGGCAGCCAACCGGCGGACCGTTGGCACCGGTCTTAAACCAGGCTCCAAATGAAATAAATGTCTAAATCTTAGATATATGTTCTTGAAAAAACCGATGAAACATGCGAAGCTTATAAATTTAATTAATTTTTATTACCTGAAAAAACATACAAAAAAGTGTCAGCACATTGGTTGATGACTTCACATGTTTTGTGACTCCATCGTCAAAGTAGTTCACTAAAATTCATGTACAAAAAATAGTTTTATATGAAATACATAATCCCTCATAAGCTAGCTAAGCAACACAAGTTAAGGTATACTTAACGAGGCTATAATCAAACCGAAATCTAAATTGTTAGAATATATATCTCAAACCCAGTTGGGCTAGCGCTAACTAGCCATGAGCAGGGGATCAAGCCCGAATAATACTATTCATAAATTCCCTAGCTAACATAAATAGTTAATGATTAATGTTAAACGTGTACTTGAATTGTGGTCCTTTTATTGTTAGTACGTGTACGCACCAATGATTATATAAAAATTATTTATTGCAAAGCAGTTGAGTAATAATATGTTTTTTTCCCCAGGTAAATATAGTTATAAATAAGTAAAAGTGGGGCGTGAAACTCACCTTGACGCAACTAAGAAATTCGTAATTCAACAAAGTTGGGGTTTCCAACCAAAGATTCTTAGCATCCTAAACGCATATTAATAGTTCATAAATGAGGGTCTCAAAGACAGACCGAATCTATATGATGCACAATGATTCTCTTAACACGAATCTCGACTTGAGTGGTACGTTGGTGATTAAATTGGGTTGATCTCGTAATTAAAATACAATTACCTGGATTTAGAGTAACTTACACGGAAGGTCCATGTGGTTTATCACTTATTACAGCCACAGTCCCTAAACTTCATTTATTACACCAGAAGTCCCTGGTGTATTCATTTTGTTACACCCGACGTCCCTCTGACAAACGGTCATCCAATTTCAACGTTAAATGGCTCATGTGAGATGCACATGATGGGCATAATTGTCAATTCGTACCCTTTTAATCTCTTTTCTTCACATATGAACCCTAGATCTATTTTTTTTTTTTTTTTTGAACAGCAAGCATTTTATTAAAAACAAAACTAGCAAGGCGCTAGAACGGGAACAAGAACAAAAACTAGAAACAAGACATAGGGTCAATACACCAATTTGCCCAATTATGAGCAAGATTACAAGAAGGGGCTCTATATTTAATCCAAAAAAACGAGATAGCTTGTAAGTACCCTGTCTTGGAAACGTTAAGGAAGTTCTCCTGAGATTTAAACACCTTTTCATTTCGATACCTCCAAATGATCCAGAAATAGATGTATAAAACACTTAGTAATCCCTTTTTTCTTTCGGTTTTCATATCAACTCTGGTCGCCCAATCAAGTAAATCAAGGGCCGTTTGGAATCTCGATCTGTCAATTCTCCACCATGAGCATAAATCCTGAAAAAGCACAACTGAGACCGGACATCTCAAGAATAAATGGTCTTGATCTTCATCGGTTTCATCACATAACGGGCACAGTTGTGATAAAAACGTGATATTTCTCCTCAAAAGGTTCGGTTTCGTGGGAAGCCGATCGTGAATAATACGCCAAGCTAAGATATTTATTTTTGGGGGCACCCAACTAACCCACCATAAAGGTCTGTTTCCGGAAACATTGAGATAAAGGTCATCAAAAGCACCACGGAGGGACGAAACAGAGAATCCCATGGGATCTAAAGCCCACGAAACTCGGGTATTGCCCGACAAATGCCCAATACGAAACCAATTATTAACAGGCATATTAAGTTTATCAAATTCACCTTGAATCTTGATTATGTTTCTCCAAATGCCAGAGAATTTACCTCCCTTGTTTGGGGTGTTTAAACCGCCATCATTACCATGCAGCGAGCAAATGACTCTTTTCCATAAAGAATCGGTTTCATTGTGAAATCACCACCACCATCTAGCAAGCAAGGATAGGTTAAGGGCTCGAAGACTACCGATTCCAAGCCCCCCTTTTCTTTTATCCGCCATTGCGGTTTCCCACTTTATCCAAGAAATCTTTTTATTACAACCGACTGAACCCCAAAAAAAATTAAGTCTAAGACTTTCCAGTTTAGCGATAATCTTTTTTGGAGCCTTAAACAACGAAAAATAATATAGGCCAAGGCTTCCAAGAACAGACTTCACCAGAAGTAATCTGCCTCCAGAAGAGAGAGTATTAGATTTCCAGTTAGAGAGCTTCAAGTTGAATTTTTCAATAATCGGGTACCAAAATTCTGATTTGTTCATTGAAACCCCGATTGGAAGGCCCAGGTAGGTAAACGGGAAAGTTCCAGCCTGACAATGAATGCGACCGGCTAGGTCCGAAATAGCAGCCTCCTCAACTGAAACACCCATAACGCTACTTTTTCCAAGGTTGATTTTCAATCCCGAGGCCAGCTGAAAGCATCGAAGGATTCTGATTAAGTTGATAGCGTTGGAAGTACACCAATCACCTGTAAAGATGATGTCATCTGCGAACTGCAAGTGGGTAATACTAGGGCCTGCGTTGGGTAATTTAATACCGTGGTAAGCCCCTTTATTTGCAGCTTCGAGCATAACAATGTTTAGGGCTTCAGCGACAAGAATAAAAAGGAACGGGCCAAGCGGATCCCCTTGTCTAACCCCTCTGCCCATGGAGAATTCTTGGGTCGGCGATCCATTAATAATAACAGACACCGAAATTGATTCAAGACACCCTCTAATCCAAGCTCGCCACTTTGCCCCGAAATGCATTTGATCAAGAATATTATCAAGGAAATTCCAATAAATGGAATCAAACGCTTTCTCGAAATCGATTTTAAAGATTAGGCATTTTCTATTTATTTTTCTAGCCCAAGAGATGATTTCACTGATTATAATAGGGCCATCTAGTATACTTCTGTTTTTAATAAAAGCGCACTGTTCCGGACCAACCACCGAGTCAATAACCGAAGCGAGTCTGGCAGCTAAAATCTTTGACATAACCTTGTAAAAACTGTTGATTAGGCTTATAGGCTTGTCATCAGATAAAGTAATAGCATCGCTTTTTTTAGGAACTAAAGCAAAAAAAAGATGTGTTACACCCCTGATCGATCTTACCGGTGGATTCAAAGTACTTGATTGCACTGAAAAGATCATTTTTGATGATTTCCCAGTGCTTTTTGTAGAACTCCATGTTGAAACCATCGGGTCCCGGCGCTTTGTTTGAGCCGGCGTCCCAAACAGCATTCTTGATTTCTTCCATACTAATGCTGCGTTCAATTAATTGAGCTTGAGAATGGGAAAGACACCTGAAGTTATCACTTCTGAAAGTTGGCCTTGGACTCAAGTTATCCTTGAATTTAGAAAAGAAGAAATCCCGAGAATAATTAAAGATTCTCCTAGGGTCAACGACCCACACCCCGTTAATAGTAAGTCCGTGTATGAAATTAGATCTCCTGTTTTGGTTTAGCATACCATGGAAAAAAGTGGAGTTCTCATCCCCTTCCACCGCCCATTTAATTCTAGCTCGTTGTTTGAGATCGAGAATTTCTGCTCGCTCGATTTCTTTAATTTCCAAAATGTGATTATTTCTAGAAGAAATCTTAGAAGCTGATAAAATATTAGTCTCAGCCTTTAAATCTAATTGATCAATCTGCTTTCCCAGATTGATCTGTTGAGATTTACGATTGGTCATACGATTTTTCCTCCAATTCTTAATATTAATTTTCACCTGCTTGAGTTTAAACATGAAATTAAGAATAGGGGAAACAGCTCTGTTCGGGTTTGCCATGACCCAACTAGACTCAATAAGGTTTCTGAAGCCCGGCTCATTAAGCCATGAGTTGTATAGTTTGAAGTAGGTGGGGCCAAAATCAACAGTCTCGGAGCAAAAAATGATCGGACAATGATCTGAATGAAGCCTGGGAAGGATGATTGCATTTGATTTGGGCCAAACATTCAAAAAATTATTAGTGACAAAAAATCTATCAAGCTTGCTGTGTTTTGCACCGTCGGGGCTCATTCTGGTGTATCTCTTACCACCACTCTTTATCTCAGATAAACCAGCACTTCTGATAAAATCATTAAATATCAAGGAACCGGAAGAAGAGAATATAGAACCTTTTCTTTCGTCCGCGTTACGGACCTCATTAAAATCCCCAGAAATAAGCCACTTGACTTCGGGGTGTAACCTGAGAAGATTACAGATATTATTCCAGAGTCTCCTTTTACGAGCCCGGGATTGCGGGGCATAAACGTTTAAAAACCCACAATTATGAGTCCCAACCCATTTCCCCCAAACTGCCACAAAACCCTCTTCAATTAAGACCCCCAATTTCGAAAAGAAATTAGTGTCCCAAACCGAGAGAATACCCCCTGATCTTCCTCGAGACTTTTGATAAGCAAAATCCACAGCCGCAGAACCCCAAAAAGTTCTAATAAATCTGCTGTCTATATCCAAAGGAACATGAGTTTCTTGAATACAAAGAAAATGAAACCTGTTAGCTTTTCATAGCACTTTTTCCTCTTATAAGATAAACATATATGCTGAATCATCGCAAAACAAGCATCACCCGATTCAACAAAAGATTTTGATATTCAATCAAAGGCCACTTTAGCTTCTCTTGTTATTTGAATCACAGCACAACAAACCCCACTTCAAACTGAATTAGTTAAACAAAACCCATCAACAAATGCATAATTACCTTTTCATGGATGAATAACTCTTCTTCTTCATCATCTTGCTTCAACCTCCATTAACGGTGACACCAATGCATCTGATGATTAATATATTTCCTAAATCCACCCCTTCAATGTTTCCTTTCTCGTCTTTTATTTAGAGTAAATCTGCAAAAATACATGACCCTAGATGTAAACCAGCAAACACACATAAAAGGTAACAAACTTTATCGCCGGATAAGATGACGTGGACGGTGGTGGGTGGTAACCGAGGCGATTTCAGTGGAATTCCATAAGAAAACGAAGAGATTGTACCACCACCACCATCGATTTCACCTCCGCCTACGACGCTGATTACACCTCCACAAACCGATTTTTGTTAGGGTTTTTTATTTTTAGATTTCCATATGTTTGATGTACTGAGGTGTGGGTGTTCGATTTTTAGATCTTAGTACATATGATTCTTTTTTTGAAATCCAATTGTTGTTGGTGTATTCTTGTTTTTGTCTGCAAGAGATATTTTACAGCAAATAAGAAAAAGAGAAAGGAAATAAGAAATGAAATAAAAGGGGTGAGAAATGAGACTTTTACCCATCATGTGCCAGGCACATGGACTTTATAACGTCCAAATTTAACGGAAGTTGACGGCAAGGATCACCGGTGTAACAAAGTGCATACACCAGGGACTTTCAGTGTAATAAACGAAGTTCAAAGACTGTGACTGTAATAAGTGGCAAACCACAAGGACCTTCCGTGTAATTTACTCCCTGGATTTAATAAGTTTTGAAAATAAATACACTATGATTGAAGATAAGTGAATTGTTATACAATAGATAATTATTTAAATAAAATAAATTTTAATAATTATAAACAGCTAATTATTTATTAAATAAATAATAATTTAAAAAAATAATAATAATAAATAGTTAATTATTAATTAAATAAATAATTATTTAAAGAAAAGAATTTTAATAATTAAATAAATAATTATTAAATAAATAAATAATTATTAATTTTAAATAATAATAGTTTGGGCTTGGGCTGCAATTAGCATGATGATGGGCAGGCTACCGGAGGTTGGCTAAATCAGCCCTTGGGGCTCAAAAGCCATTTGGACTCCAAAAACAAACAACATAAACAAAAAATGAAGAAAGACATTAAAACCGCTCCCAATGGTAAAACAAACTGATACTGTCAGTTGTTGTTAAATTAACATCACGTCAGCTCACTCTTCAACCGACACTAAACTGACGTACTCATGTCAACAATACCACCTCCCTTTAATTTTTTGGGACCCACCATTACAAAACACACACACAAAATATCCTTTTGGACCCACTCACCAAACTAACGCGTCCCTGCATCCCCGTCTTCAAAGCGGCGTGTGCAAACCGGCGGGGCCACTGGCGGCCCCGTGCCAATGGTGTCCCCAAATTCACGGTAAACTCACGGCCAACGTCAGTGGCTGAACGGAAAACGAACCGGACATCTGACTTCGCCGCGGACATCTACCGGCGATGTCTCCGGCTACGCCCATGCTTTATCACACAGTGATTACACACACATGTACATATCAATGTACACACTTGACGAACAGATTACATAAACAACACACTCGATAAAAGACGATATTATTATATTAATTATCAGTTATTACGAGTCAAAAATCAAACCAGATTTAAGCTTGATTATTTAGGAGTAGATTAGATTTACCTTTAAAAAAAAATTAAGCTTGGTTACCATCATTTCCCTAAAGTCGGGGGAGCTAGCTGGGGCATGGACTACACCAAAAGACTTAATTTGTAGGAAAAGTCAGTGAAAAGTTTATTTATTCGAAGAGCTTAAAAATCTTTTATAAATGTGTAGGAAGTTCCGAGGTAAATAATTCTTAAGAAAAATTTCTAGGAACGATTTTTTTCTACTTCTAGCAGTGACACTTTATCTGGTATTTTTTTTTTGAGTTTTGATAATGACAGTCCTTAGGGCTGTTTTTAAGTGCATCAAAGTTGTACAATAAGGGTAGTTCCTGAAATTCAGAAGTCGGTTACGGATGAATTTACAAGTTTTTTATGCATGTCTTATGACAGCCCTATTATCAAAACCTTTTTTTTTTCCACCAAAGTAGACATGAGATAACAAATCCTGCGTATTGCAATAAAAACTTAACTTATTGTTAGTTATGACTTTTGAGGCCCTTAAAGATCATGCATTAATTAGTGGCGAGTTAGACCATGATTTTTGACCATATATTCAGTATGGAAAGAACGTACTTTTGTCGATATCTCCTCCTATATATGGAGCTATATTTTTTATTGGCTGGTTTTGATGACATGTAACTATGTTAAATGCCACCTGGCGCCAGATATTAAAACATTAGAAACCACTCCGCCTCTTTCTTTCTCTGCTAGATTCTCATGCGTCCGCTCGAACTTCCCGCCGGCCGTTTCTCTCTTTCAATTTCATAATTGAATATCACTCATTAAATCATGACGTTACCAAATCAGTGTCAATAAACCTCAGTAAATCACTTCCAATTAAAGGTTTTACAATAGCAGCCGTTCCATACCTTAAATCTCCTCCGATCAGCCTCTCCATATAATCACGTTGACTGGTAATCGAGATTTTCTCATCTTTCTCTGGCTATGGGCATCACCTTCAGATTTACGATAGGGATATTGGCCGATGGTTCTCCATGATGATCTTGGGTATTTGATTATTTTCTGGATCAATTGTTCATACATTATGATAATGATGTGAAATTGTTAACAATTTTTTTATGTTTAATTGGAAAAATTAAACTAGTATTTTTGAATTCACTTTCGTCAACTTGATTGGCTTTGTGAAAAAAAATTCTTTTAGGCGTATAATTAAAACTGGTGAGCAGTGTTTTGGTTTTACAGTATATATGGAGCGAAACGTACCCACTACCCGTTTATTTGTCACTTATCGGTGATTGTGGTCTCGCACTCTTGCTGCTTTAACTGAACTCAACTTCATTACAATTTTTTTCTTGTAATTATGAGTTTATGATCTATATCGAGATTTTTAATTTGGTTTCATGTTTACCTTTTGTAGGGAGCTATGATTTCGAATTTGGCATTTATGTTTAGGAATATAAATTGTACTTGTACCACAAATTTGATCTATGTTTTAATAATGTTTCAGATAAACTTATATTATTGATAATGTTCAGCAGAATGATAACGTGATTGTAATGTCGATTGTGCAGAATGGGCTGGTTGATCCATCGTCAAGTACTGCACCCTGCAGTGAGTTAGCTTCGCATAAGGCTGATCAGAACTCTAAATACAATGGTACAAAAAGATCAAATGCCACATATGAGGCCTAATTATGTGTCTAGAAATTTTAATTATTAATCACATGCACATAACCCGTTTTGTAATCTTCTTACTAAAAAATGTTGTATTTATTTATTCACTTGCACGTCTAAAATACAATTTAGGAGGATTACGGGTTCAAGTAAAAATTGTTAGTTTTGGGTACATGTCAAAATGAATCGGCTCGGTTGACCTTCAGTCGGTTCTCTTATTACAATTGAACTCTAACTCAAATTGACTTATTTGTAAATAAACATGTGAAAATTGGTCTAAGAAAAAGTTGCCCACAGTTTTAGCATTTATTCGAATTGATTGACAACCTTGCATCAGATCTGTGGTGTTATAATTCATCTAAAACCTATGTAAGGGCTCCAGTTATTATAGGTTAGTTTCTTTTTTTTTATTAATTTTATGATACGAACCCATCCCATACCAGGCTCACACCATGCTCATAAGTCCAAGTGTAGAACTCACTCCCAAAAGCTAGCTTGAAGGAGGAGGGGACACTTGATACGAACCCAGCCCATACTAGGCTCGCACCATGCTCATAAGCTCAAGTGTAGAACTCACTCCCAAAAGCTAGCTTTTGGGAGTGAGTTCTACACTTGAGCTTATGAGCATGGTGCGAGCCTAGTATGGGCTGGGTTCGTATCAATTGGTATCAGAGCTAGCCCTACGTTGCGAGGTTCCAACACTCGGAGTGGTGGCCTGTGGAGTGGTGGCTTGGACCCGAAGGGAGGTGCCAACCGTGACCAACATAGCCGTTACCAACGAGCTCGGAGTGGTGGCCTGTGGAGTGGTGGCTCGGACCTGAAAGGAGGGTGCCGACCGTGACCAGCATAGCCGTGACCAACGAGGACGTTGGTTCTTCAAAGCGTGGGGTATTGTTATGATCCCACATTGGCTAGAGTAAAAACTAAATGGTGGCTTATAAGCATGGTGCGAGCCTAGTATGGGATGGGTTCGTATCAATTGGTATCAGAGCACCATGCTTATAAGTCCAATTGATACCAATTCATACGAACCCATCCCATACTAGGCTCGCACCATGCTTATAAGTCCAAGTGTAGAACTCACTCCCAAAAGCTAGCTTGAAGGAGGAGGGGACACTTAGGCTTATAAGCCACCATTTAGTTTTTACTCTAGCCAATGTGGGATCATAACAATACCCCACGCTTTGAAGAACCAACGTCCTCGTTGGTCACGGCTATGTTGGTCACGGTCGGCACCCTCCTTTCGGGTCCGAGCCACCACTCCACAGGCCACCACTCCGAGCTCGTTGGTCACGGCTATGTTGGTCACGGTTGGCACCCTCCTTTCGGGTCCAAGCCACCACTCCACAGGCCACCACTCCGAGTGTTGGAACCTCGCAACGTAGGGCTAGCTCTGATACCAATAGATACGAACCCAACCCATACTAGGCTCGCACCATGCTTATAAGTTCAAGTGTAGAACTCACTCCCAAAAGCTAGCTCTGATACCAATTGATACGAACCAACTAGTAATCGAATGAACAAAGAATAAAAGATAAAATAATCGACTTTAGAGAGGTCGATAAAGCTCTCCCACAGAATATCAAAACCAATTCATCTTATTAAGCATAAAAATTACAAAACCCTAAAGCCCTATTTATAGATCTCTAAATAATATAATTTCCTAATATAACTGTAACTACTAATCCTTATCAAAAATAAAACATATCTTCTAAATAATAATAATGATCTAATAATAATAACTTAATAATAATAATTGATACGTATCATTACTCCGCCCCCAAAAAACACCTTGTCCTCAAGATGTGTAACTTCTACGATCTTGATTCCGGGATCCCATGTCTTGACTTGTAGATCCATCTTCCGTGGATCGTAGTTAAACCACAAAATAGTCACAAAAAATTGTTGCCAGCATTGACAGATTTTGACCCTTTTGTGATACGGTGCATCCCAAATTGGAACTAGAAAATTTTGTGAGTCGAATTCAAGGCCAGAAACACTTGTGTACACAGCGGAGGGAGGCAACTTTGGCTGATGTTGTGGTTGTACGGTTGGCGGAAGCGGTGGGTGCGTCGGAATGGGGTAATGAGTTGGTGGAAGCGATTGAGTATGGGAGGGTGGTGGTGTTGTGGCAGCGGCCCTCGGCTGTGGAATTGTAGTCACGACTACTGCCTTGATTTTTGGCGGTGAAAAAGATGTGGTTGTTGGCACCGGTGAAGCTGCCGCTTTTTCTAGGGTTTGGTTTCCATATCGACTTCGAAGGATGTTCATAATTTCCTCATGACGTTGTCGTTCCTCTTCCATAAAATCCCTAAATTTTTTTTCGAAATTATCTAACCATTTACCAGTGGTGACTTTGTATTGAGTTAGATCCGCCTCAACATCATCAATTGTTCTGTGCATCTTGAATAAACCAATTTCTTTTTTCGTGAACAGTGCTCGTCGGTGAACAGTGCCGCCATGAACAGTAACACGTGAACAGTACCCTTTTTTTTTTCTTTTTTTCTTTTTTGAGACCTAGAATCGAACAGCTCTGATACCAATTGATACGAACCAACTAGTAATCGAATGAACAAAGAATAAAAGATAAAATAATCGACTTTCGAGAGGTCGATAAAGCTCTCCCACAGAATATCAAAACCAATTCATCTAGTATGGGATGGGCTCGTTGGTCATCTTATTAAGCTCTGATACCAATTGATACGAACCCATCCCATACTAGGCCCGCACCATGCTCATAAGTCCAAGTGTAGAACTCACTCCCAAAAGCTAGCTTGAAGGAGGAGGGGACACTTAGGCTTATAAGCCACCATTTAGTTTTTACTCTAGCCAATGTGGGATCATAACAATACCCCACGCTTTGAAGAACCAACGTCCTCGTTGGTCACGGCTATGTTGGTCACGGTCGGCACCCTCCTTTCGGGTCCGAGCCACCACTCCACAGGCCACCACTCCGAGCTCGTTGGTCACGGCTATGTTGGTCACGGTTGGCACCCTCCTTTCGGGTCCAAGCCACCACCCCACAGGCCACCACTCCTAGTGTTGGAACCTCGCAACGTAGGGCTAGCTCTGATACCAATTGATACGAACCCATCCCATACTAGGCTCGCACCATGCTCACAAGTCCAAGTGTAGAACTCACTCCCAAAAGCTAGCTTGAAGGAGGAGGGGACACTTAGGCTTATAAGCCACCATTTAGTTTTTACTCTAGCCAATGTGGGATCATAACAATTGATACGAACCCATCCCATACTAGGCTCGCACCATGCTTATAAGTCCAAGTGTAGAACTCACTCCTAAAAGCTAGCTTGAAGGAGGAGGGGACACTTAGGCTTATAAGCCACCATTTAGTTTTTACTCTAGCCAATGTGGGATCATAACAATACCCCACGCTTTGAAGAACCAACGTCCTCGTTGGTCACGGCTATGTTGGTCATGGTCGGCACCCTCCTTTCGGGTCCGAGCCACCACTCCACAGGCCACCACTCCGAGCTCGTTGGTCACGGCTATGTTGGTCACGGTTGGCACCCTCCTTTCGGGTCCAAGCCATCACTCCACAGGCCACCACTCCGAGTGTTGGAACCTCGCAACGTAGGGCTAGCTCTGATACCAATTGATACGAACCCAGCCCATACTAGGCTCACACCATGCTCATAAGCTCAAGTGTAGAACTCACTCCCAAAAGCTAGCTTGAAGGAGGAGGGGACACTTAGGCTTATAAGCCACCATTTAGTTTTTACTCTAGCCAATGTGGGATCATAACATTTTATAATTATAGATATAAGGTGTTTTAGAAGTGTTCAAAATGAATGCAGATGTGGTAGGGAAAAAAGTAGTGATTAGCATTTTATTTTTTTTAGCTCACATGGTTTTAATTTTCATATTAGCATTTTACCTTAGCTTATTATCCATTCATGTGCTACATTTTTAGCTCCAATACCATACACCTGAGCAGGATGTGCTGAGTTACAATGTCATGGTAGACTGGTAGTGATGTTTGCTTATATGTAAAAGTTGATGGCTAAAATATTTCTTCTCAAGTATGCCAATTTATAATATCCATTTTCTTTCTTCTTTTATTAAATTTTTTTATGTTATGGTTTACTAAGTTTTCTCACTTCCTATTTTTAGGATATATTTATAATATGAGAAACTAACTGACCAGATCTAATAGACCAACACTTTTAAGAACAGGTCATTTTGGTAGTCTACATGCTACACTCTAATTGCATGTATGTCATGGCATTTGTGTTTTGGTATGCTGGTCTATTTATTTGAAATGAGAAACAGATGGTGGGAAAGCTACTGGATGTAAGTTATTGGAAATTATTCAGGAAAAACCATGTATAGTTCAAGATTCTACAGATGGAAAGTGTTTGACTGAAGTCAATGAGAATATGGAGTTCAAGGAACTATCTTTTGGTTACCCTTCAAGGCCAGATGTCCTTATTTTCACAAACTTCTTTATTTTCTTCCCCGCTGGTAAGACAGTTGGCGGTGGTTGTAGTGAATCCGGTTTGATCATCGAAAGATTTTACGACCCTAATCAAGGCCAAATATTGCTAGACATTAAAACCCTGCCACTAAGATGGTTACATGATCAAATCGATTAAGTGAACCAAGAACTCACACTCTTTGCAACCACGTTTCTTGAAAACATACTTTTACGGTAAACCTGATGCAACCACAAATGAAGTAGCAGCTGCAACATCTGCTGCAAATGCCCATAGCTTCATCACATTACTTCCAAACGGCTACAATCTTTCTCTTAGATCGGGAAGTTTAAGAAATTTAAGATATTAGTATAGAAGTCAACCATTTATATTTGCAAATTTACTTTTAACTGGTTTAGAATCTATAAGTCAACCATTTATATTTGCATTTCTAATTGCATGCATTCCTTATGTCCATTGTTTGTATGCAAATAACCATTTGCTTAGCATTCACATAAATGTTGTGTAGGTTAGCCATTTGCATATGATTTACAGATTTATAGAAAGAACAAGTTGCTATGTTAATACAAATCTCAATTATATCTTCATTTTTTTAATTATGATTTGTATATTTAAAAGTTCTTTGAACCAATTATTATGATTTTATCAATAACAAACGTGCGACACCCATGCATTTATGCTTTTTGTTTTGAAGCATGCTCGCCCAGTCGGGCGGGCTTTTAAGCTAGTATATATATATATATAACTAGGTTAAAGCC
This sequence comes from Calendula officinalis, assembly GCA_963853835.1. Lineage (NCBI taxonomy): Eukaryota > Viridiplantae > Streptophyta > Magnoliopsida > Asterales > Asteraceae > Calendula > Calendula officinalis. Next base: position 29,055,997 of record OY970830.1, on the reverse strand, counting down.
CGTGAAAAATCACGGGTTGTCACTTTAACACTCAAAGTAACTGATATTAAATAAAAAAAATAATTGTTAAGAAAAAATAAACAAATCAAATATAACATTTAAAAAAATATTTAATATAACAAAGCAATGTCTTTAATAAAATAAATATAATTAAGCCAAAATTTCTAAATACATCCTTAAATGTACAATTTGTTGTTTTTTTTCCGTAAAAGTGTCATCTTTATCTTCTAATAATATTTTCAAACCTTCTATGCTCTTTATTCTAGATAACGCTACATATAATTGTTCGTGTGAAAACACTGGCCCTCAAAAATTCAGACCAAACATTTTACAATAATCAACCTTGACTTTTATTAATGCTCATAGCAAACTCAATAAACTTGTGTTAAATTTATAGCGTTCATCCCAAATCAAGTATTACATATGTTTTAGATAAATTTCTAGTGTTCATCCCAACTCTTGGGACTAAGGGTACCTACTATGTAAAAGAAATACAAATCAAGTTCTACAAATACATAGATAAATTGCTATTTAGGAATGATAATTCATATTTAAAACATTAAGACATAACTTACCATATAGATAAAATGTAGTTTTCAAACTATTATTTGCTTCATGCTAGTACTCCACTTCATTCCTAAATTCTTTTTAATTCAAATCAGGAATCATGGTTGTGATTTGATTCTAAATTTTTACTACATAATTGGAAGTTTCCAAGTTGTACAATTTGTTGTTCATAAAAGCTTCTTCCTTTTTAAGCATTGTATTGCATCTTAATAACATCCAAAAGTGAAACACAAAGTAATGTATTTATATACACAAACAGGTGTATGAATCATTCGTATAAACAAAAAGTAATACCAAAACAAAAACAAAACAAAAGTACTATCTTTGGCTTAGTATATTCTATGGCCTTTACCTTTCAAGAAGCCTTCTTCAAAAGTACTGAAGTATTTTTTCTTCTCCAGCATTTCAACTCTATGCACAAAACAAAAACCAAAGTCCCAGGAAAATGAATTAAAAAAAATTGTTTTAAGTATTTAAATTCAATGGAGTCTATGCTCATTACCTAACTACCACAAAAAAAATAGATAACAGCGGCAGATTCAACAACATCATATAAGTCACCTACTTTTTTCATGCTAACAGCTCAAATAAAATTTAAAAGTAATACCAAAATCTAAATGCTTAAGAAACAGTAATCATGATATTTCAAGCTAAATTCATCTGAATCACAGGTAACAAACTACTACAAACTAATCAAAATAGTTCAAATCATTGAAATAATATAATCCACATATACTTGATCAATGATAAAACAAACTTTACCTCATTTAATTTGTCTATACATTACAACACTATCAATTATTATTTCGAATGGGTCAAAATAGTTTTTGAAATTAGTTTCGGTTACTGATGATGCTAAACTACCAACAAAAATCTTTTTTGTGCGTGTGGTCCTGGGAGTTGGGGAACCTTGAATGCTGCCATTGGTTTTGGTTAGGATTTGTTGATCGTCCCTCGGGACAACCTTTTTTCTCCTAACACCAGTGAGTTTGTAATGTGATTAGGGTCAAATTTAACAAAACCCACATCAAATAATTCATTTCACATGAACATCAAAACAGGGCTCTAAATCACATTAAAAATTAAAGATTGTTGTCATTAGTGTAATAATAAAAACACTTATAAAGACACTAAATATGCATTAAAATCTAACAGAATCATGGTTTAAATGTTACATTTCACCTCTATGTGGAGCAGATTCTAAGATATTTTCCAATGTAAGAATCTTTGTTTCAGCTAAATCAAAGCCAAGCAGGTCACGATTTGCAAGTTGAGTGGATTAATCGACAAATAAAGTAACTTACATGTCAATTCATTAAATCGTATGGCTAATAGGTTATCACATAAAAATAAATCATTAATTTCAACCAACTTGCGAAGAATCATCCAAATTATAGTTCTCAGATTTAACAAAATAGAGCAAACATAAAAATATAAATCAACTGTTACCCATATACTGAAATTCTTGGGCCTTTAAATGCTATAACCTAGTGTTTTATAAAGATGACAGGTTAAATTATATAATCTGACTGTCAAAGAACGACTTACGAATTTGTCTTCAAAATGAAGCCGCTATTAAGCAATGTTGTGCATGAAGAATCATAAAAGTAAAATTAGAAAATTGGACCAAAAGTGACTTACTTGAATGCCATTTGTTCCATAGCCAATCTGAAGCATAAAATTCCTCTACTTAGTGTAGAGGATTATTACCAAGTTTTAACGTATTTTTCCACTTCTTATTAGGAAGAAGAGCTTTGACTTTCAAGGTCAAATAGTATTCAATAATGTATATAGCAGACACTAAATGTATTCAATAACCTACATAGTAGCACACATATTATATAACATTAGCAAATCGTCAATGCTATTTCAAAAAAATGAATAAAAATAATTAATTTTGTCTCACCTCTAAAAACGATGGTTACATATCTATTGATCACCATGACAGATTATCTTTCAACATGCAAAATCTGCAAATCAATATATAGAAGAAAGGCGTAAATGATTGCCAAATACATATCTCCGCTCTTGTACACATCCCATGTCACTAAAGATACACCATGGAACAAATGAAGTACATAACATGCATGTCTAAAAGGAAGATGCAATTTCATAACCAAACAATCTCAATTCCAGGAAGCAAAAGCACATGACGAATTACAAAAACATTCATATTCAAGTTATACTTTCAACCAAGCTTTTTATCAAACACCTTACGTGCATAAGAACTTATGACATAAAAGTTACAGATATTACAAACCTTGAATATGTTAAAACGCTGAATTAAAGTTCACAATAATACAACCACACATGTAATTTACAAAACTTGTAGCAATCTAGTTTATGATGCCTGCATATAATTAAAGCAACATAATAAGTTCAATAAAAAACACGAAAAGGGAATCGACAGTATCCAATTGGGATTAGAATCATCGTTAGAATTCGTTTTTTTTAACGCAAAAAGGGGAGCTAATTGCTACACCGAAATTGATTCAGCAGGGGTTCAAATTGTGAGGAAAAATTGTAGCTTTATAATAAGGGTGATTTCTTAATAAGATGAAGAAATAAAATGACGATGGCGAACAAATTCGATGAAGAAAGATGAGGAAATAAGAAATTGATTTAGCAGGGGTTCAAAACTTGTGACGGTGGTGAACAAATAAGATGAAGAAAGATGCTAACAAATAGGTTGTTTCAAGTTTGAAATGGATATCTTCCTCTGGAAGATTTATAAATAAGGGAAACGTTTCACCAAGAATTTGTTAACTGCTGATTCAGTTTTGTATTATCACCGAAAAATATGTTTAAATTAACTGCTAATTGGTTTATTCGTAACTGGCGTTAAGGGTTGTGATATAGTGTTTCCTAATATGCAGGGAAGTTTCTAATTATCACCGAAAAAAAATGCAGCAACTAAAAAATCAAAATTCTAAGAAAATGCCACATAAGCTGACGTGCTCTAAGGGGTGCCAGCTGTGCATTAAATGGCTTTGTTTTATTAGATATATAGATATAGATTTTGTAGTAGAACTTTCAATTATTGTCTTCTCTATGCGTTCGTTCAAGGAAGATATGCTAATTAACAAATACAACACTAAAGAAAAACTATGTTAATGAACAAATAGTCAAATACAACACTAAACGGCAGAAATCCCTCTGTAAATGCATATACGGATAATTTTCTGAATTGTATTCGTATGAATATAAGCCCTCTCTAAGTAAGAAAATGTAAGTAATTTATTACATACAAATGTCATAATAAAACGCTTAAAGATGATTATATGCCAAAATATGTACACATTAAGCTGCACATATATTGTACTAGTCATTTGATAAGATTGTATATCTATATACAAAAGGGGTTATGACTTACACCCCCTAACATATCCTATATTCTATACTATACTAACCTATAACCCGTGATAATTTTTACTGTACAACTTACATATTATAATACATGTATCGTATGCATTGTTGGCTCGTGTTACAAGCCAACAATCTATTCATGACCAAATTTCTAATGTACAACAACAATATTTCTACCATCCCATTAAGTTCTTGACAACACACGCTTTGATTGTACTCCTTGGAACCAAAGCCACGTCCCCTTCATCGAGTAAAACCCGATAGACTTCCCATTCTCGACCGTGAATCCTGTGCCTTGCAATCTCAACCTGTGAAAAATGTCAAAATAATTGACATTCTAATCGTTGTAATTTTAATTTTAATTTTAATTTTAGTTGGGATTCTTGGATCCAAAATACTCCGTATATCTATATTGTTTTTGTAAATTTTCTAGTGTCTTGCTAAAAGTTTTTCTAAAATATTTTGCAGTTCAAAAGAAAACAACTAGAACACCTTTTTATCCATTTCCATTAAATTTTATAGATAACCCATGGTAAAACTGTCCTTAGAATAACAATCCAATTTCATCTGTCTTCTATCTTGGTAATTATACTTTTTATCTCGTTGAATTTACATACTTTCCCCCCCAAATCATTTGGAATTGATATATTATGTGGCTTATTAATATAAAAGAAAATGTCTAACCTCATTTCTTTATAGTAATAAACCACATAATAATTTTAATCTATATAATATATTAATTTTTTTTAATGGTATATAATATATTAATTACATGCGACTTGGGGTCACACTGGCTAAGTGGTTGCGCGTGAAAATAATTAAGCAAAATAGCACATATACTTAATCGGGACAAAAAATATATAATTACCGAAATGTTATACGTTGCAAATTTATGCAATTTTCCCAATAATTTAGAAAATGGATTATTCTTAATAATGATCTCTATTTTGAATTTAAGATATTTTAAACATGACTTGTAGTCTATTTAGTCTTCAAAATTTATCGACCAGTTTTCATGTAAATAAGTTTTAAATGTGACCTCCAAATATGACTTTACATTCAACAAAAAAAATAAAGTTTTAGATAACCTACCGAGAAGATGCGTATATTGAGACTTGTAATTGCAAGTGTGATGTCATAAAACACAAGTGGTCGGCCTTTTCCGGCTAACTCAACCGGGTTAGCCACCAACAACTCGGTATCCGGACCACGGCTCGTTACTTCCACCCGAAGCGGTCTCACGAGCTCCATTTTGAGCCGTGAGCAAAGCACATTTTGCTTCTCGGGGTCCACTATCTTTGTTCCATCTACTTGCATCAACAAGTTCACTTCATATTTGTCTTTCGGTTTTGATGAGAATCGTCCATGCGAGATCTATTAAGTTTTAAAAATAGTCAACTTTTTTATAAAGTTTATAATTTTACGTTGTAGAGGCCACATATGCTTCGTTAAAAATTTAGAAACATATACCAATCACAATGGCGTTATCGTAGATTTAGGTTGACTTAGGGTGCGTTTGGTTTGCCGTAATCCTTCGTAATTGGAATTAAATTCCGTTACGAATTGATGTTTGGATAACTTTTTCTCATGTAATTCAAAAATTGCATCATTTAGTGTAATTGAAATACTTAGTAAATTGTTATGAATTCAATTACATTTCTTTATTGAGCTAACCAACTTTAATATTATGTATGCTTTTTACTCTAAAACCGTTCAAATATATTAAAAAAATTAAAAGATTAAAAAGTTATAAAATTAAAAAATATTTAAATAATAAAAAAACTTAAAATCTATAATTTTTTTAAAATAAAATTAAAAATTAAAAAAAAAATCAATAATTAAATGAAAAATTAAAATTAAAAAAGGCATAAGTATAGATTTGAATTCCAGCTAAAATTTTTATAGCAAAACGCGCAATGAAATCAATTACAACAAAATTCAATCCTTTAGAATTCAATTCTACTACGGAGGATTATGGCAAATCAAACGCACCCACAATGTTATTAGTCAAATTGTAAAACATAGCATAAAATATGTCAAAACAAAAAAAAAAATCGACATAGACGAGTACCTGAATATTATAATCTTTTAAGGTCCGCATGATGTCGTAAATCAAGCCTTTATGATCTTGACAAACTATATGAACAAGTGTGTGAGAAGGACTAAGGTGGTTGTCAACCGTAATAGACACACAGTCAGAAGCCAGCACACCACCCGTGTGGGTCCCAGAAAACTCCAAACCAAACATGTCATCTGTAATTGCAGGCGGAAGAAATGCTGAACCTTGAGGATTAGCCATTAATCCATTTCCCGCTAATTCAACCTCAAAACTAATCATGTTATCTCCTAACATTGCGTTTAATTGACTCTTCGTTTCCTCTTGTCGGTTTTTAGTATGGAGTAGCTCTCTGTGAATTCAAAAGGGTAAGAATATCATTATTGTGTAGTTTGACTTTTTGAGGTCAAAAGGACTTGTGGGCACATAGTTTGACTTTTTGAGGTCAAAAGGTGGATGTGAGATGTACCTTGTATCAGTGACAAACAAAAGGTCCATGACTCGCCCGTCTGGTGCTGTAAATACTTTTACTCGTTTAATTGTAAGTTCTAGCTCACAAAGGACTTTTGTAACATCTATAAACAAAATTAAAAAATGAAATTTAAAAGATTGAGGTGATTAAATATAAATGAATAAAAAACCTAAATAAAAAATCAAACAAAATTGAGTAGTTCCATCTACCACTTAAGTCAAATGTGACAAAGAACCAGCTTATGTAACACATTTCTACGTATGCAATCAAAATGGTCATTTTCAAGTCCCTTTCAAGATATATAAAATATTGAAACAATTTTGGCAAGTTGTTGATATTGTATGCAAAATTAGGCGGACCACTATTTAAACAATTAGTCTTATAGTCAAAGTAAGCACAATATCTCCAACTTGTGAAGAAATCTAATCACATTAAAGAATTATAATCTATCTTGACTGTTCTTTTAAAAGGGTATTTGGCTATGTGGTAAATGCTTAACTAGATAATGGATCGAACTTGTGGCCTCTAGGAGATCATTTCAAGCACCCGTAATACTAGGCTATTACTAGATGGTGCAATTGACTATATCTTTGTAGATTGACTAAATTCAAATGCATGTGAAACCTCCTTAAAAGTGGGAAAGGGATCTTGTATTACTCTCTAAGGAATATAGTCAATGAAAAATTCACATGGCTGAAAACACTTCATTGTATAAAAACCTTGTTGTCATCTTTTTAAGGAAGTGCACATGGCTGCAGTTACTAAGTGGCATACTGTACCTTGTGCATATTTTTTAGATGAGTAATGGTATTTAGTCCTACAATTTGGTCCTACTCATTAGTTGAGGACATGTGTCGAAATCAAGGGATAATATTAAGAGAGAGAATTAGTAGAGTACACATGTCAGATTGTCATCCTATCAAGTGGGTAGGACTATGAGTAGGACCAAATTGTAGGACTAAATATCATTTCTCTTTTTAGTTATGTTTTTTAAAACATATGTTTAACAGGAAGTATACATGGCTATGATATGCCACCTTAAACACTTTGAGTGGTATATTGTAGCCATGTACACTTTCTTAGTTTCTTATCATGTTTTTTTCTATGATACGTTCCATTGAAAGTGTACATGGTTGCACTATGCCATTGTAAACACTTACAATGGATATTGCAACACTGTATACTTTCTTATTGTGTACTAAATATGATATGTGAACGTTTATATAATGTAACAGGGTACCATGTAAGAGGCCTTTACGGTCAACGGTGCACCAAAACTTCAAAAGAAAAACATTTGGCGGCTTCGGCTGCTGAAATTCTGGGCGGAAGTAAAAGATCTCCAACATTGCGGGAGTGCACGGTGGGCATACTTCAAGTAGTCTTTCTCTTAATAAGTCCCATCTGGTTTTCGGCTTACCAACCACCCAGAAAACCAAATAACACCATTTTCCATCTGTTGATACATCTGTGCAGTAACGGATTATTGCTATGAGCTCATTTTTAATTTATTATTTGTACTTACAAAATGATATTTTTTGTGTTCACACTTTTGTTTTTGCTAACACATTAAGATTTCTGGTTTCATTTGTTACATTTTCCAAACTTTTTCTGAGGTACTCAGCTTTTTTCAGTCAAGTTAAGGTAATAAGTTTTTTTGTGTGACCAAAATGGGAAATTTTCCCTTTCTTAAAAAGTTTTCGGTTAGATAGGTAAACGAAGTCCTCATTTTTGTCACACACAAAAAAAAAAATTTACCTTAATTGTGGAATAAAAGAAAGTTTAGTGCAATAAATGAAAATTTTCAAAAAGTTTGCAGTTTGCCCTTTTTGAAAATGTGACCTCAAAATGTTGAATTTTAACATATGATAAACCAGAAATTGCCACAAAAATATGCACCATTTTCATGTAATGTGTTACCTTTTAAATACTAAAATTACAATCTTTTGACCAAATTCAACTCACTCAACCAAAATTTAGAGAAAGTATGGTTGACTTCCTCAAGAAATTACATTAAATCCAAGAAACAGTTGGGAGTTTCTTAAGCTCTAAGCCTCCATGCTTGTTAATGACCATTCTAAGTAGGGCTTAAAATCAAAGAAATGAAAAGAATAATTTGATCTTTTGGTGACCAAACTTGCACCAAAAATACAAATAGTCCCCAAAATATTTTATTTTTTTCTATACAAAATAAAAAAGTTAAGAACGGGATTTTCTTAAAAATGAAGAAGAAAACACTATCACAACCAATATCCTTTTTTCAAGAAATTACATAAAAACAAAAGAAATATCAAAATCTGTCCCCAAAATTCAGACAAATTTAATATAATAAAATAAATTAAAATAAAATAAAAGTTTAGCAAGCCATGAATCAAAGTGTCAGCAAGAACTCTAATTAAGCAAAAAATAAAAAATAAAAATCAGAAATAAGATTTAGTTGAAAGAGAATGAATTAGTACAGTACCTCCTTTAGCAATACTGAGTCCAAAAAGAAGAATAATTCTACACAAATCAGAGCCAAGACCAGTTTTATCTGGACAATTAACAGTGATTAGTGTGTTATCTCCTGCTTTTTCTGCTTCTTTAATCACCACTGCATCATCATTTAAGATCCCCATTTATGTGTGTTTTTTGATCACATAGAAACAGATAAGATTGTGATGATTTTTGAAGAAATTAAGAAAAAAGGGGTTTTATTTTCTTAAAATCTTGTACTGTAACAAATCTTGAAGATTCCGCCAAGAAGAGAGGAGGAACCAAACACATGGAAGCACAGGAGCTTTTACTCTTGTTAGATATTTTGACTTCTACTATACTTTATTATCGTTGAACTTTGGACTTTTTTTTTAAAATTTATTTACTTTATTTTCCGTTTCTATTATTTTGAAGGTATAGATTGGGTTGTAGGTTGAGTTTTTAACAGATCTTATCTATTAAAATATGTCGATTTGTATAAGATATTTGAATAAGGGATTAAAAAATTGGGAATATTTAATTTTTTAAACAAATTTAATCGATTAATCAGTTATGTAACTCACAAAAGTATATTTAATAAAGTATTCATCTTCAATAACTCAACATCATAAAATCTAAATCATTAATAATTAATAAAGTATCTAATAATTTGAATCCTTTTAAATTGTATTATAATATAAAAATAGTATTTAACCTCTACAACCATGTCATATAGATAAATAGTCATTATATGAGGTACAACATATCAAAAATACCTAACAATTTTGATCCTCTTTTCTTAATATTTTTTGTTGATATCGATATTATTTAATGATAACTTTCACCTATAACTTTTAAATTTAATTTAAAATAATGTATTGTTTTAGAGTATTATTTTGATAAGGAGAATATTTGCTTTATAATTAAGATATTTTAGCTAGGATAATCACATATTCAAATTCATCTCTTATTTCTTAACTCTATAATATACTTTGTTGTCTTTTTGTAAAATATTTTAATAGTCGGAACTGCGTGATCATAAAAAGGGATTCCACCACAGTTACATGAGATATTTTAGGATGAAGGAAATTTACACACACAATTTTTTTTATTTCTTTTTATTTGTGTGACAACCGGAACCCTGACAAACTTATACATCACAATAATACAAATATTACAAATACAGTTTTAAAAGACTTCCCGTGACGAGGAGGCACACTAGGGGGCATATCTCAAAATTTGGATCCAAAAATCAAACTAAATCTATAATACTTCCTCCATCCCCAATAAACTTCAGACTTATATTTTTCACATGAGATATTTAATGGTATATAATTGTTAAATAATTATAATTAGAATTAGAATTAACCAAGTGGGCTAGCTCACTTGGTCACCAACCTTGTCTTGGGGGGATTTTCCCTAGGTGGTCATGGGTTCAAACCTTGACAAAGGTGTATTCTAAATAGGTGATACGAATTTATAACCACTAACATATGTAATATTTGCCGGTTAAAAAAAAAGAAAAAAAGAATTAGAATTAGAATTAGAATATTAGATTAGAATATAGAATATAAGAATAGTGATGAGTCCTTGCATATATTTTTACATAAAAATATTATTTTACTAAATAGACTCCATCAAATTGAAAAAGTAAGAAGTTTATTTAAGACAATCTTTAAAAGAGAATTAGAAAGTTTATTTAGGGGCGGCAAAAGTAATATGTAAATTGTAAATCATATGAAACCTCCAACGGGTGAGAAAAGACCGGCCCTATAGACATGATCGGCAATATATCCCTTACTTGATTAGAGTGAATTGAAATTTTACATCTTAACAACATAATTTGAAGTCTCAATGTCTCATATTTATTCCGATTCAAAATAAGTGATACATTTTGGATTTCATGATTTGTTAAGCAAAAGATTATAATAATGGTTAAATTAGATTAATTGGATAGTTAGTGGGGAACGAGTCCCACATTTTTTAAATAAATTAAGGTTAATGATGTTTAAGGCTAGTGGGTATGGGTACCACTAGTCACACCCTTTTTTGCTGAAACATCATCTACCACCTCAGTAACCACGCCACATCATCACTAGGAAATACACACCACACCACACCATTTTAATTTCCATCTCACCATTTCATTTTCATTTTATTTTTTAAACATAAAACCACACCAATTTTTTTTTATAAATCAGATATTAATTAAAACCTAATTTTTTAAATAATAAATTATTATACAAAAACTTAATAAAACCCAATAGATAAAACTCAAGAGAAAAGCCCAATTAAAAAAACCTATTTATTACCCAATTAAAAGAAAACCCTAAATATGTCATCTTCTTCCCTTGAAAAAATACAGACAAAAAAAAAAACAAAGGTGGTGCAGGGGTAAAAAACGCAGCTTATTCAGGTGTTTATCTTCTCCAAAATGCTTGTAACGGTCGAAACCCCATCAAAATCCGTTCCCCACGCCTCGTTGCCTCTCGTGGTCCTGACCACCGTTCCACCATGCAGACCCCCCACGCCGCTGTGGGGGGCGGTGTTCCCGTCCAAAGCACGTCGTGCACCCCCGCCACCTCACCTCCACACCACGGGGGAGGTACTCGTACCGAGCAACCTAAAAGTAAAAGTAAGGGTAGAGGGGTCATTTAACTTTGTTAATGTCACACCCCGCCAAAATTGGTTTTGCGGAAGAACGAGGTGCGACTAATTAGCAACATAACACATCAATAATAGTAACTTCACATAAATAAATAAAAAAAATGGATTGCCAATGTCGTTACAAAATCAAAAAGAAAGTGTTTAACAATAAACCAAAATAAATGTTTGAAAATGAAAGACTTGTCATAAAGACTTATTCTTGAAAAACCAATGCATGACAATCATTGACAAAAAGAATCTTGAAATGACTTAGTTTCCGTTACCTGAGAAAACATATAGAAAAAGTGTCAACACAATGGTTGGTGAGTTCACAGGTTTTGTGAATCCATAAATGTATCATCGAAATCGTTGTGTACAAATCATGTACAAAAATAGTTTAGGTGCAATGCTTAATCCCTCGCAAGCTAGCTAGGCAAACAAGTTAAGGTATAATCAAGGAGCCGGTAATCAAACCATAAATCTAAAGTAGTTAGAATATAAAGCTCAAACCCAGTTGGGTTAGCGCGACTAACCATGAGCGGGGGATCAATCCCGATAGTACTATCTCTATATTCCTTGGCTAAAACGCATAGTTAATGATTACGGTTAAACGAGGACATGTATTGTGGTCCTTAAACAGTTGGTACGTGTACACCACAATGATTATACAAAGATCAATTATTGCAAAATAGTTGTGTAGTAAATGTTTTCTCCCCCAATAGGTAGTTATAAAACAGTAAAAGTGGGCCGTGAAACTCACCTTAGCGAAGCTTCCAATTTCGTAGTTGGGGATTCCAACCAAAGTTTCCTAGCGTCCTAAACGCATAAGTATAGTTAATAAGTGACGGTCTAAAATGACACGCCTAGACTATATGATGCACAATGATTCCCTGTGGGAATTTAGACTCGAGTGATGCGTTGGTGACTCGATAGGGTTGTGCGCGTATATGAGTTATGTATGATTTGTATTTAAAAGTTGATAAACTAGTTTGCTTAGATAAAACTAACGGGTAGATGGACAATGTATAATTATTTAAATTTTATTTTAATAATTGTAGTTAATTAATAAATAATTAAATAAATGGGAAAAGACAATATTTAAATTTTGTAAATAGTTCATAATTAACTGAATATAAAAGAAAATAATGAAGTATTTGATTTAAATAAATTCAGTAGAAGTTTAAGAAGTCTGAAAATGTTTTGGGTAATTAACTGAATAGGACTCGTGGGCTTAAAATAACGGAGCCCAAAACTTTGATTTGGACTTTGGTTTCCACCGACCTGGGCGAAATCAGGTCTGCCGGCAATTTCGACGGAGAAAGGCACGAACTACGCAGCCAGCGAACACACACACACACACTGAATTACACAGCATACATACGTATAAAACCCATATGTAATACACACACACACCCTTTGTGCGTGTGTTGCCTGAGATGGCGACGGGAATGTAAAACCCAGATACTTAAACACCCGCATGCATGATCGAAAAGATAACAAAAGAGTTTAGAATTATATACCTACAGCGAGAAAACCGGGAGAGAGAGAGAGAGCGACGAGATTGTTGCTTGACGTCGGAGATACTTGAGCTCGCCGGAAAATGAAGAGGACGACAACGGAGGGGCTGCTGGGTTTTTCTTCATGGAGAGAGACATGCGGTTCTTATATCACCGTAAAGAAAATTACGGTGGCGGTGGTTTCCGGTTTGCATTCGAAGAATGACAAGCCTGATGTGGGGTTTTGTTCTTGCCGGAAAATCCTATGCAAGGGAGGATGGGGTGGCTTCTGGTTTTCCGTTGAGCGTGATAGACGAGAGGGTGAGATGTGGTATTTCTAGTTTTAACCGCCGAGAGAGAGTGGCGAGATGGAAGTTGGGTTTCTGTTTTTCACGAAGTTGATATGAAGTAGATGGTAGATATGAAGTAGATTAATTAACTAATTATTCATATTTCATTATACAATATAAAAAGTTCGGATGGTTTGTTTGAGAGATGACGTCAGATTAGAGATATGGGTAGCCCGAGTCATATGGGGGTAGAGGGGTTTGTGGTGTCACTTTATGGTTGGCAGGTAAGCTTCAAATTTTAAATTTAATATTATATTATATTTATAAAGTGTGCAAATGAAGAGGAAGTCGGGTACTGCATGTGGACTTAAGGTGATGGAGGATAACAATGAACCTTCCAACTTTAGTTGATAACAAATATTTACATTTACTGATATTTTAATCTGGTAAAATATTTTAACTGAAGTTTAACTTAGTTTTTGACTGGTTGTCATAAAAACATATCACTTCAGAAATATATTTAGTCACTTTCGATATGCTCGTATTGTATTAAGTAGTTAAATATTAATACATGTGTATTTAATTGTGTAAGAGGATTCGTACTATATTTTCATACCGGGTACTTTTGATGAACTAGAATGTTATTATTTATATTTTTGGTTCCAGTTTAAGTTCGGTCACCAACTCGTTAAATAATGGTTACCATTGCACAAACATAGACAAACCATTACTACAATAGTAAGTGTGTACATTTTTGATAGACCTAGATGCGAAATATGTACTTTATTTATGATATATAAACTGTTTAATAATTTAGATTGAATTAGTTGTTGGGACAAGTACCCGATTTTGAGGGTTGTCACATTCTCCCCTTGTTAAAGAAATTTCGTCCCGAAATTTAAGACATTGAACTACCCGGATGAGAGTCAGGATAAAAGAAGAAAATAAAATTTGAATACTTTGCGTTTCGCTGTGTATATATATATATATATATATCGACGCCATGGGCTAAGAGATGAGTGTGTGTATATTTTGTTATAATATCAAACTTTATATTCATATATGTTTTATTGTATTAGACGTTGGCTTGAAGATTTATGTTACAGAAGTTATGGGGGAGGTATCTCCTCAAGCAAACTGTCAAATGCCTCAAATTTAGTATGTAATTCTTCCATTTTGTGATGAGAATTTTCCATTCGCTATTACCAGATCACGTATAAGCTGAAAATTTCTAGAATGTGTTTTATAATTTTATTCCATTAGAGTCGCTAATCTTAATAATTTATATTTGGTGTTATAACATGTCTACATTTTGTATCTTGCAGATTAGCCAGTTTCTAAATTTTGTGTCCAATTTCTTCACCAATATGTGGTCCAACATGAAGTTTATTTACATGGTCATATTGGCTTTGAAGCCCAAATTATCATTTTAATTATATATTTTTTTTTTCGCAATTCGATGTGTGTTCATAAAGCTAATGATTCAAAAAGTATTGGCTACATACGAGAAACGTCCCAGTTTCTGTATCAGAATTTTGGCGCTTATCATTTTCATCAGAATTGTTGTTGTAATGATATTGTTGCTGGTATTGTTATTATGATTGGTTACTTTGGGTAGGTCTATTATTGTTGTGGCACATAATTCATATTTAGGATTTAAGGGCGGTGCTCATTCCTCTGATTTGGGGTGCCAATTCCAAGACACACTTCTCGATTATTATTATTTATTTATTTAATTAATTTTTTTTTTATTATTACTTTTTTTTTTGTTGCTTCGGGAGGTTTCGAGTTGAGGAACGAGTCAGGATAGTTGACTAAATCTAGTGATGTAGTTGAAAATATCAAAACTTTCAATTGATAGGTTTCACAATTTAGTTTATAGTTTTAAAATTTCGTTTTTAGGACAGTACTTTCTCATAAACCAAAGTTTTCAATTCGTCCCATGACATTTGATAGACATTATTTCTAAGGTTATTTACTGTTGTTTACACGTTTGTGGTTGTAGAATTCGTAGACAGGAATGTGTAGTACTCATGACGAATTTTAAAATTTTGTGTTTGGAATATCTTCACTTTGAATATTTGTTGAGAGTTATCAAGATGTAAATCGATTTTCACGTAAAAATTAAAATTTTATAGTTGTCGAACTAGTCGTTCATTGGCGGTAGTGAGTGTTGATTTCTGATAGCTACTCAATCAGCTCTTGATAGACTAGTCACACTTATAGGCACCATTTTATTTCAAATGCATATATATTCTAGAATTCTAGAATAGCTAATGCCTGACTGGAAATTAAATCTTATTAATTTGAGAATATCCAAATTGATACTAATGATATCCGTAGTTGGAAGGGATATTAATGTTTTAAAATTTTACTCTTCCTTCTAAACTAAAAGTCTTTCAAAAATTTATATTACATGATTTTATGTATTAATGACTTATAACTATACTTATATTATGAAAGTATTTTTATTTTATCTAACCACTGTATTCTAGACATGTAGTTTCATATGCATGTCACGCATGCTTGCAAAGAAATATTTAGATGTATAATGTTGACAATATTTTAACAGATATTATCTAGTGAAAACTATGTAAATAAAATTGAGAATTTTCAAGTTCGGAAAAATCATTGCTTTCTGCAAGTGTACCAGTACACTAATTATTGGGATATCTTCTTTTTATTCTTTTCTTTTTCACGTTATGTTCATCATATGATAAGTATTGCTAAGAAAATAGGAAATAATTAAATAAGTATCATACAACAAAATAGTGAGGAGAAAAAAAATCATAATTGATGCATTTCATCCTTATTGCTTTTATTTTATTATTCAAAGATATATTATTGTTTATAACGAATCTCTTTTGGGTGACCAAGTTTTGCTCAATATTTATGTTATTTAATCATTGTTGTGGCTGTTTCCGAACTTTCTCCTAAGAATATTGATTCTTATTCAGAAATGTTTAAGTAAGTCTTTTAGGATTAACATCAGTAAGTCTTTTAAGAGTATTAGTATGTTTTTGATTTATCATTGGACTAGTTACTTTTCTAACACGCATTTTTAACACGCTTATTTATTAGTTTCTTTCAATAATCCATGGCTTTGATAACTCCACATTGTACAATGTGATTATAAACACGTTGGCCACCCGTTTTTATAATATCATGGTACAATATTTCGTCATCATTATCACTTCATCTTTTCTCATTCATTAATATGAGGGTTTTTTTTTATATAGTAGTATTTTATACGTATTTCATGGATCATATTATTCATTCTAGGGAAATTTGAAATCTTTTCTTCACAATGTATTATCCAAATTAAGGAGTTGTGCTTAGAGTTTAATTTAGAGACATCATAAAGATGGTGTGTTATGCCTTTCATATTTTCGTTTCGTGGCATGGTAGATTGTTGGATAAACGTTTAATCTTCAGTCAAGAGGTAAGTCTTTCGAGTTTTGTGATTTGTGCAAAGGGGAAATTAAGGTTAAGGCGACGATACTCGCGTGAGGTGCAATGAGAGAAAATGTTATATAATGTACGTAGCGTGCGAGATGAATATATTATGTATGCTAAAGGTATGTGGTGCACGTGTAGAGGTGTTTATTGTGAAAATTCGCCGTGTCTTGATGCTCACTGTCCAGTCGAGTAGAGTAGTCAAAATATTCATTGCTTGCAGACATTATGTAGGAATTCTAGAATTCGAGTTTTCGTGTAAGTGATTTGTGAAGTGTAGAGAAGGGATACAATTTTGGCGTAAAGTATGTGCAGTATGTGCTGTATGTGTTCAGCGAAAGTGTAGTGGCTATATTGAACATACGTTATTGTAGCATGTCTCGCATATAATTTCACGTATAAGTATCCTATAATACTATAGTGCTCTATCTAGAGTATGGGTAAGCCAACTAAAGCACCTAGTAGTAGGTCTATGGAGGGATACGATATGCGGCTCTATATGAAATGCAAGTTTATGTGTGATGCAACTCTACATGAAGTGAAAACGTTTTGACTCAAAATCTTTTTCCGGTTATAGATTAGATTCTCGCTAATTCACTATAACCAATGTCTCTGATACCAATCTGTCACACCCCGCCAAAATTGGTTTTGCGGAAGAACGAGGTGCGACTAATTAGCAACATAACACATCAATAATAGTAACTTCGCATAAATAAATAAAAAAAATGGATTGCCAATGTCGTTACAAAATCAAAAAGAAAGTGTTTAAACATAAACCAAAATAAATGTTTGAAAATGAAAGACTTGTCATAAAGACTTATTCTTGAAAAACCAATGCATGACAATCCTTGACAAAAAGAATCTTGAAATGACTTAGTTTCCGTTACCTGAGAAAACATATAGAAAAAGTGTCAACACAATGGTTGGTGAGTTCACAGGTTTTGTGAATCCATAAATGTATCATCGAAATCGTTGTGTACAAAAATAGTTTAGGTGCAATGCTTAATCCCTCGCAAGCTAGCTAGGCAAACAAGTTAAGGTATAATCAAGGAGCCGGTAATCAAACCATAAATCTAAAGTAGTTAGAATATAAAGCTCAAACCCAGTTGGGTTAGCGCGACTAACCATGAGCGGGGGATCAATCCCGATAGTACTATCTCTATATTCCTTGGCTAAAACGCATAGTTAATGATTACGGTTAAACGAGGACATGTATTGTGGTCCTTAAACAGTTGGTACGTGTACACCACAATGATTATACAAAGATCAATTATTGCAAAATAGTTGTGTAGTAAATGTTTTCTCCCCCAATAGGTAGTTATAAAACAGTAAAAGTGGGCCGTGAAACTCACCTTAGTGAAGCTTCCAATTTCGTAGTTGGGGATTCCAACCAAAGTTTCCTAGCGTCCTAAACGCATAAGTATAGTTAATAAGTGACGGTCTAAAATGACACGCCTAGACTATATGATGCACAATAATTCCCTGTGGGAATTTAGACTCGAGTGATGCATTGGTGACTCGATAGGGTTGTGCGCGTATATGAGTTATGTATGATTTGTATTTAAAAGTTGATAAACTAGTTTGCTTAGATAAAACTAACGGGTAGATGGACAATGTATAATTATTTAAATTTTATTTTAATAATTGTAGTTAATTAATAAATAATTAAATAAATGGGAAAAGACAATATTTAAATTTTGTAAATAGTTCATAATTAACTGAATATAAAAGAAAATAATGAAGTATTTGATTTAAATAAATTCAGTAGAAGTTTAAGAAGTCTGAAAATGTTTTGGGTAATTAACTGAATAGGACTCGTGGGCTTAAAATAACGGAGCCCAAAACTTTGATTTGGACTTTGGTTTCCACCGACCTGGGCGAAATCAGGTCTGCCGGCAATTTCGACGGAGAAAGGCACGAACTACGCAGCCAGCGAACACACACACACACACTGAATTACACAGCATACATACGTATAAAACCCATATGTAATACACACACACACCCTTTGTGCGTGTGTTGCCTGAGATGGCGACGGGAATGTAAAACCCAGATACTTAAACACCCGCATGCATGATCGAAAAGATAACAAAAGAGTTTAGAATTATATACCTACAGCGAGAAAACCGGGAGAGAGAGAGAGAGCGACGAGATTGTTGCTTGACGTCGGAGATACTTGAGCTCGCCGGAAAATGAAGAGGACGACAACGGAGGGGCTGCTGGGTTTTTCTTCATGGAGAGAGACATGCGGTTCTTATATCACCGTAAAGAAAATTACGGTGGCGGTGGTTTCCGGTTTGCATTCGAAGAATGACAAGCCTGATGTGGGGTTTTGTTCTTGCCGGAAAATCCTATGCAAGGGAGGATGGGGTGGCTTCTGGTTTTCCGTTGAGCGTGATAGACGAGAGGGTGAGATGTGGTATTTCTAGTTTTAACCGCCGAGAGAGAGTGGCGAGATGGAAGTTGGGTTTCTGTTTTTCACGAAGTTGATATGAAGTAGATGGTAGATATGAAGTAGATTAATTAACTAATTATTCATATTTCATTATACAATATAAAAAGTTCGGATGGTTTGTTTGAGAGATGACGTCAGATTAGAGATATGGGTAGCCCGAGTCATATGGGGGTAGAGGGGTTTGTGGTGTCACTTTATGGTTGGCAGGTAAGCTTCAAATTTTAAATTTAATATTATATTATATTTATAAAGTGTGCAAATGAAGAGGAAGTCGGGTACTGCATGTGGACTTAAGGTGATGGAGGATAACAATGAACCTTCCAACTTTAGTTGATAACAAATATTTACATTTACTGATATTTTAATCTGGTAAAATATTTTAACTGAAGTTTAACTTAGTTTTTGACTGGTTGTCATTTGCTGATAAAAACATATCACTTCAGAAATATATTTAGTCACTTTCGATATGCTCGTATTGTATTAAGTAGTTAAATATTAATACATGTGTATTTAATTGTGTAAGAGGATTCGTACTATATTTTCATACCGGGTACTTTTGATGAACTAGAATGTTATTATTTATATTTTTGGTTCCAGTTTAAGTTCGGTCACCAACTCGTTAAATAATGGTTACCATTGCACAAATATAGACAAACCATTACTACAATAGTAAGTGTGTACATTTTTGATAGACCTAGATGCGAAATATGTACTTTATTTATGATATATAAACTGTTTAATAATTTAGATTGAATTAGTTGTTGGGACAAGTACCCGATTTTGAGGGTTGTCACAGTTAAAGTAGATAGTTAATGGGTGTGGCGTGGGTCCTACTATTTTTTTCAAATAAGTTAATTTTTTAAAGTGTATCACTTATTTTGATTCACCCCAAAAAGAACAGTGTATCTCTTATTTTGAATCGGAGGAAGTATAAAACTTTAAGGAGTTGATTTGGAGTTCTCGAGCCCTTGTTGTGAAGCATGATATTTTGCTATAGACATATGATAGTCTTCCAACAACACCTTATATTAATTTTCAGTATCATTAGGTTATAAGCTTTGAGTAACTATGTAATGTTAATCATCCACTTTATGAATAAAATTAGATTTAATCATTAAAACTAAGAGCAAATCATATAAATTATCTTTGTGGTTTATACTTGATTACGGATTTCGTCCCTAACTTTTCAAATTTACGAAAGTCATTCATAATTTAAAATGTTGTTTCATATTTTGTCCCTAAGTATAAAGGTTGTTAGATTAGTTTGACGGCTATTTTTGTCTTGGGTTTTTAAATGAAAGAAAAGAGAAGAAGGTGAAAAGGAGAAAAGAATAAAAGAAATATTTAACTTTTTTCTGTTCCCGAGTCGGATAGAAAGTAAAAGAAAATTGTGCTTTTTGTGTTCTCAAGTTGGAGATAAAGTAATTTTTTTTTATATAAATTTACAATTTTACTCTTAAAATGTAAATTAATTAGGATTTATCGATGTTAACTTGGTAAGTGCGGTTTTTTTTTTTTATTATTCTAATATATCTTTTTTTTTTCAAATCTTCATAGTTTTAAGAGGAAAATTAAGAGAAAAATTATATCATACAATCTCTTTCCTCTTCTTGTCTACTCTTTTAATAAAATTTCACGATAAAAGTTAAAACTCGGAACACATGAAAAAATTGGAAACAACGGTTTAAATTAGGAACCATATTCATATTTTTTAGGGACGAAATCTGTAATTAGGTATAAATCACGTATAAATAAGAAAAGAATTGGGGTAAAAAGGATCGAACCATTGAGTCAGTTACAACCGGCTAAGTACAAACTCAGTCCAAATAGCGTTCTGTTTCGTTTTCCCCTTTTCTTAATTCTTTCACCTGTTCATCAATGGTGGAACCTGATGTCGATGTCCGTACTACCTATTCACGAACAATCGACGCAGAAAGTATCGCCAATTTAATGATTAGAATCAATATTAATCACCAATCGGGCGCTACATCGGCAATGCTTGTTGACGATGGTCAACTGAAAACCGGTGATCCTACAGTGGTCGACATGAAAAACGAACAGGAAGAGAAAACTAAGAAGGATTTAAAAGAGTATTACAACTTAGATGGATTGAATTGTTCAATCTGTATTGAGCCCTGGACTTTAGACGGCGATCATCAAGTCTCGTGAGTCATATATTGTTGATTTCGTTTACAATTTTATATTTTTACCAAAACATTTCCAGTTCGACTTTTTGTCAGGATCGATTAACTATAGACAAGTTAATAAACACCTTAGATCTAATTGAATATATAAGTTGCAGCGTATCAACACTATATCAATGTAATTAAGAACAATGAACTGTAAATAACATGCAAAGTATTACGAACACAGTTTCACAAAAAGCTTCAATGTATATTATCAAGTTAACAATACACACGTACGTTTACAATTCGTAAGGAACTATATATAATAGTCCTTGAAGCTAAACTATTTACCCTAGTTATTCTAGGATTTGATTTACATCAAATAATAAAAGATATACATTTAATTACATTCTATAACTATCTCTGCGAAGATCTCGGACTTGATATTCTTCAATAACGCGTATCAGTAGTAAAACTCATCACCAGTAGTAAATACGTAACATCAGTAGTAAACTTGGTGATCAGTAGTAAGTCCAGAAACCATCGTCAGTAGTAACTACTAAGATCAGTAGTATCTTCAGTCTTTGCATGATCAGTAGTAACTAAGTTATAGTATACATCAGCATCAACTTCATCAGTAGTAATATGTTCTGCCCCATCAGTACTAATTATTGTCAGTACTAACTGCAGCATCAGTATCAAGTTGATCTGTGTTTTGCTCCAACAATCTCCCCCTAAACTTATTGATTATCTTTTTAATCAATTAAGTTTCTTTTGTTCTTCCTCTTCTTTTCTTCTCCTCTCTAGGGTTCTTTGATTTTGAGCGTTTCTTTGAGCTATGATGTACTTGCTGTTTCTTTTTGTAAAATAATTCAATTTGTTCTGAAACATTACTTCATCATATGGCTTCATCATAGTATTTGTGAATATCTGATACATTGTCTTCTCAGAGTGTGGATATTCTTTTTCATACAAGTACAGCTCACATACTTTGTTAGATTTTTCAAAGAAGTACATTTGAGCAGTTGGAATAACATTCCAATGATAAACATTTCCTTCACTGGTAAATTGTTCTGGATAGTTGCCTGGATAGAATGCAGCATCTATCATAGTTGTTAAGTATCCAGCTCCAGATTCTTTCCATGATTTCTTTCTCATTCTTGGTTTTCCAATGATCAGTAGTTTAATAACATCACTTCTTGAACAGGACATGATCAATGGTAACCATCCAGTGAATCTCTGTACAACTTTGTCTTCCCTTATGATCTCTATCACATTATTATTTAAAATTCTCCAGTTTATGATAGGATTATTTTGTAAGGGAGCAACTGGTAGATCAAGAACTGGAATTACTTGCTCTGTTTTTGACTTCTTTTGAGCACTTTGTTCTTGAGAGACCATCTTTCTTTTCTTTGTTGATGGCTCACCAGTAGTTGAGATACTATCCTTCTTGAATAAACTTGGACTAATTGGACTTAAGGCTTTGGATTTCTTTTCTTCTTCTGCTTCTTGTTCAGCCAAGTCTTTCTTCTTTGCAGTACAATATTTGTCTATAATAGTAATCATCTTCATTCTTCCAAAAGATTTTGCACTATGCCCTTTTGTCTTTAGAAAGTCTATCATAAGAGTCTTCTGTTCAAAGATATCATCTGGTAGATCACCTTTTGTTCTTTTACATTCTGCTACAAGATCTTCAAGACAGTTTAGATGTTCTTCTTCTACTTTTCTAAGCCTTTTGAATTCTGCTTCTTGGGCTTCTATCTGAACATCTTTAATTTGAACAGGTGCTTGAACAGGAATTTCTCTTTTATCCTTCTTCTGTTCAAGAGCTTGATACTTAGCTACCTTCTCCAAATATCTCTTTTGCTTCACCTTCCATTTAGACTGTTTATCAGCTCTAACAAGATTTATCTTGTTTACCATGTAATGACCAAGAGCTCTGTTGGGGTAATCTTCATCATATATTTCTTTACCCTTTCTAATATGTGCTGAAGGTGGAGGTGGAATATATTTCATATCAGGCACACCACTGATTATTATAGAAGGAGAAAATAACCTGAGTTCATTTTGTTGAAGTATTTTTGGATGTGGAGGAAGTGAGCACTCATCAACCTCAAACCAATTCACATTATCATCAATGTCAGGTATGATAAGTGGTTGAGCAGGTGTAGGTGGTTTGGTGATGATTTCAAATCTTTCTCTTTCAATTAGTTCTGGTAGTTGTAGTTCTTCCTCTTCAGTAGTAACTAGAGTAGTTACTACTGGTGTAACTTCAGGAGTTACTACTGATAGGGCATCAGTAGTATTTGCTGCTTTTACTTCCTCTTCTTTACTTACTACTGCTATCATATCAGTAGTGGGAGATACTACTGGTGTTTCTTTTTCAACTTGTTCTTTCATTGTAGCAGTAGTAAATGGTTCATCTTCAGTTACCATCATTTCTGGGCCTTCATCAACTTCTGTTTCTTTTAAATTTAAGAGGGAGGATGCTGCTGCTGCAATAGATTCATCAATCATGGTCTGTATGTTATCCTTCTCCCCCTTAGTGAGCTCAACTGGTGGAGCCTCACTATCATCAAGTTTCTTCTTCAATTTTCTGATGATTTTGGTTTGTTGATGAAGCCTTTGCTCATAGAACCTCATTCTCTTGTTGATGGTATTGACATGCCTTTTCATGGCAGCCATTGTTTTCCCTTGGTTTGTTAAATACTTGAGACAATCTTGTACAGTGGATTCAAGAGAATCCACTTTATCCGTCAATTGGTTGATTTTAATACTGCCCTCACTCCATCTAGCAAGATCATCGGGCTCACTAACAGGTACATTGGCTTTGAGGTTTTCCATCCTTTCCATCAATTCAGAAGATCTGCCCTCATCACTTCTTGGTGATTCATTGGGTCTTTTAGACATCCTCTTCTTCCTAGAAGAAGCAGAGATGCCCCCCTGTGGTTTCTTGGCACCGGGGTCCTTTGAGTAACTCCTCAAATGAGTCATCACTCAAAGTTGCCGAGGTCTGGGTCCTAATTATGTTTTCACTGTCCTGTGCACCCACCTTTGGGGCATCAGTAGTGAAAGCCCTCGCCTCATGTCCTCTCTCCTCCTTGGAGGACAACTCTTGGAGCCTGGGGTTTGACTCAATGTGTCCCCTGGTGTCCTTTAAAGATTTCTTTCTTTTATAAAGTGTGGAAATGTTTTTGGTTTTATCTGGCAGGTCTTCCACAGAGTGAAGAGTAGCACTCTGCAGATTTAAATCAAGTTCCTGGGACACATTCAGGACTTCTGTGTGGGCTGGTGATTGAGTGGCTAGATGGGGTGGTGTTTGGGCTGTTTTTGGGGGTGATGGAGTGGGTTGAGGTTCAACTTGGGTTGTAGCAATGGTTGAACCTTCTCCAGTAAGGGGATGATCTTTGATCATATTAGGAAACAGAGGGGTTTCCTTACCCGAAAATTTAAATTGTTTTCTCATATTCGAGAAAACTTTCTTGTTCAACTCTGGTAGTATGAAAATATTTTTAGGAGTTGACAAGTTTTGTAATTCACAATTTATGATATGTTGTAGAAATCTGGGATACATTAAAAATTTGGTAGAACTTAGATTTCCCAACATACCTTCAAAAATCATTTGAGAAAAATTAAAGACTTGGTCTGTGCATAAGCAGACAACAGCAGATGCTATTGCCTTATTAAACTCATTCCAAGTACTTCTTTTTGGAGAAATACAATGCTGAATAGTATGAACTAAGAATTTCCATTGTGGGGAGAGAAGACCCTTTTAAAAGGTTACTATATTGAGTCTTCCCTCATAACCCATGTTTTGTAAAATTTCAGCAATGTATTCCTTAGGAAGAGAAGACATACCTGAATCATCGTGAAGTTGTAGATGGTGTCTGATTGATTGTTCTGTTACTGTGATATGCTTTCCATCTACTTGTGATTTGATTATTGATACAGTTGTTCATTCCGTTTGCTCAGCATTGGTCCAGAAATCCACCAAGTGCTGTTGATATGATTTTGGTTTTACCGTTAATGCAAACTGTATATAGGAATTTCTCAAGAATTTTACGATCGGTCGAAAATCTTTTGTGCCGTCGGGATTCTTTAGAAAGGCACACATGTTGTGAAATTCTGAGTATTTAAGATCGGTTTGCACATCCAGTGATTGTAGAGTTGCCATTTGATGTTGATTTTGAGAAAAAGATGAATGAATTTTGTTACTGACGAAGGGTTTTTGATCGTAAACTAGGGTTTATCGAGAGAATTTAGAGAATCGAAGTAAAGATAATGCTAAACTAATCGACTGCCGCCTTTTATATCTTTCGATTTATCCTGCAAAACTACTAAAATGTCCTTCGAATCATAACATAACGATTATTTTCACGGGGTTAGTTTGGTAATTGTGTTTCTGAAAGACCAGTAGTAAATAAGATATCAGTAGTAAAACGTCAGTAGTATCTACTAACATCAGTAGTGACTAAGGATTTTGACATCAGTAGTAACTGTAGACATCAGTAGTAACCATTAACACACAAGACCAGTAGTATATGTGAACACCAGTAGTACTGACTTACCAGTAGTATTGGAGTAGACCTAATACACACCAGTAGTATTTAACTACCAGTAGTATTTTGTGCACATGCATACATACCAGTAGTACAGATATACCAGTAGTAAAACACTTAAGTAAATAAATAATATTTTACAACAATAACTTTACACATGATTTTAAGTGAGATTTTAAGTTATCAAAATCATTCCAATACTGCTAACCAAGAAGTTGAATCTTCCTACATCAAATGCTTTTGTAAAAAGATCTGCTAATTGATCATCAGTATGGATTTTAACTACTTTGATTAATTTCTTTTCATTACAATCTCTTATAAAATGAAATCTTATTTCAATGTGTTTAGTTTTTGAGTGTTTTACTGGATTGTTCACAATACTAATAGCACTTTGATTATCAATAAAAATTGGAGTTTTAAGGATAGAGATACCAAAGTCTAGAAGCTGGTTTTGAATCCATAGTACTTGAGCACAGCAAGCAGATGCAGCTACATATTCTGCTTCAGCAGTTGATTTTGATACATTTGTTTGCTTCTTACATTGCCATGACACCAGTCTTGATCCAAAGAATTGATATCCACCAGTAGTGGACTTTATATCTTGACATTCACCTCCATAGTCACTATCTGTGTAGGCTATGAGTTCAAAGGGTGAATCATGTGGATACCATAGACCTAGTGATGGTTTGCCTTTCAAGTATCTGAATATTCTTTTAACAGCCTGCAAGTGTAGTTCTTTGGGTCTTGCTTGATATCTTGCACACACACAAACACTATACATAATGTCAGGTCTTGATGCAGTTATGTACATCAAAGAGCCTATCATTGATCTATATAAGTGTTCATCTACATCCTCCCCCTCAACATCAGGATGTAGGTGTTTGTGTGTTTCCATTGGTGTACTAGCACTTTTACTGTCTTTCAAATCAAACTTTTCCAAGATGTCTTTGACATATTTTGATTGATTTATCAAAATGCCATCTGTTCTTTGATTGACTTGGAGTCCAAGGAAGAAGTTCATTGGACCCATAGAGCTCATCTTGAATTTAATTTGCATTAGTTCTTCAAATTCTTTGCATAGTAAATCATTGGTTGAACCAAAGATGATATCATCTACATAGATCTGTACCAGTAGAATATCATCTTTGACTTTCTTTGTAAACAAAGTTTTATCAATGGCTCCTCTTTTAAAGTTGTTCTTCAATAGGTATGATGATAATGTGTCATACCATGCTCTTGGTGCCTGATGTAGGCCATATAGAGCTTTATCCAATTTGAACACATAATCACCATGTTTTGGATCTTCAAAACCTGGAGGTTGGCATACATAGACCTCTTCTTCAATCTTCCCATACAGAAATGCACTCTTCACATCCATTTGATAGACTTTGAATTTCTTGAATGAAGCATATGCTAGAAATATCCTTATGGCTTCAATTCTAGCAACAGGAGCATATACTTCATCATAGTCTATTCCTTCTTCTTGAGTGTATCCTTGGGCTACAAGTCTGGCTTTGTTCTTGATCACTATACCTCTTTCATCTTTCTTGTTTCTGAAGATCCATCTTGTTCCAATGGCTCTTTTTCCTTTGGGTAGAGGTACAAGTGTCCAAACAGCTTGTAACTTAAATTGAAGGAGTTCTTCTTGCATTGCCTCAATCCAGTTTGAGTCCTTCATTGCTTGTTGGATCTTCTTTGGTTCATCCTGAGACAGAAAGCATTCAAACATACATTCATTAGCAATTAAACTTATATTACACATATTTGCAGTTAAGCTTTTGTTTAATTTGCTTCTTGTTTGTAGTGGTGAGTTGACATCACTTAGAACAAGGTCTAATGGATGGTTCTTTTGAGTCCTTGTAGTTGTAGCTTTATCAACCACTAGTTGATTTTCAAGATTGGACTCATTTGTCTCAGGTAGTTGTTCTTCTAGAGATCCTTCATTGTCATTGATATTTGGTTCATCATCATCTTGGTCAGAGTTACTACTGTTATTATCTTCATTTAGATCAGTAGTATTGTTGTTATTATTGGCATCAGTAGTATCATGAGAATCTAGGTTAATGTTTGGACCAGTAGTATTTTGAGTACTATTACTGGTATCAGTAGTATTTGAATTACTACTGTCCTCATTCTCAGAGTTACTACTGGTTCCAGAACTTGAGTTATTACTGACATCAGTATTAACTTTTGGAGCAGTATTAACTACAATGTATCTCATTTCCTCTTGACCAGTATTGGCAGATGATGTTCCTACCTGTTGATTGTGACAATTTGAATTACCTGCATTAAAGTTCATGTTAGAATTAAAGGATTTGGTTAGATTGTCTATGTCAAATAGCCAATCTGGACCATTTCCTTGTTCATTAGGTACATTTTCATTAAAGGATACATTGATGCTTTCTTCAATTATCCTTAGTCTTTTGTTGAATACTCTGTATGATTTGCTTTGAGTAGAGTATCCCACAAAGATTCCATCATCAGCTTTGCAGTCAAACTTACCAATTTGTTCTCTTGTAATCAAGATAGTACAAGGACAACCAAATGATTTTAAAAAGCTTATAGAGGGTTTTCTTTTGTTAAAAAGTTCATATGGTGTTTTAAAATGTGGCTTCACTATTAATACTCTGTTTTGAACATAACAAGCAGTATTAACAGCTTCTGCCCAAAAAGTAATTGGTAATTTTGAGTCTGCAAGCATTGACCTTGCTGCTTCAATGATGGTTCTATTTCTTCTTTCAGCTACACCATTTTGTTGTGGAGTTCTAGGTGAGTTGTATTGCCTGTCAATACCTTTAAGATCACAAAAGTTAATTAAGTTAGCATTTTTAAATTCTGTGCCATTATCACATCTTATGGCTTTAACTTTTTGATCAGATGTGTTCTCCAGTTTGACAATTAAATTCTTTATGAGTTCACTTGTTTCATCCTTTGTCCTGAGAAAGAAAACCCATGTATATCTGGAAAAGTCATCAGTAATAACAAGACAATATTGTTTCTTTCCAATACTCATTACATTTGTAGGTCCAAAAAGGTCCATATGTAAGAGCTGTAAAGGAACAGAAATAGAGTTCACAGTTTTGGACTTATGAGAAGTCTTGTGTTGTTTACCTTTTAGGCATGCAACACAATGATGATCACACATGAATTGTTTTTGAGGTAGTCCAATGACCAGATTTCTTTTTACTAAATTATTCATGTTTTTAAAATTTGTGTGACACATCCTTCTATGCCATAGTTCTGATTCAGTAGTGTTTGCCTTGGATATAAAACAGTTGACCTCATTTGTAGAAATGAGTTCTCCCCCTATATCTAGGCAATACACATTGTTTCTCCTTGGAGTTCTTAAAACAACATATTTTTCATCTAAAACAAAGTCAGGAGAAAGAATGATGCACTCAATGTCTGTGAAAAGAATTTTGTTCTTTTTATCACAAACTTGAGACACACTGACAAGATTGTATTTTAGTTCAGCTACATAAAATACATCATCAAAGGTAATTTTCCCATTAGTAACAGTACCTTTACCTGTAATCTTACCTCCTTGGGGATTCTCACCAAAAGCCACATATCCTCCATCAAATGACTTGAAATCTTTAAGAATTTGTAGATTTCCAGTCATGTGCCTTGAGCATCCACTATCAATATGCCATGTTCTTCCTTCTTCTGGGATCTGAATGCTCTGCACAAGAGAGTAAAGGATTAGTTAAGTTTGGGAACCCAAGCTTTATATGTCTTGGGTTCATCCTTTGAGAAATAAGCTTTGGGAGATTTAACTTTAAACACTTTTGGTACCCATACTTGTTTAGTACTGGTGTTTTGTTTTACTACTTCCCTTTTGAAAGTATTACTGGTGGGAGAATTTCCTACTGATCTTGGTTTATACCCGTGATTTTTTGCTTTCGAATACTTTACTACTGATGGATCAGTAGTATTTGGGTACTTACCATGTTTGGAATGACCTGTAGTGTTTTTAGGGTTAACACCAGTAGTATCTTTGAAAGTTGTTTTGTGAGCAGTAGTATCTTTGTAATTAGGTTTTTTACCAGTAGTATTCTTGTACTGGTACCATACAGCATTATAATGAGGGTTAACACCAGTAGTAAAGTTGTTAAAGTTTCTACTGGTGTTGGAAAATTTAAAATATTGTTTATTTTGAGTGGATTTTCCATTGTTCTTGAAGTAATTGCTGTTCTTTGGGCTTTCAACTCTTCTGTTTTGCACAAATCTTGGTGCACTTCTTCCAAATTTTGGAGTTTCAGCAATTGGAGTTTTGATTTTATTTACTACTGAAGGACCAGTAGTATCTTTTAACTTTTGAGTTTTTGCTTTTTCTTTAAAAATTTTAAATTCTTTTAATTCTTTGCAGTTTATTGGATTGAAGTGACAATCCTTTGCTAAATGGTTTACTTTGTTGCAAATAATACATTTTAATTTATTATCTTTAGCCTTGATAGTTTTTCTTTGTTCTAAAAGTTGATTTCTGTTTCTTTGATTTCCCCTTTTTAGAATTTTAGGTATATTTTCTGCATCATATTTGGGAGAGTCATTTGGAGTTTGAGCTGTGTGAAAACTTGTATCAATTGATTTTGGTGATTCAGTTTGAGATATTGTAAATTCAATTGATTGCTCATCATCAGAAGAATCATTTGATTCAGATGTTTCAGTATTAGATTTAGTTTGATTGTCAGTTTTTAATTCATTAATGATTCTTTCTGAACTGTTTTTCAGTGGAGGAATGAATTTATGTGGAGGTGGTACATCATGATATCCCACCCCATGAACAACCTTTTCTGTAGTTTGATTATTAGTTAATTCATCAAGAATTTTAGTGCTTCTTTCAAACTTTTTAATTGTTAATTTATTTTGTTCAATTTCAAGCTGACATTCTTCTAATTTACTTGTTAATTCTTTATTTTTTGTTTCATAAAACTCTTTCTCATCCACAGCCTGAAGCAATTCTTCCTTGATCCGTTGATGAATCATCTTGTACACCTTTATTTGATGTTCTTGATCAGCAATCACACTATCAAACTCATGATTTCTTCTGACTGCTTTTGCTAAATCTTCATTTAATTTAGTG
Source organism: Calendula officinalis (assembly GCA_963853835.1). NCBI lineage: Eukaryota > Viridiplantae > Streptophyta > Magnoliopsida > Asterales > Asteraceae > Calendula > Calendula officinalis. Next base: position 29,024,974 of record OY970830.1, on the reverse strand, counting down.
TTTTCTTTTTCTAAGTTTTTAACAATTTTAGCACATTCAGAAGTACAAGGTTTAGGTTTTACCTCAGTTTTATTGTCAGTAAAGGCCATGAGAGCTTGATTTTGATCATGCTCTTCTGCTTGGAAACTCCAGTCATATCCTTGTCCTTGTTGTGAAACAAGAGCAGTTGATTTTGATCTTTTGTCTGGCTGAGGACATTCTTTTGCAAAGTGACCAAGGTTGTTACAGTTGTAACATTTGACTTTAGTTTTGTCAAATCCAGCTTTGTCACCTTTGTTGAAGTTTAGGCTTGTCCTACCAGTTCTCTTTAAGAATCTTTTTGTCCTTAGACTCAGCATAGCCATCTGCCATTTAAGATCCATCTCCTCAAGATCATCTGGATTCAATTGTTCCAAGTCATCACTAATCAATGCAGTATGCACATGACTAGTGAAGAAGGATTCTCTTGCAGCATCCTCAGAATCTGCAGCCCTTCCTGTGAAGGTTTCCTGACCTTGACCTGTACTAGATACAAATGCAGCATTATTAGAAGAAATAGAAGGGTTCTTTTGATTTACCTCAGTTTCAAATACTCTGAGATCATTGTAGAGTTCATCCAACTCTTTTTCTTCTAGTGCATCTCTTTGTCTATATACCACTGTATACATGGCCCATTCTTCACTAAGAGATCTTAGGAACTTCATGTTGACATCTTCTTGATCCATCTTAACACCAACCTGGTTAAGTTCACCAATTAACTTGTTGAATCTGTCAAACACTTGAGTGAGTGTTTCATTAGGTTTCATTTGAAGTTTTCAAAGTCTTGTTTGAGAACAGACTTCATGTTCCTCTTGGTGCTCTTGGTTCCAACGAATCTCTTCTCCAGTGCTTCCCATAGTATCTTTGCATCATCATACTCAACAAATAGATGTTGATAGTCATTAGGAATGGCCAGTAGGAGAGTGCTTAGAGTTTTGAGTTCGATTCTCTTGTCCTTCTTTTCCTTCTCACACTTAAGTACAATGCTTGTGCATTTTATGATGGCCTTAAAGGCATGTGATAATGAAAAAAGGTAATGTTATATGAACCGTATAAAGTAGTATGTCCGACGAGAAATGTGTGAATATGGAAGAAAATGATAACGCGATGTTATGAAAAATGTGTTGAATTGCATGGTGAATAAATGAACGAGTAACAGGGTAAGATAGAGGTAAAGTAGGTGATGTGAAAAGAAATAAGGTTGGGAGATAGTCTCCCCGGGTTATTATGTGTATAGTCGAATGGGTTGGCAACCGGTATGTCGCGAGAAATAAGGATAAGAAGGACTATGTTGTTATGGATTATTTGAAGGTGAATCACGAAAGTGGTAAACGTTTTCAACAAGGGGATAGTAGTACAATGAAGTACTAGGTGCTAGTGAGAATTGGAAGGTACAAAATGTATACATATATATCTATAAAATGGAACTTAGATATTGGATGTGATTGATTGAATGATTGACAAAAGGTTGTATCATGGATGATGAATGCGATGCTAAGTGAAAAAGGTTAATTAATGGTAAAATGTCCTAGATATGGTATGCTAAGTCAAGGGTGACAATTAATGGTTGCAGAAAGGGCATAGGAAAAAGTGTGATAACTTATGTATAGACTATGGATCGGAGTCAATTAGTTGACTCAGGTTGACCGCGCGATCCGGTCAAAATATGGATGATTAGATGCAATGGTGGTTACCTAGGTGGTGAAGGAAAGATTGCAAATTTTAATAATGAGAAAATAAATCGACAAAAGACGATTGGTAAATGAGTAGGTTGGTGGAAAGCATTAGAAATGATTATATGTATACCGTGTGGTATAAAGGTATAAGTGGGAGTAATTGCCTACGAAAAGAATATGACTTTAGAAAGTAATGTTATATGAAATGTGAGGAAATGTAAATTGTATAGAGAATGTGATTAGTTATGAAAGAAAATGTTAGCTTGATGCTAAGTGATCGATGCATACATGAATCGTGTGCAAGATAGAATGGTATTGTATAGATCTTGTTAGATCGGAGGCTTTCCGGTTAACGAGACTTGTTGGGTCACTATGGATTGGAGGCTTTCCGATCATTGTGACAGTTTGGAATCGTGATGGATTGGAGGCTTTCCGATCATCTCGATAAGATAGTTAAAGTATAATTTGTTATATCAGGGGTATGATGTTTGTACCTGACGTATGTAGAACCGTATGGTTAGTTATTGATATGATTTTATAGCAAATGAGAACTTGGGTTGAAAACACGGGTAGTGTTTAAGTATAAGTAGGTGTAGGAGATGCCTACAAGTTCATGGTTTATGGAAAAGGAATGCTTTTAGGAAGCAAAGTTTGTTAGTAATCAATGAGTGGTGAAAGAGGTATAATGGGTGGTTAGGCCACAATTGGATATGATTGAGGCTCTAGAGCCGGTAATCGGGAATTTCAAGTATGGTATAAGGATACTTGAAGGAATTATAAGTGGTATAAGTAATTGGATGAAAGTTAAAAAGGTGATAGAGATTTGGTATTGCCTTAAATGAAAATTGTTAATCGATTGTGGAAATTGAAATCGAAGAAAAGATGAACAATTGAGAAAGGAAATTAGATATTGAAATCGGGAATGAAGAGCTTGGGAAGCGATGCCTTAGTAATAAGGAATATGTGGAATATAGCAAGGTAAGTTGACTTTATTCATAAGTCAAGGTTGGTCAACTAGTGGAATGTTGACTTTAGTCAAAATTGGGTTTTGACTTTTGGTTATAATGGTTAGACAAGGATAAGGGCATAATATATCGTCTGCATGTGTATGATAGTGGTTAATGGATTGATGGAAATAATAGTAGTCAAAGGGTACGACTTTGACCGTTGAATAATTCGGATTGAATTTAGGGATCGAGTATGATTGTTGTTGGACCATGAATGTAAGGTCGATTGTTAAGGAATTGATGGTTAATGGAACCACTAGTGGATAAAGAAAATATCAAGATATGGTTGACTTTGTGCTTAAGTCAAAGATTTGGCAATGTTGACCATTTGGTCAAAGCTAGGCATTGACTATCGTTTTGGTCAATTGGCTATTAGTAATGATTGGGTTATATCATCCCAATGTAGATAAATGAATTGGTAAAATGATTGAAAGTGTTAAGGTCAAGTTGTGAAATTTTGACCCGTTCGGGTATTAGGGACTCAAGATTGGGTTTTTGACCCGTTTGGAGTATGACGGAGTCAAGCGGGCATTTAAATGCATAAGTATCATTGGATAACCATTTGGAAGTGTAATGAGGATTGGAAATCCTTGAGTTGATTCCGAGGACGGAATCCTTTTAAGGGGTGGATAGTTGTAACGACCGGAATTTTCGGTTAATGAATTAAATGGAAATATTGAGGAATAAAGGAGGTAAATGTAACGACCCGAAATTGTGGATAAACAAATTGTACAAAAATACGTTAAATAAGGATAAATCGTTTAAAACGCGTAGAAATTGGTTTCGTGTCGTTTGGACACCGTATGAGAAAGTTATGGGCGAAATCGGGTTGAAACCTAGACCGAAAAGTGCAGCCCTGCTGCAAAGGTAGGCTCGCGGCGCGAGCCTGGCGCGAGTGAAACGCGAAGTCAAACAGAAGAGTTAGGCCCAAACGCGAGGGACTCGCGTTGAGCTCGAGTTGAGCTTCGCGTCGAGAGTCGCGTTGATCCAGACGCGAGGTCGGGCTTCCTGCGGCGACCAAGAGGACATCCCGCGTCACCTCGCGGCGCGAGCCAAACGCGAGGGTGGCGCGAGGGCTGTCTGGAGTATATAAAATGGTGTAGAAGCTAGGGCTTCATAAACCCACGAACCATAGATCTTGTGCAGCCGTTTTTGGAGAGTTTTTGGTCGTTTTTGGAGCTAAGGAGCTCAAATCATCACCATCTTGAAGGATTGAAGCATCAAGGGTAAGGATTCTTGCTTGTTCTACTTAGTTATCTTAATTTTTAGCTTGGTAAGGGTAGAAATGGTGGTTTGGGGAACCAACCATGTCATCTTTGGGGAAGATGACTAAACTTGGGTGTAGAACACTCGATGTAAGCTTGTAATCGATGTGTACAAGTTGGAATTGGGTTTATTGATGGAAATCTTGAACTAGGGTTTGAGATTCCACCAAGTTGGATGAACTTGGTGGTTAGGAATGTGAATATGGATTGATTAGTGATTAGTTATGGATAATAACTAGTTATTGTGATGGTATTGATGGTAGGTCAAGAAGACCTAAAGTTTGGTGACATCTCACAAGTTGGAAAGCAAGGATTCGTGTTGTTAGACACGATTTGGATTTAGCTTGGCTAAGGTGAGTACATGAGACTTTTAAAACAGGGTACATAGCAAATGTTTCTTTTAAAATATATATGAGGTTTTGTGAGTCTTTATTAATAAATGATTTTTAATAAAGATATGCTTGAAAAGATGAGAAAGTGATAAATAGTAGACTATCTAAGTATGTCTAAAGTGATTGATGATTTTGAAAGAGATCATGATAATGAAAAGTAATTAATAATTAATTATTGATATGACTTAAAAGAGTGTACTTTTATATTATGTGATTACTAATAACGAGATTAGTTGATCCGATTATGTGAATGCTAGTTAAGATTAGCATGTGGATAGATTGTATGATGGCCTTATGGCATTGATGATAGATGTGACATATAGTCACGTGTAATAGTTATGACGGGTAGATTGAAATAAGGCAGGTACATGATAGATTTGGAGGCATTCTGGGTTATCATGGTATCTTTAAAATGATGGAGCTATAAGCTCATGATGATAAATGATCAATGGTGATGATGATTATGATGTCCCTAGGGCCATGGTAGATTGGAGGCATTCCGGTTATCATGGTTCCTTAAGGTTAGTGGTAGATTGGAGGCATTCCGATTACCCAATACCTATGAGTCCCGGTAGATTGGAGGCATTCCGGTTACCGTGGATATGACGGTCTTGATAGATTGGAGGCATTCCGATTATCTTGACATTGACCAATGATGAAAGAAATGAAGTGACCCGAAGGAAATTAATAACATTATTATGATATAAATGACATTATGTGACTAGTTGTTTATCGGGTCTAAAACCCATGTATCTCACGAGACTATTTTGTCTCACGTACTACTTTGTTTTTGGCTATGTACTCAGGTTCGAGATCAATGGACTAGAGGGTCGCGATAGAAGTGGCCTAGTGTTGATTAGCTCGGGAGCTCGTAGGTAGATCCCGTTTATCCTATGGTTATGATATTGTATTGTAACACCGGTTTTATAACTCTGATAATGTTTAAATGGTTTTTGTTAAACCGTAATTTGAGAGATATTGTACATTGTAATATTTTTAAAAAAAATATGTTTTAAAAGATGTTTTGAAAAATGAGGTGTTACAACTTGGTATCAGAGCTATAGTTTAAGTGAATTAGGTTGGATGTCCATCCTAGTCTTAGACTGTAGCAATAGGAATATAAGATTCCTTGAGATAGATAGGTTGACCTTGAGACTTTATGTTAAGTTTAGGGTTCAACCTAGGGGACCTATAGAAGTTGTTATGCAGTGTGCAATGTGAGTCTTTTGAGACCGTAGGGCATTAGTATGATAGGGTCGACCCCTATGAGAAGTGCCATGTTTTGATCTAATTGTGTTGTTTTTGACTGTTGAGTCGACCGTTTGAATCTTGTTTATCGAATACGTTGGGATGGCGAAAGAACGAATGTGAAAAAGTGGACGAACTCCACTAAATTGGGAAGAGTTATGAATGAGAATGGGAACCAGACTATTGATAACCGTATGATTAAGGGTAGGAGGAATGATTCCAATACCCGTACGAAGGAGGAGTCATCGAATGGCGAAGTCCGTAGTGAGAAGTAGCTACATAAAGAGGTAGCCGGACCTAGTCGGAAGAAATGGAAGGATGTTGTATAAGGTTGTCATGGCATGTGAAACCGTTGAGTAAATCGGAAGTTCTGAACCGGAGGTCACGATTGGTGAATTCGGTGGATTGAGCAAGTGCTAGAGGGTAGCAAGAGAAGAAAGAAAGATATGATGAGTTTGACATCCATATAATTAAAGGGGGAGGCGTTGACACGGTGGAACGTGTAGTATGAAACTTTTGGAAAGAGAGTGTGGTACAATATGTTGTGAAAGGAACTCACGAGTGAGTTGAAAGGGGAAGTCTTCCCGGAAGGAAATCTAGAGGGGGGGGGGGGGGTTCATGATGCAGCCTCGGAGATCTTAGGTGAAGATCGATGCTATGTGGTTATGGCTTAATTGTTGGTTGTTGTACGAATTGGTGCTTTTAGAATTTGGAGACGAGTCGTACGACATGGGGATTTATTTTTGGGAATAGTCTTCCCGGCTAGTGATGTGAGTGGAAACATGTATTGGTAAGGACTATAGACAAGTGTGTCGCATATTGTAAGGATATAAGGGTTGATACTAATATATAAGAAGGATGAGACACGAGATATGGATCCTTGGAAATGGAATTTGGATATTCGGCGAGAATCCGGATAAGTAATGTAATATTATACGTGAACGGTAAAGGAAAGAATGACTAAGGTATGGTGATGCCTTAGAATTTATGAATGGGAAATATGTGGAAAAGAGTAAGTGTCGGGAACGACGGATGTTGCTCGTTGAAAACGGTTGAGTAAAAAAAAAAAAAAAAAAAAAAAAAAAAATTGGCATATAGCCATGTCAAGTTTTGTGACAATAACGACGAAGTCGATATCAACGGTAAGAAAACAATTAGGGGCTACATGTCATGGTAATGACATGACGGTATGGAGCAAGGGGTAGTGTAAGACTACGAATGGAAAATAAGTATTTTTAAGTATCGCGATGTATAAAGACGAGAGTATGGAAAGTTGGGCCAATGTGTGCCAAGTCATGAGTTACAAATGTGGACCGGAGTCGATTGGTCGACTTAAGATGACCGGGTGGCCGGTGAACTATGGTTGAAGGAATAGATTGATAGTTACCTCGGTGGTGACAAAAGATTTGGAAAGTTGATTAATAGGGAAATGAACCGTTTAAGGGTGATTAGTGTGTTAGTGAGACGGTAAATGGGAATCGGAAAAAAAATTTATGGTTTACCCGCGAGGTACAATGCTTGTGCATTTTATGATGGCCTTAAAGGCATGTGATAATGAAAAAAGGTAATGTTATATGAACCGTATAAAGTAGTATGTCCGACGAGAAATGTGTGAATATGGAAGAAAATGATAACGCGATGTTATGAAAAATGTGTTGAATTGCATGGTGAATAAATGAACGAGTAACAGGGTAAGATAGAGGTAAAGTAGGTGATGTGAAAAGAAATAAGGTTGGGAGATAGTCTCCCCGGGTTATTATGTGTATAGTCGAATGGGTTGGCAACCGGTATGTCGCGAGAAATAAGGATAAGAAGGACTATGTTGTTATGGATTATTTGAAGGTGAATCACGAAAGTGGTAAACGTTTTCAACAAGGGGATAGTAGTACAATGAAGTACTAGGTGCTAGTGAGAATTGGAAGGTACAAAATGTATACATATATATCTATAAAATGGAACTTAGATATTGGATGTGATTGATTGAATGATTGACAAAAGGTTGTATCATGGATGATGAATGCGATGCTAAGTGAAAAAGGTTAATTAATGGTAAAATGTCCTAGATATGGTATGCTAAGTCAAGGGTGACAATTAATGGTTGCAGAAAGGGCATAGGAAAAAGTGTGATAACTTATGTATAGACTATGGATCGGAGTCAATTAGTTGACTCAGGTTGACCGCGCGATCCGGTCAAAATATGGATGATTAGATGCAATGGTGGTTACCTAGGTGGTGAAGGAAAGATTGCAAATTTTAATAATGAGAAAATAAATCGACAAAAGACGATTGGTAAATGAGTAGGTTGGTGGAAAGCATTAGAAATGATTATATGTATACCGTGTGGTATAAAGGTATAAGTGGGAGTAATTGCCTACGAAAAGAATATGACTTTAGAAAGTAATGTTATATGAAATGTGAGGAAATGTAAATTGTATAGAGAATGTGATTAGTTATGAAAGAAAATGTTAGCTTGATGCTAAGTGATCGATGCATACATGAATCGTGTGCAAGATAGAATGGTATTGTATAGATCTTGTTAGATCGGAGGCTTTCCGGTTAACGAGACTTGTTGGGTCACTATGGATTGGAGGCTTTCCGATCATTGTGACAGTTTGGAATCGTGATGGATTGGAGGCTTTCCGATCATCTCGATAAGATAGTTAAAGTATAATTTGTTATATCAGGGGTATGATGTTTGTACCTGACGTATGTAGAACCGTATGGTTAGTTATTGATATGATTTTATAGCAAATGAGAACTTGGGTTGAAAACACGGGTAGTGTTTAAGTATAAGTAGGTGTAGGAGATGCCTACAAGTTCATGGTTTATGGAAAAGGAATGCTTTTAGGAAGCAAAGTTTGTTAGTAATCAATGAGTGGTGAAAGAGGTATAATGGGTGGTTAGGCCACAATTGGATATGATTGAGGCTCTAGAGCCGGTAATCGGGAATTTCAAGTATGGTATAAGGATACTTGAAGGAATTATAAGTGGTATAAGTAATTGGATGAAAGTTAAAAAGGTGATAGAGATTTGGTATTGCCTTAAATGAAAATTGTTAATCGATTGTGGAAATTGAAATCGAAGAAAAGATGAACAATTGAGAAAGGAAATTAGATATTGAAATCGGGAATGAAGAGCTTGGGAAGCGATGCCTTAGTAATAAGGAATATGTGGAATATAGCAAGTTAAGTTGACTTTATTCATAAGTCAAGGTTGGTCAACTAGTGGAATGTTGACTTTAGTCAAAATTGGGTTTTGACTTTTGGTTATAATGGTTAGACAAGGATAAGGGCATAATATATCGTCTGCATGTGTATGATAGTGGTTAATGGATTGATGGAAATAATAGTAGTCAAAGGGTACGACTTTGACCGTTGAATAATTCGGATTGAATTTAGGGATCGAGTATGATTGTTGTTGGACCATGAATGTAAGGTCGATTGTTAAGGAATTGATGGTTAATGGAACCACTAGTGGATAAAGAAAATATCAAGATATGGTTGACTTTGTGCTTAAGTCAAAGATTTGGCAATGTTGACCATTTGGTCAAAGCTAGGCATTGACTATCGTTTTGGTCAATTGGCTATTAGTAATGATTGGGTTATATCATCCCAATGTAGATAAATGAATTGGTAAAATGATTGAAAGTGTTAAGGTCAAGTTGTGAAATTTTGACCCGTTCGGGTATTAGGGACTCAAGATTGGGTTTTTGACCCGTTTGGAGTATGACGGAGTCAAGCGGGCATTTAAATGCATAAGTATCATTGGATAACCATTTGGAAGTGTAATGAGGATTGGAAATCCTTGAGTTGATTCCGAGGACGGAATCCTTTTAAGGGGTGGATAGTTGTAACGACCGGAATTTTCGGTTAATGAATTAAATGGAAATATTGAGGAATAAAGGAGGTAAATGTAACGACCCGAAATTGTGGATAAACAAATTGTACAAAAATACGTTAAATAAGGATAAATCGTTTAAAACGCGTAGAAATTGGTTTCGTGTCGTTTGGACACCGTATGAGAAAGTTATGGGCGAAATCGGGTTGAAACCTAGACCGAAAAGTGCAGCCCTGCTGCAAAGGTAGGCTCGCGGCGCGAGCCTGGCGCGAGTGAAACGCGAAGTCAAACAGAAGAGTTAGGCCCAAACGCGAGGGACTCGCGTTGAGCTCGAGTTGAGCTTCGCGTCGAGAGTCGCGTTGATCCAGACGCGAGGTCGGGCTTCCTGCGGCGACCAAGAGGACATCCCGCGTCACCTCGCGGCGCGAGCCAAACGCGAGGGTGGCGCGAGGGCTGTCTGGAGTATATAAAATGGTGTAGAAGCTAGGGCTTCATAAACCCACGAACCATAGATCTTGTGCAGCCGTTTTTGGAGAGTTTTTGGTCGTTTTTGGAGCTAAGGAGCTCAAATCATCACCATCTTGAAGGATTGAAGCATCAAGGGTAAGGATTCTTGCTTGTTCTACTTAGTTATCTTAATTTTTAGCTTGGTAAGGGTAGAAATGGTGGTTTGGGGAACCAACCATGTCATCTTTGGGGAAGATGACTAAACTTGGGTGTAGAACACTCGATGTAAGCTTGTAATCGATGTGTACAAGTTGGAATTGGGTTTATTGATGGAAATCTTGAACTAGGGTTTGAGATTCCACCAAGTTGGATGAACTTGGTGGTTAGGAATGTGAATATGGATTGATTAGTGATTAGTTATGGATAATAACTAGTTATTGTGATGGTATTGATGGTAGGTCAAGAAGACCTAAAGTTTGGTGACATCTCACAAGTTGGAAAGCAAGGATTCGTGTTGTTAGACACGATTTGGATTTAGCTTGGCTAAGGTGAGTACATGAGACTTTTAAAACAGGGTACATAGCAAATGTTTCTTTTAAAATATATATGAGGTTTTGTGAGTCTTTATTAATAAATGATTTTTAATAAAGATATGCTTGAAAAGATGAGAAAGTGATAAATAGTAGACTATCTAAGTATGTCTAAAGTGATTGATGATTTTGAAAGAGATCATGATAATGAAAAGTAATTAATAATTAATTATTGATATGACTTAAAAGAGTGTACTTTTATATTATGTGATTACTAATAACGAGATTAGTTGATCCGATTATGTGAATGCTAGTTAAGATTAGCATGTGGATAGATTGTATGATGGCCTTATGGCATTGATGATAGATGTGACATATAGTCACGTGTAATAGTTATGACGGGTAGATTGAAATAAGGCAGGTACATGATAGATTTGGAGGCATTCTGGGTTATCATGGTATCTTTAAAATGATGGAGCTATAAGCTCATGATGATAAATGATCAATGGTGATGATGATTATGATGTCCCTAGGGCCATGGTAGATTGGAGGCATTCCGGTTATCATGGTTCCTTAAGGTTAGTGGTAGATTGGAGGCATTCCGATTACCCAATACCTATGAGTCCCGGTAGATTGGAGGCATTCCGGTTACCGTGGATATGACGGTCTTGATAGATTGGAGGCATTCCGATTATCTTGACATTGACCAATGATGAAAGAAATGAAGTGACCCGAAGGAACTTAATAACATTATTATGATATAAATGACATTATGTGACTAGTTGTTTATCGGGTCTAAAACCCATGTATCTCACGAGACTATTTTGTCTCACGTACTACTTTGTTTTTGGCTATGTACTCAGGTTCGAGATCAATGGACTAGAGGGTCGCGATAGAAGTGGCCTAGTGTTGATTAGCTCGGGAGCTCGTAGGTAGATCCCGTTTATCCTATGGTTATGATATTGTATTGTAACACCGGTTTTATAACTCTGATAATGTTTAAATGGTTTTTTGTTAAACCGTAATTTGAGAGATATTGTACATTGTAATATTTTTAAAAAAAATATGTTTTAAAAGATGTTTTGAAAAATGAGGTGTTACAATAGTCCTTGAAGCTAAACTATTTACCCTAGTTATTGTAGGATTTGATTTACATCGAATAATAAAAGATATACATTTAATTACATTCTATAACTATCTCTGCGAAGATCTCGGACTTGATATTCTTCAATAACGCGTATCAGTAGTAAAACTCATCACCAGTAGTAAATATGTAACATCAGTAGTAAACTTGGTGATCAGTAGTAAGTCCAGAAACCATCGTCAGTAGTAACTACTAAGATCAGTAGTATCTTCAGTCTTTGCATGATCAGTAGTAACTAAGTTATAGTATACATCAGCATCAACTTCATCAGTAGTAATATGTTCTGCCCCATCAGTACTAATTATTGTCAGTACTAACTGCAGCATCAGTATCAAGTTGATCTGTGTTTTGCTCCAACACTTTTTCAATTGTATGTGGAGGACACCTAATTGATCAAACAATTTTCATTAACGCCACCCAACTCTTCACAGAATTTATATGTATCCAGTTTCGTATAAGCTAAATTCGGGAAAAAGAAAAAGAAAAAAACAGGGCCATCAATTTTTTTAAATAAACAAAAATATCCTTAGTTTTAAATAACCTCCTTAGATTGTTTAAATAACCATCTTTATAACTTCATAAAGGTTATACAAGACTGAAACAAGCCAATATGTTATTTTGCTACATTCTTGATATTATATATCTAACCATGAAGTACGGTTGTTGCAGCTCTCTTCGTTGTGGACATATATATGGTTTATCTTGCATCAATAAATGGATAGAACTCCGCGGTGTACAACGTGCCAAGGTTATTTTTCTTTATTTATTCCTTCATTTTTTTTCTTTCTCTTATGCTATAATTGTGTATAACAATTTATAACTTGTGCTTATCAAATTCTCTTTTTGGTAGTGTCCTCAATGCAAAGCAAAAATTGGTTCGAATGATGTGACTAAGATTTATGCATCACCAGTGGTTTTGGTGGATGAAAATAAGCTAAAGGTCGCAACTAATTAACCAATCGTATTTTCTTGTTGTATTTTATATAGAGTTATGGATTTTTATATATTCTATTTGTTTTTGCAGAAAGATGAAATGTCAAAGGCTGCATATTTGGAGATTGAGGTAAATTAGTGATTTGGTCTATATATATATATAAGGGATTTTCCTAACGTATGCTCTAAGGGAACACATTAGGTTGCATTTAGTAAAGTGGTTTTTCCTAATATGTCTTGAATAACATTAATGAACTCTAATTTCTACTATTTTAGAAGATGCATTAAATACGTTAAAGTTAAATGGATAGTGATTATGTGTCAACTTTAATTGATTATTCTTCCATTTTTTTTTTGCAGAAATCTAACCTACTACTCATACAAGATAGTTTACTGAAAGAGTTACGTCTTGTAAAGGTTTGTTTTGTTATATTCTAAAAGTTTATTTTTTATAAGAATGTAGGTCGGTTGTACACGTACCATTAAATGCATATATTGCAGGAGGTACTTTTATGTGGCAAATTATGACTAGATGGCCTCATGGGGATCCCCTAATTTTGCAGAAACAAGTATCTAGTGGGACCGTGTATCATGAAGCCAATTGGAGAAAAGCTAATGAATTCGTGATTGGTGGACTAGTTCATGAAACACAAAACGGTTAGTCTTTTTAAGGTTATACCATGATTACTAATTTACATAGATATATATATTTAGAGTAAGTTACATAAATTGTCCATGTGGTCTTTAAAATTATGCTACTTTGTCCCTAAACTATTTTTTTCGTGATTTTTGTCCCTGTGGTCCTGTTTTTTCTGTGATTTTGTCCTTTAGTCCAAGTCTGTTAGTTTACTCCATTAAAACTAAATCATCATTGAGAGGTGAAATTTTGGTGCAGGGAACATATATGGTGGCACGGGTCGTTGCAATTTTGTTTTAGAGGTTCGTGATTTATGTAAATTAATGATTTAGTATTTATTTTACCGTTTATTTAATTATATAATTATAATTAAGTCTAATTCGCGAATTGAAGCATGAGATGGGTGTGGAAAATGCACGGCTTTTTGACATGGATGCATCTTATAAAGTTATGCTTCTTGCTCGTAGAGTCCCTGGGAAGGGCGGTAGTTGTGTTTTAAACAAGGTAATTCATTGAAGCAATGTAATTAAACTATTTTTCTAATTGGTCGATTTTTTTAACTTAATAATTAAAAAATGTAATTAATTACTTGTTGTAATTTTAGATAAACATGATGAACCCCACAGTAAATGAAGAAATATCACTTCCTGTGAGCACTAATGCTGTCAAGGATCTACATATCTCTCCCTGTGGTAGACTTGCACTTTTAGCTTCTCTTGGGAAACAATTATCACTTATTAGGTTTATCTTCTACCTTTTATTTCTAAAAATGTTTTTTTTTTAAAAGTAGTCCCGTTTATAATGGGTTCCCCATGTTGCTGATCTTGTTGACTTGTTGTTGTATGCGACCTAACCATCGGTAGTCCTTTTTTTAGAAACATTTTGCACTTGCGTCCTCCAGCCTAACGTCCATTAAATATTTTAACAAAAAAATAACTACATTTGTAATTTTAAAGGACTACCTATGTAATTTTTAACATTTTAACGAATGTTAGGCTAAAGTACTGTAGGTTGCAAAAGGTTTCCAAAGAAATGACTACCATTATAATTCTTTTAAGTAAAGGACTATTGGTGAAATTTTGAGTAAACCTCGAGAACCATCCTTATAATTTACTATTTATTTATTTCTAAAAATGTAAATAAATATAATTTTTCTATCTAACTTCATTTGCTTATTCCTACAGCATGGGTGGCAATAGCATCGTGATGACATACAAATTACCGGTAATGTGGTTTCCTTTTTTAATCTTTTACATGAATAGTTATATATGAATGGTTTCTTTCTCAATGTCTTTTTCGTTAATCATATTATTTTTTTAAGATTCTCAACTTACGACTTATGTATATTTTTGTCAATGTTCCAGAGCCCTGCTTGGTCATGCTCATGGGATAACAACAGTCCAAATTACATGTATGCTGGATTACAGGTTTGATGCGTGGATATTTTTTTTTAAAATTATATAAGCTTAATTATCTTTTGGTGCAAATTAAGTATCTTGTATTTGACATGGTTTTGTAGGACGGTATGCTTTTGGTATTTGACATGCGTAATACACTTCATCCAGTTGAATCCATGCATGGAATAGATTCGAGAGCAATTCATACAATACATCCTTATAACCGTAATATTTATCAACCTCAACAACTTCTTACTGCTTCTACTACTGGTCCCAGTTTGTGGAACATCAATTGTGGCATGGAAAGGTTAGTCTAAGACTACAAGTAAACTGATAGTGCTTATTGAACAAATATATTATGTGAATACGCGTTTTGAAAATGATTAATTAGATAATCAACGGTAACAAAGCGTGATTCTGAAAAATAATGTTTGAATTTGATTATGTTGTTTGAAATCGCTATAATTAGTGTTTGGCAAACTTGGTTAATAGTTAAATGCAATTAATCAGTTTTCAAAACGCAAAAAACACCTCTCCACCTGGTTTTTCAAAACTTCATTTAGGATGCCCCAAAACGTAAATAATTGATTATTTCATGCTTTTTGTCAAATATTCATTTTAGATAATTTATATTTTCAAAACGCAATAAGCATATAATCTGCTCCAATTTGTAATCCCAAACATCCCTTTAATTTTCAAATATGGTACTTCTAACCCATGAAAACTGCAACCAAATTCCAAAGAAATACTAAAATGACGGAAGCTTGTCGACTAAACGTAATGACCTTAACAATCTGTCACAATAGGAAAATATGTAATCCTGACATTAATACGTTGAGAAAGCAAATGTTAAAATCTTACAACATTTAAAATGAGGAATGATGTGATTTTCATGGAATGAAGCAGTTTTTTTTCCTATTATCAACCGTTTATAAATAGTGTTATTTTTTCTTTCATGAATAGTATTTTTTTTATTTTATAAAATACAGTGCTATGAATATGTTACTTTATAAATATGATGTGTATCTTTACAAACCCGTCAAACACGTTTGTCCTTGAAATTTTGTGTTTTCATTGTAGGTCATTCAAAGTCCCGGAGTTGGAAACAAATGAAGCCTCATGTATGTCACTCGCGTATAGTTCCCTAAGTGAGGACATTATTACTACATACCGACCCAAAAATCAAGAGCCCGTTTTCTCTGAAAAAAGACGGCCAGTTTCTAATCCTATGGTTTTTGCACCAAGCTCGTTGGTCCTCGTGAAACGAGTTGCTAGTAGTGTTTATTTCAAGTTGAAATCAGCTTCTGCACAACTAGGTCATGAGCAGATCACCAAGTCTACAGTTATTAATGTCGATAATTGTCTCCCGATATTTGCATATGGAAACGATGTTGCAAATGGGCTGAGATTGCTTGAAATCCCGAGTTTATCCGTCACGCAAAATCTCAAGCCACATCAGCATCCCATTCTTGATGTCAAGTATTCACGGTCACAAGGCTCTTGTCTACTCGGTTGCATAAGTCGGGACAAGCTCCAACTTTTTTCTGCTAAAATTTTGTGACAAAAGGTATGTACTTCTCTTTAGTACTATATACACACACACACACATCATCTTGTGATTTATAAAACAATGATTGTGGTGTGTATAGTAATTTTGTGGCGTAGAAATCACTTCCATTTTATTAATGGTGTAATTGATTTTCACATTGATAAATTGATTTTCACATGTTTGCAGGTTTCCTTATAGCTTCTTTGAAACTACCATCGGTACTACATTTCATTTCAATAAAATTTTAAACTATTTCTTTTGTAATGCATTCGAGATGGCAGTGAATATTTCAAGTTTAGTTTTGATCACTCAAATATGAATGTGAATATTACTAGATCAAATAGGTTTCTTAAGCTTTTTGTAGCTCGATCGTTGTGAATTGTAAAAAAGTTTTATCTATCTTTCTCGATCAATCGATGTTTGACATTACAAGTGATGTTAAAAGATTTCAAGTTGTTTTAGAGAAGTAAACTCATACATACACAGTAGCTAAGAAGTATGTGTGTAACACCTCAATTTTCAAAACACTTTTTAAATCATATTTTTAAATAAAAATATTACAAGTCCAATATTCTCAAAATACGGTTTAACAAAAACCAATAAAAGTTTATCAGAGTATTAAAACCGGTGTTACAAATACAATATCATAACCATAGGATAAACGGGATCTACCTACGAGCTCCCGAGCTGATCAACACTAGGCCACTTCTAACGCGACCCTCTAATCCAACGATCCTGAACCTGAGTACATAGCCAAAAACAAAGTAGTACGTGAGACAAAATAGTCTCGTGAGATACATGGGTTTTAGACCCGACATTAATATATATAAATAATCACATTTATTATTAATCACATTTATTAGACATATATATATATATATATATATATATATATATATATATATATACTTTGGTTACCTCCGTGGTAACCCTATTCAGTAGAACCCATTTTTGTCCTACTAACCAGAATGCCTCCGATTCAGTAGAACCCCCATTGTCACAGTGTTCAGCCAAAGTGACCTATCTTTATCTTACTAACCAGAATGCCTCCAGTTCAGTAAGATCCAACATCTTGTTGGGTGATCGGAATGCCTCCGACTCATCAGTTTTATTCAAGATACCATGATAACCAGAAAGCCTCCGATCTACCATGTACCTGTCCTATTTCAATCTACCCGTCATAACTATTTCATGTGACTATGTGTCACATCTATCATCAATGCCATAAGGCCATCATACAATCTATCCACATGCTAATCTTAACTAGCATTCAGATAATCGAATCAACTAGTCTCGTTATTAGTAATCACACATTATAAAAGTACACTCTTTTACGTCATATCAATAATTAGTTATTAATTACTTTTCATTATCATGATCTCTTTCAAAATCATCAATCACTTTAGACATACTTAGATAGTCTACTATTTATCACTTTCTCATCTTTTCAATCATATCTTTATTAAAAATCATTTATTAATAAAGACTCACAAAACATCATATATATTTTAAAAGAAACATTTGCTATGTACCCAGTTTTAAAAGTCTCATGTACTCACCTTAGCCAAGCTAACTCCAAATCGTGTCTAACAACACAAATCCTTGCTTTCCAACTTGTGACATGTCACCAATCTTTAGGTCTTCTTGACCTATCATCCATATCATCATAAAATCTAGTTATTATCCATAACTAGCTACCAATAAACCCATAACAACATTCTTGGCCACCAAGTTCATCCAACTTGGTGAAACCCTAAAACTCTAGCTCAAGATTTCCATCAATAGACCCAAATCCAACTTGTACACATCATTTACAAGCTTACTATGAGTGTTCTACACCCATGATTAGTCATCTTCCCCAAAGATGACATGAATGATTCCCCAAACCACCATTTCTACCCAAACAAAGTTCATAACTAGCTAGATAACATCAACAATCAAGAAATCTTACCTTTGATGTTTAGATCCTTCAAGATGGTGAAGATCTGAGCTCAAGAACACCAAAATCGCCTCTTTCTCTCTCTAGGATCGGTTGCACCACAATTGGGGGTGAAACTAAGTTCGCATCGCTAACTCTGCATAACGCACGCATACTTAGCGATCGCTAACCCAACGCGAACTACTTCGCGACCCAAAGCCAAACTACCTGGCCCGACTTCCCGATCGTTACCACTAGTTCGCGTCGCGAACTTTCCAAAGCAGCAGAGCTGCACTTTTACAACTTTATCTCGACCCGGTTTCGCCCATAACTTCCTCGTACGATGTCCAAATGACACGAAACCAATTCCTACGTGTTTTAAACGATTTATCCTTATTTATCATATTTTTCCCATAATTTATTTTATTCAAATTTCGGGTCGTTACAATATGTGTATATGTGGTATTTATAGTGAATAGCAGGGTACCCGCGCAATGCGGCGGCGGGTACCCTGTGACGAAATTTAACGACGACCAAGTAGTGGGTGGTGACGACGGTAGTGATAGTGGTTGTTGGTTGAATCGATAGTTAATATATATACGCTTTTAAACGGACGTCTTACCTTAACATCGGAGCATATGTCATGGGTAGTATATAGCTGGAAGTCGCAGGCGGGTAAACGTCGCCTGATTTGTAGCATCGTGTTTATTTTACGGTTGTGGTGGAGGCGTTGCAGAATCCAAGTAAGACGTTTTGTAGATATGTGTTATGTTGAAAGATTAACAAAATCATCAATTTAGGAAGTAAATTAATGTAGAGTTTTGTAATGTAGAGTTTATTTTAGTAAATTAAATGGGTGGTAAGACGTTTCCGAAAAATTAGTATTGAATAAGTGTTGAATAGTCAAGACGTTTCCGAAAAATTAAATTGTATCGGATATAATAGTTTTATACTTCGAGGGTTTGCAGTGTTATGTAGAATTTTTTTTTGGATAAAATAAAGTGTTATTTAGAGCAATTGGTTAACACACAGTCAGTACTTACAAGAGGTCTTGTGTTCGAATCTTGTAAGCAAAACTTTTTTATTTTCTTTTAGTTGAAGAAGTTACTAAAAGTGAAAAACTCTTTAAACTTAAAATTAAGGAGCTCTTTAAACTTCCTTAAATTAGTAGTCCTAAATGCATTAGTAAGTAGTAAGATAAGATTAATTACCTAAGTATCATATTTGCATTATCCTTGCTAACTAATTCAGTCTTTCCTGAATCAATTCGTTTAAACAAGATCATGTACGCCTCTAATCCTAATTAAGGTCGCCAGTTCGAGACAAAGCAGCCATCTTTTTCTGTTGTTAAAAAAAATCATTCAAACAAGATAATAATGAATGCAGGTAAACAAAGAACAAGATAAGAGAAGACTATTAGTATTAATTAAAGAATGTTTGAGAAAGTGACAATTATTGTAGTGTGTGTCAAACTAGTAGGTTTGTACTCATGCGATGTCGCAAAGATTATAATATGTTACCTAAAAGAGTGTATACCATATAACACCAAAAAAATTGTAGTTGTATCAAAAATTATAAGAAACATATAAATTGGGTACGTTCCATGTTTGAAGATTACATAGTTTAATATAGTAATTTGGGAGACCTCCATTAAACTACACATAGTTCAATGACTTCAATCTATTAATCAGTGTTCCTTTTCCAATTAATCAATGTTCCTTTTCCTTTTCAAATCTGATGCTGAATGTTTGGCATTACCCCTATATTAGCAAGTATATTCACAAAATTTTGAAGTATTAAATGATTCTTTTTAATACATTACCAAAGATATTCTTAACAATGTAAAGAATTAAATGATTCTTTTAATACATTAGCAAGTATATTTATACAAATTTGAAGTATTAAATGATTCTTTTTAATACATTAGCAAGTATATTTATTAATTTTTGAAGTATTAAATGATTCTTTTTAATACATAATTAGCAAGTATATTAATAAAAATTTGAAGTATTAGATGATTTTTTTATACATTAACAAGTACTTCTATTTATAACTTTTGATGTTTTGGAATGAAAAAATAAATAAATTTGTTTCACGTGACATTTTTGTAAAAGTAACATTTTATAATGTTTTATTTTAAATTATAAATAATTAATAAAATTAGTTTGTTACAGCAAAAATATGTTATTGTCATAAACATTTGAAAGGGTCGTGAAAACATGCAACCAATATTCGTAGCGAAACCTGATGAGTATGTAGTAACCCTCGTTAATCGTTATAGTGTAACACGATAATATGAATTCGTCTCATATATTAAGATCGAACCACTATCCGTCCATACCAGTGAGCAAACTACTCGAAACGACGTTGTATCACAAGACAAGATGTAATTAACCGCATAGTAGTGATCGAGTATACACTATATATACTCTCTCCATCTATTTCTCTTCGAAAACCTCGAATCTTCTTCCTATAATGGAAACTTCAGGGGTACTGTTCCTTCTCACTTCTCTTCTTCTGGCCTCATTTTCTCCGGCGACCAGTCTCAGCCTGACGGACCCTAGGTTTCCGTCAACTCAAGCTAATAAGCTGATCAGAGGCCTCAATTTGTTCCCTAAACACTCCGTCAACATCATCGATGGCGGTGCTAACAACCGTTCGTCTGTTGGCCGTTCGAAGATTGTCGAGAAACCTTTTAAATTCCCCAATTTCGTTGATCCTGATGGCGTCTCCGTTGAAGATTTAGGTCATCATGCTGGTTATTACGAGATTGAAAATTCTCATGATGCTCAGAATATTCTCAACACCTTATATTAATCTTATAATTGATTTAATTATTATAATTAACTTTACTGGACTGTTTGTTGATTTAGATTATTAATCAATTTGAAATTATTAGTTAGGCTGATTTTTGTGAACGAATTTGAAATATGTAGATCTACTTGTTAATATATTGGTTGCAGAACTATTTGTTAGTTGTTTATAAATGCTAGTTTATCAACTAGAAATTGTCACATATGGTAAATCAGGTGTTATTGACTTATTGTGAAATCAATTCGATAAGTTAATAATTCATCTACTATTTTTTTTTTTTTTGTCATGCATGCATTATATCTGGCCAGTTTTCTACTCTTAGGAAGAGTTTATATTTCATTTCTAACAGTTTGACTAGCATTTAAGAATGGTGTTTGGGTTATGTGTAGCATGTTCTACTTTTTCTTCGAATCAAGGAACAGAAAACAGGATCCTGTTGTTATGTGGCTAACTGGGGGACCTGGTTGTAGCAGCGAGCTTGCTCTTTTCTACGAAAATGGTCCTTTTAAAATTGGAGAGAATTTAACTCTGGTTTGGAATGAGTATGGATGGGATCAGGTATACAGTTTATGGTTCTTAAAAGTTTGATCAAATGCTTTTTTTCTTTTAACTTAAAATCAAAATTATGTTTCTGTGCAAACTCAGGCATCAAACTTGTTGTATGTTGACCAACCTACTGGAACCGGTTTTAGTTATAGCTCTGACAAAAGAGACATTTGCCATAATGAACAATGTGTTAGTGATAAACTGTACGACTTCTTACAGGTCTCTTGGTTTCCTCTTTTACTCATGTATATGATTATGTACATGATCAAATTCTTAAAAAAGTTAAAAGTATTTCTGTTAACTAACTTTTTGGATGTTGTTGTGATTAGGCATTCTTTTTAGAGCATCCTGAACTTGTAGACAATGATTTTTATATTACTGGAGAATCATATGCTGGCCATTTTATTCCTGCAGTTGCTGCTAGAGTCCACCAAGGAAATAAAGATAAACAAGGAATACACATTAACCTTAAGGTATTTGGTATGTCTTTTTGTTTTACATATATTGTTTTTCTATTAATAATTAAATTGGTGTAATAATTGTTAATATAGGGATTTGCAATTGGAAATGGCCTCACTGATCCAGCAATTCAGTACACGGCTTATACAGATTATGCATTGGATATGGGGTTAATTAAGGAGTCTCAGCATAAACATATTAATTTAATTCTTCCTGTGTGTGAAGCAGCAATTAAGCTTTGTGGTAATATTTCTCTCTCTCTATCTCTCTCACACACACACACGCACACAGTGATGTATGCACAGTTGCACACACATCTGCATAATTCTTTATCTGTTGTATTATTAGGCACAGATGGAAAAATTTCTTGTATGGCTGCATACATGGTTTGCAACACTATTTTTAGTTCAATTGCTTCAATTACTGACAATATCAATGTAAGAAAATCTGATTCTCAAGTGATGTTTGTTTTTGTAAGAGTCTGAAATCTGAAAAACCGCCAACTACAATTGTAGGGGTTCTAATTATAATACGAGGTCTGTGTCTAAAAGTTGAATCATATATAAATATATGTTTTTTGAAATTAAATAAATGTTTGAATTTTAGTAATTTACCTATTTTACTTTCAGAATATATAACTTTTAAATTTTAAAACTAAAAATTATTTCTAAATATTGTTAAAAAGGAAAATCAAACTAATAAAAAACGGTCATAACTTCTTTGTTAATGTTTTCTCATTTTTATTTTCCGGTGTAGAAAAACTTTCAAATTCTCATCCCATTTAATACCCAACTTTAATGGCCTAATTAAGAATAAATATTATTTTTGTTGTGTCTATCTCTGAATCCGACGGAATTAGAGTTAAGAGGTTTTTCAGACACTAACCTAAAAAGAAGAATATAATATGGCATATTAATCTTAAAAGATGATAATATTTATTATTTGTTTTCAGTACTATGATATTAGGAAGAAGTGTGTGGGCCGTATGTGCTATGATTTCTCAGATATGGAATAACTTCTTAACAAGAAATCAGTTAGAGAAGCTCTTGGTGTTGGAGATATAGAATTTGTTTCTTGCAGTTCAACGGTTCACCAAGCTATGCTTATGGACTGGATGAGAAATCTTGAAGTTGGTATTCCTGGTCTTCTAGAAGATGGGATCAAAATGCTTGTATATGCTGGAGAATATTATTTCATTTGCAACTGGCTCGGTTAGTTACTTAGTTATTGGACACTATTTTTTAATGAAAAATTGTAAATTATGATTTTAATTTTATAATATAGGTAACTGGAGGTGGGTTCATGCAATGGAATGGAGTGGTAAGGAACAGTTTAATGCGTTGTCTGAAGTTCCTTTTGTAGTAGCTGGATCTCAAGCAGGCTTGCTCAAAACCTATGGTCCACTCACTTTCCTGAAGGTAGGTTATCTTTGATTACTCCATCATTTGCTTAGGGGTGGCAATTCAGGTTGGGTTGGCGGGTTTGAACCTGACTATATAAATGGGTCAGATATCTCATATAACCCATATAATTAAACGTGTTAAACATGTCAGTGGTTTGAATGGGTCAAACGGGTCCAACATTTCAATTTTTAAATGTGTTTGCAGAACCTACTAACGTATCTATTTTTTAAATATGTCTACTTTTCACATATATCTATAAACTACTGAAGTATAAATATATCTATTTTTAGACATGTTTTTAATAGTTAACCAGGTCGACCCAATTAAGTTATCATGAACCCGAACCTAACCTGTTTGATAAACGGGTCAGATGAGGCGAACCAAAACTTGTTTTTCTCAACCCTAACCTAATCGGTCTCATGTTGGGTTTCGGGTTGGGTCGGGTCAGATATTGCATCCCTAATTCTGCGGGTTGAAAACGGGCCAGGTTGAGTGTTGAATAACTTTGGTTTGTAATGAGAAAACTTGACAGGTTCATGATGCGGGTCACATGGTTCCTATGGATCAACCCATGGCTGCTCTGGAGATGTTAAGACAGTGGACAGCTGGCACACCTTCAAGGGACCCCAAATCTCTGGTTTCCTCCATATAACATGTAATGGAAAATTTGCATGGTGTCTTTCATCACAACTTTGTAGACTGTAGTTGCACCCATTTGCAAATGTTGTAGTCTTTGTTTGGTATGAAATAGAGTCCATTAGATTCAAAATTAAGATTGCCAAATTGCAGACTATTTACTCGAAAATAAACATCCTTTTTTAGACTATGAAATTACAAGATTTTATGAAGGATAATGTATGCGCTGAGTCAACTGAGTTTTCAACTTATTTCATTAAGGCTATTAAATTTCGTTTAGATTTTGATCTGACAACATTAGTATTAATTATAGTGGTTGGTTGATAAAATTTCGTTACCAAAAATTTCCAGTTCGAGTGTTTGAGGTTAAATTGGAAA
This sequence comes from Calendula officinalis, assembly GCA_963853835.1. NCBI lineage: Eukaryota > Viridiplantae > Streptophyta > Magnoliopsida > Asterales > Asteraceae > Calendula > Calendula officinalis. The sequence goes on along the minus strand of OY970830.1, from coordinate 29,000,740 downwards.
GTCAATTGTAATTTCTATCTTGTATGGTAGAAATAAAAAAATTATCTAACAATTCTCTACGTTTAACATTTTTTTTTAGCCAAATTTGGTGTAACGAAAATGGACACATGGTGCATATAAAGCTGTTTCAATAGTTGGGTGGACTCCATATGCCTTATCCCATTTATTAACTGTAAAACGAGTTTCCGTTCCCAAATTATGTCGTTAAGACTCCCAATGGAGACAGTGGTTGGAAGTTAAGTTTTGCTTGTTTGCATTGTGAATTCAGGTTTATTAATATTTGTACTAGTGTTAAGTAAGTATGATCCTAATAGCCCTCAATTGATTATGTTTTTGTTAACTTTCCTATGGTTTATGCAAGACTAAAAAACAAGCCAATGTGTTATTTTGCTACATTATTTGATATTAATATTTTTTTCTGTATCTAACCATGAAGTATGGTTGTTGCAGCTCTCTTCTCTGTGGAAAGATCGTTTGTAACATTAAGCCTTTCTTCAGATCTACCAGAATATGCGGTTGTTGATGAGAAAAGACTTTTACAAATAATATTAAATGTTATTGGTAATGCTGTTAAATTTTAAAGAAGGCAGCATTTCAGTTTCTGCCATTATGGCAAAACCAGATTCTTTGAAAGTCAATCACCTGCATCTAAAAATCCAGGTGGCTGTGGACTTGGTCTTGCCATTTGTAAAAGGTAAATTTTAATTTTTTTATATTCTGCATTTATGTAAATTTTGTCATTTTATCAAGTAAAGTAATTATTAGGGTAAATGGTTTGGGCCAAAATAGACAATTTTGTATGGGTCAAAATGCATTGAGCTGAGACGCTTTTTTCCCAACATTTCAAAATTTTATGATTCATTAGTGTGTAAATATAGTAACAAATATTTGGCAATATAATGATTTAGGAGGTTTTATTAATGCATTATTTGGCTGACTTTCAAATGAAGAAAAGTGTTTCCAATATATTCCTGATTTTAATTTTTCAGATTTACAATATTTATATGTAAAGAAAATTGATATGCATATTCAGTGGTCAGCTTACATACATCATCACACAATCATTGAGAGTAACTCCTTCGTAAGATTTCTTTTTCTTTAATTGCTTTTAATTTTGTATGTTTCTGGTGTTTGATTATGTACAATTTTAGCAAATTTAGCAAAACGGGTCGCCTAGTTGAACTTAAGCACATTTACCATTTTTGTAGATAGTTTGTGTTAGAAACACAACATAACTCAGAAAATTAATGCTTTTATAATAACTTAACAGTTCGAATTTGCCACCTATATATATGATCTTATTTGCTTTCTCAAAATTAATTTGTACTATGCTATTGACTTTGGGCTAGCTAAGAAATATAGGGGCTCTTCAACTCATCAACACATCCTGTATAGGTGAACAGTATTTTTAATTGTATTAAATACCATAAAATCTACAGAAACAGTGCAAAATTTAAATTTTATTAGATTCGAACAATATTTATTATTTTCTTTTTCTTTTTACATAAAATGCAGAGAAAACAAGAACTTGACAGGAATAGGTAGGTATGTAAGCATGAACGCTCACCTTGGAATCGGTAAAGGCTTATGTGGTGCTGTCAAAGTAATTTCAAGGTTGTAAACTAACTACTAATTACATGATTTATTTGTCCATTTTTTAATATTCACTTTTATGCATTTTCCAGGTATTGGGGCGATATCCTGTGCTTTTGGATCATTTTTCTTTTATGGTTGCTCCCAAAAATATAGTTTTTAAGTTTTTTATTCAATTTCTGTTTTTGTTAATTAGTAATAATTAGATGATATTAGTAACTTTGGCTCCCATCTCTTTTTCGTACTGAGCTATGATCCAAATAAAATAATACATTGTTAATTTAGGGAGTAATGGATAAATAAATTCCAAAAGTCAACATTGATTAGTGTAATAATCAAACACCATCTTATAACTTATAAGTCACCTAATTTCTTGATGCTTTAAAGAATAGTGTTTATGAATATTGAATAAAATAATACTTTGTGAATTGTGATGTGTATGTTAGTCTTATCACTCAAAAAATAATGTAAAATAATTTCATGATCTATTTTTTCTTCATGCCATTCTTTCAATCACAAGATAGATTGTAACATTGCTATGTCAATATGAGGGCGTTCGGACATTCTTTTGGATACGATACAACCTGAGTTTTCTGTTTATTCACCAAAATCTTATTTCTAACATGTAAATTTTAATTCGTTTATTAATAAATTGGTTAATTGGGTCTTATGGTGCTGATCCAATCAATTTTTGGGCCCTAGACAAAATCTTAAAATGGGTCCTCTGAAGTAAATATTTTTTCCAAATAAGTAAAAAATTTCCGTCAAATTAAAAGTGGCGCCTCAATCCTCAAGTTAGATGTCTGGATTGGAATTTTGGAACATGTAGTCCGCCTATTTTTCATATATCGTTGGGCTTACCTTGATTTAAATGAGTTTACACATATGTATATATAGGCTGATTTTTTAAAAGTGGATGCGTGAATTTATGGGTCTGGGCTACCGCCCTGGTTGCCCATGCCCAGCACTAATCCTGTGAGTCTAAATGTATAAATTTTGAGCGAGACATTTGATACGCTCATTTGTGATACTAGTATGCGCTGTTTCACGAGCACTATTGAAAGAACCAAAGTCAATTGCTAGGAAGTAGACTGCCCTGAAAAATTCCTATAACACTATTTTAAAAACTTGATAAAATTGCATTTGAAAAAATCTAAAGTCATGGTGTAGCCTTGTAGATGACCGATTTTGGTGGCATGATAATATGGTGTTGTTTTGTGTGCTTCTTAACCTGCATTTGGCATGTTTAGATACGATGATTTTATTCCATCAATAAATTCATAAAATATTTGTTTTAATGATGAAATTATTTTAAATATATAATATTTTCAATAAATAAAATATTTTTAAATAAATAAAATTATTTTGTAAAAATATAAAAAAGTTTACAAGCTACTATGAGACGTGTTATAGAATATCTGTACGCTAATTTATGATATCAGTACATTTTATAGTGTATCTCAATAAAATGAATTCGTCCTCATATATTGAGATTGAACCACGTGGGTAAGCACAACTTACAATGTACCTGGAAACGACATCGTATTTCACAGGTGTAACAAGTAACCGCATAATAGTGAGTATACTGTAGAGTGTATACGCCTTCATATATATATTCTTCTCTCCTTCTATCTCTTCCTAAAACCTCGAATCTTTTCCCTAAAATGGAAACTTCAAGGCTACTCTTCCTCCTCATTGCTTCTCTTATTCTGGCCTCACTTTCTCCGGCGACCAGCCTCAGCCTGACGGACCCTAGGTTTCCGTCAACTCAAGCTAATAAGCTGATCAGAGGCCTCAATTTGTTCCCTAAACACTCTGTCAACATCATCGATGGCGGTGCTAACAACCGTTCGTTTGTTGGCCGTTCGAAGATTGTCGAGAAGCCTTTTAAATTCCCCAATTTCGTCGATCCTGATGGCGTATCCGTTGAAGATTTAGGTCATCATGCTGGTTATTACCAGATTGAAAGTTCTCATGATGCTCAGTATATTGTCAAAACCTTATATTACTCTTATAATTAATTTAGTTATTATGATTAACTTTACCGGACTGTTTGCTGATTTAGATTGCTAATCATTTTGAAATTATTACTTAGGCTGACTTTTGTGAAGGAATTTGAAATATGTAGATCGACTTGTTAATATTTTGAATGCAAAACTGTTGTTTGTTAGTTGTTGTTTATAAACGCTAGTTTATCAACTAGAAATTGTCACATATGCCGAACTGTTATCACATATGTTACATCAGGTGTTATTTGACTTATTATGAAATTAATTATATCAGTTAACAATTCATTTACTAATTTTGTGGTTTTTTTTGTCATACATACACTATTTTTGGCCTGTTTACTACTCTTAGAAAACGTTTTTATTTGATTATTTCATTTCTGTGTAGGATGTTTTACTTTTTCTTCGAATCAAGGAACAACAAACAGGATCCTGTTGTTATGTGGTTGACTGGGGGACCTGGTTGTAGCAGTGAGCTTGCTCTTTTCTATGAAAACGGTCCTTTCAAAATTGGAGAGAATTTGACTCTGGTTTGGAATGAGTATGGATGGGATCAGGTATACAATTAATGTTTGAATACTAGTCATCATACACTTAGAAAGTGGATGATATCATTGTTTCACTTTATATCTCTTTCTTTTTTCTTTAAAGTTTGATCAAATGCTTTTCTTCTTTTAACTTAAATTAAAAAAATTATGTTTGTGTGCAAACTCAGGCATCAAACTTATTGTACGTTGACCAACCTACTGGAACCGGTTTTAGTTATAGCTCTGACCAAAGAGACATTTGCCATAATGAGCAATGTGTTAGTGATGACCTGTACGACTTCTTACAGGTCTGTTGTTTCCTTTTTCACTCATGTATATGATTATGTAAACGATAAAATTCTTAGAAAAATTGTGTTGTTGTGATTAGGCATTTTTTTTAGAGCATCCTGAACTTGTAGACAATGATTTTTATATTACTGGAGAATCATATGCTGGCCATTATATTCCTGCTGTTGCTGCTAGAGTCCACCAAGGAAATAAAAATAAAGAAGGAATACACATAAACCTTAAGGTATTTCTTTTTGTTTTAATTTTTTTTTTATAATTAAATTGGTGCACTGTATTTACTTTATTAATTGTTAAATAGGGATTTGCCATTGGAAATGGGCTCACTGATCCAGCAATCCAGTACAAGGCTTATACAGATTATGCACTGGATATGGGGTTAATTAAGGAGTCTCAGCAGAAACGTATTAATTTGATTGTTCCGGTGTGTGAAGCAGCAATTAAGCTTTGTGGTAATCTCTCTCTCTCTCTCTCACACACACACACACACACACACACAACAGATGCATAATTCTTCATCTGTTGTATTTTTAGGGACGGATGGAACAATTTCTTGTATGGCTGCATATGTGGTTTGCAACACTATTTTTAGTTCAATCACTGCTATTACTGGAAAAATCAATGTAAGGAAATCTGATTCTTAAGTGATGTTTGTTTTTGTATCTAAGAGTTGAATCATATATAAATATTTGTTTTTCAATGACTATTGTATTTTTTATTTGTTTCAGTACTATGATATTAGGAAGGAGTGTATTGGCAGCCTATGCTATGATTTCTCAGATATGGAAAAACTTCTTAACAAGAAATCAGTTAGAGAAGCTCTTGGTGTTGGAGATATAGAATTTGTGTCGTGTAGTACAACGGTTTACCAAGCTATGCTTATGGACTGGATGAGAAATCTTGAAGTTGGTATTCCTGGCCTTCTAGAAGATGGGATTAAAATGCTTGTGTATGCTGGAGAATATGATCTCATTTGCAACTGGCTCGGTTAGTTAGTTATTGGACACCATTTTTTTTAATTTGATTTGTTTTTTAAATTATGATTTTAATTTTAAAATATAGGTAACTCGAGGTGGGTTCATGCTATGGAATGGAGTGGTAAGGAACAGTTTAATGCGTTATCTGAAGTTCCTTTCATAGTAGATCAATCTGAAGCAGGGTTGCTCAAAACCTATGGTCCACTCAGTTTCCTTAAGGTAGGTTATCCTTGCTTACTCCATCATGTGGCACTTCAGGTCAGGTTGAAACATTCAGCCCGACTTGTTTATATAAATGGGTCAGATATCTCAACTCTAACCTGTTTATTTTCAACCTGAACACGGCCTACATAACCCAGTTAATTAAACGCGTTAAGCAGAACCTACTAAAGTATCTATTTTTTAAGTATACCTACTTTTCAAATATATCTTATAAAATACCTCGAGTATAAATATATATTTTTAGGCATGTTTTAATAGTTGATCGGGTTAGCATGTCGACCCATTTAAATTATCATCAACCTGAACCTAAATAAACGGGTCAGTTGGCGACCTAAAACTTGTTTGCCTCAACCCTAACCTTCATGTCGGGTTTCGGGCCGGGTCAGAAACTGACACCTCTAATTATGCGGGTTCAATAGGGGCCAGGTTGATTGTTGAATAAGTTTGATTGTAATGAGAAAACTTGACAGGTTCATGATGCTGGTCACATGGTTCCTATGGATCAACCAATGGCTGCTCTGGAGATGTTGAAACAGTGGACAGCTGACTCACCTTCAAAGGACCCTCAATCTCTGGTTTCCTCCATGTAATGGAAAGTGTGTCTTTCATCACAACTTTGTAGACTGTAGTCCCATAAAAGTCCCAACACAGTGAGCCACTTTTTAGTTGCTTTCTTATTATGTGGATTTGCAAATGTTGTAGTTGACCTTTTATTCACTTGCATGCCGTGCACTTGTTGTAGTTGATCGGTAATTCACTTTCATGCATACTGTGCAATTATTTTTAGGCCCTTGGACCGAGAACCAACCGGAACCATCGAACCGAACCGAGCTATATCAGTTCGGTTCGGTCTAAAATTGAGGGGGAAAAAACCCGGAAAAAGTCAAAGAAACTCTTGGTTCGGTCATTTTCTCGGTTCTCTGTTTAGTTCGGTTGATTTCATACCAAACCGAGCTATAAAAATCACCATTTTCTCTGTTTGGCTTGATCTTTGTTGATTTCTGATCAATCCGTAGTGATGTATGTTTGTGCAATTCTTCAAACCATTTAATCGGTAAGTTTCAAAATTAAATAAACAAACTCATTTTTTACTTTAGCTTTGAAATAGTTAGTTTATATGTTGAATATGGGTTTTTTTGATCTTATTGGGAAGAAAAAGTCGTACTGATTTGCTCTATGTATCATTCGTAGTAGAGTGGATTGAATGTAAGTTTGGTGATATAATTTTTATTGTAGTTGGTTTTAGAGGATGTGTTGCTAGAAAATAGGAAGATAAAGTAACTAATACAGTATAAAAGATAGATGTGAGTTAGTGGTAATCTATGTAATTAATTAATAGAGAAATTATATTTGTGCATTTTTATGTTTACCTATCTCTAAACTTGATATTGTAACCTACTAATTATCTTTCTTCATATCATCATTTGATTTTGACAATCATCAAATGGATAGGTACATGAGTAGCTATAAATACTATTCCTCTAATTAATATTTTGTAAATACAGTGTCAAACCCTTTAAATGATATACGAGTAAATACTAATTTAATTATGAAATGTCATTCACCAATAACGTACGATTTTAGTGTGTCTGCAAACCATTAATTAATTCATGTTTTCTGGCCCAGGATTTATGGTTTCGAACTGGCGTTGTTTTAGGTAATCTAGATAGCAAACAACCTACCTAAACAACATAGGTGAAATAGGGCATGATTCAAAAACTAAAACTAATAGGATCGAAACCAATAATGATGAATTTTCAAAACTAAAATTTGCACCAGTTACATATTTTATGTTTTGATTCAGTTCAATTCTAGTTCAGTTTGTTAAGCCCGAACATTCACCCATATCGGAGGACTGAACCGAACCATACCGAAACTGAAAATCGTGAAATTACAAAACCAAACAGAAAAAAATGATGAAATTAGGATTAGCGTTTAAATTCCATATGTGAATCATGTTGTGAAAAAGATATGAAGTTGAAATATTTAATATGAAACAATACAACTTTTTCATAAAAAGACCCGTTAAATAATATGAACCCGAACAAAAACAGTTAACATATCTCACTATAATCCAAAAATAAACAAGCTCAACAAAAGTTGGCCAGATATTTATATTAGAAGAACCTTGTGCATCAAACTATTTTGCCTTGGCTTGCTTACATTACATACAGTAACATAAACGAACACCGTTTTATTAGGTAAAACATAAAGAATCATAACTACGTTGTTGTATACAACAACAAAAGCTTATTTGTGTGGTCAAGTAGAACCCCATGCGTTGATAATTATACAACCATCAAAGCATAGGGTACAACCAAATTATCCAATCCCACCTATTTACCAGTTAAAAGCAAGTCAACTCACTATGGATGTCTTCCATCATTAAACTGAGCATTATTCGATGACCTGAAAGTTTCTAGAAACTTGGTTGCCATCTGGAACTCTTCCTTCTCCCTTGACTTATCCCAGTCATGTTCTGCAGCCAATATCTCGATGACACGTGGCAATGCTTTGCTGGCAGCATCTGTGTCAAGAAAAGCAAGCCGAGATCTTCTAGCAATGAAATCGATTGCTGATTCACAGTACTCATTTCGAGCACAGTATGCCACCTCAGCTTCTAGGTACGGGTACCCATGTGCAAGCCGCTTTCCTAGACTTTCATTCTACAGCAAATCATAGCATATGGGTAAAATTTTGAGTAAATTACATAAATGCTATTCTTGTTTGGTCAATATTACAGATATCGTCATTTTACCCTTTGGTCACTAAACTGTTAAAGTTAACAGCCCAACCGTTAAAAATCTCAAAATGACCATTTTACCCTTTGGAAATTACTATTTTAAGTCCCTCAAGTTTGTAACTAAAGGTCCGTAAAGTGTTTTTTATTCTTTTCTTATTAAATAAAAGAATTACTCTTTTTGGTGCCCAAAGGTAATTAATTTTAAGTTTCGTTTTCTTTTGATTTCTATTCTTTTCTTATTAAATGAAATAACTACCCTTTCTCATGGATTTAATGATTAGGTTGTTAAGTATGATGGACGAGGGACCAAAAGTGTAATAACCAGTGAAAATAAGGACCAAATCCATTTTAAGTTTGCTCAAGGAACAATATTGTTGTAACTTTGACCAAACCACATGGATCATTGTGTAGTTCACTCCAAATTTTATAAATAGTTGACATATTAAATTGACCAAAAATACTATGTTAAGATGTATGAATCTATTTTCTTTAATAAAATGCACATAAGCACATTTATATACACTTTTGACCCGTTTATAACCCAAATCAACCTATATCTCACAATTTAGCAATAAGGCTATGCCAATTGATGCAAGAAATTGGTAATAACTGAAGGTCAAACCTGAGCAATGGAGGCAACTTTTTCAGCCATTGTACCATAAGAGTGAGACAAATGTTTTGCTGCAGCAGTATCCATTTCTCCAGGAACAATTACTGACCCGTTTTGTGTTGTTTTCATACGAATATATTCTTGTGCAAGAACCGTGAAAAACGATGGGTCCCACCCATCTCCACCCACAAGGCACAAATTGGATGTCAAAGTTTTATTTGCTGGATTTAATTTTCCTGATTTAATTGCTGCATCCACTGCATCTTCAGCCATACTGAAAATTAATTTACTTTAACTTAGAACACCACTCAATCAAAAGAAGCTGCTGCCAAGTTCACTTTGATTTTAGAGTAATTACATAAATCATCCCTGAAGTTTTGGATTTTACCCCTCGAGTTTTTCTTATTGACCAAAAAGACTGTAGCATTTAGGGACTATGATTGTACAAGTTTCAAATTTAGGGACCATTTTTTAATTTATTTATTTATTTGAAAGGCGTCAAAATTAGGGGCCATTTTTTAATATTTGAGAGTAAATTCCAGAAATCGCCTATGTGGTTTTCCAGATTCTTAAGTTTTGTCCCTCCCAACTTTTATGTGCAAATTACGTCCCTTAGCCACTTAAAATGTCCAAAATACCCTTCCCCTTAATTTTTTGAATTTCTTTTTCTATTGTCCTTTTTCTTTGTCTTTTTTTCATTTTCTTTTTTCTATAAAGGCGTCAAAATTAGGGACCATTAATATTACAAAATTTTAAATTAGGGACCGTTTATGTTAAAATTTAGGGAGTTTCCATGTAATAAAAAATGTCGAGGGACGAAATCTATAATTTCATACAAACCACGAAGACGATTTTCATAAATCAACCATGTGGTTTGAATTAATATTAAGAATAAGAATAACAAAAAACTGAACCTTCTATATGTGGTCCACTTTCCACCAGTAATTGTAACCAAACCAGGAAGATCTTCACACACAACATGATCTCTTGAAATACTTTCTGTGTTTATTGCGTTTGGATCCTTTGCTAGTGGCCGTATACCACTCCATGCAGACAAAACATCCGTACGCCGTACCTAAAAAATAAACAATATATAAATAATAATATAATATACAAAAAAAAAATAAAAAAGAAAGAAAGAAATCCACAAACCTTAACATTGAGATAATCACGAATTGCATCTAAAATAAACTCGATTTCATCTTCATGTGGTTCTGGTAACATAGTAAGACGGGTGTTGGAATCAGTTGTACCAGCAACTGTTCTCCCCAACCATGGGAGCATGAAAACAACACGGCCGTCTTTTGTCTTAGGAACAATCAAACCCATTCCTTCTGGAGAATAATAATCTGGTAATATAATATGTACACCACTACTAGGAGATATCATTTCTTTTGCATTTTCATCAGCCAGTTTTCTTACTGAGTCACAAAACGGCCCACCAGCATTCACAACTACTTTTGCATATGTATCAAACTCTTCACCTTATTAAATCATAAGTAAACGGGTCAAATATTAGTTCATAAGTAAACGGGTCAAGTATTCAGACCTTTAATTTCATATGAAAAAATCAAATAGTTCCTCCGATTCAAATTTAGTGATACATTGCTGGTTTCACAGTTTTTGAGGCAAAAAATTATAAAGAGGGTTAGATTAAATTTAGCTTAATAATTAGTGGAGGATGGGTCCCACACCCTTTGTAAAAAGTGAGGTTAATGATGTTTAAAAGTAAAAGTACGGGTAAAAATGTCATTTCACTAAATAAGGTAAATTATCAAAGTGTACCTGATAAATTGTCTCGAATTCGTGCTCCGATAATCCTTCCCTTATTTTCATCTTTCAGTAAAGACACAACTTGTGCATGATTGAGAACACTTGCACCAGCTAAAGCAGCAGTGCATGCTAAACCAACATTAACACGTGAATCATTCATTTGTCCATCATAATAAACCACTGTGCCTTTCAAACTTCTATCTTTGCCCTTTCTTGCAAGTGTCGGGAAAAGTTCTGAAGATTCTTTTGCAGAATAGTATCTAGATAAATGCAGTAAATGTCTTCCTGCTACAAGATCATACATTTTTAATCCCACCCAATAATATATTGTCTCAAACCAACTGTAACATGGTGTCATGCAAGGTAATGCATGGCAGAGATGTGGCGCGTTATCGATAAAATGTTTACGTTCAAACAGGGCGTGAAATACTAGCTTTAGTTGCCCGTAATCTAGGTTAAAAACAGCTTTTTCCAAGTAGCGAACACCTGAAAAATTATAATTTTGAAATAAATTACAAGGAAATGGCTCCATGTGTTATATAAATAGTGCAACTCAGCCTGCAGAAGCAGGGAATTTGTTAGAAATTTTCAGAATAATTGCTAATCATAATAATAATTGGTGGAGTTGTTCTAAAAAATTGGCTGAATTTTAAAATCTAAACATATTTGATTTTATTAAAAAACTATATCTGATCTGCTGCTTATTTTGACATGTTAGTTCTATACACCACCTCAAAGGAACCTAGAATTAGTAAAACTTGAGCATTTGCTATTTGTGTTGGCAGGAGATATTTGCCCCACATTTTAGTGCAGTTCTAAGGAATTCACATAGTAAACAAGCATAGACCATGTGATATGTGATCCAAAATCCAGAAGACTACAACAATTAAACATCAGGCCAAATTTTGATTTGTAACTATTTCCATTTTTTCCGTTATATATAATTACTGTTACAATTGCATTTCTCTTAACGGTAGCAACAATCATGAACAAATTCAAAGTCGATAAAACTAACAAATTAATTAATATGTTCTGTTCTGAAAAACAAATGAGTTATAAGAGAACTGAAAACGATAACCTCAATTTATGATTTTGAGCGATCATAACAATCAAAATAAGATTCCGTACGCAAATAAATTATCGAATACCTCCGTGAATGAGTTTCGTGGACCGAGACGATGTACCGGAGGAGAAGTCCTCTCGTTCCACAAGGCCAACGCGTAGCCCTCTGGTGGCGGCATCAAGAGCGACGCCGCAGCCGGTAGCGCCACCGCCGATGACGAGAATGTCGAGCGGATTACCGGAACTAGCGGCGATTAGAGACGTCTGGTGTACGGCACGAGACGGTACAACCGCCGTAGGATCGGTGATCCTCCTCCGTAATGCCTCTAGCGCTGTTCCACCGCCACGGTCGCTTAAAGATACGGAAGTATCACGTAATGCCATGTAGGAACCGCCGACGGCGACTGCAAGTGCTCCGGCGGTGACGCTTACGCGCCGAGAGCGAAAAAGGCCCGCCATACTTTTCTTGTGAAAACGTGATGTGAGAGAGAGAGAGAGAGAGAGAGAGCGAGAGAGAGCGCGAGAGTAAAAGGAGAAAAATGAAACTGAAATCGGAAATTAAAGAAGAAGAAAATGCGTTTCCAAAAAAGAAGAAAAAAATGATAAAATAAAAAGACGGAAATTTCGTTTGAAGACAATGCCATCTCGCATGGCCACGGCATACTTAAAAGACAAAATTAGTAACGTAGTTAACATATGATAATTTGTTTTAATCAAACTATTGTAAATTATTACATTTTTATGGATGAAATAACTAATTTTAGTCAAACAAATTTGTTATTCTTAAAGTTGTGTTTGGTCGGCAGAATTCCTTAGTAATTTGAAAGAAGTGTAATCTAATTTCTATGTATTTATATGTTTACTTACACATAATTGGAATTCATATAAAACTTGATCAAACAATGGAATGTAAATTTCATTTATTAGAAGAAGAGATCTTTTTTGTAAATTTCATTATTTGAATGAGGATTTGTAGGAAATTAGTATATTACCATATTAACCTTAAATATCTCTTTTAACCTCAAACCCACCACCACCATCGCCACCCACCTATAACCACTACAACCACCATATTCCACGTACTGTGACCATTACTGACATCACCACCACCCACTACCCGCCACCACCAATTACCGTCGCTACCCATCACCATCATCACTACCACCACCAATAATCACCAGATGCCACCCCACCACTATTACTACATGATTTTCGTTATTTGTATGATTGGTCAATCATTAAAATGAATAAAGGCAAATTCGTTATTTTACAGATTTTCAATTTCATTTTCTATTAATCAAACAAACTATTGAATTGAAATCTAATTTAACTTTCTGCCAACCTTATGGATATGGAATTAGAATCCAACTCTTAACATATTTCAATTTTTTCCTATTATTCTTCATGGTCTTATTAGGGTGCTCTGATTTCATGTCAATCATCATTTTGTATTATATATTTATATATTTTATATTTTTTTAATTTGTAAAACTGAAAAAACAAAATTGTGTAAAAAGAAAATATAAAAAATAAAGAAAAAAATTCAATAAACATGTAAAAAGAGAAAAAAAACATCCGTACAACTCGCTACGGGAACACACTTGATGTTAAGTATAAAAACAAGGATCATTCATGTTTAACATGATACACAGTATGACAAAACACCATTTAACACCGTAAAAGCATGTATGGCATGAATTTAAGAGACTCCATATCCCTTGCTCTTATAAGCTAATAAGACATAAAATGGGTGGTTTAGATACCCATAATTCAGGGTTTTTAAATAATGGTTGATGTGATTGTGGTGTACCTAATAAAAGTTGTGGTCACTTTCTTTTTTCTTTTTTAATTTATGGTTTTGTTTTCCGCACCCCTAGTTAGGGAGGAGATATAGAACCGAAAACTGTACCCATACCCGTACCGAACCGGAACCGGACTGCTAAATATCGGGTCCAACTTTTACGTGAAAATCGGGTCTCGGGTATTCGGGTCCGGATACATCGGATATAGAACAAATCGGGTCTGGACCCGTAACCGAAACTTAATTAACTTTTTTATAACCCTAATTAATATTACCATCATTTAGTTTAATATATAATTGTCCATGCAAGCTCCAGTATGATGTTTCTTTTTCGATCGACAGCAACTTAAGTTTCAAAATATTAGGAAGTAGAAAACATTTGGTCCATGAGCAATTGATAATTTGTTTTACCATATGTAAAATATTTATTACACGATTGTTATATGTAAAATATTCTAATATTAAATGCATAAACTAACAAATATGATGCTAACACTCGAAAACAACTCTAATTACTATTTTGGTTTTAATCGGGTCTATACCCGATTTACCCGAACCGTTCTAGAATCGAACCGGACCCGCATTTTGTATAACGGTTCGGTTCTCGGGTTTCAGATATTTTGTGTCCGGGTTCATCTAGATCGGTTCCGGGTCCGGTTCCATCGGGTACTACCCATAGTAGTAAAGCTAAAGCTGTAGAGCATATCTTTGAAAAAAAATAAAAAAATTTAATATGAAAAGGAAAAGGAAAAAGGGACGGGAGTGAGGTTCAAAGCATTTCAAACCAAGCCTCTCACTCTCACCGACCACCCTCGCCGGTCCAGGGTCACGTCGCCGGCCACCTCACCGTCCAATCGCACGTTCGTAGCCTCTGCTTACAGCATCGATTATGCTTGTACTTCTAACTGCTCGCCCAAATGTAAGTGTTTAATTTTGTTTTCTTTCATGTCACTACTTGATCTACACGTCCGTTAAACCTTTTTCTTGTGGTTTGAAGCTTAATTTCGAGTTTCTATGTTTATTAGGTTATTTGATTGAAATTTTCGAGTTTACTATTATTATTAGGTTACAGTTTGATTTAATCCGTTTAGGTCTCAATTTGACGATTTAATTATTTGATTGTTTGAAGTTTTCAGCTGAAGTTGTCCGTTTCCTCCAGGTTCATGAACACTCAATACAACATCAGGTTATAAATTGCGATTTTACAAATTTCAGATTGACTAGTAGGATTGTAAATTTGTAACCAAATGTGACTGCAATAATATATGCTTTTTATAAGAGAATTAATGTCTGCTAGTGCCATGTAATTCTTGTGGTGATGTTTGATATTCATATAATATGAGGTTATCTAAGCAATATATGTTACATAGATATTCATAGATATATCTAACCTCATATTCATATAATATGAGGTTATCTAAGCAATATATGTTACATAGATATATGTTTGTTAAGGTCAATTTTATAACCAATTGCTGCTAGGCTACATGTGTAACTGCTGAAGGTGATTCATCATTCATGACAATAGAGCAAATTTTCTTTTCAATTCAAGAGGCACACTGAAATGCATATTGTAGGGTTAAACTGATGTTTCTTTCTAAAAAATGTATGTAAATGTGAGTGATTGATTTGAGTACCTTGTGTCTTTCTGGAATCTGAACTGAATAGAACTCTTATTTTGTGTACTACCCCCAATAAATATACTATAATCGATTTTTTCTCCACAGTTTAGGCTTACTGTTAAGTCGTTTTTATACCTGTAGAACACTCTTATTGCCTCAATTACATGTATCCTGGAAAATTGACTCTAATCTGGAATGAATTGAGTACATTTTTGGTAGACAGTTCATTTAGGATGCTATATATGCTGTTTAACCGTTCTCCACCCTGTATCTTTGAGGTTCATGCCTCATGGGTATTAGAAAAACCGTGTGATAAAATAGTTGTTATTGGGAGTTTGTGCTGAGTTACGCAAGAAGCCTATCTGGTAAAATTATGTTATAGAACCTATAGGAATTATATGTTTTATTTAAAAAATAACCTGGTATTTGCAATAATGATCTAAATCTTTGAATAAAATATATTGTATGCATAAAAAATAAACTTACATTCTCCTGAACCATATGACATGTTCCCTTTTGTAGCAATTTTATTGACTTAACCCATAAATGCAACTCAAATCGACCCATTTACTCTGTGAAGAGGATGATTAGTTGATATTTCTAAGCATTAAGTGGATTTCTTGCTATTGTTTAAATGACCCAATCTTCTGAATAAACTTTTATTAAATCATTTTCTCTTTATCCTATGAATGCAGCTTGCTTCTCATCATATAACTGAGGCAACATTCAAGGCATTTGCAACAGCCCCTGGGACTGTCTTTAGGTTTGTTTTTTGTTTACATAAATATTATATAGTTATAATAGAATGCAAGTTACTCTTGATTTTGATTAATAAACAAGCTCCTATATTGGGATTTTTTTTTCAGACTGGACTTAAAGCTCTGAGGTAAAGCACTTGGCAACTTGAACTTGAAGTGAGTGATTTGGTTATAACTTATAACTTATGTTACCTAATTTCTTATTAAATCTGATGAATTCATTAGAAATTGGTGTCGGATTTCCTGATGATGAAACTGAAAGTATTGCAGATGTTTTAAGGTATGTAATCATTATTCACTTTTATATTATTTTGTCTGCAACATGCATGCATATATATGTAGTCAATCACCAAAAGAGAAGACTCTGTTGGGGATTTCATTCAGATCATATTTTATTTTTTCATGAGTTTGGTCAAATGGGTCAAAGGTAACCCAATGGAGATCACAACTTTTTAAATTGTTAAGTTTTCATAAGCACGTTCAATAAGTTAGTATTTCGACACATAATAAATACACTTGTTTTGACCTGTGCCCGTTTTACCATGGGTATCAATTCATGTCGTGTTCGGGTTGGCGTGTTGGCTAACCCAACCTGTTTATTGTATCAACCTGCCATTTATGATCCTAGTTAGAATTAAAAGAAAAAGTAAATGATAAATATTATACTTTGAAAGTTGGATTAATTTTAGGGTTTATGATTAAACATAAGCAATTGGAGTATACTTTGAAGGTGCATAATAATCAACATAAAATAGCTAAGATTCTTGGTAAAATGGTTTGTAGTTATTATATAATTAAATATAATTTTTCTAGTTGTAACATTAAATGGGTTCATGCCATGCCACCTCTAGCCGACACTAACCTTTGTGTGGCATAAAACTGATGTTTATCTTGAAAGCTGTTATTTAGGCTTCTGATTAAAAAAATTAAAATAAAAAATAAAAATTGTATCACTATTAAGTAATTGTAAATGGTGTTTTATAAAATTGGTTTGTTGATGCCGTTGGGGTGTTGTTAATGAAGAAGATGTAATAAGTCCTTTTCAAATTTTTAATTTCCCAAAAATAGTTTCTTATAATACTGGAATTTATTATTTACTTGCAAAATATAGCAACAAGTATTAAATTTAAAGCCATGTTATTAACAATAGAGGAAGGGATTGCAATAACTGTGAGTCTGTGACAGAGTTTTCAAACCCTGCCTTTGACCAATACGCACTCTGTCTTCCTCTTTCGGATAACCAACGCATAAACTCTCATCGACTTTTTATTTACAATTATTTTAATTTCCCTGGAAATTTCATTTATTTATATTATGTTACGTCATTCCTTCATTTCAATCATATTTTATTTTATATATATATAAAATTAGTGAATTAGATTTGCAGAGAGAAACAATGACCACCCAAAAAAAAAAGTAAAAGTTGTCATTTTTATTCAACATTTATTGGTGTTAGTTGTGTTCAGTTACTAATTAAGGTAATTTTTTAAATGCTTTATTTATTGAAGGAGTTGGCTGTATATGTCATTTATTGTAGTTGTTGGTTCTTTATGTCATTTATTCAAAGGTTAATTACGTTTATCTAGGATTAACTGAATGAAAATACTGAAATGTTAATTAAGTATATTGCAAAAACGTGAAAAAGGAAATCATCAATATATGTTTAAAATTATTAATTAAAATTGATACATTTCAAAACAGAGACGTAGAAGAGAATTACAAATTTGTGATTTTAAAACAGAGACGTAATTATTCAAACCTTTTTATAACAAATTTAGTTTATATTAATAAATTTGAAGAAAGAAAAGATCAAAAGAAAGATAATCATAAATGCTTTACTTAATATGGTAAAGTAGGGTTTTCTTGAATTTCACCATTAATGGTAAATTTTTTCGTATAAAAGCCAAGTGGGTAGATATGATATTTATCCATTATCTTTCAACATAGTTCTTGATATACAACTTCTCCAACGTGATGATAGTTGGTTTCTTTCTTTCTCTTTTTAAAGATGGTTAGTTTCTTTCTTTCTCTTTTTAAAACTAGTCATGAATCTTGTTCACTGTTAATTGGGGGCTATCAACCTACGTGTTCAAGCAATTGTATTATTTATAAAACCTTTTTTTGACAAATGGGATATCATGATTTGTTTGCTAGTTTATGTTTTGAATTACTTTTAAAATGTTGATGAGTAAATGTTGTTATGTTATTATTAACAAAAACTTTTTTTTTCTTTACAAATGGAATATCATGATGTCTTTGCCAGTTTATGTTGTGAATTACTTTTAAAAATGTGCATGTTTCTATGAGATGAGTAAAATTTGTTATATTATTGTCTATAATTTTTTTTTTTTTTTTTTTTTGACAAATGGAATGCCATGATTTGTTTTCCATTTTATGTTGCTATGATAGTCCTAAACGTAAATGTGTATGTTGACAGATTATGTTACCAGTTTATGGGTTACTTTTAAAGTGCGTATGTTATGTTATTTTAATTTTGTTATAACTAAATTTAATTTAGGGTAGGATTTACTGGATGAAATGTTAATTAAGTTACATTATGTAGTTATAGATCTTTTTTATAACAAATTTAGGTTATTATTGTTTTAATAATCATCTAACAAATATTCATGTCTCTCGTATGTCAAATGGAACGTCATGATTTGTTCGCCAGTTTATAATTATTTTTATGTTGTGAATTACTCTTTCAATTAGCAAGTTAAAGTATCGATAAATGTATAATGAAAGTAATGAGTTGCATGTCTATTCTATCAAAGATTGAATTGAATATTTAATAAAATGTTTTAAATAAAATAGAAAAAGAAAGTAATAAGTTGCATGTTTATTGATTGAATTGAATATTTAACGTGCGTGCAGCCTCTGTTCCGGGGGAAATATATCAAATTTTGAATTCCCCCGTAGAATTGACCAATTGGAGATCAAATGCTATCGATTCATGTGGAGAGAAATATTCAAAGGTGACTGAGATGTACGTTAATCTCCCCTTTTTTCTTCCTCCCAACTTATAGAGAATAATTAAAGATTGTATGCTTCACCTTTCTTCATTCTTTTAATTATTAATTATTTACAATATAATTTAAACAACACTACTGCTTCAGGGATCTAGGCTTCAATGTTCTTACTGGTCTTCTTCCTGGATACATTTCAAAACAGAGACGTGAAAGAAAATCTCGAATTTGTGATTTTAAGATACATGGTAAATGCTATGGGAAAGTATGGGTTTTCTTGAATTTACCATTAGTGGTAAAGTTTTGTATATAAAATCCAAGCGGATTTTACACTTCTTCTCCATCGAGGTTTTTACCATTATCTTTCTCTCTACACACACACACACACACACACTCTCTTGTATCTGCAACGTGTTTTTTGAGTGGTGATGATGATGATGATGAGGGTTTTGGTTGTGTATATAATCTTTTTAAAAGTTAAATACGTATAAAAATAAATGCTTTACTTAATATGGGAGAGTTTGGGTTTTCTTGAATTTACCATTAGTGGTAAAGTTTTGTATATAAATTCCAAGCGGATTTTACACTTCTTCTCCACCGAGGTTTTTACCACTCTCTTTCTCTCTCTACACACACACACTCTTGTATCTGCAACGTGTTTTTTGAGTGATGATGATGATGATGATGATGATGATGGTTTTGGTTTTGATTGCATGCTTTCCATGTGTCTACACATTCACCGATTCTAGTGATGGTTAGTGTCTCTATCTTTGTATTTTCTTGACTGTTGGTGGCTATCAACCTACCAACTTCCACGTGTCCATTAATGGTAAACTTCTGTATATAAAATCCAAGGGGTAGAATGATTTTTATCCATCACCTTTCAACATACTTCTTTCTTGAATACAACTTCTGCAACGAGTTTTTTGAGTGATGAAGAGGGTGTTGGTTTTGATTGTTGTTGCATGCTTTCCATGTGTCTACACATTCACCGATTCTAGTGATGGATAATTTCTTTCTTTCTCTTTTTAAAACTAGTCATGTATTTTGTTCGGGCTATCATATCAGCCTACGTGTCCAAGCAATTGTATTATTTATAAAACTTTTTTTTGACAAACGGGATATCATGATTTGTTTGCCAGTTTATGTTTTGAATTACTTTTAAAATGTTGATGAGTAAATGTTATCATGTTATAATTTACAAAACTTTTTTTTCTTTACAAAATGGAATATCATGATTTGTTTGCCAGTTTATGTTGCGACATTAATTCATTTATATATATTTAAATTATTAAACCATAATTTAATTTTATGGCATTGCAGAAAGGACGGTCTGCAACCCCACCCGGTACACCTGAAGATAATGTTGCCAATAACACTGCTGATGGTTGGAGCAAATGTTGGCTCAAGACTAAGCATTTACTCGAGAATGTAATAGGTTTTTGTGTCTATTGTGATTAGGATATATCATTATAAAATGGGCCAAAACCAACACGAGGTTCAATTACAGCCTATTTAGGATATTCCTATGTAAAAACTAACGCGAGCTTGCCTATTTAGGATTTTCCTATGTAAAAACCACGCGAGTGCCTATTTAGGATTTTCCTATGTAAAAACCAATGCGAGGTTGAATTACAGCCTATATTGGATATTCCTATGTAAATGGTATTAATAAACCCTTGTTTTAATTCAAGATTTCCACATGTAAATGGACAATGAACTTTGGTAATTTTCAGTTAAGGAATAACAGTAAATATGGTAAATGAAGATTGTGTCGGCCGTGCGCCTTTAAATTTAAACTACCGAATCAAATAAACAAGAATACACAACCCCTTTTTGTATGACATGATTACAAAATTAAATAAAATAATTTAGACACATGTAAAATGAACAAGGAAGCCGCATTTCATCGCGGGATTATGTTCCACTTATCTGATCGGTTACGATTGAAAGTTATATACGTCTTTACTACTTTCTTTCTCTTTCATAATGTATACTTTAATTTATCAAGAAAACTTATTTTCCAAAATATACGTAAATGAGATTATATATAGCACAATGAGTAGTTAACAATTAACATTAAAAAAATGATTAAGATTAACAACTTTTAAATATATATATATTTATTTAAGATAAAAAAGATTTTTTTAGTAAAAAGAAAATTAGTTATGGAAAATACACATGTTTCCATTATCCAGTAAGTAATGAGTAGTCATGTGGCCTGCTTGGCGGTTGCAACTCTGTATCTACAATCTAGATGGAATTTTGTTTTTTCTAATGAATAATATTTAATAGGAAAAGATACAAGTCAATATTGTTAGTTATGAAAATATATTGTAAATCTTCTATCTAGGGAAGTTGTTGTAATTGCTCCCTATTTATACCCTTGTTAATAAAACGTATAATCACATAAGACTGGTGCCAACGGGGGCAACCGACGCCCGCTGGTTGGCCCGCCGGTTGTGGCGACCGTTGGCACGGCCCCGCCGGTTGGGTCCGCCGGTTTGGCTCGCCGGAATTGAGACGGAGAAAGAGACGGAGAAAGTAAATGATTTTCTTTTTTTTTTCTTTTTTTTAAATGATAATATTTAAAATTAAATGGTAATTTATTAAAAAAATTCAAAAAAATTTAAAAAAAATAAAACTTTTTACATCTATAAATACCCTCTCATTTCGTCTATTTTTACACCACATTCACCTTCTATTTTTTTTAATTAATGTCTTTTTTTTTTATGTAATCTATTTTTAAATTAATGAAATTTAATTTAATTAGTTATATGTTTTAATTAGTTGTATATTTTTATTTTAATTAAAAAGAAAGTTAATTAATTAAAGTTGGTGAAGTGACGGAGTGCTGTTGGCATGGGTACATCAGTTTAGTGTTAGTTAGTTTGTATGCTGACGTGGCGCTGAGTTGGCAGAAACTGACGGCGTCAGTTTCCGTCACCATTGGCACCGGTCTAAGGTTAATTAACCTCACATGGTATCAGCCATACCCTAGAAAGATCCTGCCGCCTCCCACCCTTCTTCTCCAATTTTCTGGTTTTTTCTTGCCTCCCATGGCCGGCGGTTCAACCTCAAATGAGAACTCTGATTCTCCTCTTTCACTCTCTACAATTCTACATATGATAACTATCAAGTTATCCTCATCAAACTACTTATTATGGCATAAACAAATGGTGCCCCTTTTAGCCTATCAGCAACTTTCCGGCTATGTTGACGGTTCCATTCCGGCACCACCATCTACTATAACAACTGAGCAAACCACCACTCCAAACCCCGCTTATGCCTCTTGGATCGCTGCTGATCAAAGAGCCCTTATCGTACTCCAAGCATCCCTGTCCGAGGAAGCAATGGCCGAAACACTTGGTCACACCACATCCCATTCTGTGTGGACTGCCCTTGAAGCAACATACCGACATGATTCCGTCGAACGGGTTCATACATTGCGTGATTCCTTACGCACTCTCAAGAAATCCTCCTCATCTGTCGCTGATTATGCTCGCCGATTTAAACACATATGTGATCAGCTCACTGCGGTTGGCCACCCGCTCGATGATGACGATAAGACACACTGGTTTTTGTGTGGTCTTGGCTCTGGTTTCGAAACTTTCTCCACAACACAGAGACTAATCAGTCCCAAACCCAAGTTTCGAGATCTCGTTTCACAGGCGGAAAGCCATGAGATGTTTTTACAGTCCATTACCGATAATGTCGTTGCTCCGGTTGCCTTCAACACCACCTCATCTCGTGGTCAAAATAATTCTAATAATTATAACCGAGGCAGCCGTGGTTCGAACAGCAGGGGTTCGAGTTCTTATCGAGGTCGAGGGCGTAACAACCGGCGTACTCCTCACTGTCAATTGTGCCGGAAGGATGGGCACTATGCAACCCACTGCCCCGACTTACACAGTTTTGCTCGATCATCGCCTTCCCATAACGCCCACCTAGCCGAGGCTTTTCAATCTCATTGCAACCTTTCTGCCCCGGATTGGTACGTTGACACTGGCGCCTCCTCTCACATGACCTCTTCCCCTGGTCACCTTGAATCGGCCACTGCTTACAATGGTAACGAACAAGTTTATTTTGGTAATGGTGATTCATCTTCTATATCTCATATTGGTCGATCACGTATTGCTCCTAACATCTCTTTATTTGATGTTCTTGTGGTACCACAATTAACCAAAAATCTACTCTCTGTTAGTAGGTTAACGCAGGACAATCCGGTAGATGTCTTATTTTCTAACCCTATGTTTTTTATTCAGAATCGTCAAACAAGGGAGAAACTCGCCCAAGGAAAACGTAGAAACGGGTTATATGTCCTTGAGCAAGGACAACAAGCTTTTTTGGCTAAACTTTCATCAAGTCGTTTACAAGCTACTTTTGAATTATGGCATTCTCGATTAGGTCACGTGTCTCATGATACTATTTCGATTTTAAATAAATTGGGTTGTGTTTCCGTTAATTCGATTTTACCAAACCCACGTATTTGTTCCTCTTGTCAACTATCCAAGAGTAAACATTTACCATTTGATAATAATATTAAACGTTCGTTACATGTTTTAGACCTTGTCCATTGTGATTTATGGGGACCATCACCAGTTACCTCAATTGATGGTTTTCGTTATTATGCCATATTTGTAGACGACTTTTCACGCTTTACTTGGTTTTATCCGTTAAAAGCTAAATCCGATTTCTACAATGTTTATGAAACATTTATTACATTTGTTCAAACTCAATTTTCTTGCAAGGTTAAACAATTTCAATCCGACGGTGGTACCGAGTTTACAAACAATAAAGTTCGTGATCTTTTATCTAAAAATGGTACACATCATCGTTTTTCTTGTCCCTACACCCCGCAACAAAATGGTCGAGCGGAACGTAAACATCGGCATATCACCGAAACCGGCCTTGCAATGATGTTCAATGCTCATATTCCCGCAAATTTGTGGACTTATGCATTCGGGTCTGCTACTTTTATCATCAACCGTTTACCGACTAAAGTTCTTCAAAACAAGTCTCCATATGAGCTTTTATTTTCATCAACACCAAATTATGGCAATTTTTGGGTTTTTGGGTGTTGTGTATTTCCGTATCTTCGGGACTATTCATCTCATAAATTAGCTCCTCGAAGTACCCCGTGCGTGTTCATTGGTTATAGCACTCAATACAAAGGCTATCGATGCCTTGACCCCTCAACTATGCGGATTTACACAACCCGACACGCGCAATTTGATGAGTCGGTTTTTCCGTTTACAAAAACTACAAAATCCACCCAATCTCCCACCCTTTTTTTGTCTACTTACTGTGACAATTACCCTCTCCCACCTATACCTCAACCCAATACACCTACCACCACCAATAATCCTACTCCACCCACTGCCCCACATTGCGAATTGTGCAATGACCAACCAAATATTATTCCTTCCTTACCAACCCACACTCACCCTACAAACTTACATACCTCACCCACACCCACTGATATTCCGCCCACCCCACCTCACTCTCCTAATACCCACCTACCTACTGTTTTATTACAAAATCCAATAATTGAACCACCCTCTTCCACCCAAACCACTCAGCTAAATTCCCCTCCCCAAACCGAACCTACTGTTCCCACCACATCAACTCATCCTATGATTACCCGTTCCAAGCATGGCATCGTAAAAACCCGTCACTTTGCCGATCTCACGCACCTTTCATCATCACCGCTTCATCATGCTCTCTTTGCATCAAAAGAACCAAAAGGTTTTAAAACTGCCGCTCGTGACCCCAAGTGGTTTGCTGCCATGCGTGACGAAATGAAGGCTTTACAAGTAAATGCCACTTGGGATCTTGTACCACGACCTCCATCATCCAATGTCGTCGGTTCAAAATGGGTTTTTCGTACCAAGTTTCTTGCCGACGGTACTATCGATAAATACAAGGCTCGTCTCGTTGCCAAAGGTTTCACTCAAGTCCCGGGACTCGACTATAATGCAACATTTAGTCCCGTGGTCAAAGCTTCAACCATTCGGATTATTCTCTCCATTGCAATGCTTCACAAATGGCCTTTACATCAACTAGATGTAAAGAACGCTTTCTTAAACGGCAACCTTTCTGACACCGTTTACATGGAACAACCACCCGGTTTTGTCGATCCGCGGTACCCTAACCACGTTTGCCATCTAAAGAAAGCGCTCTATGGACTTAAACAAGCACCGCGTGCTTGGTTCCAAAGGTTAAGTTCATTTCTTGTTAGCATTGGTTTTTCATGTAGCCGAGCCGACACTTCTCTATTCGTGTACAAACAAGGTTCCAAAGTTCTCTACTTGTTAGTCTACGTTGATGACATTATTTTAACTGGAAACGATACTACTTTCATTAGTAGCTTCATCAAACGTTTGAACACGGAATTTCTTATAACAGATCTTGGTAAACTAAATTATTTTTTGGGTCTTGAAGTCTCTTATCATGACAACGGTATTTTCATTAGTCAAGCCAAATATGCACATGATGTACTTGCTCGGGCGCACTTGTTAGATGCTAAACCCGTTTCCACTCCTCTTTCTACATCAACATATCTCACTAGCCAAGGTACTCCTTTTGAAGATACTACCTTGTATCGATCCCTTGTTGGAGCTCTCCAATACCTCACTATCACACGACCCGATCTCTCATATGCCGTTAACCAAGTGAGTCAATTTTTACAATCTCCAACTCAAGATCATTTTCAAGCCGTCAAGCGCATTTTACGATATGTTAAGGGTACTATTACCCATGGTTTATCATTCACACATGCTTCCACTCCTAATGTGCTTGGCTACTCTGACGCCGATTGGGCTCGATGTATTGAAACTAGACGTTCCACCTATGGTTACTCAATTTTTCTAGGTGGCAATCTTGTCTCATGGAGTGCAAAGAAGCAACCCACCGTGTCTCGCTCGAGTTGTGAATCCGAATACCGAGCTCTAGCAAATGCCGCCTCTGAAATAATTTGGGTCACTCATTTGCTTCGGGAATTACACGTGCTACCCAAATGTCGCCCAACTCTATTATGTGACAACCGGAGTGCTCTTTTTCTAAGCCAAAATCCTATATCTCACAAAAGAGCAAAGCATATCGATATTGATTATCACTTCGTTCGCGAACTTGTTCAATCCGGAAAACTTTTCACCAAGTATGTTCCGACACATCTACAACTAGCCGATATCTTTACAAAAAGTTTACCAAGACCGCTATTTGAGGAGTTTCGAACCAAGCTTCGAGTGGGAACTCCCCCATCTTCGCTTGTGGGGGGGTAATAGGAAAAGATACAAGTCAATATTGTTAGTTATGAAAATATATTGTAAATCTTCTATCTAGGGAAGTTGTTGTAATTGCTCCCTATTTATACCCTTGTTAATAAAACGTATAATCACATAAGGTTAATTAACCTCACAGTATTCCTTGAATCAAGATTGTATATATAAGGTAATACCCATTCGACTCACACATAAACTAAAATCATAGGCTTTTTAACTTTGGAACTGTAAAAACAGAGTTAATATGTTTGAATATTATGAAAGTGTTATTAGTTTTGACGGATTATAAACAGGTTGTCCCGTTCACAGCACACGGGTCGAATTTTACAACCAACCCCACTAATATTGGGTTCTGAATGGGTTGGGTTGACATGTCGGGTTGAATTTTGCCAGCCCTACCTATATTTTATAGGCCAAAGTATATTTAGTAACCTGAACTTTACTGACTAGATCTTCTACTAGTGAACTATTAAAAGTGTAACATGCTACCTCGAACTATTAAAGGTGCAACATAGTACCCTGAACTTGACAAAATAGTCGATTTAGTACTCCGACTCACTAATTTGGTCTTATTTTCTCACGTGATTTGCTTCTAATATCAATATATTGAGATGAGCGTATATTTTATAGTCTGAAAAGCTCCAACGAAAATAAGTCAAACAAGAAAATGCGATCAAATTAATGAGTAAAAGTATTAAAATAAGAATATCATTTTGTACTTTTAATATTTCTGGGTTGTAGAAGACTTATTAAGCCAAGTTCAGAATACACAAATTTATTTTGACCTAATATAAATGCAAATAATGAACGTAAATGTAGAGTTAAAAGCTACCACGACAAAAGTGTATTACATAAATTTCAGCTTTTTAATAGGAAAAAAAAAAACTACATGTTAAAGATACAGTACAAACATCAATAACAAAATATAACTAATTAATCATCAGCTCACGTAGTTCATATTCATGTTCGAACGTACCCCAAGTGTTTACTTTTATCCGGTATTCAATGTGTTATGAGTTACAATGTCATTTCTCGAGCCTACACAAAGCTAAAATTAGGCCGTTAGTTGCCTCACATGCTAAGTACATGAGGGCATTTTGTTCTATTTTATTTCTTCCCTTTTTTTTCATGCTCTTCACACTCATACATTTGAACACACCCAAAATCAAACAATGAAATCAAATCGAACTCAAACCAAAATCAAATCAAACTTAAAAATCAAAATCAATAAGTTTGAGTTCATCGTGAGCCTCTTCAATGAGTTCTTCAACTTGACCACAACCAAGTCGTTTCTCAATATCTTCCCAGTCCATGATCCGATTCAGAATTACACTTAGGGAATGTTGGATTAAGAAAACAATCCGAATGTATGATTCAATTAACCGAACGTATGATTATAATCATATGAAACGATTACAAGTTGAGAGAGAATTCTAAGAGAGAAATGTTCTAAACATTCACAAAGCTAACTAATCTCTCAAGTCTGTTTACATTTTATACTACGAATACAAAATAACGACCAACTAAATTCAATTAATTCTATTAAGTACTTAGCATGTGCAAATTACGTGACATTCATTAAAAGGATCGTAACATCTTCTTCACAGACCTCAATTCGGTGATGTCGCCTTCACCGCTGGCAGATTTGTGTTTTTTTTTTTTTCTGGAAAATTTGTTGCAACTATTGAACCAATGGTTCCATTTGGGGTATTAGGGGTTATCTAAAGAAGGAAGAAAGGAGTAAGAAGACTAAAATGCACTCACGTGCTTGGCACGTGACTCAAAGGTCCAGTTTATACGGAGTTTGATGACGAATCATAAATTAGGGATTGAAAATCATAGGGATAAAAATCACGAAAAACAAATTACGGATAAAATCATAGAATTTAGAAAAATATAAGGACAATAATTTACTCTAGATTTTATTTATGTTTTACTTTTGATTATCGAGAAAATTTAAACATCACATATTGTCAACATTGGTATATTGTGTTCTATTTCTTCGTTTTTTATTTTTATTTTTCTAAATGTGTTTTTTCCTCGATCTCCTCTTGAAATCTCTTGTTCTTTTACATTTTAGTTTTGTACGTAATTAATAAATTCTAAAGTTATAAAGAAAAGTAGCATCTTCTATATTTTTGTTACTTTTATTAAAAAATAAACATAAGCAAACTCAACAAGAAAGTGCAACTATTGCAAGTAGGACTAAACACGAAAGGAGAAAGGAGAAGTACGGAGAATTAATCAATTATTCGAGTGAATTTTTTCCTTTTGCTTTTCGATAAACCCTCGCGACGAATATTTCCTTTTATTTGCTTTGCCACATACTTATAATAAAAGTTTGCACACCAAAAAGGGAATTAAGTTTCCTATCACATTTTTTTATGTCTATACCACAGTGTACAAGTAATACTGCATACTGTACAAGTAGATAATGCAATTGTTGTGGTAGATGAGTCAAAATATGTGGTATAAAAATCACCACCTCACCAAAAATGTCACACTAGAATCTTTTTTCTACTTCTCAGTAGGCCTGTAAACGAACCGAACATTCAACGAACCGTTCGCGAACCGTTCTGTGGGAGTTCGTTTATGTTCGTTTGTTTAGCTAAACAAACGAATAAGATTTGGTGTTCGTTTAGTTAAACAAACGAACACGGTTCGTTTACGTTCGTGAACATCCGTTCGTGTTCGTTTGTTTACGTTCGTTTGTTAGTGTTCGTTTGAGTTTGTTTATGTTTGTTTGTGTTTGTTTATGTTCGTTTGTGTACGTTTTTGTTTGTTTATGTTCGTTTCTTGTACGTTTGTGTTGGTTTATGTTCGTTTATGTTTGTTACCCTCGTTCACGAACCGTTCGTGAGCACTACATTTTCTTAACAAACGAACACGAACACCAAATTTCGTTCGATAAGTGTTCGTGAACCGTTCACGGACACATTTTTTCCTTAACAAACGAACACGAACAAGGCCCCGTTCGTGTTCGTTCGATTCGTTTACATACCTACTTCTCAGGTATTTATAATGTCACTACATAAATTTGCAATTAGCCGGAGCCCATCCTATTTTTTGACTTTGATGGTCATATGATGATTTGGTCCTGAAATGATATAGCTGCAAACACCAAGTAAAAGAATAAGTTTGAAATGCTTACGGAAATGTTTGTTAATTTTGTTGGGCTAACTTTTCTCTTAATTAAGAATTTTACCTCCAATTATATTAAGGCTATCCTCTCCGATTTCTGTGCTACTTTTGATCCCAAGGCAAACACTTCCATGTTTCTGCAACAAGGTATGCAAATGTTAAAGTATACACATTATGAAAGTATCGATGAGTAATTTTAAATAAAGTTTAGAGGACTTCCTACATTGATAATAAGATATCCTTCCGCTTCAATATCGAACCATGCACCCGTTGGAGCTCCAAAATCGATTGTTATTGACTTAATAAATAATTCCTTTACATATGCAATAGTCTCAAAAGGTTTTGAGCCTTTCCAACATACTTTTCGTCGGTTGTAGAGTCAATATGTACTCCTTGGATTTCATTCTTCCTCTGCAGCCATATGGTTAGATATTTTAATCCCCACATACCAAAAAGGGATAATTGAGCATTAATCCATTCAACGGGATACATTACGGGTTATATACTATTAGTAACAAGAAGTTTCTATACAGTTTAGTAAGATCATACATTTTTAATCCCACCCAATAATATATTGTCTCAAACCAACCGTAACATGGTGTCATGCAAGGTGCATGGCAGAGATGTGGTGTCATTCAATTGATCTCTTTCACAAGCCACTAACTGCTGCCAGTGACAAATCAGGGCAGTTCCCGAGATTTTAAAGGCTCTGTTCAATTTAGTAAATAGGCCGTAAAACTTATACTTCCTCCGTATCAAAATAAGTTAATCACTTTGAAATTTACGTTTTTTGAGGCAAAATAATGTAACAAGAGATTAGTGAAATTAAATTGGGTAATTAGAATGGATGAGGACCCACACTTTTTACTATTTTGTTGTTTTTATAGGAAATGACAAAAATGGATGAGGCCCCACATCTTTAATGATGTTCAAAAAGGTACAAGTAAGGGTAAATGAGTAATTTTAAATATAGAAAACTTACCCAATAAGATAAATTATTAAAGTGATTTACTTATTTTGATACACCCCTGATGTGCAAAATCTAGTTATAAAATATCGTACTAATTTACACCTACTCTAGACTACCACACTATTAGGCAAGTATGACCTAATCGCGGATAATATCGCTAAGGTAAGTAAACCAGGTATCGTTTCCTCAGGAAAGCTGACTCGTATACTAAAACTAAGTTAATTAACCTAAAACTTATAATTATATTAAAAGGGTTTTATTTTATTTATTAAACTACGAATTAAAGAAATTAAATTAAACTAAAAGAAATAACTATAATTAAAAAGACAAAATTTGATAAAACTCTAACTGGTTGGAGAAGATATTCACTATGATCGAATCCGTTTAGGTCTAGGTTTGATTGTTAAGTCTCGATTTAAATGGTGTTCTAGAAGTTAGGAAATTAGAGGTCTCTGAGTCTCCACAATGACCGTATCGCTCCTAAGAGATATTTTCTTAAAGACTATATTTTGGTCACACTTCGGCTCGCTAAATATATATAGGTTTGGTTTTCCGTCGCCTTCTAATCTAGAATTTGGTCATAACTAAGACTAGACTCTTAATTTTACCTACGTTATTAATATTTAATCTCGGATCCCTAGAGCTAGTGGATCGCCGACTACGTCATCTGGGTGAAAAGTCGAGGGAATTATTAACTATTTTGATAGTGGTCACTTAACTAAACAGATTAATAATTGACAGATCAAATAAACAAAGATTTAAAATTCAATCAAAATGTTATTTGATATAAAAACAAGTGTTCAAATGCCGTAAATAAAAATCCTAAGAATACTAAACCTAAAACCTAGAGTTCATCAAATCAAATAATATAAGAAGTCAAAAACATTGTAATTAAGAACAAATAATTGAACCAAACAATTATTGATGTAAAATGCCTTGAATCTTCTCCTTCCAATTTGTATTCGACCGTGTGTTCTGTCCGTCGAACGAACTGATTTGGGGTTTTCCTTCTTTTCAGCCGTGCGTCAGCCTTGCGGCTGTATATGGATTTAAAATGGGCCGAGTCCCTCTTAATTAATTCAATGGCCCAATTTAAGCAACGTATATCGGCATGTGTACATGGCCATCTGTGACCAATTAATCTCGTGACTCCATTTGGGCTGGTCATTTGGTGTCCTTTTTTAGTATTCATAATTGGGTCGTGAGGTAGCCGTCCAAAATTATGACATGCTTGTTTTCACTTGGGCTCTTTTCAATTCATTCACCTACTAGAAATTGTAACCGTGTCTTTCTGTTGAATCAATATTACGAGCCCTCAAATGAAGGATGTACTTCTAATTAATGACCTTAATAAATAGCAATTATATCTCTAAGATGTGTCTTTGAATGCAAACTTATATTCTCATATAAATTTTCATTTTGTTTCTCGATCCAACCTCCAAATTGATATATAATCTTCTATTTTTCATGCAATCTTCGTTGTGCGATTTTGACCCGTTTCTTGTCTACTTTGACTTTTGTACTTGCATTTCACAATTAACACAAATTTAGGCATAAACATATTATTTTCCTTACAAAACATGTCTAAATTATATAATATTGGCGGATTTAAATATGTATAAATCTGTCAATATCAACCCCAAAAAGGAAAGTGATTCACTTATTTTGATACGGAGGAGGAAGTATATATTTAAAAAATTAATTTATCATGAACTTTTTTTTATGTGCCAATTAAAGAAAAAAACATGAAACTTCACAATTTTATCCTTACATTACAAAACTAAAAATCAAACTGTATCAACACAAATTAGTTGCAACATACATATGAATATATGATTAATGATCTTATCAGATGAAAACATTTTCACAATAGAGACAAGTTAACTAACAAAATGAACCAAACAATTCGGTTAAAAGACAAATGATGTAGATAATCAATAATTATTAATTGGTAGAAAAAGAATCACAACACCGAAGTATGGAAAAACAAAGAAGGAAACGGCGAAAAAATAGATGAGAAAGTTAGAAGAATAAAAAGAAGCGGATTGACACCAAGAAAGAAAAAAATTCCACGCCTCAATCGTTGCTTTGTTATCTTATTCTGGAACCTAGGCCTTTTTAAATGTGTAAATACTAATATATGGGAATATAAATTTCGGGCCCTTTATTTATTTTGGGCCCTGTGCAAGGGAACTTGGCTGGGGTGTGACAAATCATTCACTTTATCTTACATCTAAAAGTATGCCTTCCACTTTTTAACATTTTTTTCATTTCCTTATTTCATTTCCTCATCTCCTTGTGGTTGTTGTGGTTATGAACATTTCAATATCTAATGTGACACTGTACTGGCTGAAATGTAAAATCTAAGCATATTTGATTTAATTGAAAACCTATATCTGCTTATTTTGACATGTTAGTTCTATACACCACCTCAAAGGAACCTATACACACATCTGTTGCTTATGCGTTTATAAATGGCACTCTGATCATTTATAAATATTAACATAAAGGTTATTTTTAATCATTTTAAAGATTGTTAAAATGTACAATTATAGAAGCATAACAACCATTGCTTCGGTTTCTCCAACCGAAGGCATCCCCCCATTGACACCACACTTGGGTTGGATTCTTCGACGAGTTGTTTTGGATGATTATGTGGGCCCAATGCAATTTAATTCGGTCATCCTTTGTTTCCTCATCCCACTTAAATGAATCTTTTTTCAGCCAATAAACCTCCCAACAACCCCCTAAGTTGTTTGATATTTTCCATTCACACATAGCTTTAGATACCCCTTTGTGTGACCTAAAGCACATTTTAGCATATAGAGAATGCAATGTGAGCTAGGGCTGTATGTCATCAAAGAACACTAACATAAATTTCCTTAAAAATTCCTTTCTGAAAGGTGCATTGGATAATCCAAGTGACCGCAATTTATTATCACAAAAATGCTACCTGTGTAGGTGATTCATGACAATTTTCTCTCAAATTCAAGCGGAAATGCATATTCAACTGATGTTTCTTTTTTAGAAAATGTGAGTGATTCATTTGAGTACCTTGTGTCTATCTGCACTGAATCGAACTCTTCTGTTAATTTCACTGTTAAGTCCTTTTTGTAGCTGTAGAACACTCTTATTTCCTGTTAATCTGGAAAGAATTATTTGGTAGATGCTTCATTTAGTTGCTGTTTAACGGCCCTGGATGTTTGTGGTTCATGTGTATTAGAAAAAGCGTGTGATAAAATATCTGTTACTGGGAGTTTGTTATGAAAGAAGCCTATCTGGTTCAATTATGTTATATGTTTTATTTACAGAATAACCTGCTCTAGAGTGGTTTTATGCAATAATTTTTTAGAATAAAATATATTGCATGCATCAAAAATAAACTCTACGACCCATATGATATGATCCCTGTTGTACCTATTATATTGACTTAACCCATAAACGCAACTCAAATTGACCCATGTGAAGATAGGTGGTTTCTTGCTATCGTTTGGATGACCCATTCTTCTGAACAAACTTATATTAAAGTATTGTCTCTTTATCTGCAGCTTGCTTCTCATCATAAATATTCAAGGCATGTGCAGCAATATATGACTTGTGGGACTATTGTAGGTTTGTTTTTATGTATATATATAAAAATAAATAAATGCATGTTACTCTAGATTTTGATTAATAAAGAAGCTCCCATATTGGGATTTTTTCCAGGTATTAGAAAGTGGTGAAAGATATGTTAAAGCTCTGAGGTGAAGCAACTTGAACTTTAAAGCTCTTAGTATGTCCATAATTCTGATGAATTCCATAGAGCACGCTGTTAATCTTGATGATGAAATTGAAATTATGGAAGATGTTTTAAGGTATGTCAAGAATATATACTTTTATATTATTTTAGCTGCATTTGGACCAAAAAAACCGAACTGAGAACCGACCGTAACCGAACCGAACCAAACCAAACCCAAACCGAAAACATGTAATCGGTTCGGTTTCAGTAAGTTAGTATTTCGAAACATAAAAAAACTACTTGTTTTGACCCGCCCCGCCCCGCCCGTTTTGCTAGGAGTGGCAATTCATGTTCTGTTCAGGTTGGCCAACCCAACCCATTTAGTTAATCGCGTCGAAAAGTTCCAACCCATTTATTAAACGGGTATTTGTGTCAACTGTTTATGATCCTAGTTAGAATTAAAAAAAAAAAAAAAAAAAGTAAACGCTAAATATTATCCTTTGGAAGTTGGATTAATTTTATGGTTTATGATTATAAGCAATTGTAGTGTACTAACATAAAATAGCTAAGATTTTTAGTTGGGGTTAGGGTTAAGGTTTTTTAAACTTTAATGGACTTAAATGACTAAAATTATTTATGATGAAAGCCCAAATATCTCATTCTTAGGCCCATGATAAATGTGCCTCTTTCTTAGGCCCACAAGGGAATGTTACCAGTGAGAATGTTGCATACTGCAAATTGAAGGAATTTCATGAGGAAAAGTATTTTACTTTTAATGTATATTATATACATAAAACTAATGTTTATCTTGAAACCTGTTATTTAGGCTTCTCATTAAAATTAAAAAAAATAAAATAAAATTTGTATCACTTATAAGTAAATTGTAAATGGTGTCTTGTAAAATTGTCGTATAAGTTTTGTTGATACGCGTTGAGGTGGTGTTAATGAAGAAGATGTAAGAAGTCCTTTTCAAATTCTTAATTTTCCAAAAATAGTTTCTTTTAATACTCAGAATTTATTAATTACTTTGAAATTATAGCAACAAGTACATAATTTAAAGCCATGTTATTAACTGCGAGTCCGTGACACAGTTTTCAAACCATGCACCTCTGACCAATACACAACTGGCTTCCTCTTTCGTTCTTATTCATAATTATTTCCCTGTAGATTTCATTTATTTATATTTTTTTTCGTCCTTACTTCATCTCAATCAAATTTATTTATTTTATATATTTAAAGTTTTTTTAAGAAATATTCGTATTTAAAAGTATTAGTTGTTTTAGTAATAGCAGTTGGTGTAGCATTTATTGGTATTCTAATTCAATAAAAACATTCTTTTTTTTAGGAGTTAGAAAAATAATGCGTTGGATTTCTTACTACAACACATACTGCAGAACATATACATCATTGATAGTTTTGATTTATTATCAGTTAAATGAATGAGTTAGTTAAGAGTCATTTACGTAATTTAAAAGTTAAACAAACAACTTTTAGTTTTTTAATTTTATTGAAATTATTATTTAAGAATAATTTTCTAAATAAATTAATTTTTAATTTGACAATCGGAATTGGTAGCTATCAATTAATTTTTGATTGTTATAGTAAATTATATTTGCAGAGGGTAACAATGACCACCAAAATAACTGGTAAAAGTAGTAGTCATTTTTTGTCAACGTTTCTAAGAGGTAATAAATGATATTACTCCATAGTGAAAGGGACCACAGTTCTATCACCCCAACTCCTATAGAATGCGAGCGGGTGAGATGATATTTACACATGATCTTTTAACACACACACACACACTTCTCCGACGAGGTTTTTGAGTGTTGATGATGATGATGAGAGTGTTGGTTGTGATAGTTGTTGCATGCCTTCCACGTGTCTACACATTCACTGATTCTAGTGATGGTTAGTTGCTTTTTCTTTCTCTATGTATTTTGTTGGGGGCTATCAACTTCTGTGCTGATTCTCGCATCCCCCACGTGTCCAGCCATCTTTATTATTTGTAAAATCATTTTTCGTCAAAAGGGATGTCATGATTTCTTTGCCACTTACTTTTAAAATTTTACGTTATTTTCATTTTGTTGCAACTAAATATAATGTTAACTACGTTTATTTAACTGAATGAAATGTTATTTATGTGGTTTCATTATTCATTAGTCAATATGTGCTACATAGTTACATTATAAAACATTTTTATAACAATTTTTGGTTATTTTGTTTTAATAAGCATCTACCAAATCTTCTTTTCTGTCTGTCTTCTCTAATAATCAACAGTTATGTGAGGTGGGGTGGGGTTAAAATAATCATGTCTTATGTCCTATGGGATGTCATGACTTGTTTGCCAGTTACTTTTAAAATGTTACGTTATTTTCATTTTGTTGTAACTAAATATAATGTTAACTACGTTTATTTAACTGAATGAAATGTTATTTATGTGGTTACAGTATTCCTGATTTAATATGTGCTACGTTTTTACATTATGTATTTATATAAGTTTTTTTTATAATAAATTTGGGTTTCAATAAGCATCTACCGGATCTTCTTTTCTGTCTGTCTTCTTTTATAAACAACAGTTACGTGAGGTCTGTTGGAGTTAAAATAATCATATCTTATGTCAAATGGAACATCAAGTTTATAATTGATTTTATGTTGTGAATTACTCTTTCAAAAAACGTTAACCCACTTTTAAGATACAATTTGTATTTTATACCATTAAACTATGTTTTTTGGTCTGTTGTTATGTTATTTCAAGACCACTGAATTGTAAAACTTTTTTATGACAAATTTTGGTTATTTTGTTTTAATACGAAATTTCTTTTCTTTCTTGTCTTATAAACAACAGTTACGTGAGTTGGGGCTAAAACAATCATATCTTATGTCAAATGGAACGTCATGATTGATTTTATGTTGTGAATTTCTGTTACCAATATCATCTTATGGCATCGACAAATGTGTACTGATTTTCAAAAAACTTTAAGCCACTCCTATTTGTGGCTTATTTTAAGATACAATTTGTATTTTATACCGTTAAATCATGTATTTTTGTTTATTATTTCAAGAGCACTGAATTAAAATGTTTTAAAGAAAAAGAAAGTAATCGATCAGTTGCGTGTTTCTGCAACTTATGTTATGGGGGAAATGTATGAAAGCTTGAATTCCCCCAGACAACTGACCAATTGGAGAGCATCAACTGCCGTCGATCCATGTGGAGAGAAATGGATAGGCGTCACGTGCTCATCTTCACGTGTCACTGAGATGTACGTATATATATAACTCAAACTCAAATACGATGTTCTGCATTATTATTATCTTTTTAACTAACTATCGTTGGTTTATGTTTCAGCAACTTATCCGGTCTTGGCTTATCTGGCTTACTAGCAAAG
Organism: Calendula officinalis; assembly: GCA_963853835.1. Taxonomy (NCBI): domain Eukaryota; kingdom Viridiplantae; phylum Streptophyta; class Magnoliopsida; order Asterales; family Asteraceae; genus Calendula; species Calendula officinalis. The sequence goes on along the minus strand of OY970830.1, from coordinate 28,963,276 downwards.
TCGGTTAAAAATTTAACATCCCTAACCACTTTGTAAGAATCAATGCCTACTTATTAAACCCATATAAAATTTAATACCATTTGCTAATGCGACATTAATTTGTGCAGGGATATGAGCTACAATAGGCTTGGAAAGGATATACCTCGTTCTCTTCCTCAAAACTTGGAGAGACTGTATATATGCTTCTTCATAAATATCTTGTTTTGTTTGATACATGTTCGTTCTCAAATGGCTGTCATCTTGTTTAATATTCCAGGAATCTTGCTGGATGTGGTTTTCAAGGCAGATTTCCATACTCCGTGTCAACCTTGACTTCTCTTCGATACTTGTCAGTCGCCTTTTACCATCTTTTTTTTTCTTTTTTATAATTAATTAATCAAATCATTTTTCTTGTTTTTTCAGGAATCTCTCTCACAACCACTTAGTGGGGGGATTGACCAACACATTTGGAAACTTTGGAGCTCTATCCACATTGTAATTAAAGCTTTTCCAGTTCTTCATTATTTATTTAATCACCATATGATTTGATTTAAATAACACTACGTACCTTATGCATGCATGCTTCAGGGATCTGGGCTTCAATCGTTTTACTGGTCATGTTCCTGAGAGCTTCAGCTTTTTGTCCAGCATGGCCAATATGTAAGTAGCGCATATCTATCACCTTCTCAATTATTCAGAAATTAATTAACCAATTTAATTGTTTAAACATTATTCACAAATTAATTAATCAATTAAATTCATGCAGGTTTTTGCAAGCTAATAAGTTTGCAGGAACTATTGATGTCCTCGCTCATCTCCCCCTGCAAACACTGTAAGCCTCTTGTTTTCTTGTATTTATCATAACAAAAAAATCAGAAATTTTAAATATTTTAAACTTCCAAAAATTACAAAAACATTTAAAAATTCAAGAAATTTACAAAAACATTTGAAAAATTCAAAATTTTTATAAAAATCATAAAATATAAAACTTATTTGTTCGAGTAGTGTCTAGAATGACAGTATCGATTTGGTTGTTGGATTTTCCGAAAGGTATTTGTAACGACCCGAAATTTGAATAAAATAAATTGTGGGAAAAATATGATAAATAAGGATAAATTGTTTAAAACACGTAGGAATTGGTTTCGTGTCATTTGGACATCGTACGAGGAAGTTATGGGCGAAGCCGGGTCGAGATAAAGTTGAAAAAGTGCAGCCCTGCTGCTTTGGAAAGTTCGCGACGCGAACTAGTGGTAACGATCGGGAAGTCGGGCCAGGTAATTTGGCTTTGGGACGCGAAGTAGTTCGCGTTGAGTTAGCGATCGCTAAGTATGCGTACGATATGCAGAGTTAGCGACGCGAACTTAGTTCGCGCCGCGAAGTCTGGTCGGGCAGCAATAAATCGGGTTTGAGCTAGGGTTTGCTCATTTTCACCCCCAATTGTGGTGCAGCCGATCCTAGAGAGAGAAAGAGGCGATTTTGGTGTTCTTGAGCTCAGATCTTCGCCATCTTGAAGGATCTAAACATCAAAGGTCAAGAAGACCTAAAGATTGGTGACATTTCACAAATTGGGTAGCAAGGATTCGTGTTGATAGACACGATTTGGAGTTAGCTTGGCTAAGGTGAGTACATGTGAACTTTCAAACTTGGTACATAGCTAGTAAATGTTTTATGATTAAATGACTTTTATCGAGTCTTTAAGTAATTTAGCCATTTATGTGATATATGATGAATTGCTTGTATGATGGTTTCATGATTGATTGAATAAGAAAAGATGGAGTTATAAACTCATAACGATAAAAGATAAGAAATGATGACGATGATGATATCCCTAGGGCCGTAGTAGATTGGAGGCATTCCGGTTGTTACGGTACCTTAAGGTTAGTGGTAGATTGGAGGCATTCCGATTACCCAATACCTATGAGTCCCGGTAGATTGGAGGCATTCCGATTACCGTGGAAATGATGGTCTTGATAGATTGGAGGCATTCCGATTATCTTGACATTGGCCAATGATGAAAGTGATAAAGTGATCCAAAACAAACTTAGTAATATTATTTTAAGATTAAATGATATTATTTGACTATTTGTTTATCGGGTCTAAAACCCATGTATCTCACGAGGCAATTTTTGTCTCACGTACTATGTTTGTGTTTTTGCTATGTACTCAGGTTCGGGATCGAAGATCTAGGAGGCCCGTTTAGAAGAGGCCTTGTTGAGATTAGCTCGGTGTTGATGATTAGAGTCCTTATCCTATGGTTAAGATATAATTTGTAACACCGTTTTTGTAAACTCTGATAATCTTGAACAAGAAACCTTTTCGTTTTTGTAAAACCGGTAGTTGACACCGATACAATATTATGTATTTTGGATTAAATGTTATTTAAATATTGTTTTGAAAATTTGAGGTGTTACAGTATTATACCGAAAGGATCCTGCCTATCGATCGACTTGCCTGGCTGCTCTTTCAAATAAACCAAAAATATTTTTTATTCTAATTAATTTTCTCTTCTATTTTATAAAAACAAAAAAATGTCGAAACTTTCTTTGACGTCAGAAAGTTACCACACAAAAATATCCTAAGTCTTGTACCGGGAGACATAAAAGAACTGGACATGCTTCCAATAATTATTTTAATGTTTTCTTGGATTTTTGTCTCAAGTTAGAGGAAGATACTTTCGTGATACAATGAATTATATCTCAACTGCCTACTAACACTGATTTCCACTTGTAGGAATGTCGCCAATAACCAATTTACCGGCCGGATTCCTAGTCAGTTGCAAAACATAAATCTGGAGTAAGCATCATTAATTCATTCATATATCTAATATTAAAGTTATGATATTAAGCCAATAATATTATATAATATTTGGCATTGCAGATTGGGCGGTAACAATTGGGACATAGTGCTTGCACCCCCACCCCCACCCCCATCCTCTTCCCCACCACCACCACCACCACCACCACCACCGCCACCACCACCACCGCCGCCTGGTACCCCCAAAGATGAAAGGAGGTGGAACCCTGGTGATGGTTGGGACGAATATCTGGTCATGGCCGAGGTGTTAGTCGAGGCTGTAATAGGCCTAGCTATTTGGGCCTTGAGAGATAGGCTGATTAGGGTATATCGTATGATAACGGGCCAAAACGAAAACCAACCTGAGGTTGAGTTACAGCCTGTTTAGGATAGGATATTCCTATGTAAATAAACCCTTGTGTTTTTATTCAACATTCTTTACATGTAAATACACATTGCTAATTTTTACTTGTGAGATTGCACCGATGATATTTTGTTTATGCTTACGTAGTTTTGGGAAGACGGGGAAGGCTGTCAATGGGGGTCGATGGTTGGGAAGAAGACGAATATGATTCTAGAATAAGACTGCAGACATGGTGGAACTCCGATGTAGCCATCGGAGAAATCTCGCCGACCGTGGTTGTGGTGGCTGTGGGTTCTCAGGAGTTGTAGAAATAGGGTTTAGAAAGAGGTTGAAGGAAGTTTTGCTAAAGAAGATTACCAGGTTGAAGGAACGCCGATTAGTGTTTTTTCCAATAAAGTAAAGGGTATTTTGGTCCCTTCAAAATATTTAACCGCCCAATTTAACGCCTGTTAGGATTTTGGACCAAACACAATACGAAGTTCAAACCACGGTGACCACATGTGTAATTTCTGAAAGTTAGGTACAAAATCCAAAACTTTTGACAAACTACAGGGACCATTCGTGTAATTTACTCTTAAAAAAATAATATGAAAGATATGCACATCATACAGTAAAGTTTGTACATTATTATGCATTTGAATTAAAAAGATTAAAAATCAGGTGAAATAATGTATAAAAAATAATATATTACCTTCGTATCAAAATAAGTGATACACTTTTCTTTTATAGGTGAATCAAAATACTAGTAAGTGATACACTTCCACATCTTACCTTATTTAGTTAAAAAGTGGGAACTAATTTTCACTAAGTATCTACTTTAATAAAGTAAAATTACATTCTAACCCTTACTTTTACTTTAAACATCATTAATATCACTTTATAAAAGAAGTGTAACCTATTATCCACTAACTTATCAATTTTAATCTATATTAACACACAATTTAATTTTTTGCCTCAAAAACCGTGAAACTCCAAATATATCAATTATTTTGATACAGAGATAATATAAAAAATGTGTGTATCATGCAGTAAAATTTGTACATTATAAGTAAAAAGATTAAAAACCGAGTCACACCTGGTCACTGGATCGCCGGTTTTCACAATACTCGGCCGGATCAAACCGGGTATATTCTAAGCAAAACCTAGTCACGGTTGAATCTTCTCTTACACCTGGTCGCTGTTGAAATTATCCGGTTCAACCTAGCGGGTTACAACACAAAGCTAAAATTGGCCGTTAATTTGCCTCATATGCTTTTTTATTTCTATTTTCTTTCTCCCCTTTTTTTCTTTTTCTTTTCTCTTGCTCTTCATCCACATACATCTGAAGTAACACAGCCAAAAAAATCAAACAATGAAATCAAATCAAACTCAAATAAAATCAGAACTTAAAAATCAAAATCAATAAGTTTGAGTTCATCGTGAGCCTCTTCAACGAGTCCTTCAACTTGATCACAACCAAGTCGTTTCTCAATATCTTCCCTGACGGTCCTTTTGTTCTTCGCAAACCTTAAGTCGGTGATGTGTGAATACAGCTTTCCCGTAACCTTCATCCTCCGTTAGGGTTTTGCGCAGATTTCAATTACAATCATGTATGATATTTCTGGATCGAAATTTATCTGCAAAACCTTTTCTTTCTCTGTTCTTCAATGCCTCTGTACAAAACTCCAATCCTAAGAACCCTAATTTGAACACAGATACAATGGCGAGCTCAGTGGTTGAGAAGGCGGCGATGTGAGAACGTGAGGCTTGTGTTTGATCGATTGATGATAACTCATTTTGTTTGTGTTTCTTTCTGGAAATTTTGTTGCAGTGTACCTCTCGAATGAATGCAACTATTGAAGCAATGGTTCCATTCAGGGTATTAGGGGTTATCTAAACAAGACCAAAATGCACTCACCTGCAGCACGTGACTCAGACTAACGGTCCAGTTTAGACGGATTTGGATGGCGGGTATTGAAAATCATAGGGATAAAACTCATGAAAAATAAATTGAGAATAAAATCGTAAAATTTAGAATAACATAAAAGGATAATTTCTATAATTTACTCTAGATTTAATTTATGTTTTACCTTTGATTATCGAGAAAAATTTAAAAATCACATATTGTCAACATTGGTATATTGTGTTCTATTTCTTTATTTTTATTTTTATGTTTCTAAATGTGTTTTTTCTCCTCGATCTCCTCTTGAAATCTCTTGTTCTTTTACATTTTGGTTTTGTAATTGCTTAATAAATTCTAAAGTTCAAGAGAAATGATATTTATGCCTACTAATATGTCTACTCACTTCTAAACTTGACATGTGTAATACATTAATTCCCTCTCTTCATATCATCCCTAAATTTTAACATTTGACATGATCAAATTAGTAGGCACATAAGTAGACACAAATGGTAGACACAAATACCATTACTCAAAGTTAAAAAAAAGTGACATGTTCTATATTTTTGTTAGAGTAAATTACACGAATAGTCCCTGTGGTTTGACAATAGTTTTGGATTTAGTCTTTAAGTCTTAGAAATTACACCCGTGGTCACTGTGGTTTGGACTTCGTATTGGTTTTAGTCCCTAATACTAACAACCGTTAAAATTTACTGTTAAACCTTTTTAAATTGACAATTTTACCCTCACCATCTCTTCCCCCGTTCAATCGCATCAAGTGAAACTTACGCATTAAGACCTGCTTCACAGCAAGTAGCTCCCCTGAGAGCATCTCCAACCATAAACTCTATAAAACTCACTCCAATCTCTATAATTGGTGGGTCCATTCACTCTAAACATAACTTCAACTCCAACCATAAACTCTATTAATCCCTCTAAAACTAGTGGGACCCATAGAAATCATATTTTTAATTAATTTATTTTACATTACAAAAGATAATTAGAGTGAAGATGTGTGGGGTCCATGGATAGAGGCATGGATAGAGGGGATATCCTCTCACTTCAAATATAGAGGGAGTTTTTCTCTCACTCTATATTTAGAGTGAATGATAGAGGTGGGTTGGAGATGGAAAAACTCTAAATATAGAGATAGAGTTAAGGATAGAGGCTCTGAGTCTAGATTCATTCCCAAATAAACCCTACCAAACGCTCCACAACCGATCAATTCTCCTTTCCGCCATCGGATCTGAGAACCGGCCTCTTCTTTCTTCATCTTCCCGGTAGCTCGGCTTTTGTCAATCGGAGGAGGTAGTGCCTGAAATGAAGACTTGGAAAATAGTCCGATTTTCGATTTACGGATGCTCGAACCGATCTTCTCGACAAAGCCACCGAAGGAAGGAGCAGTGGCCTGAATTTGTTTATTAACTCCGGTTATTGTTTTTCTCCGGCGAGTGGTGTGCCATCTAGGTAAGTTGATGATTTTGGGGCTGGGTGGTGGTAGTGTAGTGTGCCAATTGACTCTACTATTTCTTGTGGTTGCCATTTTTGTTGATAAATTATAGAGTTGAATTTAGGGTATAAATAAGGGGTTTTGTAGAAAATGACCTGCAACCAGTCTTAATGCGTAATTGGTATATGAATATACGATACATATATTACTTTAATTTTGTAGATTTTGTAGTGATTTGTTATTTGGTGTGTTCATATGCAGGTTTCTGTTGTTGTAAATACAGCTTCAAAGGACAAAACGCAGGTATATGTCTAACTCTCTATTTGCAAATGTTTAAAGCTTGCTAAATAATCGGACTGTCTTACCTTGAGGCTAGTGCTGGATCAAATTTGAATCAATTAGTCATTTGATTTGATTAATTATCCACTAACTCGTTCGAAATCAGATCCATTAGCTAAATAATCGGACTATGTCTTACCTTGTGTGCAAAGATGAAGGAAAGATGAAGGAGATGATGAGGGTGAGGGCAAAATTGTCAATTAAAAAAGTTTAACAGTAAATTTTAACGGCGGTTAGTATTAGGGACTAAAACCAATACGAAGTGCAAACCACGGTGACCACGAGTGTAATTTCTGAGAGATTTAGGGACCAAATCCAAAACTGTTGTCAAACCACATGGACTATCCGTGTAATTTACTCTTTTTGTTACTTTTATTAAAAAATAAAGAGTAAATTACACGAATAGTCCCTGTGGTTTGACAACAGATTTGGATTTAGTCCCTAAGTCTCAGAAATTACACCCGTGGTCACCGTGGTTTCTAATTCGTATTGGTTTTGGTTCCTAATACTAACCGCCGTTAAAATTTGTTGTTAAACTTTTTAAATTGACAATTTTACCCTCACCCTCACCATCTCCTTCCTCTTTCCTTCATCTCTACACACAAAAGCACACCAAATCAAAACCCTAACCCCAATTATTCATTTCCACTAGTTCTTTCAGACACCCAATTTAATCTTTCACCCTTCTTCAAGAACACAAGAAAGAACACACAAAAATAGAATAAAAGGATTTCAATTAGAAAGTAAAAAACACATACCAAACCTTAAATCCCTAAAACAAATCTTCAAAAGGGTATACATCAGCAACCACAAAGGTCAAAACATTGTGGAGTAGATTATCAGAGTTGTTGGAGTCGGTGGAACACAGTGAAGAATGGCGGAGGAGGATGAATCGCCAAGGCTGGATGGAATTTTCTGTTTGTGTTCAAATGTGCATCTCACGTGCGTTTTATTGGGGTTAGGGTTTTGATTGAGTATGTTTTTGTTTGTAGGGAAAGAGGAAAGAGATGGTGAGCATGAGAGTAAAATTGTCAATTTAAAAAGTTTAACAAATTTTCACGGCGGTTAGTATTAGGGACCAAAATCAATACGAAGTCCAAATCACGGTGACCACGAATGTAATTTCTAAAACTTATTGACCAAATCCAAAACTGTTGTCTAACCACAGGGACTATTCGTCTAATTTACTCAAAAATAAACATAAGCAAACTAAACAAGAAAGTGGCAACTATTGCAAGTAGGAGTTGTCACACCCCGCCAAAAATGGTTTTGCGGAAGAACGGCGTGCGACAATATTAGTAATCACAACACATCAATATAGCAAACACAACGCAATCATAGTAAATATCCAAAACAATTGTTTACAAAAACCGAATGACAAAGTTGAAATAATCTAAATGAATAAGTTTCAAAACGTTTAATGTCTTAACTAATAGACTTATTTCTTGAGAAAAGCTTGACGACCCACCACTTATGCAATGCTTAAAAGTTTAATTTCCGTTACCTGAGAAAACATATCAGAAAAAGTGTCAACACAATGGTTGGTGAGTTCACAGGTTTTGTGACTCAAAAGTCATATCGTTTAAAAATCGTTACGTACAAACTTGTACGATTTACATCGTTGTTCTGAAATATGGAACAATTTAGTTTTAAGGTGCAATTCATAATCCCTTATATGCTCGGCCTAAGCATAATAAGTAAAGGTATAATCACTGAGCCTATAATCAATCCAAGATCTCAAACTAAAGAATATATATCTCAAACCCAGTTGGGCTAGCGCATAACTAGCCATGAGCGGGTGATCAACCCGAATAGTACTATCCATATATTCCCAGGCTAACTGTTAATGATTACGGTTAAACGTGGACTCGTAGCATGGTCCTTTGTCCTTCATTGTTAGGTACGTGTACACAACAATGATTATACAAAGATTATTTATCACAAAATAGTTAAGTAAGTATGTTTTCTCCCCCGGTAAAAATAGTTGTAAAGCATGTAAAAGTGGGGCCGTGAAACTCACCTTAGCGCAGCAACCAAAATTGAAATCACAAGTGTTGAGGTTTCCAACCAAACAGTCTTAGCGCCCTAAATGCATATTAATAGTTAATAAGTGATCACGGTCTAAAATGACATGCCTAATCTATATGATGCATAAATGATTTTTCTCGACCCGAAGCTAGACATGAGCGATACGTTGGTGACCCGAGGATTGGATTCAAAATGTATTTTGAATGTATTCATATATTGTTGTAATTCTTGAGGATAATTAAACTTGAATCGGAAATAACGAATTACCATATTTAGATAATTAAATAGAATGTATTTAAACAAAAAAAATGAGATTTTGGTAAATTACTTATATATGTAGACAATAGTTACTTTAATAATCGTATTATTAACAAATAAATAATTGTTAAGTAAATATTAATTAAATAATTAAATGAATAAATTGTTTAAATAAGTAAATAAATATGTTGAATCAATATCTATTCTTAACAGTATATATTAATATAATTAGTTTGAAGTTTATTTATTTTAACCACTGATTTGTAGTAAAAATGGTTTAAGATTGACTATGTTATATTGTTTTGGGCTAAATCAGTTCTTTTGGGCTAAAAGGTTTAAACAGATTACGACAAAAGGGCTAGGCTAAATAAAAATGATGTTGGAATCGGTAACACTAGTTGGGTTTACTACTTCAAACAAAAGAAGGAAACAATACAGTCACCGTTCAAGGCCAAAGATGACCGGAAAACAGAAACGATCAATTGTTTCGCCGGGACATCTACCGGCGATGTCTCCGGCTACACCGATGAAAACAGAGATCGGTACAACACATACACATGCGTGTGTGTGCCTGTGTTCGCGAGGAGTTCGGGAGTCGACGGGGAATCGATCCAAAACTCAGAAACTATATCACCAAATACCGACATACACACACGGTGTGTGTGTCGCCGGATTTGATGACGGAAAAAGGGAAACCCAGATACTGAAACAAGCAAAACACACCCAATATGAATGATGCAAAATTATTTAAAAGAGAACAAGATTGTTATACCTATCGAGTAAGAGAGAATCGAGATGGAGAGAACGATCGCCGGAGCTACGTCTGGCCGTCGGAAGCTGCTGAGATCGTTGGGGTTGCTCGGTTACGTGTGTCGCCGGAAAAACGTTCCTGTTCGCCAGAATACATGAAGAAAACGGAAACTAAACACCCTTATACGAATGATACAAATGAGATTATGAAGGGTTCGGGATACTATACCTATCGAGTAGAGAAAGGAACCGGGAATAAGAGCAGAAGGGATCGCCAAAAAAAACTTATAAGATCGCCGGAGAAATTTCTGATTCTTGTGGGTTTACGTAAAAGAAAAAAAAGAGAGAGAGAAGGAGTAGTTATTATATAGGGTAAGCTTATAGAGTAGACTTTGGCTAGAAAGTTGCAGAGTTAGGATTGAAGATATGTATCACAATGGAATATAATATTCAATTTAATTCAAACGTGTCCTTTTAATCGGGTGAGTTCGGTACTAGCTTCTAGAACGTGTGATGATGGTTTGACGAATTCTCAATTTTTAAGCTTCAAAGAACGTATGGCACATATATGCATGCATAGGGACTTTTTGGATCCGAGACATGCACTAGCTCTGTACCATCTTTTAGCATTTTAACAATAATTACTTAATTGCTAAATATTAAATTTGTATTTTTATTTTAATACTATAGTTTGTACAAACATTTATACTAACCACTTTAGTTTGTATAAAACTTTATTTTAAAATATAAAGTTTATAAATTTAATTTGGTTTAGTCACCAACTTAGCTAAATAACTAACTACTTACATCTTAAATGTTGTGCACCAATAATTGTATGATTTGCTAGACTTATAAAAGAGTACTTTATTAATGATAGTAAAATTTTTAAGTAATTCGTTTATGATAAGTGTCGGATTGAACACCCGATCGCGAGGGTTGTCACAGGAGTAAACACGAAAGGGGAAAGGAGAAGTGTGAAGAATTAATCAATTATTCGAGTGAATTTGTTCCTTTTGCTTTTCGATAAATCCACACGACGAAAATTTGCTTTTTATTCCTTTGCCACATACTTATAATAAACGTTTGCATACCAAAAATGTCACACTGGAATCTTTTTTTCTACTTCTCATGTATTTATAATGTCACTCTATAAATTTGCAATTAGCCGGAGCCCATCCTATTTTTTGACTTTGATTGTCATACATGATGATTTGGTCCAAAAATGATATAGCTGCAAACTCCAAGTAAAATAAAAATTTTAAAATGCTTACAGAAATAATTTTTAATTTTGTTGGGTTAACTTTTCTTTTAATTAAGACTTTTACCTCCAATTATATTAAGGCTATCCTCTCCGATTTCCGCGCTACTTTTAACCCCAAGGCAAACACTTCCATGTTTCTGCAACAAGGTATGCAAATGTTAAAGTATACACATTATGAAAGTATCGATGAGTATTTTAAATAAAGTTTAGAGGACTTCCTACATTGATAATAAGATATCCTTCCGCCTGTATTTCGAACCATGTACCCGTTGGAGCTCCAAAATCGAGTGTTATTGGCTTAATAAATAAGTCCTTTACATCTGCAATAGACTCAAAAGGTTTTGATCCTTTCCAACATACTGAGAAATCTTTATCGGTTGCAGAGTCAATATGTACTCCTTGGATTTCATTCTTCATCTGCAGCCATATAGTTAGATATTTTAATATCCACATACGAAAAATGGGTAAGTGGCCGTTAATCCATTCAACGGGATATATTATGGGTTATATACTATGAGTTGTGTTCAAGGAGGTCCTTCATTTTTACGAAGTCTCGAGGAACACATCTCAACCATTGATTAATAAGATCTAATGGTCAAAATTAATCACATATAATATACATGGAGGGGTATTTTGGTCATTTTAAGGAAATAAAATATTTTTTTATTATTTTTTATTTTTGAATTATTTATTATTTATTTTTTATTATTTTTTTTAAAATTATTATTTTGTCAATAATAACACATAATGTGATTGCATACAGAATCACATGGTATTGAATCACATGTGATTGAACTAAAACATTAAATATGATTAAATATACAATCACATGTGATTTTACACTAAAATCACATTGATTAAGTACTACACGTAATTATCAAATAAATATTGTTTTTTAACGAAAAATATAATAAAAATAAAAAAATAAAAAAATAAAAATTTAAATAAAAATTTAAAAATTTAAAATACAAAATAAAAAATAAAATCAAATTTTTTTAAGTGTCAAATGACTAAAATACCCCTTCATGTATAAAACATATGATTAATCTTGACCATTAGATCTTATAGATCAATGTTTGAGATTTATTTCTCGAGACTTCATAAAAATGATGGACCTCCTTGAACATTTTTCTATATACTATTAGTAATAACAAGTTTGTGTACAATATAGCAGTAAGGTACGAGTCCCTTTTTATGAATTTGTAATGTGCCTTTTTTTCTAAAAGAGCTCGTAACTCAGATGTAAGTAGCATAAAAGGGTATAAATATATATATGTGAGGTTTAGTATGAAATGTTATAACATAAATAAATAGTGTTAAACATTAAGTGCGTTGGCAGTGCCAGTTTTTCTACGTACCCACTTACAGGGTTCTATTTTATATTTGTTAAACAGACATATATCTATTACCTTCCTAAATTAAGGAAACAAAAATCCATTGAAAACTTAAGCACACAATCCACATAAGGCTTCTATAATTCTATAAATTTCCGCATGTTCAATATGTGCAACTTCTATTTTATATGTATCTGTTTTTGTTACAAAAATCCATTGAAAACTTAAGCACACAATCCACATAAGGCTTCTATAATTCTATAAATTTCCGCATGTTCAATTTGTGCAACTTCTATTTTATATTTATCTGTTTTTGTTTATTAGCGTTTGTTAATGTCGTTTGTATCGTTAATGTCCGTTAAGCTTTAAATGAATGTACGCAAATGAACATTAACAATATGTTTGTTTCGTTCATTTGTTGGGTAAAGGTAACGACCAAGAACAAACAAGGCTCGTTCGGTTTGTTTACAACTCTACCCACTTAGCTAAATTAAAGTCTTGGCTCCGTTGACCATATTAGCCCAAAATATATTAAAGTATTTCCTTTACCGTATAAACTAGATCATTATAAGCTTTAGGAATCAAGTAAGTGTATGTAGTTCCACTATCAAACACTACGTCAAGACCATCCATCACATGTGTTGCTCCAAAAACGAGCTCAGCTACTCCTAAGTAGTAATGCTTTCTGTAAAGAGCATGTGCACAATTAACAATTTCATGACAATTATGTTTTGACAATGCATAATATTGAGGACTAAGATCAAATCATGCATAATAACAAAATAAATTAAAACTCACCTTTTATTGTTTGGTAGGATGGGTGTCCACACCGTCCCTTCAGGCACAAGTCCGTCGCCAAAAAATATATATCCATCTTCTTGTGAACTAAAACAATGACCGACCAGGTTTCTTGTTACACCGACTTCTTGTAGTTGGCTTAAAATTCCTTCTTTACCCAAGCCTAGACCAAGAGTCCCGTCTATATCAACAGGTCGATGCTTTGTACCTTGCAATTCTTGATGGTAACCACATCTGTATGTATGTAATCAATTAAGATAGTGACAAGGTTGGATTGTTTCTATAAGATTGAGCTATTTTGCCTTACATTTTTGTTCGTGTATTCCACTTCTGGTTCAAGATAAGTGGTTCGATTGGCTTTTACTATAACTTTATCAATTACTTATAAATTGTTTTCTAATCATTTTCGGTTATTTTTGTTTCAGTTTAGATATATAATAATAATTTATTGGATCCTGAGAACCATACAATTACATGATAATTCATGTCTTTTACATGTAAATTTTGGTGAATGGTCAAATTAGAAATACAAAATGGCTGTGGAGATGTCAAATAAATTTTATTCCTCTTATATAAACCTCCACGATATGATAAATATTTTTATTTATCCTACAATAAGTGTCTAATTTATTAATTTAGCTTGTTATTAAATAAGCGTTCATTTATTTCAGATTACAACTAATATTCATGCACAAGTTAATATTTTATTGGTAAACACTATTTCTCTAAAAAAAACTCTAAGCCAATTTCATAGTGGACACTTATCTTTTTTTGAAGGGAGTAGAATAGGAAGAAGAAAAGGCTCACCCAAATGTAACAATAGGTTTGGTTATTGTTCCGTTGTCGTATTTCAAGGGAAAAGATTCTATAAATAAAAAGCCAAAAGATGATCCGCCACTAAGATAATTTACTTCGTAGTTACAACGGTCATCTAGAGTGTCGCAATAGTGTGTTCTCGACTGGTGCACAGCTCCACACAATGGATCAGTGCATGAAACAAGTTGTGATGTCAGAGGTTTATAAGCCGGATGAGGTGCCTACACAAATAACAAGATAATAAACAATTTTGTTCTACTTTCAATTAGACAATGTAAATAAAACATTCAAACAAGATATAGTACTCATTATACATATTCACATGTCAACCCACTAAAAATACATTACAAATAGTAACTTTAGTAGCTAATTTACATAGAAGAATTTGTATTGTCTGTCCTAAGATTTAATAATTTTATTTTTAACTGGAATTATTTATGCACAAAGTCAGCATTCCATTATGACGATTCAACAACGATCATACATAACTGATCCAATAGAGGTAAAAAAATGCTTTTTTAAATTACTTTAAAGATGAATTCAAAAGTATAGATTGTCATATTCCCACGGGTTTAAATGATCGGTTTGTGAAAGTTTCGGATTCAGAGGTAAATGACGTTGAAAGTATGTGTTCTATGGAGGAAGTTAAACAAGCGGTTTGGACTTGTGGTAGTGAAAAGGCTCCAGGTCCGGATGGAATTTCATTTAAATTCATCAAGAAATATTGGGAATTATTAAAGTTTGATGTTCTTAATTCAGTATCTAAATTCTTGTCTAAGGGAAAGATCTCTAACGGGTGCAACGCCTCGTTTATTACCCTAAGTCCCAAAGTCCGGAATCCTATATATGTGAAAGATTTCCGGCCTATTTCTCTAATCGGCGTACAATATAAAATCATAGCGAAGTGGCTTGCTTTGCGGTTAACTAAGGCTGTGAACAAATTGATTAGTAGTGAGCAATCCGCGTTCATAAAAGGGAGAAACATTCGATGTCCCTATTATAATTAGTGAGATTATTGAATGGTATAAAATTCATAAAAAAAAGTTACTTATTTTTAAAGTTGATTTCGAAAAAGCGTATGATTCGGTGAGTTGGGATTACAATGATTACATTATGTTGAATATGGGCTTCGGTAGTCCTTGGAGAAGTTGGATTCACGAATGTCTAAAATTTTCCAAACTATCGGTTCTTGTAAATGGTAGTCCTACGGAGGATTTAACATGTACCGGGGCCTCCGTCAAGGAGATCCATTATCTCCATTTGATGTAGTCCAATCCCCTTACAGTTCCTTTATAATATACTATATCGATTGGAAATAAATCTGTTTTGTAAAATTAAGGATAGATGGTCTAATGGAGATTGGTGCTTTAATTGGAGAAGGAAGAGGAGGATTAGAACAATCTCAATTGGAAGGTCTTGTAGAAACTATACGGGATTTTATACCGTCAGAAGGGGAAGATAAAGTAACGTGGTCGTTGGGTGAGCTTTGTGATTATACGGTTGGTGAAGGCAGGAGTATAATTAATAATTGGTTATTCCCGGGCAATGTTGATAATTCGAACATAGTTTGGTGCAAATTGATTCCAGTTAAAGTTAATGTCTTTATTTGGAGATTAAATTTAGATCGGCTCCCCACGAGACTTAATCTATCCAAAAGAGGTATGGAAATTACATCTATTTTATGCCCAACTTGTAACAGGAATGTTGAGACGGCCTCTCATGCAATTTTCAGTCGCAAGACTGAAGTTTGGCATTTAATCAATAGATGGTGCGGGACTGATGGGGACCCTCATCAATGTTTCGACAATTGGTGGGTCTAGGCATCTTCAATGTCGCCAGTAAACAATCGGAGAGCAAAATAGCTTGTGATCGGGTGTACTGTTTGTTGGATTTTATGACAATATAGAAATGCATTGGTGTTTGATAGTGGTAAAATGCGTAGATCAGAGTTAGTTGATAGCATTAAATCTTTTTCATTTAGTTGGTATTATCTTAGAAATCATGTTAAGATTTCTTGGATTGGTTGGTTACGTTACCCTTTGTAATTTTAATCTAGCATTTTGCTAGATATGAGTTCTAATATTAGTTTTGAGGTCGTGGGGGGGGGGGGGGGGGGGGGGGGGGGGGGGGGATGATTGGCAATCCCTAGCCACATTTCCCCCATCACTCTCCTTTCGCAATTATGAAATAAACGCTATCGAGTTTTTGCTTCGGTGGTGATCAAGTCAGACGACAAAAACACCCCTTCAGGTTTCGGTGATCAAGCAAAACACAAATATCCACTTCGAGTTTTAGGTGAGCTACGGTCGGTCAACAGAAAAGAAATCCAAGATCAAGGCTTCTTGGTGTTGGATGTTTCGAAGCAAGAACACATATACATATCATCAGTGAGTGTGTGTATGTGTATGTAGGGGTGTTCAAAAATATCCGAAAAACCGGGTATCCGGAAAATTACTCGATATCCGAAATCCGGGTATCCGAAAATCCGGGTATCCGAAAATCCGGGTATTCGAAATCCGGGTATCCGAATTCCGGGTACCAAATACGGGTAGTGTTTTCAAGATTTTCGGATACCCGATACCCGAAAAATTACCCGAAAATAAAAAATATACGAAAAATATTCAAAAAATATACAAAAAATACACAAAATATTTGAGAAAATACCCAAAAATACCCAAAATATTTAAAAAGTACCCGAAATATCTGAAAAATACCCGAAATATCCGAAAAAAACTCGAAATATTCGAAAAATATTTTAATATTTTATTTTTTCCGGATACCCGGATTTCGGATACCCGAAATTCCGGGTACCCGAAAGCCGGGTATCCGAAATCCGGGTACCAAATGCGGGTAGTAAAATTCACTATCCGAAAATCCGGGTACCCGAATTTCGGGTATCCGAAAATCCAGGTACCCGGTTTTGAACACCCCTATGTGTATGTGTTGGTGGTTGTAGAACTCCTAGGGACATAATGTTTGGTCCAATACGGGTGGCTAACATCTTGAGCAACCGGGGTAACGTATTCTTTTATTCATTATGCTATTTAGATGTGATCATCCAGTCTTGTATGTATTTATATTTACATTGTTCATATTGTTGATATATATTTTGTACGCATGCAATCGTATAATATGTAATATGTATTTATATAAGTCTGAAATTATTATTTTATTTCTCTATCAATATGTTATTTGTTACACGATTTAAAGTAAATATTGTTGATGTTATATAAAGAACATATAGACAAACTGCAAATACTAACAAAAATATTAGGTATTAATTTCAACAAATTAAATGTACAGAATACATTAGTATGTTAAATACATATTTTTCGGTTTCTTAAA
Source organism: Calendula officinalis (assembly GCA_963853835.1). Lineage (NCBI taxonomy): Eukaryota > Viridiplantae > Streptophyta > Magnoliopsida > Asterales > Asteraceae > Calendula > Calendula officinalis. Next base: position 28,945,882 of record OY970830.1, on the reverse strand, counting down.
CTATTAATAAAAACCTTTTAAACTTGTATAAAATTTGCATTTTATAATATTTCAAATTATATTTATATTTTCAAGTTTATCACAATTAGAAATAGTAACATTATTATTATCATTATCATTTTTATCAACATCATTATTTATTTCAAAATATTTAAATTGACAAGCAATTAGCTAGCAAATTCAACATCTATTTTTATCTTATAATCATGGTTCTAAAATGCTCGTCTTGGCTTCCGCCATGGCGCGTTAACGCTTGAGGCTTGACCATGCCGACCATGCCGTCACGTCATGGCTCGCTAAACTTGGCTCAAATTTACCCGTAATAAGCTTTGTCTTTTAGGCGTATTAAAGTAACTGAGATATATCAGTCAAATATATATATTATTAATTAGTTATAATAATAGTAGGATATGCCAAAAAAAATTAAAAAAAAAAGATTGATAGACTATGTTAGCTATGTTATTTTTCATCTTTGTTTGTATTAAAGTATATATATTTAATGTTTTTCATCTATGTTAGCCATGCGTTAGAAGGCACGAGCCTTGACCATGTCATCACGACACGCCTCACAGTATTTAGAAACTTCCTTATAATACTACAAGGGTAATTATATAACATATAATAAATAAAACTAAAATGCAAGTAAACACTAGTTATTATACATACAAAATAACATAAAAACATATGCATGTTGCGGTTACCCATTCAAATAAGTGTATGCAATGTGAAGTTATCCATAGAATTTGAGAAGAATTACCAGGGGACATCTCACGCAAGGCTCACACTGAATCCAAGTGAGAGAATTACCGGTGTCGATCTGTAGTGAATAAGGTTTTGGTGGGATCCCTATATTAATTGTCACATGATAGTACCTACACAAAGAAGTTTATTTCATGTCATATATGTTGGAAAATGCAATGAAATTCCAAGTTGGGTATAATAGGTTTTTATTACATTACTTATAAATATACGAAAATAAAAAGATATATGAATGTTTCATTAGATACCTTAGATTATATAATATAAGCAGTGTAACCAAAACATATACATGTTTACTATTTAATAATACATAAAAATATTTTGTTTTTCAATTCATACCAATTGCTTAAAATGTTTTAGCTAAGAGAACAATTAGTAGTAGATACAGATACATATAATAAAGATTCACAATATCAATGCTTGTAACAATGATATAATAAAAAGAAATTGAAACTATAAAATAAGAGTATTAATACCCGAGAGGATAAACATTTCCAGTAGCTTCAAACATGATAAATGAATAACATTCTTGTAATGTCGCAGAGAATGCTAACAAGAATAACACAGATTTGATGAACTCCATTCTTTAATCTTGAACAATGATTTGATTACCCAATCAATATGGCTAAAGAAACATAGAGGATGTTTTTTATAAATTTAAAAGAAAGTGGACTTTTGAATGTGTGAAGTGTTGGAAAGTTGCTTAATTTTATAACCATGATAATTGTAACATAGTAGTAAATATATTTACTTTTTTTTTTTGAACGGAGTAAATATATTTACTATTTAAAGATTACTTGCAATATTGTCGTACTTATGCACATTCGGGCGTACAATACTTAATGTAAGAATTCCTTTTCATAGTAGAGTATTTATTGGCATTTTAATGCAAGTATTAAAATAGATTTGTGGTCCCACTTACAGTATTAAAATAGATCATGTGACAAATAGATTTGTGGTCCCACTTACAGTTGGTGCAATATTTATTGGCATTTTAATTCAATAATAAAAACATTTTACGTATTAGAGTTAGGAATATAATTTATTGGATTTCTTACATTTTTTTTGAAACGGGGATTTCTTACATAATAACATATACATCAACTAGTAGAGTTTACCCCACACAATATTATAGAGATTTTCATACTATGCCTAAAAGATTATTTATATCAATAAATATTTCAATTGTACTATGATTAGTTATATGACATGTCAAATTAGAAAATTTATGGTAAAAATAAGAGCACATATTTTGTTATTTTAGAAATTTAAAACCAGTTGAAACCAATATTATAAACTATTATATATAAAAATAAGAAGAGTACGATCTTGATATTCTATATATATATATTAATAATTAATAATAGTTTCCGGTCACCCTCACTAATCTAGAAGTACTGAAATTAAATAAGTGGTTCAAAATATTCCAAACTATTACAGCTTGAAATAAGTTAGTTTAGAGTAGTAATTGTACAAATAAAAAGTCTCAAAGGATAAAAAGGTAATTATACATCACTAATTGCTAAAAATGTAAAAAATCTCAAGGATAAAAAGGTAATTAAACATCATATGAGAAATACTAATTGCTAAAAAAGGAAAAAGAATCCCAAAAATAAAAGGTAATTAAACATATTATAGGTAATAGCAAATTTATAGAAACATTAAATCAATTCTAATATATTTTAAATGTTTGTATATTACATTAATAATTAAAACTGATACACTCAAGTGTTGGTTTTAATACATACAACTTGATGGGTTTAGACCTCTCCCAACAGTTAACACATCCCTAACACCATCATCGCCATACTTATTTCAAGAAAGAAAATTATAATATGAGTTTTTCTAGTTTTCATTTCCACTAGTGACACACGTCTATATATACTTCAAAACCTAAAACTTGTTTTTTAATCTTAATAACAATTGCTAAAAAAGGACACAGCACTCCAAATTTGTTTTACGTCTGACTTTTTAAATCGATGGAGTAACGGAACTTGATTCCACTTAGAGACGATGAAGAATATAAATGACTATCAACTTTTTTAAAACTCAATAAAATTTAATTGATAATAAATCATAGCGCATGTCAAACTAAAAGTGAATTTATTTGGAACATTATTATTAGATAATTTTAATTTTAAAAAACCGAAAATAGTTTGTTTAACTTTTAAAATTATGTAGATAACATATACAACTAACTCCTTCAATCATTTAAAGTCTCATTTAATTAATTAATTAATGTAATATACAAAACATTTTGAATAAGAGGCCATTAAAGTTGAGTGATGCAAAAATGGCTCATAACGCAAAGGGCCTAAACATATTTTTACAAACCAAACCAAATTGTGTGTATTAAACAAAACACTTGAGTGTATCAATTTTAATTACAAAAGTACAAAACATTTAAAATAAAATATAAATAAAATTTAAAGATAAAGGAAGGATTTATGAAAGGAAAAAAAACAATCATTACTTTTGCATTTTATATTTATAATAATAGAAGATATCTAAATTAACAAATACAATTAACATCAAGAGCCAATGGGAGTTTATGCGACAGACAGTTATCAGAAATAGAGAGAGTGTTGGTCAAACGTGCAGGGTTTGAAAACTCAGTCACACTTAATAACTAGAAAACATTTTTCCAAAAATGTCAGGTATTTTATGTTGATTATTATGCACCTTCAAAGTATAATTGCTTATGTTTAATCATTAACAATTTCATAAACCCTAAAATTAATCCAAGTTCCAAAGTATAATATTTATCATCTACTTTTTCTTTTTCATTTTATTCTAATGGTTGACACAAATACACCGTTAATAAACAGCTTGAACTTTTCGACAAGATTAACTAAATGGATTGGGTTAGCCAACCCGAACACAACATGAATTGCCACTCTTAGCAAAATGGACGGGTAAATTTTTTATGTTTCAAAATACTAACTTACTGAACATGATTATGAGAACTAAACAATTTAGGAAGTTGTTAGCGGGTTTGGGTTACCTTTGACCCGTTTGACCCAAACCCATGGAAAAATAAAAAAATATGATATAAATGAGATCCCAACAGACTGTTGTCTTTTTGTGATTGACTACATATGCATGCATGTTGAAGATAGAATAATATGAAAGTGAAAATTCTTGACATACCTTAAAACATCTTCAATAGTTTCACTTTCATCATCAGGAAGTCCAACACTGCCTTCTAATGAATTCATCAGATTACTAAGAAATTAGGTAACATAAATTATAACCAAATCACTCACTTGAAATTCAAGCTGCCATATGCCTGACCCCAGAGCTTTAAGTTCAGTCTGAAAAAAACATCCAAATATAGGAGCTTGTTTATTAATCAAAATCAAGAGTAACTTGCAGTTAATTTCACAGATTTTTAGGACTACTTATATCTAAGAATGGTTGTCATCATCAACATACAGATGTTAACATTCATTTTACACACACACATAAAACAAAAAAACAAACATACGGACAGTCGGGTAGGGAAACGGGTCGGGTCGGGTCGGATTGAGTTGCCCCTAAACAGTTCTTGTCCAAATTTGAAAAAGTTATTGAATTGAATACTATCACAAAAGCTAGATTAATTAAAACATAATTTAGTATTATAATTAAAAATAGTTTGACCATTTTGTTTTTTGGCTAATTCTTTTATTTAACCTGAACCGACCCATGGACAAGTAAATGGGTCAAAACTGCCACCTTTATATATAATTATATTTCTATTATTCATACTCAAAAACCATATAAAAATCTCTGAAAATGAGCAGAATTCAATAATTGGAGCTGAACGTGTATGGAATTCAAGAAGCTTCTAATGACTACCCAAAATCCAACTACGAATTAAGGGATATTTCATATTTTCAGGTTTTTTTACATTTAACATGGAAATGTTAAGAAATAATTTATACTTGTATATTTATATAGATATACTCAAGGAACCAACCAACTGTCGAGCTATTTTACCATGAATACAATCAACAAGGATATGCAAAAGGGCAATCGAACTGAATTATGCTTAAGTATGATTTTTCAAATAGGTCACATCAAAAACATTTAACCAAGGAGCAAGTCAAACGGGTTAAAACTCGTTCAAAGTGGTATTTTTTATGCATACACCTTGAAACATTGTTATATTTAAAAACTTAGATTATCATTGTAAGAATAAAGTTCTTGCAATCATATTTGACGCACTAATTATTTATGAAAAAACTAAATCACCAAAAAAAAAGTTTAAATACTTTGTGCAAAGCATTACCTCCCTAAGTTGTAACAGCTGGTCTCTGGTGTACAACGAAGACACTCATGAAGCTTGAATCGATGATCATTGTCCTACAATAAGACACAAACAGAACAAATGCAAAATTATAAAAATGCAAATTTACAACATAAAAAAAAAGATTAAAGAACAAAGCAGTAGGTACTGAGAGCAAAAAGATCATTAGTAAAGCAAACCACAGCACATAATTACGAATTATGAACAATATAAACAATCTTTTAGTATTTAGACACAGTTTAATTCTTATGTAATTGATTGCAATAGATACACAGTGATTTCAAGATCAGATATTAACAGAAACATCATAAAATGAATGCATTGGTTTCAGTTTTAAAAATTAAAGCTGGAATTGTCCAAAACTAAGGCTGGAATTGTCTAATACTATACTACAGTGTTAAGTATTAACTAAAATGATCACAAAAAAACAATCAGAGTCATTTAGTTTCAAATAGCAAATAGTAAGTACGATAATCAACAGATAATTATTCGAAAATATTAGCAAAACACAAATAAGTACCTGCGAGATAATCTGAGAAGCCCTAAACCTGGCAATTCGGTTGGCGGCAGAACGATGAGAAACTTTTCAAAAAACGCATCGTAATCCTCAGATATGTTAGGGCACGCAGGAGAAAAGAGCAACAAATTGAAGGATCCGTTCAACAGAACAGATACGACGGTAGGTAGTGAAAAACCCTAATTAATGGATCAATAGGTGGAGGTGGAACCCAGGCGGGGTGCTGTGGAAGTTTCAAAGTACGGAAGGGATTCGTTTTCAAGCACGGTAGTGGATTAAGGGGGTGTTTGGGAAAACTAATTTAAAGGAGCTTATGGCTTATAAGCTTATATAAGTCTTAATAATCTCTTTTCAAATGGATTATTTAAGTTTATATAAGCTTATAAGTCATAAGTCCCATTAAATAAGCTTTCCCAAACACTCCCTAAGATGAATTCAAGCACAACACTGACTTTTCAGATTAATTAAAAGATGCATTTTACTTTTTTTCAAATAAAATAATGTTAATTATTTTTTAAAAGTAAAATAAGTGATACAATTTGAAAAATTATCTAATTTAATAAAAAAAATTAATTATCTACTTTAACAGACTAAAATGACTAATTTACCTTTATTTTTACTTTTAAACATCATTAACCTTACTTTATTCAAAAAATGTGAGACGCATTCTCTACTAACCATACAATTAACCTAATTTAACTATCATTATAATTTTTTTGTCTCAAAAACCGAGAAAGACAAAGTGTATCACTTATTTTGAATCAATGAAATATTTGTTTCTACTTATGACATGTGTATTCCAGTAATTCTCTTTCCTTACATAGACCCTTGATTTTGACATTTGTTTTCATTTAATGAGTACGAAGATTATTAGGTTCAAATAGTATGAACCAATACCATTTCTCTAAAATATATATGTCACACCCCGCCAAAAATGGTTTTGCGGAAGAACGAGGTGCGACTAATTAGCAACATAACATATCAATAATTATAAACTTCGCATTAATTGAAAAATGGATTGCCAATGTCGTTACAAAATCAAAAAGAAATAGTTTTAACATAAACCAAAACAAATGTTGTAAATGAAAGCTTGTGTCATTAAGACTTATTCTTGAAACTAATGCATGACAATCCTTGACCAAAATAGAATCTTGAAAAGACTTAGTTTCCGTTACCTGAGAAAACATATAAAAAAAGTGTCAACACAAAGGTTGGTGAGTTCACATGTTTTGTGACTTCATAAGATGTATCATCAAAATCGTTGGGTACAAATCATGTACAAAAATAGTTTTAGGTGCAATGCATAATCCCTCGCAAGCTCGCGAAGCAATACAAGTTAAGGTATAATCAAAGAGCCTATAATCAAACCAAAATCTAAAGTAGTTAGAATATAAAGCTCAAACCCAGTTGGGCTAGCGCATAACTAACCATGAGCGGGTGATCAATCCCGATAGTACTATCTCTATATTCCTTGACTAAAACGTATAGTTAATGATTACGGTTAAACGAGGACATGTATTGTGGTCCTTAAACAGTTGGTACGTGTACACCACAATGATTATACAAAGATCAATTATTGCAAAATAGTTGAGTAGTATATGTTTTCTCCCCCAATAAAGTAGTTATAAAACAGTAAAAATGGGGCCGTGAAACTCATAAAAATCATTTTGAATAAGTATATGTTTTCTCCCCCAAATAAAAATAGTTATAAAACAGTAAAAGTGGAGCCGTGAAACTCACAAAAATCATTTTCAATAGGTATATGTTTTCTCCCCCAATTTAAGTCGTTAAAAGCAGTAAAAGTGGGGCCGTGAAACTCACAAAAATCATTTTGAATAAGTATATGTTTTCTCCCCCAATTTAAATAGTTAAAAGCACTAAAAGTGGGGCCATGAAACTCACCTGATGCGAGGCTAGCAAAATGAAATCAACAATAGTTAGTGCTTCCAACCAAACAATCCTGGCGTCCTAAACGCATAATGATAGTTAATAAATGACGGTCTCAAATACACCCCTAGTCTACATGATGCATGGAGATTCTTTTTGTAACGACTCGAAATTTGTAAATAAATAAAATATGTAAAAATATGATAATTATGGATAAATCATATAAAACACGTGGAAATTGTTTTCGTGTCATTTGGACACCGTATGAGAAAGTTATGACCGAAACCGAGTAGAGACAAAGGTCAAAAACTGCAGCCCTGCTGCATTGAAGGGTTCGCGGCGCGAACTATCGTTCGCGTACGCGAACTTGAGGCAGAGAATTTGGGATTTTTGGTGATCAAGTTCACGGCTGGTTCACGATCGGGAATAGTTCGCGGCACGCTTAGTTCGCGGCGCGAACATCGGGTTCGCGGCGCGAACTCGTCCGACCAGGCATTAAAGTCGGGATTTCGCTCATTTATTGCATATCAAAACCCTAGTTTCTCTCTTTGGCGATTTTCGAGCATAGCATCTGGTTTGGGTTGATTTCTTCACAAATCCTTGGTAGATTTCACTCCTAGTGGAAGATTAAAGGTATATCTTCACTCTTTCATCTTTGTAGCTCAAGATCTATGGATCTTGAAGCTAGGGTTTGAAACCTTAGTTCTTGGGTTGGTGATTTATGGTGAAATAAATGTTGTATACACTTAATAGATGGTATGTTAACAAGGGGATCAAGTGTATGGTTAAGATTTGTAAGAATCTTAAGGGTTGTTAAACCTAGGGTTTGGTAAATCACCATAGTTGGGGGAAAATTGTTAGTAAGTGTTATCTAGTGATGGATGAACACATTAGTAGTAGTAATTGATGTTGATCATATTGTGATAATTGTATTAGGCTTTTGGTGAAGTCTTGGATAGTTGATTGGATTGAGAAGCAAGAGATTGGGTGTCAAGAACACGGTTTGAGCATCTTATTGCTAAGTCTTGATCGAAAGAAATGGTGAATACTCGGCGTAGTGGGAAAGCACCGGAGAACCGGGAGGAAGAAATACCTCATGTCGAGGTTGTGGTTGAACAAGAAAGTCAACTGTCGATGCATCGAGTTGATGAATCGGAGGTCGGAGCTAATAAGACTCCGGTAACTATGGCGGACCTCCAGACTATTATTGATCAAATCAAAGGGACGGTGGCCGAGGAAGTGCACCGTATAATGGGAAACCGTGAAAAGAAGGAGGATGACCGTGAGTCCGAGGATGAGAGGACCGGGGGTAGTGACACCGGTGAAAGAAAATCATCTACGGGTGGTCAAAGTGATGCTAGGGCAAGGCCCGATGAGAAAGAAGGTTGCTCGTTTAAATCCTTCATGGCTTGTAAGCCAAATGTGTACACGGGTAGTTCGGACCCGAAAGTGACTATGAGGTGGATCCGAGAGACTTAGCGGCTCATCGGGAGTAGTAAGTGCAAGAAGGCCGATATGGTGACGTATGCGTCACAACTGTTGAAAGAAGATGTCATGGTTTGGTGGGATATTGTGTATGAAACCCTCGGAAGGGAGGTGATCGAAATGATGTCGTGGGATGAGTTCACCACGAGGTTGAAAAAGAAGTTTTGTCCCGAGAGGGATTTGGAAAAGATGCACGAAAAGTTTGTGACCCTTAAGAAGGGTGATATGTCGATCGAAGAATACTCGAGGGAGTTCACGGGATTGCTCCCGTTTGTTGCTAAAACCTACTCGGATGAGAGGTTGAGGGTGGTCCGGTATGCTAGTGGGTTACCGTGGGACTACCAGTTGGAGGTAAAGATGGCGGTTTCACTAGATGAGGCCATTAGTGCCGCCCGGGGTGTAGAAGAGGTGAATGTGGCACGGATTGCCGAGAGGGCCCACGTGGGCGAGAAGAGGAAAGCCGAAAGCGGCTCGGGTACGTTCAAGAAAGGAAAGTTCACGTCGAGCTTTTCTAAACAAGGAAGTGTTGGTTCTTGCAAAAAATGCGGGAAGAATCATACCGGCGTGTGCCGAGGAGAATCGAAAGCTTGTTATAGTTGTGGTAAGATGGGGCACCTAGCCCGGGATTGTAAGGCCAAGTTGTCGGCCGATGTGGAGTGCTATTCTTGCCATGAAACAGGGCATTATAGCAATGTGTGCCCGAAGAAAGGGAACGAGTCGATGGTGTCCACGGCTCAAAAGAAGGTGGAACCGGCGAAGGTGAAGGGGCGATCCTTCCAACTTACTCGGGAGGAGGCGAAGGAGGCACATGATGTGGTGTCAGGTACTCTATTTCTTAACTCCTTTCCAACTTATATCTTGTTTGATTCGGGTTCCAATTATTCATTTGTGTCTCATGAGTTTGGTAGAAAGTTGAATGTGGTATCGGAATTATTAGATGAGGTTTATGAAATAGAGGTAGCCGATGGGAAAACCTCAATGGTTGAATGTATCTATAGAAATTGTGAATTAGAAATAGACGGGAAAAAGTTTAAGGTCGATTTGTTGCCCATGGGGATCAAAGCTTTTGATGTAGTTGTCGGTATGGATTGGTTGGGGATGCACCAAGCCAAGATATTATGTGATAAGAAAATAGTGTCAGTCAAGACACTCGAGAACGAGAAGGTATATGTGTATAGGGAAAAACGACATCATATGCCTAGTGTGATTACCGCCATCAAGGCGAGGAAATGTTTATCGAAGGGTTGTGCATCATTTATTGCATATGTGTTAGACGGCCGAAAGGAAAAGAAGGCGGTTGGTGATGTTAAAATTATTCGGGATTTTCCCGAGGTGTTCCGCGATGATTTACCCGGTTTGCCACCGGAGAGACAAGTTGAATTTAAGATTGATTTGGTGCCGGGGGCGACGCCAATTGCTCGTGCTCCGTATCGTTTAGCTCCCACCGAGATGCGGGAATTGATGACTCAATTGCAAGAATTGTTAGACAAAGGTTTTATCCGTCCGAGTTCGTCACCGTGGGGTGACCCGGTGTTGTTTGTCAAGAAGAAAGACGGGTCGATGAGAATGTGTATCGACTACCGTGAGTTGAATAAGGTAACTATAAAGAACCGTTACCCGTTGCCAAGAATCGATGATTTGTTTGATCAATTACAAGGTGCTAGTTACTTCTCGAAGATTGATTTGAGGTCGGGTTATCACCAAGTTCGGGTGAAGGAAGGCGACACCGAGAAGACGGCCTTTCGTACACGGTATGGTCATTATGAGTTTCTAGTGATGCCGTTTGGTCTTACGAATGCGCCGGCCATTTTTATGGATTTGATGAATCGGGTTTGTAAACCGTTTCTTGATAAGTTTTTGATCGTGTTTATTGACGATATCTTGATTTATTCGAAGACCGAAGAAGAACACGAGAATCATTTGAGACTCGTGTTGGATGTGTTGAAACGGGAGAAGTGGTATGCCAAATTTTCGAAGTGTGAGTTTTGGTTGCGGGAGGTACAATTTCTAGGTCACGTGGTGTCACGGGATGGTATTAAGGTTGATCCTTCGAAGATTGAGGCGGTGTCTAATTGGGAGGCCCCGAGAACTCCTACCGAGGTTAGAAGTTTTCTTGGGTTGGTCGGGTATTACCGAAGATTTATACAAGATTTCTCGAGAATTTCGGTCCCACTCACAAAGTTGAATAGAAAAAGTGAGAAGTTCGTGTGGGATAAGAAGCAAGAGGAGGCGTTTGGCTTATTGAAGGAAAAGTTGTGTAACGCGCCGATTCTCACGTTACCGGATGGTATGGAAGATTTTGTAGTGTATAGTGATGCTTGAAATCAAGGGCTCGGTTGTGTGTTGATGCAAAGGGGTAAAGTGATCGCGTATGCTTCACGACAATTGAAGGATGCGGAAACGAGGTACACGACACACGACTTGGAGTTGGCGGCGATTGTGTTTGCCTTGAAATTGTGGAGGCATTATTTGTATGGTACTCGGTGTACATTATACACGGATCATAAAAGTCTACAATATGTGTTTACACAAAAAGATCTTAATATGCGACAAAGAAGGTGGATCGAGTTGATCAACGTCTATGATTGTGAGATTGTGTACCATGCGGGTAAGGCGAATGTGGTAGCCGATGCCTTGAGCCGAAAAGTCTATGAGAAGCCGATCAAGGGAAGGTCAATGCGTATTGAAGTCGTCTCGAGTATTATCAAAAGAATCAAGAATGCTCAACGAGAGGTTATGGGAAAAGAAGAGTTAAGACAAGAACGTTTGGGTAAGAACCAACATTTTGTGGAAAATGTGCAAGGGTTGAAAACCATAGGCGGTCGGATTTGGGTTCCCAAGTTCGGGGGTACCCAAAAAGAGTTATTGCATGATGTGCACAAGTCAAAGTATTCTATCCACCCGGGGAGTACAAAGACATATCAAGATTTGAAACGGGTTTATTGGTGGCCCGGAATGAAGACAAGAGTAGCCAAGTACATCTCGAAGTGTGTCACGTGTGCACAAGTGAAAGCCGAGCATCAAGTACCGTATGGGGTAGCTCAATCATTGCAAGTACCGGCCGGAAAGTGGGAAGACATAACTATGGATTTCATAGTTGGTTTGCCAAAGACGAGTAGGGGTCACGATGCCATTTGGGTCAAAGTTGACCGGTTGACCAAGAGTGCATTATTTTTAGCCATTCGGGAAACTTTGCCACTTGAGAAGTTGGCTAAGTTGTATGTTGATGAGGTGGTTCGACTCCACGGGGTTCCATTATCGATTGTGTCCGATAGAGACGCAAGGTTTACCTCGAGATTTTGGAGGTCATTACAAGATGAACTGGGTACAAAGTTGCGGTTGAGCACGGCTTATCATCCGCAAACCGACGGTCAAAGTGAAAGAACGATTCAAACGGCTGAAGACATGTTGAGATCGTGTGTGTTAGATTTCGGGGGTAAATGGGATGAGCATTTACCATTGGTCGAATTCTCATATAATAACAGTTATCATTCGAGCATCCAGATGCCACCTTACGAGGCATTGTATGGGAGGAAATATAGAACTCCATCTTGTTGGTTAGAAGCGGGAGAGACAAAGCTCACGGGTCCCGAGATTGTAAGAGTAACAAATGAAAAGATTGGTGTAATCCAAGCCAACATGAAAGCCGCTCAAGATAGACAACGAAGTTATTCGGGTTTGAAAAAGAGACCATATGACTTGGATGTAGGAGATATGGTAATGTTGAAGGTGTCACCTTGGAAAGGTGTGATGCGGTTTGGGAAGAAAGGAAAGTTAAGTCCAAGGTATATTGGACCATTTAAGATATTGAAGCGAATCGGGCTTCAAGCCTTTAAGTTGGAACTTCCACCCGAGCTTCAAGGTGTGCATGACACTTTTCACGTAAGTTATTTGAAGAAGTTCATTGGTGAAGTTGAAAATATTATTCCATTGCAAGAGTTGCGGGTTGATGCCCCGAACCGGTTGATTGAAGAGCTCGAGGCTATTCTAGAAACAAAGACAAAGAAGCTTAGGAATAAAGAGATCGAGTTGGTGTTGGTCAAGTGGAAGCATTCTCTTGGACCAAATTTGACTTGGGAAGTCAAAGACGAGATTCGGAAGAGGTACCCGGATTTCGTGAACTATGATGAGATTCCGAGGACGGAATCTTCTTAAGGGGTAGATAGTTGTAACGACCCGAAATTTATAAATAAATAAAATATGTAAAAATATGATAATTATGGATAAATCATATAAAACACGTGGAAATTGGTTTCGTGTCATTTGGACACCGTATGAGAAAGTTATGACCGAAACCGAGTAGAGACAAAGGTCAAAAACTGCAGCCCTGCTGCATTGAAGGGTTCGCGGCGCGAACTATCGTTCGCGTACGCGAACTTGAGGCAGAGAATTTGGGATTTTTGGTGATCAAGTTCACGGCTGGTTCACGATCGGGAATAGTTCGCGGCGCGAACATCGGGTTCGCGGCGCGAACTCGTCCGACCAGGCATTAAAGTCGGGATTTCGCTCATTTATTGCATATCAAAACCCTAGTTTCTCTCTTTGGCGATTTTCGAGCATAGCATCTGGTTTGGGTTGATTTCTTCACAAATCCTTGGTAGATTTCACTCCTAGTGGAAGATTAAAGGTATATCTTCACTCTTTCATCTTTGTAGCTCAAGATCTATGGATCTTGAAGCTAGGGTTTGAAACCCTAGTTCTTGGGTTGGTGATTTATGGTGAAATAAATGTTGTATACACTTAATAGATGGTATGTTAACAAGGGGATCAAGTGTATGGTTAAGATTTGTAAGAATCTTAAGGGTTGGTTAAACCTAGGGTTTGGTAAATCACCATAGTTGGGGGAAAATTGTTAGTAAGTGTTATCTAGTGATGGATGAACACATTAGTAGTAGTAATTGATGTTGATCATATTGTGATAATTGTATTAGGCTTTTGGTGAAGTCTTGGAAAGTTGATTGGATTGAGAAGCAAGAGATTGGGTGTCAAGAACACGGTTTGAGCATCTTATTGCTAAGGTGAGTACGTGTGGACTTTACTGAGTACATAGCCTTGAATTATTTTACTACTTGTGTTATGGTCTATTTGCTTATTTGTGTAGACTTATGGTATGTTGAGTTAGTGATAGATATTATTGATAATATTGGACCAACTTGTTTGATGATGATGTGATAGCCGAGAGCTAGATAGGCATAACTAATGAGTTATGATATGATAGTGATGATGTGATGGCACGGGGGACCCCCGGTCATGAGGTGTGGTGTGAGGGGCAGTTGGGTGGATTCCCATCGACTCAACCACGGTAGTAGTCTTGCTAACTGGAGGTAGTCCGGCGAGTAAGGCAGGTATCGGTAGATTGGGCGAATCCCTCTTGCCGGTATCTTGAAGCTTATTAATGGCGATGGATTTCGGTTAATAAGCTAATGTGGTTCTAGTTAGTTCGGGGGCAACCCGATAACTAGATATGATTGCTAGGAAGCAAGGTTGATAGAGTCACAATAGGGTGACTAGATAGATGGATGAGTTACTTGTTCTATGTTTACATGTTATATGATACTTACCATTATTGTTGGGTCAAAACCCATGTAGCTCACGAGACTTTATTGTCTCACGTACTCGTTGTTTGTTTTGCTATGTACTCAGGTTCGGGATCGAAGGTATAGGTGCGCATGGATATAGATGCGGGGCCTAGAGTAGAAGAACACTAGAACGGATTTAGACTTAGCTTTGGTTTTGATCTATTTTGTAACACCAACTTTATACTCTGATTTTCATACCAAAGGTTTTTGTAAATCCGTATTTTGGGATAGTTCTCCTCTACATTAAATGATTATTTTGGCCAAATGTTTTGTTATAAAATTTGAGGTGTTACACTTTTGACACGAATCTAGACTCGAGCGGTACGTTGGTGACTCGATATGGTTGGTCACTTTTTTCAAATACGTGCGTCTGTTTTTAGTAACTCTTGAGAATGATTGCAAATGGGACTATGAGTTAACGGATTACTATACTTTAGATAATTATTTAATTAACTAAATAATTATAATTAATTAATAAGTTATTAAAAGAAACTATTTAAGAAATTGATATTTAAATACATAAATAAGTAATAGTTAAAATGAATAATTAATTAATTATTCAGTAACTTCATAATTAATTAATAACAAAAAGATTAATTAAATAACTCATCATTAAATAAGTAATTTATAAATGTTTAAATAAAAAAATTATAAAATGATTGATTAGTGACCAAATAAGACACGAGTTCGGGATCACGAAGATATGATACTGGGTTCAAGCGGCCTGATAGGCTTTGAGTTTCGTTGGGCCGGCTGAGGCCCAACTCAGAATGGATGCCAGCCCCGAATAAAACCAAATGGAATCAAAGGGTTTTAGGCATATATTAATAAAAAGTTTTAATGGTTTTAAAATATAAAGGTTGCTTTTCTTACATTATAGTCTGATGGACTAAAAAATATTGGTGGACTGGATATTAGTCCACTGATCAGTTCGATGGAACACAGCAAGGATAGGAAACCCATTATTATACACACTCTTATGTGTACTGGGTACAACGACGTGAACGATGGGAGAGGGGTAGAACCCATACGAAATACACACACACGCACACACACACACACCGTGTGTGTGTTGCCGGATTTGAAAACCGGAAAACAAACCAGAAGATGAACCTGTACTACATGCGTGATACAAATGGAAATAGATGGGTTTTAAAGAGTTTATACCTAGCGAGAAAGTGAAGATGACCGTCGAGGTGCTGCAATGTCGTCGTTTGTTCACTAAGCCCGCCGGAAAAATTGTGAGGGTTGCCGGAGTTTGTATATCTAGATGGAGAGTTGTGTAAACGTGAGGTGGAGAGAGAGAGAGAGTTCCGGTTGGTTTGTTGTTGTGACAGAGAAGAGAGTTGGGAGATGAAGACTGGTTCACTGTTTGAATTTCGGAGAGGTAGAGATGTTTGCCGGAGAGGTTTGTAGCTGGTGTCACCAGAAAAACATCAGGGATGGGGTGTGGGTTTCTGATACAAGCTTATTTCGAGCTAGCTATACTCCAAGAACGATTAGGAAGAAGAGAGTGTTTTGGGGCAATTTTCTGTTTGGTCATGCGTTCTCGGGCGGTAAGGAGGTGGGATTTCAGTTGTAACAGGAGTTGGTGGTGGTTTTCCAGTATATCATCAAGGGATGCGACATCGGATGTACCCTGGAGGTATGATGGTGTGGTTGGGGGTTCGCGACCATATAGAGCCTTGAAAGGGGACATACCAATAGAACTGTGGTGTGATGAATTATACCAATATTCTGCAAGATAGAGATATTTGTACCATGATTTTGGTTCATCACTGACGAAGCACCGCAAGTAATTTTCTAGGCACATATTGACAACTTCCGACTGGCCGTCCGTTTGCGGGTGGTAGGCGCTGGAATGCCGTAATGTAGTCCCGAGCTGCTTGAAAAGTTCCTGCCAAAAACGACTTAAAAATAACGGGTCACGGTCGGATATGATCGTCTTAGGTAAACCATGTAGACGATAAATAGAATGTAAAAAATTTGTTGCAAGGGTGACCGCGGTATAGTGAGGGGGGAGGCCGATGAAATGGGCGCTTTTGGTTACGCGGTCCACGACAACCCAAATGGTGGTTTTCCCGTTAGAGGACGGTAATTAGGTAATGAAATCCATTGTGATTTCTTCCCAAACGTGTGTTGGTGTGGGTAATGGTTGGAGTAAGTCGTACGGTTTGTGAATGGTAGATTTACCTTGTTGACAAGTGGGGCAATCTCGGATGAAGTTTGCAACAGTAACATGCATTTTATCCCAAATGAAGGGTGCTTTAAGGCGGCGGAGTGTTGGCTGAACGCCCGAGTGGCCCCCGCGAGGAGTGGTGTGGAATTCCCCGATGATTTTATTGATAAGGGAGGGTTCGGGGGGAATGACTAACCGTTCTTGATGGTAGACCAGTCCATCGCGGACATTATAAGCGGGTTGATGGTTTTGGGATGTGGCGAGTTGGAGCAGCAGATTGATACCCGTTGGGTTGGTAGAATAATACGTGCGAACCTCTTCTAGCCAAGTGAGAATTGGTGAGGTGATGCCCATATAAACGGGGTCGTCCATACGACTCAAAGCATCCGCGACTTTATTTTCGCGACCCGGTTTATATAATATCTCGAAGTCATAACCCAATAGTTTGGTGGCCCATTTGTGTTGATCCGGGGTTTGAATGCCCTGAGATAATAAATGTCGCAACCTATGTTGATCGGTGAAAATTTTGAAATGCCTACCGAGTAAATATTGGCGCCACTTGCGGACCGCTTCGGTAATTGCATAAAGTTCCCGTGTGTATGCCGATGAAGCTTGCATGCGAGGTCCCATTTTTTTGCTGAAAAAGGCAATCGGGTGGTCCGATTGAGATAACACTGCTCCGATGCCGGTACCCGATGCGTCTGTTGTAACGTCAAACGGCATGGTGAAGTCTGGTAGGGCAAGAATTGGCAGTGATGTCATGCCCCTTTTGAGGTCAAGGAAGGCTGTGGTTGCCTTACTAGACCAATTGAAATTTTGTTTTTGTAACAAATCAGTGAGGGGTGCTGCGATGGTGGCATACCCTTTAACGAAACGACGGTAATACCCGGTGAGGCCGAGGAAGCCACGCAACTTGGTGACGGTGGTGGGTTGCGGCCAATGGAGAATTGCTTGTATTTTATCGTTGTCAACCGACAAAC
Organism: Calendula officinalis; assembly: GCA_963853835.1. Taxonomy (NCBI): domain Eukaryota; kingdom Viridiplantae; phylum Streptophyta; class Magnoliopsida; order Asterales; family Asteraceae; genus Calendula; species Calendula officinalis. The sequence goes on along the minus strand of OY970830.1, from coordinate 28,928,205 downwards.
CGGCACCCGAGATTAAGTGTCCCAAATATTGTACTTGTTGTGCAACAAAAATGCATTTGGACTTTTTAGCATAGTAACAGTGGGTTGTGAGAATCTCGAACACTGATTGGAGGTGGTGAAGGTGTAGGTCACGTGTGGCACTAAAGATCAAGATATCATCAAAAAAAACCAACACATACCGACGTAATTGTGTGCGGAAAAGATCGTTCATGGCCGATTGGAAGGTGGATGGTGCATTGGAGAGTCCAAATGGCATTACGAGAAATTCGTAGTGACCGTTGATTGTACGGAACGCGGTTTTCTCCGTATCGGAAGTGGCAACCCTGATTTGGTGATACCCGGAACGAAGATCGATCTTTGAAAAGAACCGGGAACCATGAAGCTCGTCTAGAAGTTCGTCAACCGTTGGAATAGGAAAACGATCCCGGATGGTAACCGCATTAAGGGCGCGATAATCGATGCAAAACCGCCATGATCCATCCTTTTTGCGAACTAATAAGACCGGTGAAGAGAATGGACTCGTGCTCGGTTTGATTATACCGTCTTTGAGCATTTCTTGAATGAGCTCTGTCATGATGCCCTTTTGAAAATGTGGGTAACGATAAGGCCGGACGTTAACCGGGGTGACATTGGGAAGGAGATTGATGTGGTGGTCATGGGGACGGGGTGGAGGTAGGCCGACTGGTTTTTCAAAAATGTGGTGGTATTGCTGTAATAGGGCTTTGATATCGGGATCGTATTGTGGCTCGGGTGGGGTTGGGGAATCGGGAATTGGGTCACATATGATGGCGAAAAAGGATGAAATAGCTTGTTTTTGGATTAGGTGTTGGATGGTGCTTGTGGTGGCGGTGGAAACGGCAGGTTCACCGTGAAGTGTTACGAGTTGACCTTGATGAGTGAAACTGAGTGTGGGAACGGAGAAATCCGCTGTGACGGGACCGAGTGTGCTGAGCCACGCCATGCCTAACACCACATCGGCGCCGGCAATTGGGAGGATAAACGGAGAAATCTGAAAGGGTGTGTGATTTAGGTGGATGGTGATTGCGGGGCATTGCCCGGTGCATTGGAGGAAATGGCCGTTCCCAACCATGACCGGAAACGTAGGTTGTGAATCGGTGGGGAGTTGGAGAAACGATACAACTCGAGGTTGAATGATATCGTGGGTGCTTCCCGAGTCGATGAGAACGGTAACCGGATGGCCGACGATGATGCAGTGACACGTAGCGAGCGAGGGGAGGTGGTTCCATGGATGGCGGCAGGGGATAAAGCCAGAAATTGGGTGGAACTGGGTGTGGCGTCGGGAAGGGTTTGTGTGGGGGAAACGACAGATTGAAGTTGGGGAGTGTGGTGGGCTAACGAAGGAAGTGGGTTTGTTTGAAGTGAGGTGTGGGCTGGATTTGTGGGGGGTGGGCTTGAGGTTAGTGGGCTGGAGATTGGAAAGGGTTCGGAGAGTATGTGAAATTCACTAAGGAAGGGATCATCGGTACTAATTTGGGGAAAGGGTTCGTCTGGTTCAAGTAACAAAAATTGAGGTGGGTTGCACCGGTGCCCCGGGTGGTATTGCTCAGGGCAACGAAAGCACAGTCCCTGGCTACGGCGGGTTTGAACTTCGGCCGGTGACAGGCGGCGGGTAGGAATTCCGGTGGGTGAACGGGAGGGTGCGGGTGTGGGAAGTAAAGCTGATTGGGTTGGATTGGGTGCGGGACGATTAGAATATGGTGGTGTGTAATTGGAGCGGGGTGAAGCGGATCGCTTACTAGCAGTGATTTTATCTTCAATAAGCTTGGCTAGACCATACGTTTGATGTAACGTAGTGGGGCGAGAGATGGCGAGTTCTTGTTGAATGTCTGGACGTAATCCCGATATTAAACAATTCAACAAAGCTGTTTGGGAGAGTCCTTCAACACAGTTACTGACCCGTTCAAATTCAGTTTGATAAACGGTGACCGTACTTTCTTGTTTGAGTTTGAAAAGGGTGGCTTGGTGGTTGGTGACAGTGGATGGACCGAACCGCAATTCAAGTGCGCGGGTGAGAGTTTGCCAATCGCCGAGTAAGTTGTTGTTATGCATATATTTGTACCAGCTTAAGGCTTCATTTTGGAAGTGAAAAGATGAGAGGGCGATACGTTGGTCGGGTGGAATGCGGTAGAAAGTGAAGTATTGGTCGGCTTGGAATAACCAATCCAAGGGTTGAGTACCGTCAAAAGTGGGCAGGAGTATTTTGGGGGATTTATGGACATGATTATTGGTTGGTGGTGGGTTGTGGTCACCGGGTGGTTGTGGCGGTGGGTTGTTGGAAAGGGTAGAGATGAGGTGATTTTGTTGATCGTATTGGGTGGCTAACTGTTTGGATATGAGGTCGAGTTGAGATTAGGAAGAGGTTTGGGCGGAAAAGACTTTTTCGGTGGTGGCGTTGAGTTTGTTTAATGAGTCTACCATGGCTGCCAAGGTGTCCTCAAAGGGATGGTGTTTCCTTACGTGGAGGCATGAGGAAATCTCAATGAAAGCACCAATGATACAAGCTGATTTTGAGCTAGCTATACTCCAAGAACGATTAGGAAGAAGAGAGTGTTTTGGGGCAATTTTCTGAATAATCTTTCCTCAAAAGTAAATTACAATTTATAGTGCAACTACTAACTAATCTGGACTCTAGTAACTACCCATGATCTCCATGATGTAGCACAACTCATGCATGCATTGACTTATCCTAAAAACTGGCGTAGTGGCCTTCTTGGAATGTAAACATGTGACTAATGAAAATAACTAACTTAGACTCTTTCAAACACAATCTGGCAATTGACTTATTCCAACAATCGGGCCGGTATCTTTGTTTGTCGTTTGGGCCGGCTTTCAACAATTTGGGCTATCTCCTTGGGCTCTTGGTTTGCTTCTTTTCCTTGTAGCCCAGTAGTCCTTTGTGTATCAGTTTCTCGGCTGAGTATTAGAGAGAAAATAGGGTATACGGTAGAATGTAGGGTGAAGGTGAAGGTGATGGTTTACATTTTATGCATATTAAATTAACTAGTATTTTGCCCGCGCAATAAGCAGGTTTAAATGATGACACATGAAACTGGTCGTACGTGTAGCCGTAATGAAAAAAAAATTACAATTAAAAGGTTATCATTCAGTAATTGCATCCTCAATTATATTGCAAAATGTTAGTTGATTTCAATCATATTATCATTTCACATGACATGTCTGATATATTACTAATAAGTCATTAATACATAATCTTATTAAAAATCTAAGAATTTTTTAAACCGTTTAAGCCTTTTACAATGACACATCCTAGATATTTCGCTCATAACCACATGGTCTTTGCATTCCCTGCTACAAAGAATAAAAATCAAATAAGAAATAAGTAAATGTTTTACAATGATCATAAATTTGAATTTAAATCAAATGCAAAAAAATCAGACTCAGTAATCTTGTGAAGATGATGCAAAGTTGCAAACTTACAAAGCCCCATTGTTATAAAAACTAACATTATAAGAAAACCATTAATTTCTATTCTTGTTGAAATTTTAACTAAAGAGGAAAGAAATGGGTCAAATAAGTAAACATACCACCTGGACACTTCAAAAATGATTTAGATTTCCTCAATGCAGATATTTTTTTTTTTCTGTTATTTTAATTTTTTAAATTCAATTATTAATTTTTGTTTTGGATGTATTGTTTACTTTGATGTCTTATTTCTTTAGTTGCAGGTTTGGCAAATCATTTGTATGTAGAAGAAAGAGATTGTCTGATATATTAGATTTGGCGATGAATAATATTTTTGACCCAAATAAAAGTGTTGATGAATTTGTATCTGGAATTTATATCAACAGGAAAACCTTAACAAATCCCCAAAATCACATTTTCAGCCAATGAATTCCAAAATCCCAATTAGAAAAGAACTCTTAACATATGTGTCGATGATTTTATCAAACAGTTGGCGGGCACATAATCCGTTAGATTCCAAAGAACCAACTCATTTTAATTTCATTTAATAAAGAAGTAAAAATGTGATGAAACAATATACTGAAAAAATTTTAACAATCAAAAGCAAAAGGATTGTAATTCCTGATTACAATAAGCAACAAAGCATATTCCAGTTTTGTATTTTCCGGAAATTATTCAAAATAAATTATAAAATTAAGTTAATCGAAAAAAACTGAAATAGTGTGCAGAGGAAGATTTACCGAATAAATTGTTTGGTTGTTCGAAATCACAGCAACATCTTTATCTGTTGGGTTTCGTACACATTTACCATCACTATGTTCGTCGCGAAATTACGAACAATTAATACGATAAACAACGAAGCTTGAGGATCGTTTAGATCTACGAGTCTAAGGCAACTAGTAATAAATAAATACTTACATTAGCGGTGTTCGGTGATTCGATTCCTTGAGAATGAGTACGCGCCAGAACTTGCCAACGAACTTAGGATTCAAGAAAGAACCCCTCTACTTGATCACACTCGAGGTTGACAACGAACGAGACAATACACCACGATATAGTGCAAAGTACCCTTGAGAAAACCCAAATGAAATCGCACCGAAAAATATTTCGGTCGAACCCTAACGTCGGCGGCACGGCGGCGGTGCGGCGGCGACGGTGGTCCGGCAGGCGGCGGTCGGACGGACAAGGGGAGAGGGCGGCCGAAACTTGGGTGCAAGTTCAAGGCTATGAATTGTGTTTAGGTCAATACCCCATGCACCCTATTTATAGGTTTTGGCAAACCCTTGTTTCCTAATTTGAGTTGGACTCAAATTAACCCAAAGCCCGTTTCATTTAATTAAACCATTAATTAAACTAAGCCCGTTATGGAATAACTAGTTAATTACCCATTAACTTATTCCGGTCCACCAAGCCCGATACGCATTAATTATACAATTAATTAATGCCCGGTTCGTTTATTCTCGTGTTCGGTTGTGCCCCGAGAGCAACCCTAGTAGGACTTTAATTTACGTTGACCAAGTCAAACCGTTTATTTGATGACGTTGGACACCATTTCCAACAGTCTCCCACTTGGACATCTCATCAACTATAAACGTCTGTCAAGCATACTTTTAAAGTGTGCAAACAAATGCAGCTGCTGAACTCTGAACTTAATCAGAATACAGTTCCTAAGATAAGTGATCATATGTCCTTCACTTCGCGATATCCCGTTAACTAGAGACACGGACAAACGTCAATCTCTAGTCACGACTATGTTTCCTGATCAAGATTTATGATGACTGATTAGACCACTAATTGAACTTTCAATTTGGCCATGACCTGCGCATGTACTTTTAATTGTCACATCAAATCAATAGGGGGGCCCACAGATATCTCTTCTTTTCATACTATTGAAAGAAGGAGTGAATAAACTTCGACTTACATTGTCTCTGCCATAATCGTTACATGACACATGGAAGTACTCTGTATAGCTACCAATTACGAATAGCGTTGGAGCAAACCAATGCATCACGAACTCTCACTAGGAGACTAATGTATCTAGGTTTTAAGACCTATATGATATTACCGTCTCACCATTACCTTTGAATTGTCCATGAGGTAATACTCTGAGCATGGGTTGGTCCAACATTTAAAATCTCCATTTAAATGCTCATGAGGGTAGCAGCAATCTCTATGCTATGTTCAATCTTATGAACAGTCTACATACTCTCCATGACATCTTAATTCATTTCTCATTCCCATGAGAATGATCGACTGTGGACGTTTAAATGATCCATTGGATCACTTTGGAATTTGTTCTAAACATGCAAAAATGAAACACAAATTTAAATACTATATGAATGATAGAACACTTGCATATTATTTAATCACCATAAATAATTCATCCATTCATACAATTTAATATTTGATATATAGTTTCAATAAATAAACTAATACAAGTCACTTGGAAATCTAATCCCTATCGTCCTAGCGTGTGCATCATGCTTGGATCGACTTAGTGGTTTTGTGAATGGATCAGTTGGATTTTCCTCCGATGATACCCTCGTCACAATGACGTCACCTTCCTCAACACGTTTTCGCACATAGTGATACTTTCTGAGTATATGCCTGGTTTTACTGTGATCTTTGGATTCTTTAGTCAATGAGACTGCACCTTCATTATCACAATAGATTTTCAATGGGTCCTTGATGCTAGTTACGACACCAAGGTCACCGATGAAATTCTTTAACCATGTGGCCTCTTTTGCTGCCTCACTAGCAGCAATATACTCAGATTCACATGTGGAATCAGCAACGACTGCTGCTTGGAGCTTTTCCAAGTAACAGCTCCACCATTCAGCAAGAATACCCACCCAGTTTGTGAACACGAGTCATCCCTGTCTGTTTGGAAACTCGCTTCACAATAACCTTCCACAACAAGATCGTCTTTCCCACCATACACTAAGAACATATCATTTGTTCTCCTTAGGTACTTGAGAATCGTCTTGACCGCCGTCCAATGATCGTTGCCAGGGTTAGCCTGATATCGACTCACCATGCTCAAGGCATATGAGACATCAGGACGAGTACATATCATGGCATACATGATCGATCCTATAGCCGAAGCATATGGGATACGACTCATTCTATCCCGCTCTAACTCAGTGCTGGGACTTTGACTATGAGTCAACTTTATGCCATGGTTCATTGGTAAATAACCTTTCTTAGACTCAAGCATATGAAACCTCTTCAATATCTTGTCTAAGTATGTACTCTGGCTTAATCCTATTAGACGTTTTTCTCTATCTCTGTATATCTTGATTCCAAGTATGTACGCTGCATCTCCTAGATCCTTCATTGCAAAACACTTTCCCAACCAAGACTTCACATCTTGCAGTGTAGGAATGTGGTTGCCAATGAGCAATATGTCGTCGACATATAACACTAGGAAGATTACATTGCTCCCACTAGTTTTGAAATAAACGCAGGACTCATCTTCGCTTCTCGAAAACCCAAACTGTTTGACTCTTTCGTGAAAGCGAAGATTCCAACTTCGAGATGCTTGTTTCAATCCATAGATGGATTTCTCAAGCTTACACACTCTCTTAGGATGTTGTTTGTGGATAAAACCTTCTGGTTGTGCCATATAGACATCCTCAGTTAACTTTCTGTTCAGGAAAGCAGTTTTCACATCCATCTGCCAAATTTCATAGTCATGAAATGCAGCTATTGCAAGCAATATCCTAATAGACTTTATCTTGGCTACTGGTGAAAAGGTTTCATCATGATCAATCCCATGAGTTTGAGTATAACCTTTTGCAACCAGTCTAGCCTTATAAGTGTGCACATTCCCATCTATGTCTGTCTTCTTCTTGAAGATCCATTTACACCCAACGGTTTTAATGCCAGGTGTAACGTCAACCAAGTTCCATACTTGATTGTCATACATAGACTGAATCTCGCTCTCCATAGCCTCTTTCCATTTATCGACCTCAGGGCCTTCCATAGCTTCCTTATAGTTTGATGGCTCATCATCATCAACTGGTAAACCATTATCAGTCGATGCATCGCCTTCAGCAATATGGTATTCATAATAATCACCAAGATGCTCAGGAGGGCGAACAACTCTAGAGGATCTACGTGGAATGGTAGGAGTTATATCATTTTGTTCAACAGGAGTCTCATCCTCAAGTTGAGTACTAGTGTCAACTAAAGGTTCCGATTCAATTTCATTGGTTGACTCTTGAGACTCTTCAAGATCAATCTTGCTCCCACTATCTTCTTTGGATAATAGCTCTCTCTCAAGAAAGAATCCTCTTCGAGCTATGAACACTTTGTTCTCAGCCGGTTTGTAAAACCGATATCCAAAAGACTGGCGAGGGTAGCCAATGAAATGACACTTCTCTGATTTTCTTTCCAGTTTGTCATGAGTTTCGTGTCCCACGTAAACCTCACAACCCCAGATTTTCAAATGTCGGAGCGAGGGAGGATTCCCTGTCCACATTTCAGAGGGTGTCTTGGATACCTTCTTAGTTGGTACAAGGTTCAAGATATGAGCTGCTGTTTCTAGGGCGTAACCCCAAAAGCTCACTGGAAGAGTTGCACGACTCATCATCGATCGAACCATATCTAACAATGTTCGATTTCTGCTTTCAGACACTCCATTAAGTTGTGGAGTTCTAGGGGGTGAGAGTTGGGATACTATTCCACAACTCTTTAGATGATCCATGAACTCTTGACTAAGATACTCTCCACCCCTGTCAGAGCGGAGCATCTTAATCCTTTTGCCTAATTGATTCTCAACTTCGTTTTGATAAACTTTGAATGTCTCAAAAGTTTCTGATTTATGTTTAATCAAATAAACATAACCATATCTACTGAAATCATCAGTAAATGTAACGAAGTATCTCTCACCATGTCTAGTGCTTGACTTGAATGGTCCACATACGTCAGTGTGTACAAGATCCAACAAGTCTTTGCCTCTTTCACAAGTCCCTGTGAATGGCGCCTTAGTCATCTTGCCAAGTAAACAAGATTCGCACACATCATTCGATTTGAGGTCAAATGATGCCAGTACTCCATCCTTTTGGAGCTTGGCGATTCGTTTCTTGTTTATATGGCCTAAGCGACAATGCCATATACATGATTTATCCAATACACCTTTGGATGAATCAACATTCAATATTAGATTTCTATTGTTAACGCAAACAACACTTTCATATATGCCAGAACAAGGAATAGCTTTAAAAATAAAAACATCATTTTTATAAACTAAAATAGATCCATTTTCATTATCAAAACTAAAAGTAAAACCATCCTTAAACAATGCATAAAATGAAATAATGTTTCGTGCCATGCAAGGCGAATAACAAACATCTAATAAAATGATAGAACAGTCACTACTAAGCATGAGCTCATAATCTCCAATCATGGTGACAACAGTTGAGACTCTATTTCCCATGATTAGATTCAGCTCACCATGCTTCAGCTTCCTACTATTCCTTAGTCCTTGCATATCAGTGCAAATGTGAGTACCACACCCTGTATCAAGGAGCCAAGAATTTAGACATAGAAGCACTGTGAAGTTCAATCATAATTGTACCTAGGATATATACCATACTTTTGGACCATGTGATTCTTCACATCATCTAGGTACTTTGGGCAAGCTATTTTCCAGTGACCCAATTCATTGCAATGTTTAAGATAGGAGTATCAGAAACAGGGTTATGAATGCCTAATATCTTTGCTTCCGCAATTATTAGTTCGTTGCATAACTCTATGAGTGTAATGTCTTTATTATTCTTTATCGTAGTCTGATACGAACGAAGAATATGTAAGAGTAAGCGAGTTCAAGACTATGTCAACTGCTAATTCCTTAGACACATTTACACCCAAACTTTCTAATATGTAACCTCTCATCATTTGATGAATGCTACATATAAACTCTCATTTTCTCATTTTGCAATGCGAAATGAATCTTAGGTTTTCAGCACACAGCTTGTGAATTAATCATATAATCCACATAGTTAAATTTCGTAATACTGTTAAATGAAACTTTTGAGATATAAAATCGAGGACGATTTTATGGTGAAAGTGGAAGTGGAAGTGGTGGTGGAGGAAGATTGTTGTTGTTGTTGGAATTGACATTTACAAAGAAAACAATTTCTTTGTTAGTTTATTTATTAGATAATCCTTAACATTATTTACCCAATAATCAAATTATGGCTAGGATCCATCATTACGTTATTTGATGTGAAGAGGGATGCCGTAATTCACACCGAATAATTTCATAAGGAAACATACTATTGTTAATTTCAATCACCATGAAATCCCTAGATCTTTTAGATTCATTTTAAACTATTAAAATGGCATGTTAATCTTGATTCTATGCTCGTCACATAATTCATGACAGGGATACCGTGGATCATGAATTTGACGGTGAATCTACCATGAAAGCACTCACGAAGATCCCCGGCTCAAGTTCGCTTGGGTATCGCGAGAATCTCTTCACTCATAAGTATAATCTCAAAATTAACGTACCGGCTCAATTGCACGCGCTTCGTTAATCAGATTATGCCTCGAGTGCGTGTCTCTCATGGAGAGCACAATCTTTCACATTAACATCAAACGGGAAGTTTTGTTTAATGTAATTACTTTAGCGATACATATATATATAAACTATTATAATATGTTTAAATTAAACTTTTAATTTATCTTGACTAAAGTAATATGTATATATAATTCTTTTAATTCTATTAAAAATGCGAGTACGCACCTTTTAATAATTAATTAATTATATATAATTATAATATTTAAATATACTTTTATTTACATAATATTATAACGGAGGAATATATCAAAAACTATCTTGACATATGGGAGTTTCGAATTTTTCGAAATATATATATACATACATATAAAATTATACTATTAATTTAATATATATCTAGTATATACATATTATAATTATCCTTTAGATTTCAGATTTTATCTCTTTTGAGATATTTTATATTACTATATATAAATACAAAATCAAATCTAGATAATAAAGAAAAATCTGAAATCCATAAATTTTTATAAAATTTTCGGATCTATACACATTGTGTATATCCTCAATTTAAATTTGATATCTTTATTTAAATACTCCTTTTAAATAACTATATATATTTACCAAATTCTTTTATTTAAATATGTATACCGAAATATACATATATAAAAATAAATATTATCTTATTCAAATCTTTTATTCAAATACATCTATATACATATCCGAAAATATGTATACATGTATAATAAATTTTGATTTATTTAAAACACTAAATAAATGTATATTTATATATTAAGAATGAAATCTTTAAATATATAAACACAATCTTTTATTTAATCTAGTTTTAAATAATTGGTAAGATAATCATTGGTAGAATATCTTGATAAATCTAAAGCTTTTTAAATTTATCCACTTACCATATTTTAATTTAAAAACTATTTTACTAAATTAAAATATATTTATTTATTTATTTAATTCCGAATTTCGGAATTTCCGAAAATTCATAAACACAAAAAAAAAAACTTTTCTTTTCGAATTTCGGATCTAACACTCTTAGATTCGTAGACTAACGCTCTGATACCACTGTTGGGTTTCGTACACATTTACCATCACTATGTTCGTCGCGGAATTACGAACAATTAATACGATAAACTACGAAGCTTAAGGATCGTTTAGATCTACGAGTCTAAGGCAACTAGTAATAAATAAATGCTTACATTAGCGGTGCTCGGTGATTCGATTCCTTGAGAACGAGTACGCGCCAGAACTTGCCAACGAACTTAGGATTCAAGAAAGAACCCCTCTACTTGATCACACTCGAGGTTGACAACGAACGAGACAATACACCACGATGTAGTGCAAAGTACCCTTGAGAAAACCCAAACGAAATCGCACCGAAAACTATTTCGGTCGAACCCTAACGTCGGCGGCACGGCGGCGGTGCGGCGGCGACGGTGGTCCGGCAGGCGGCGACGGTGGTCCGGCAGGCGGCGGTCGGACGGACAAGGGGAGAGGGCGGCCGAAACTTGGGTGCAAGTTCAAGGCTATGAATTGTGTTTAGGTCAATACCCCATGCACCCTATTTATAGGTTTTGGCAAACCCTTGTTTCCTAATTTGAGTTGGACTCAAATTAACCCAAAGCCCGTTTCATTTAATTAAACCATTAATTAAACTAAGCCCGTTATGGAATAACTAGTTAATTACCCATTAACTTATTCCGGTCCACCAAGCCCGATACGCATTAATTATACAATTAATTAATGTCCGGTTCGTTTATTCTCGTGTTCGGTTGTGCCCCGAGAGCAACCCTAGTAGGACTTAAATTTACGTTGACCAAGTCAAACCGTTTATTTGATGACGTTGGACACCATTTCCAACATTATCTTCAATTGAATGACTGGAAGAACATAATCTTGAAGAAATACAGTATAAAGAAATTATACGATTTACATTATATATAGAAAGAAAATGTCGTACCTTTTGATGGTTGAATCTGAAGAAGGAATTTTTTCTGATGGAACACCAATTGAAAGTTTGAATTTTTTCAATTTATGGAATTGGTTGAAGTAAAAGTGCGTTTGTATTCAGAAATTGATCGGGCATAAGCAATTGGATGCATTTGCTGGCTTTTATCTCCTAACATTGTGTGGGAAATTTGATTTGAACAATTGAAAACATAAAATCAAAAACAAAACCCTAATTAAAGAACTCTCAATTGAATTCGTACCAGGCATGGAGGAAGAAGCCGACGATTGATTATCGTTGGTAATGACGATATATATCTCTTTTGGTTATTTCTCCCTCGGACATCCGATCGATACTGCCGGTTCATTGGGTGGAGGAGAGGTGATCGGAGAAGATGGGTTATATAGGAATGAATCGTTGCGTCTTTAATTGAACGCCCGTTGAAGGAACCGATTCAATAAACGGTTTTGAGGAAACTGTTTTTTGTTAGAAGAAGCCATGTGTAGAAGGAATAACGGTCGACGCAAGGTGTGCTTAAATTAATGTAATTCCCATTATACCCCTATCCCCTTCATGATTATTAAAGGAGTATAGATATAGATGATATGTGTCTTTGTAAATTCGTCGTACATAATGCGTGGACGCATACTTCTCGTAAGGTCAAAATATATGTCGCTAGTTCCAATAATCACATAAAATTAAAAAACTTCAAAATTGATTGACGACTTAACAAAGCTGTAGGAAGTTGTACATAACAATTAGTTATGGAACACACACATATACGTATGTGTGTGTTCTGTACTCATACGTACATAAGAAAGTTGTATATATGTGTGTGTTATGTATCCATACATGTATACAGAACACATATATACACACAAGCGTATATATGGTCGAGTTCCAATGAAATTGACCTCTTTCCTTGAGAAGTGAGAGCAAAACTCGACATCAGAGATGTCTTTAAGGAGGTGTAAGAGGTGTAGCCGCACATGGCCCATATTTTATAGGGGCCCAATTTTTATGTATATCTTATATATATAGAGAAATATTCAAGGTAGTCCAAGAATTTTACCTAGTCCCAAGGGATAATTAATAGTCATTGGATCAAGAAAAAGTCAAATGTCAAGATCAAAATTCAAACCACACAAGCACATGTGCTTCAATACATCAATCCCCCACCCACCTCCGGCGGTCGGAGACGGCGGACGGCGGCGATGGGCGGTGGTCGGCGGCGGCCGACGGTGGTCGGCGGCGGCCGACGGTGGCCGCCGGCAGTGGTGACCGGTGGTGGTGGTCGTGACTGGAAGCACATGTGCTTGAAAACACACGTGTTTTGAAAATAAATGAGTATATACGTATAGCCAAGCACATGTGTTTCAAGTAATGAAGCACATGCGTTTCATAACGTTAAGCATATGTGCTTCGTGATTTAAAGACAAATGAATTGCTTGTAAGTTACATGTGTTCAGGAACAAAAACACATGTGTTTGGCTTTTTGAAGCACATGGCTTCATAATGATATGTTCGTCACTTGTTCTGATTTTTTTCTTGTGTACTGAAGCACATGTGTTTAATAACGTCAAGCACATGTGCTTCGTGATTCAAACACAAATGACTTGCTTGTAAGTTACATGTGTTCAGGAACAAAAACACATGTGCTTAGCTTTATGAAGCACATGTGCTTCATAATGATATGTTCGTCACTTGTTTTGATTTTTTTTCTGTGTAGTGAAGCACATGTGTTTCATAACGTCAAGCACATGTGCTTCGTGATTCAAACACAAATGACTTGCTTGTAAGTTACATGTGTTCAGGAACAAAAACACGTGTGTTTGGCTTTATGAAGCACATGTGCTTCATAATGATATGTTCGTCACTTGTTTTGATATTTTTTTTTTCTGTGTAGTGAAGCACATGTGTTTCATAACGTCAAGCACACGTGCTGCGTGATTCAAACACAAATGACTTGCTTGTAAGTTACATGTGTTCTGAACAAAAACACATGTGTTTGGCTTTATGAAGCACATGTGCTTCATAATGATATGTTCGTCACTTGTTTTGATTTTTTTTTCTGTGTAGTGAAGCACATGTGTTTCATAACGTCAAGCACATGTGCTTCGTGATTCAAACACAAATGAATTGCTTGTAAGTTACATGTGTTCAGGAACAAAAACAAATGTGCTTGGCTTTATGAAGCACATGTGCTTCATAATGATATGTTCATTACTTGTTTTGATTTTTTTCTGTGTAGTGAAGCAAATGTGTTTCATAACGTCAAGCACATGTGATTCGTATGCTCCCTTGTGTGTTTAGAAACTCATGTTTTTAGTGACTTGAAACACATGTGTTTCGTGACCTGAAGCACATGTGCTTCGAAGTAATATGTTGTGTTTTAGTGAAGCACATGTGTTTCAATACATCAATACCACCACCACCCCATTACCGCCAGCACCTTCACAGTCAGCCACCACCACCGTCGGCCGCCGCCGCCGGCCACCGGCTGCGTACGGTGGCGATCGGCGGTGGTCGGCGGCGGCGGGCGGTGGCGCGGTCGGCGGCGGCTGTAGGTGGGGGATTTGATATTGACCATCTTGATCCAATGGCTAGGATTTATCCCTTGGGACTAGACAAATCCTTTGGACTTCCTAGAATACAACTCTATATATATAGTATTAAAATTTAAGCCAACTTAATAATTTAATAGAAAAAAAATTAGAAAGTCCAAATTTTTATAAAGATCTTGTATTCAGGGGGACATTTTCTTGTTTTCGCACAGGGCACTTAAAATATCGGAGACGCCCCTGCTCGACATGTGAAATTCAATTATATGGGATAGAAATAGTTTTATATTATGTGAATGTTACAAACTTTCCTCATCTTTTAGTGAAACTTATGCCATTAACTAATTAATTTATATTTATATATAGAGAGAGGGAGAGAGAGCGAGAGATTGAGATTGTTTGCAAGGAAAACCAACCTTTAGTGGAGGGGTTACAAACAGATGATGGTAAGAGCGAGCTTAATTGAAGGGTATGATAATGGTGTGCTTCTTCTTCACTCGTCTCCAAAGCTAGCTCTTGTCTTGCAACGACCATAAAAACAGAAAACATGAAAAAAGAAACAAGATGAGAGAGTTGGATGGTGCCATTTTTCCTTCTTAATTAAATAATATATGTTTCTCTTAGACTCTCACTCACCATTATATATAGCCAATATGACCTCAGATATATTTTCAAACTCCCAACCTTTTCAATTAACAAAAATCAAATACATAATATGGTTTTTTCTAACATGTGCCCCCTAGGCACATGTTTAGACTCATTTATTCATTATAAGTTTCCTAATAAAATCATGAGTAAATTACTGTTTTTGTCCCCGTGGTTTACCCGATCTGCGTTTTTATCCCTGTGGGTTTTTTTTTTCGTTTTTTTGTCCCTGAACTATGCCAAATTCCATTTTTTTGTCCTTCCGTCCACCATCCGTCTGAATTCAGCCGTTAAACCCCTCACGTGCTGAAAACGTGAGGGTAGTTTTGTCTTTTTTCCTAAATCAGTTGTACCCCATGCTTTAATTATTGTACCCAGACATGAAGATCTGGACATGAAGATCTGAAAATCAGTTGTACCCCATGGTTTGAAAAAAGAAACATGAAGATCTGGAAATCAAAACCATTCCATTTCTTAAGAATCAAAACCCACACATTTTTTAAGAATCATAACCAAATCAAATCAAACAAAGATCTATTATTTCTTCAAACCACCACAACAATCTCTCCGACAAAGATTCACTCTCCCAAATTCTTTAAAAAACCCCAAATCCTCAGCTGGGTTTTCTTTAATCTTTTTTTCTTTATTTCAATTTGTTGTTATACATTCAAGATCTGGTTTTTCAGATCTCGCAGGTCTCATTCGTTTTGGGGATTTCGTTTTTCAGATTTGGAGGGTCGGATTTCGTTTTGTGTTGAGGGGTTTGAATGTTTGAATGTGTGAGTTTGAATGTTCATTTTTCAGATCTGGCCTTCTCGTTCGGTTTGAGAAAAACGGATTTCGTTTTGGGGATTTCGAGTGATTTTAATTTTAATTATGAGATTTGTGTTTGTTTGAATGTTCATAGCCTGGTAAGAAGAAGAAGAGGAAGAAGAGAGAAAAAAGTGGAAAAAAAGAAGAAGGAAAAAGACCAAAATGCCCTCACATTTTCAGCACGTGAGGGGTTTAACGGCCAAAAAGAAACGGAGGGTGGACGGAAGGACAAAAAAAAGCGGAATTTGGCATAGTTCAGGGACAAAAAAACGGAAAAAAAAACCACAAGGACAAGAACACAGAATTAGGTAAACCACATGGATAAAAACTGTAATTTACTCTAAAATCATACTCCCTCCGTCCCACAAAAAACTTCTCATTTCATCCTGAATTTTTGTCCCACAAAAAACTTCTCATTTCAATAAAATACTATTATTACTAAGGACCCCGCCACTAACTATCCACTAACCATCTTTCTCTCTCCAAATCAATCTTATATTTTAATCAAAATTATTATCAATGACTCCACCACTAACTATCACCTAAAAACTTGTGCCCATCTCAAATGGGAAGTTTTTTGTGGGACGGAGGTAGGGGTGTTCACTATTCGGATATAACCGGATTGTCCAATTGGACATTTTGGATCGGACTATTTGGATTGGTTATTTGGTTTTTTGGATCGGCTTGGACTTGAACCAAATTAATATTTTGGTTTTCGGATTGGATTTGGTTTCCGTTGTGAAAACCGGGTTGTCCATATAAACCAAATAGTAATATATATACCAATCTTTTTGGAGTTTTTAATGAAGTTGATGTCAAGATTTTTGCATATATGATTGTAAATGTCACAAGCTATGAATTAGACTTGTTTTTATGTACAAAGTAGTTTATCATTTTTGAATTGTATATATCAAACTTAATATTATTTATGTTATATACTTTTGTAGTATTTTGAAATTTTTTTAGAAAAACCAAACGGATAAAACCAAACCAACCAAAATTGTTATTTGGTTCGGATCGGTTTGGTTTTCGAATTAGTTTGGACGGTTCGGTTTGAACTTGTAACGACCCGAAATTTTGAATCAAATAAATTATAGAAAAATACGATAAATAAGGATAAATCGTTTAAAAGACGTGGAAATTGGTTTCGTGTCATTTGGACACCGTTTGAAATGGTAAAGGACGGAACTGGGTCGGATTAAACAACAAAAAGTGCAGCCTTAGCTGCACTAGGCAGTTCGCGACGCGAACTACAGTTCACGGTCGTGAACATTGGACAGCAAGTTTGGGGTTTTTGATCTTGGAGTTCCCGACCAGTTCCCGATCGCGAGGAGTTCCCGATGCGGGAAGTTCGCGGCGCCAACTTTCTTCGCGGCGCGAACTCGTGCCTGGCAGTATAAAAACGTGAAAAGCTAGGGTTTTCTCATTCTTGAAACCCTTGAAGTATGCAGCCGTTTTCTAGAGAGAGAGTGGGCGATTTTGGTGTTCAAGGGCTCAAATCTTCATCAATCTTGTGGATCTTAACATCAATGGTAAGGATTCTTGATCCTTGATAGTTGGTAGTTAATTTGTGAGCTTTGTATGGGTAAAAATGGTGGTTTGGGGAACCAACCCTGTCATCTTTGGGGAAGATGACTAATCATGGGTGTAGAACACTCATTGTAAGCTTGTAATCGATGTGTACAAGTTTGATTTGAGTTTATTGATGGAAATCTTGAACTAGGGTTTGAGATTCCACCAAGTTGGATGAACTTGGTGGTTAGGAATGTAGATATGGATTGTTTGGTGATTAGTTATGGTTAATAACTAGTTATTGTGATGGTATTGATGGTAGGTCAAGAAGACCTAATGATTTGGTGTCATTGCACAAGATGGAAAGCAAGGATTTGTGTTAATAGACACAATTTGGATTTAGCTTGGCTAAGGTGAGTACATGTGAACTTTTAAACTGAGTACATAGTAAAAGAGTTTTGAAAATGGATAATATCTATCGAGTCTTTATTAATACATATTTTTAATAAAGAAGGTGATTAGAAAGATAATGAAATTTGATTGAATTGCTAATAGAACATAGTTATCGAAATTGATGATTTTGCAAGTAAGTGTGATTAGATTAAATGATTAATGAGGTTATTGAGAAAAAGTATTAGTAATGATAATGGCTAAAAGAGTATGAAATTGGCTTTTGTTAGTAAGAATTAACAATTAAGCAAATGATAAAGATTTTAAAGTAATAACGTTTATTAGTAAAACATACTAATAAAAGTAGTGTTATCACGTTAAGAGAACAAGTATGATTTGACTAGTGATATGTATGAACTCTAGTCAATGTAAAGGTAATATATTTATGAATATGAATAATAAGAAATGAATCTTATTAGTAGATTTAAGGATAAAGTATACGATGATAATGATGAGGAAAGATAAATGAAATATGATTATGCTAAAAGAGAATAATATGATAATTAGAATAGATGTATTCTAATTTGTGTTTGATTATGAATTGGTGGGGCATAGGCCCGTATTTGATGTTCAATGTGTGTAACAAAAGTATCCGGATAATGATAACCCATTTATGGGGGAGTGAGATTACTACTTGGGGCGGTACCTCCCTGCGCAAGGGTAGTATATCTATGAGAACGATAACCCGACAATAGGGGGATTATGATAACCCGATAAAAAGGGGGATTACGATAACCCGCGAGACGGGGGATTTGGTGATCTTGGTAAGTTTGGGAGAACCCCAATTACCATGTGATCTTAATGATAACCCACATCGGGGGAGTTTGCCTTGGAATGATCCGGGGCGTATGTGATAAAATGGGTAAGCTTAAGGATAGCTTACATGTATGTGATTATGTGATGGGTAAGCTTACGGTTAGCTTACTAGTAAGTATGAATAAACGATAAGATAATAAGTTGATAATTAATAAGTGAATAAACGAAAGAATTAAATAGTAAGGACTTTTTATTATTTTGAGAATGGGTCGAAAACCCATGTATCTCACGAGACTATTTTTGTCTCACGTACTACTTTGTTTTTGGCTATGTACTCAGGTTCGAGATCGATGGATTAGAGGGTCGCGATAGAAGTGGCCTAGTGTTGATTAGCTCGGGAGCTCGTAGGTAGATCCCGTTTATCCTATGGTTATGATATTATAATGTAACACCGGTTTTAATACTCTGATAAATGTTTTTAAGGTTTTTGTTAAACCGTATTTTGGGAATTGGAATTTGTAATATTTTTACTTAAAAATATGATTTAAAAGGTGTTTTAAAAATTGAGGTGTTACAACTTGGTATCAGAGCTATAGTTTAAGTGAATTAGGTAGGTTTGACCTCCCTAGTCTTAAGCTATGCTAAGTAGGACCATATGTTCCCATAGGATGTCCATGATTAGTCTTTTGAGACCGTAACGTGCGAGTATGATAGGGTCGATCCCTAAGAGAAATGTCATGATTTGGTATAAATGTGTTTTATTCGACCGTTGAGTCATCGTTTGAATCTTGATTGTGAACATATTGGTATAACAAAAGGGTGAACGCGAGAAGGGGACAAGCTCCTCTAGGACAAGAAGAGAAATTATAATTGAGTTTTGTCATGTCGCGGTGATGATGGTAGTGATTCCGAATCAGAAGAAAAGGAATGATGTTCATTCAAGACATTGATGGCGTGTAAGTTGGATGTGTAATTGAGAAGTACGGAACCGGAGGCCGTGATTCGGTGGATTCGTGAAATTGAGCAAGTGCTAAAGATTAGCAAGTGTTAGGAGGAAGATATGGTGACTTCTACAGCTCGTCTACTGGGAGAGTGATGTGTGGTCGCGGCGGAATGCGATGTTCGAAGCATTGGAAAAGAGAATATGGTACCAGATGTCGTGGAAGAGTTCGCGATTAGATTGATAGGGAAGTTTTGTCCCGAAAGAGTACTTGGAAGAATTTCTAAGAGAATTTATTGCTAGGAATGTGGAGAAGGTAATTTAACGAAGGATCAATGAATCGTTATCAAGTGGAGAAAAGAGGAAGTTTGATGGTAGCTTGGAGTCAACAAAGGAAGAAAAACTCGTTCAGAGTTCGTCAAATCATGTTGATGCGAAAGGTGCAAAAGTGTGGTAAGTTTCCTCAATTATAAAATTGATGGTATGAGGTTCGTGGTTTGTTGGGTAATTGTTGCACAATTTGGTGCTTAAGTGAAATGGTATGTATAAGTATGGGTAAATCGTTTGGTGTGGAACTGTACACGGGGGACGGTTTCCCCGGTTCGTTATGTGTAAAGAAATAATATGCCTAGGTGAGTTGGCGATTGGTACGTCGCGGATAATTAGGATATTAAAAGATATATTATCTCGGGAATATTAAATATTCCAATGAAAGGGTGGTAGTACGCGAAAGTACTAAGACTCGGTGAGATTGATATATGGATGGGAAACCATGTAAGGAAAAAGCTCGAAAGTAAAATTGTAGCACTTGGCGGGAATAAGGATAAGTGATGTGGTATTACCATATGATAACGGTAAGGAAGAGAATGATGAAAAATATAGTGAAGTTTCAAACTCGTGAATAGAAAATATGTTGGAAGGGATAAGCATCGGGGATGACAGAATTTAGTATTCGAAAATGGTTGAGTAAACAAATTGACAATTAGTCATGACAAAAGTTTGTATAATGAATGATAGATTCGATGCTAAGGGAAAAAGGTTAATTAATGGTAAATTGTCCCAGAAATGATATGCTAAGTGAAGGGTAATATTTAAATATTGAAAAAATAATAATATGGAAATAATGTAATAGGTTATGTTTGGATTATGGATTGGAGTCAATTAGTTGACTCGAGTTGACTGGGTGATTCGGTAAAATATGGATAATGGAATGAAATGGTGGTTACCTAGGTGGTGAAAGAAAGATTGAGAATTTTAATGATGAGAAAATGAATCGACTAAAGACGATTGGTAAAAGAGTAGATTGGTGGAAAGCATGAGAAATGTTATGTGTATACCGGGTGGTATAAAGGGATAAGTGGGAGTAATTGTCTATGAAAGGAATATGACTTTAGAAAGTAATGTTATGTGTAATGTGAGGAAATGTAAATTGAATAGAGAATGTGATTAGTTATGAAAGAAAATGTTAGCATGATGCTAAGTGATTGATGCATACATGAATTGTATGCAAGATAGAATGGTATTGAATGGATCTTGTTAGATCGGAGGCTTTCCGGTTAACGAGATTTGATGAGTCGCTTTGGATTGGAGGTTTTCCGATCATTATGATAGTTTGGAGTCGTGACGGATTGGAGGCTTTCCGATCATCTCGATAAGATAGTTAAAGTATAATTTGTTATAAGGGATATGATGTTTGTATCTGACGTATGAAGAACCGTATGGTTAGTTGTTGTTATGATTTTTATGGCAAGTGAGAACTTGGGTTGAAAACACGGGTAGTGTTTAAGTATAAGTAGGTGTCGGAGATGCCTACAAGTTCATGGTTTATGAAAAAGGGAATGCTTTTAGGAAGCAAAGTTTGTTAGTAACCAATGGGTGGTGAAAGAGGTATAAAGGGTGGTTAGACCACAAATTGGATATGATTGAGGCTCTAGAGCCGGTAATCGGAAATTTCAAGTATGGTATAAGGATGTTTGAAGGAGATTATAAATGGTATAAGAATTAGAATGAAGGTAAAAGAGTAATAGAGATTGATATCAACTTAAATGAAAATTGTTAATCGATTGTGGAAATCAAAATCGAGGAAAAAGGTAACAACTGAGAAAGGAAATTTATATATGAAATCGGGAATGAAAAGCTTGGGAAGCGATGCCTTAGTAATAAAGAATATGTGGAATTTAGCAAAGTTTGACTTTATTCATAAGTCAATGTTGGTCAACTAGTGGATTGTTGACTTTGATCAAAATTGGGTTTTTACTGTCGTTTAGAATGGTTAGACAGGGATAAGGGCATAATGTATCACCTACATGTGTACGATAACAGTTAACGGATTAATGGAAATAATTGTAGTCGGAGGGTGCGACTTTGACCATTGGGTGTTTCGAATTGAATTTGGGAATCGAATATGATGGTTGTTGAACCACGAATGCAAGGTCGATTGTAAAGAAAATGATGATTAATAAGACCCGTGGTGAGTAAGGAAATTGTCAAAATATGGTTGACTTTGTGCTCAAGTCAAAGATTGGACAATGTTGACAGCTTGATCAAAGCTAGGCGTTGACTATTGTTTTGGTTAATTGGCTATTAATAATGATTGAGTCATATGATCTCAATGTGGATAAGGGGTTTGGTAAAAGGATTGAAAGTGTGACAGTCGGGTTATGAAATGTTGACCCGTTTGAGGTACTAAGGGCTTAAGATTGATTTTTAACCCGTTCGGGCTTAACGGAATTAAGTGAATGTTTAAAGGTATATTGTGGATTTAATTGTATTGGGAAAAGTTCGATTGTAATAACCACGAGAGAACGAGAACGGAATGTTCGCTCGAATGTGGATTGGAAATCTTCGAGTTGATTCCGAGGACGGAATCCTTTTAAGGGGTGGATAGTTGTAACGACCCGAAATTTTGAATCAAATAAATTATAGAAAAATACGATAAATAAGGATAAATCGTTTAAAAGACGTGGAAATTGGTTTCGTGTCATTTGGACACCGTTTGAAATGGTAAAGGACGGAACTGGGTCGGATTAAACAACAAAAAGTGCAGCCTTAGCTGCACTAGGCAGTTCGCGACGCGAACTACAGTTCACGGTCGTGAACATTGGACAGCAAGTTTGGGGTTTTTGATCTTGGAGTTCCCGACCAGTTCCCGATCGCGAGGAGTTCCCGATGCGGGAAGTTCGCGGCGCCAACTTTCTTCGCGGCGCGAACTCGTGCCTGGCAGTATAAAAACGTGAAAAGCTAGGGTTTTCTCATTCTTGAAACCCTTGAAGTATGCAGCCGTTTTCTAGAGAGAGAGTGGGCGATTTTGGTGTTCAAGGGCTCAAATCTTCATCAATCTTGTGGATCTTAACATCAATGGTAAGGATTCTTGATCCTTGATAGTTGGTAGTTAATTTGTGAGCTTTGTATGGGTAAAAATGGTGGTTTGGGGAACCAACCCTGTCATCTTTGGGGAAGATGACTAATCATGGGTGTAGAACACTCATTGTAAGCTTGTAATCGATGTGTACAAGTTTGATTTGAGTTTATTGATGGAAATCTTGAACTAGGGTTTGAGATTCCACCAAGTTGGATGAACTTGGTGGTTAGGAATGTAGATATGGATTGTTTGGTGATTAGTTATGGTTAATAACTAGTTATTGTGATGGTATTGATGGTAGGTCAAGAAGACCTAATGATTTGGTGTCATTGCACAAGATGGAAAGCAAGGATTTGTGTTAATAGACACAATTTGGATTTAGCTTGGCTAAGGTGAGTACATGTGAACTTTTAAACTGAGTACATAGTAAAAGAGTTTTGAAAATGGATAATATCTATCGAGTCTTTATTAATACATATTTTTAATAAAGAAGGTGATTAGAAAGATAATGAAATTTGATTGAATTGCTAATAGAACATAGTTATCGAAATTGATGATTTTGCAAGTAAGTGTGATTAGATTAAATGATTAATGAGGTTATTGAGAAAAAGTATTAGTAATGATAATGGCTAAAAGAGTATGAAATTGGCTTTTGTTAGTAAGAATTAACAATTAAGCAAATGATAAAGATTTTAAAGTAATAACGTTTATTAGTAAAACATACTAATAAAAGTAGTGTTATCACGTTAAGAGAACAAGTATGATTTGACTAGTGATATGTATGAACTCTAGTCAATGTAAAGGTAATATATTTATGAATATGAATAATAAGAAATGAATCTTATTAGTAGATTTAAGGATAAAGTATACGATGATAATGATGAGGAAAGATAAATGAAATATGATTATGCTAAAAGAGAATAATATGATAATTAGAATAGATGTATTCTAATTTGTGTTTGATTATGAATTGGTGGGGCATAGGCCCGTATTTGATGTTCAATGTGTGTAACAAAAGTATCCGGATAATGATAACCCATTTATGGGGGAGTGAGATTACTACTTGGGGCGGTACCTCCCTGCGCAAGGGTAGTATATCTATGAGAACGATAACCCGACAATAGGGGGATTATGATAACCCGATAAAAAGGGGGATTACGATAACCCGCGAGACGGGGGATTTGGTGATCTTGGTAAGTTTGGGAGAACCCCAATTACCATGTGATCTTAATGATAACCCACATCGGGGGAGTTTGCCTTGGAATGATCCGGGGCGTATGTGATAAAATGGGTAAGCTTAAGGATAGCTTACATGTATGTGATTATGTGATGGGTAAGCTTACGGTTAGCTTACTAGTAAGTATGAATAAACGATAAGATAATAAGTTGATAATTAATAAGTGAATAAACGAAAGAATTAAATAGTAAGGACTTTTTATTATTTTGAGAATGGGTCGAAAACCCATGTATCTCACGAGACTATTTTTGTCTCACGTACTACTTTGTTTTTGGCTATGTACTCAGGTTCGAGATCGATGGATTAGAGGGTCGCGATAGAAGTGGCCTAGTGTTGATTAGCTCGGGAGCTCGTAGGTAGATCCCGTTTATCCTATGGTTATGATATTATAATGTAACACCGGTTTTAATACTCTGATAAATGTTTTTAAGGTTTTTGTTAAACCGTATTTTGGGAATTGGAATTTGTAATATTTTTACTTAAAAATATGATTTAAAAGGTGTTTTAAAAATTGAGGTGTTACAGAACTTTTAAAAACCGGACTTTATTTGGTTTCACCTATTTGGTTTGGATAAAACCAAACCGTCCAAATGAACACCCCTAGACGGAGGGAGTATTATACATTAATGAAGTGTGAATTTTATATTTTTAAAGAGATGATTAAATATTTTTTGTAGTTTTAATGGAAAGTTAATGGTAATTAATGAGTCTAAACATGTGCGTAGGGCACATGTTAGAAAAACCCTACATCATAATAAACAAAACTAAATTTCCATTGGAGTTATAATTACTAAATTCTACTCCCTTCGTCTTATAATAAAATTCTCATTTTTATTTTTCACAAATTTTTAAGAGATAATTAGTGGTGAGTCGTTGATAATAATTTTAAATAAAATATAAAGTTATTTTAGATAGAAAAAGTTTTAGCCCACATGAATATTATTTAAAGCGAAAATAGAAACTTTATTTTAAGTGGAGCTCATAAGTTTAAGAAATAAAAATTTTATCTGGGATAAATATATAAAGGAAATTTTGAATTTTATTATGAGATGGAGAGAGTTTTGGTAATATATAAAACTTAGTGAAATACACTTTGCTTGTAATTTAAAATATTGTTTTGCTATTTAGCAATCAATTCTAGCTTTTCTTGTTGTAATCAATTCGAGTGATTGTATTTTTACAAGCATGGTTATGGTGTAAAATAAAATGTGACATCGCCTAATTGCACATAATGAATGATGAATATTATTTGCATGGTGTCGAGTCCTTTCTTATAAAAAATTTCAAAGTCGTTGAAAACAATATATAAATAATTCATAATAAATTGAAAACTAACATGGGGATGTACCTAATTAGAGGTGTTCGGTTGGACGGTTTGGTTTTATCCGAACTAAATAGGTGAAACCAAATAAAGTCCGGTTTTTAAAAGTTCAAACCGAACCGTCCAAATTAATTCGAAAACGAAACCGATCCAAACCAAATAACAATTTGCTTGATTTGGTTTTATCCGTTTCGTTTTTCTAAAAAAATTTCAAAATACTACAAAAATATATAACATAAATAATATTAAGTTCGATATGTACAATTCCAAAATGATAAACTACTTTGTACATAAAAACAAGTCTAATTCATAACTTGTGACATTTATAATCATATATGTAAAAATTTTGACATCAACTTCATCAAAAACTCCAAAAAGATTGGTATATATATTATTATTTGGGTTTTTTGGACAATCCGGTCTTCACAACGAAAACCAAATCCAATCTGAAAACCAAAATGTTAATTTGGTTCAAGTCCAAACCGATCCAAAAAACCAAATAACCAATCTAAATAGTTCGATCCAAAATGTCCTATTGGACAATCCGGTTATATCCGAACAGTGAGCACTCCTATACCTAATGGTATATAGTGGTTCATATACTCAAGCCAAGAAATTTTAGCCATCTTTTAACCATCCACATCACCTCCACTAGGATAAACTCATCATTAGAATATTTAGATAATTTTTTTATCAAAAAACTATGTGTATAAATAAATTAGTAAATATTTTAAATAAATATGTATATAACTTTGAAGTGAAATGTTCAAGGTAGTCCATTAATTTTATCTAGTTCCAAGGGACATTTATTAGCCCTTGGATCAAGAAAAATTAATGGTCAAGATCAAGATTCAAAACCACCACCACCACTACAAGCACATGTGCTTCTCCGGCGGCCGGAGACGGCGGCCGACGGCGGCGGCCGGCGGCGGACGGCGGCGTTGGGCGGTGGTCGGCGGCGGAGGACGGCGGCCGGCGGTGGTGACCGGTGGTGGTGGTCGTGACTGGAAGCACATTTGCTTCGTGACTTGTTTTGATTTTTTTTTTCTGTGTAGTGAAGCACATGTGTTTCATAACGTCAAGCACATGTGCTTCGTGATTCAAACACAAATGACTTGCTTGTAAGTTACATTTGTTCAGGAACAAAAACACATGTGCTTGGCTTTATGAAGCACATGTGCTTGGCTTTATGAAGCACATGTGCTTCATAATGATATGTTCGTCACTTGTTTTGATTTTTTTTCTATGTAGTGAAGCACATGTGTTTCATAACTTCAAGCACATGTGCTTCGTGATTCAAACACAAATGACTTGCTTGTAAGTTACATGTGTTCAGGAACAAAAACACATGGGCTTGGCTTATGAAGCACATCTGCTTGGCTTTATGAAGCACATGTGCTTGGCTTTATAAAGCACATGTGCTTCATAATGATATGTTCGTCACTTGTTTTGATTTTTTTTTCTGTGTAGTGAAGCACATGTGTTTCATAACGTCAAGCACATGTGCTTCGTGATTCAAACACAAATGACTTGCTTGTAAGTTACATTTGTTCAGGAACAAAAACACATGTGCTTGGCTTATGAAGCACATGTGCTTGGCTTTATGAAGCACATGTGCATGGCTTTATGAAGCACATGTGCTTCATAATGATATGTTCGTCACTTGTTTTGATTTTTTTCTATGTAGTGAAGCACATGTGTTTCATAACTTCAAGCACATGTGCTTCGTGATTCAAACACAAATGACTTGCTTGTAAGTTATATTTGTTCAGGAACAAAAACACATGTGTTTGGCTTTATGAAGCACATGTGCTTGGCTTCATGAAGCACATGTGCTTCATAATGATATGTTCGTCACTTGTTTTGATTTTTTTTCCGTGTAGTGAAGCACATGTGTTTCATAACGTCAAGCACATGTGCTTCGTATGCTCCCTTGTGTGTTTAGAAACTCATGTTTTTAGTGAATTGAAGCACCATGTGTTTCGTGACCTGAAGCACATGTGCTTCGAAGTAATATGTTGTGTTTCAGTGAAGCACATGTGCTTCGATACATCAATACCACCACCACCCCCATTAGCACCAGCACCTTCACTGTCAGCCACCACCACCACCAACGTCCGCCGGATCAAAATACATCAAATAATAAATGTGGGACCTCTATAACATCAATTTGGCTATAACACCAGGGAGTCATTTTTCCTTCCCCATATTATAGCCAAGTTATAAGCTAAAAAATGCTATAACATGGCTATAACCACCCTTCCACACCTTGTGCTCTAACAGTAAGCGTCATGAACCTGCCACTTAAATTCAAAACCTTTCCTAAAATTTACGGTACCAATGATCCGCCAAATTGGTTAGGTTAATCCACATCTCATAGCTTCATAAACAAACACTTTAATACTTTCACATCCATTCCCTAATTGCAAAACTATCAAATCAAATACACGCTCTTTCATTCAAACAAACCTTTTATTTCGATAGCCAAGTTTTTATTTTTCATAACAAAAAAAACTCTATGACCTATTGTTATTATTAATTATGTTATTATTGCGAATTCAATTTTATTTTCTGTTCAGATTTCGATTCCCTTGAGTTCTTGTCATTCAAATTCTAATTCATTTGACATATTCCAGCTCATTAAAAAAAATCATGTTAACCAAGCGGACTCTTGCACAAAAACTTGCGAAGAGTTTTTAAATCATTATACAAATATTTAATTTTCTTCTAGTTTTAACTTTTTAAGAGACAAATCTCAATTATTGATTAATAATAATAATAATTAATAGATAAGTTTTTTTTTTTAACCGGAAAATATTACATATGTTAGTGGTTAGAAATTAGTATCACCTAGTTAGAATACACATTTATCAGAGTTTGAACCCATGACCACCTAGGGAAAATCCCCCCAAGACAAGCTTGGTGGCCAAGTGAGCTAACCCACTTGGTTCATATAATACCCACATAAATTTTAATCCAACTTTTTATTATTATCAGTTTTTTGTTAAAAAATTAATATTATGTGATAATCACGTGTAATGGTATACATAATCACATGTGATGCTTTTGTATAATCACATGTGATTATATACTTAATCACATGTGATGTTTCCATACAATCACATGTAATCAAGTATAGAATCACATGATATTTTCTTTTTTAACGAAACTAATAAAAAAAATGTGAGTCTTAGATGATCAAAGTATTCATCCTTAAATGAAATATGTGATTAATTTTATTTATTAATTATTATTGATCAATGATTGATATTATCTCTTTATACTAAAAAAAAATTAAAATAACTAAAATACATGTACAACACATAGAACAAAAAACCACATACTAGTTGTTTTTAATCCTATCTCCGCTAAATCGGTGATTTTTCTAGCTCGGGGAAGGGGTGTGTCTTTAATTAGTCAAAAAGGGATAGTATACTCTAGTTCTCAAAAATGAAAAATACAACGAGTATGTACCTACAAGGTTAGGTTCAAATAAGTACGGTATTGGTAATGGGTGACCATTGTCCCGTCCCACTACTTCAAAAAAAATTATACAGTAATACTACGTATAATTCTTTTATAATTTTTTTTTGTTATGGTGTTAATATCAGATTAAAAAATAGGGTTTTGATAATGACAGTCCTAAGGGCTATCTTTAATCACATAAAAGTTGTACATTAATTTATGGAGAGAAATAGTTCCTATATTCAGAGGATATTTATAGATTGATATACATGTTTTTAATGCATATCTAATAACAGCCTTTAGGGATGTCATTATCGAACCCTAAAAATTATACTCAATAGCCAAATATAATTAAAAAAAATCAAGTATTAGTCAATAGTCCAAACTCAAAGTTCAACAAAAAAGTTAAAGTCAATTTTTTTTTCTTTCTACAGTGTGTATCTTATAAGTTTTTCAACTTTTAGGTTTATCAAATTAATAACTGTATTGTATTATAAAATAAATTTTATGAGAATTATTAGTGTATATAATCAAACAATATGTGTTCTTTAATATAATCCCACCTTTTTTATCCCCACAATAGTGCAAGTGATTGTGGAATTTATAGTTCGGCTAATATTGGTGTATAACCTAGCTAGCAACCTACTTTGGTATATTAAAGTAAGTACGCCTCCGAATAGGCGGGCCGGTGATCCTACTCAAAATATTCGTGAAGAAGGGACAAGCCAAATCTCTGCTTTTCAAGCTTTTATTACCGATTTGTTTAACATGTAACAAAAATAATTGTGTAGGTGTGTCTAGCACTATCACATTATTGCTGAGATGTACATATGCTCAATATCTATCAATGTTTTAAAACTAAAGTTTTTAGTCGACCCGATACAATAGTCGGGTAACAGGTCAACAGATGATTAACCCGACTCAACTAAAAATAGATAAAAAAAATTATATAAAAATACTTCAAATGTCATCTTCCTTTTATGGTAAAGGATAGGGGTGAGCATTTGGACCGAAAAAATCGAACTGAACCGAAAATCGACCGAAACTGAACCGAACCGAAACCGCTAACATGTTATCGGTTCGGTTTCGGTTTTGAAAATTCATCGTACGGTTCTATCGGTTTTGGTTCGGTTTTCGGAAAAAGATGAACATTTGGCTAAAAAAACGTGACCGAACCCGAACCAGACCGAAACCAAACCGGACCAAAACTGATAACATGTTATTGGTTCGGTTTCGGTTTTGAAAATTTATCGTTATCGGTTTCGGTTCGATTCGGTTCGGTTTTTGTACCGAGCTCACCCTAGTAAAGGATATAATCAGTTTCATTTTCTACAATATCAAATAAAAAATTTAGCATAAAGTAATTATCTAATACTTCCTCCGTATCAAAATAAGTGACACAAATTGGCTTACATGTTTTTTGAGGTAAAAGATTAAAGTAGAGGTTAAAATAGATTAAAGTACATAGTTAGTAGAGAATGAGTCCCACTTTTCTTGAATAAAGTGATATTAATGAGTTTTAAAAGTAAAAGTAAGGGTATAAGGGTAATTTCATTTTATTAAAGTGGATAGTTAGTGGGAATGAGTCCCATTATTTTTACCAAATAAGGAAAGTTTTCAAAGTGTGTCACTTATTTTGATACACCTCAAAATGGAAAGTGTGTCACTTATTTTGATACGGAGGAAGTACTAAACTACAGTATCAACTAAAATTTTTGCCAAATCAACGTCATGTTAAATCACATTCCAACTGACATACTCATGCTAACAATAGTTTTTCTCTTCAATTTTGTGGGCTCTACCATTATAAATATACACACAAAATACCAAATACAATTTAAATTGCGTTGGGCCCACCAAATCCACTTCTCCAACTCTTCCTTGAACCGAACTCTTCAACCAAATTTTGCCAACCGAAGACCCATGCCAATGGGTGATGGATTTTTGGGTCCCAACCGATGCCTTCGGCTACGGCCGTTGGCACCGGTCTTAGCACACCGGGTCACAAATGATTTTTGGGTTGTTGGGTTTAGCAAAAAAACATCAGGTCCTAACAGGTAATTAATCAGCAAAAAGCTATAGGTTTTCGACGTGGCTCTCTTTATCGGAACCTGGTTAACGGGTTCAACCGGAAGGGTCGATCCAGGATTTAAAATATTGATATTTGTTGTCCTCCAAACCAGAAATAATGTAAAAGAAATAGATTAGGGTGTGGTTGTCGGAATAAAATGAAAGGATGTTGGATTATGTATGTAAGCGAATGAGAATGAATTATCGTCATTACAATCATAGCCCATCGGCCACCATACGCCTCTAGTTAATTCTAGAAAAACCCTAAAGCTAAATCCAGTCACCATTGTGTGCGGTCACAATACTGACGTGAACGAATCGATTCATGTTACATTTGTACGAGTAAGAAAATATGAAAAATCACACATTAGTTCAATTAATATATTAATTTATTATTTGTTATCTAGTTTCTCGATCAGAGATAACTTAAACAAATTTACTAGTGCTTGCAAGCTATCTTTTTAATTGGAGGTTCCACAATGGGACCTTTTCTCATTGTCTGGACTAGCACATGTGAGACTACATTACATTCTATATTAATTTATAATAAGAATATAGAGAGTCCTTTAAGAAAAGTTCTATCATTTTTTTAAAGTCCTAATGATAAATCTCAGTCATTGGATTAATAAACTCTCAAATCACCACCACCATCAAAATCACATGTAATTCAACACATCAACACCACCACCACCCCTTGTGTATTAAATCACATGTGATTGCACACCGCCGACCACCACCACCACCACCTCATGTGTATTAAATCACATGTGATTCAACACCGTCAACCACCACCACAACCACCATCACCATCCTCTGCCGGCAACGTCTCCACCACCGGCAACCCCTAGCCACCATCAGCTGCTTCCAGTCACATGTGATTGCGTATCCAATCACATTTGATTGCGGCGGCCGGGGGCGGTGACAGTGGCCGGCGGTGGTGGTTGTATATTGAATCACATGTGAATTGATGATGGTGGTGGTTGTATATTGAATCACATGTGATTTGATGGTGGTGGTGATTAAGAGATCTTTTGATCCAATAACTAAGATTTATCCTTTGGATAATTATAAAAATCAAAAACTTCATTAAATACAACTTTAAAAATATAATTGTATCTTTGTTACGATTTTGTTTATTACTTCCTCCGTATCAAAATAAGTGAATCAATTTCCTTTTCAGGGTGTATTAAAATAAGTTACTCACTTTAATAATTTACTTTATATGGTAAGATTTTATATTTGAAATTACCCCTTTACCTTACTCACCTCTCTTTAAATATCATTAAAGGTGAGAAGCCCTATCCATTTTTGCCATCTTCCTATATTTG
Organism: Calendula officinalis; assembly: GCA_963853835.1. NCBI lineage: Eukaryota > Viridiplantae > Streptophyta > Magnoliopsida > Asterales > Asteraceae > Calendula > Calendula officinalis. Next base: position 28,895,810 of record OY970830.1, on the reverse strand, counting down.
ACTTTTTCACCATTTAAAAAAAGCAACAAAATAATAAAAGGTGTGGACAGATCCATTCTAATTAACTCATTTAATTTTACTAATTTCTTATTACCTTATTTTGCCCCATTTCTCAGAAAATGTAAACTTAAAAGTGATTACGGAGGAAGTATACTTTGTTTCTGAGTTGAGGTGAGTGCCAGTCCTACCGGCTACCACAATGTACGCCCTTAATCCACTTTTGATGACAAATGGACAAAATGCGTACGTGTATATAATTTCTTTTAACTGTTTCTGTTTACTTTTAAAGAGAATTATTAGAGGGTTTTGATAATGATAGTTTTAAAGGTTGTTGTAAGACATGCATTATATACTTATATTTTAATCTTCAACTGACTCTTAAATTTCAGGAACTACTCCATTGTACAATATTTTATGCACTTAGTGACAGCCCTAAGGGCTGTCATTATCAAATCCCATTATTAAAATAGACTAAAAATGCATTTAGTTTTTTAAAAACAACTTATTAACTTAAATCTTCCTAAAATATATTGTGTGATTTATTATCTTTTGTGTGACCAGTGCAACTCCGGATTTTTGTTGCGCGACCAAACCACTTTTTGTGCAACTGTACGACCAGATCACTTTGTTGTACAACCAGATCATTTTGTGTCCGTCTAGATGACACGTGTCAAGTTTTGTGTAGAGTCGCACATGTCATATATTATGGAAATGTCTGAAAGTGAAGTCTTTTATAGGAATTTTGGATTTTACTAGGTCTATTTTTGGAAATCATCCGTATTTTTATCATATGCTGAAAGTTGGGGTGATAATTTCTAACCTGACTTGAAATCTGATAGGAAACCGACACGAAAATAAAGATGTCAGGTTGAGGCAAACAAGTTTCAGATCAAGTTTAGGTCGACTTAGTTGACCTATATATTAAATGAGTTAGGTTTGAGTTTATGATATTTTAAATAGCATGCTAACCCGATTAATTATTAAAACATGTATAAAAATAGTTTTAATTTTATACTTCTGCCGTTTATAGATTTATTAGAATGTCTTTGACCCGCCAACAGGGTAATATTTGGATTTATGTTAACAAGTTGTCTAAGTTCTTGCATGTTAATGTTTAATGTTGATTTTACCATAGTAATTACTTTGTTAATTACCTGCTCTCAATACAGGTTATCCTATCTCGACATGGAGGGCATAATAACCCGATAACCAATCCAAGTTTATAGGAGGAACGTCTACATCTAATCCCCACAAGTCAACTTTTGTTTGTCTATCAATCTCATGAGACAAGTTTTGACTACCATGACTTCTAATGCATCTTAATTTCTATGGTGATGAACCAGCCACCAATAAATGCTTAAAGCGACTCTCTTGGTTTTGTTCAAATGTCGTTAGAATGTCATTTTTGTACAGGTTATAAACGCAAAACTCCATAAGAAATGAGTCAAGTAGTCAACCCAAGTTTCACATGAAGGTTTCGGTCGAGGTATTACCATTGATAATCTTTGTTGTCCCTTTTATAATGTCGTATGCCATCCCTTCCCGAAACGGGCCGAGGGTTTAAATAGGCGGAACGAGTTAGAACTCTTCATAAAACTGAAACATGTTATCATATTGCATATGAGCCTCCTAAAAACAATTCATATATCTTCCCACGAGCTAATAGAAACGAAGCTCTATACTAAGTTCTAGGCATGTGCAAATTGGACCGAGAACCGAATGGAACCGCAAAACCGGACCGGATCGGACCGAACCGGACCTAACCGAGCTACATCAATTCGGTCCTCGGTTCTAATTTTTTATAAAAAATCGATTATCGGTTCTAATTTTTATGAAAAATCGATTCTCGGTTCCAATCGGTTCGGTTCCACCGAAAACTTTCTAAGAAATCACCTCGGTTCTCGGTCCGGTTCGGTTCCGGACGCTATCGGTCCGGTCCGGTCCGGTTATGAGCATCCTCGGTTCAGTCCTCGGTCCGGCAAAAATCATTTTTTCGGTTCTCGGTTCTATTCAAGTCGCTCCGGTTCGGTCTAGTTCTTAGACCGTGCACATGCCTAGTAAGTTCCTATAGAATCATACAATACAACTTTTATGGTAAACATGAAGCTCGTTAACTTTACACTATAATTCAAACACATTTAAATTAGCTCGTGTTATTACTATTAATAAGTTTTTGAGAGTTTTAAAATAAGTGATCTCACTTTAAAATTTAAATTATTTGGTAAAAAAATAATATATTGTGACAACCCGAAAATGAGTATTTGACTCGACATTTATTTTATCAAACTTTTTGTGTATCATTAATGAAAATACTCAATTGGTGATTAAACATAAACATTAAATCGAAACCAAAAATATAAATGTTATATTTTTAATACTCTCTCAGTTAAACCAAAGTGACCGGTGCGAAAAATATAATTCGAATCAACCTACACAATTAGTTGTACAACTATTAAATTTCAATTGCATAGTATAATACGAGAATATTGAAAGTGACAAAAATATAAACCCAACTGGTATGTTTTTATCAGTAAGTGATCATAATTAAAAACAAAGTAAAATCCCTGTTAAAATATTTAATCACAAAAATATATCAGTACCTTTAAAGATCTAATATCAATAATTTGAAATGCTTCTTATCTACGATGTGCCAACTACATACCCCTTCGATAAACACCTCCAGAGAACTCGGTAACCTCCCTTTTTATTCGTACATGTGGGATAATATCGACATTAAAATATAATCAATCCTACCAAACCTCCCTAATTTTCGTAGATACGTGAGTTGTGGCTTTATCTATACTCCTTTAATAATCATGAAGGGGATAGGGGTATAATGGGAATTACATTAATTTAAGCACACCTGGCGTCGACCCAAAACCGTTTATTGAATCGGTTCCTCAAAACCGTTTCCTCAAAAAACAGTTTCCTCAAAAACAATTATTCCTTCTAACAAAAAACAGTTTCCTCAAAACCGTTTATTGAATCGGTTCCTTCAACGGGCGTTCAATTAAAGACGTTATAACCCATCTTCTCCGATCACCTCTCCTCCACCCAATGAACCGGCAGTATCGATCGGATGTCCGAGGGAGAAATAACCAAAAGAGATATATATCGTCATTACCAACGATAATCAATCGTCGGCTTCTTCCTCCATGCCTGGTACGAATTCAATTGAGAGTTCTTTAATTAGGGTTTTGTTTTTGATTTTATGTTTTCAATTGTTCAAATCAAATTTCCCACACAATGTTAGGAGATAAAAGCCAGCAAATGCATCCAATTGCTTATGCCCGATCAATTTCTGAATACAAACGCACTTTTACTTCAACCAATTCCATAAATTGAAGAAATTCAAACTTTCAATTGGTGTTCCATCAGAAAAAGTTCCTTCTTCAGATTCAACCATCAAAAGGTACGACATTTTCTTTCTATATATAATGTAAATCGTATAATTTCTTTATACTGTATTTCTTCAAGATTATGTTCTTCTTCCAGTCATTCAATTGAAGATAAAGATGTTGCTGTGATTTCGAACAACCAAACAATTTATTCGGTAAATCTTACTCTGCACACTATTTCAGTTTTTTTCGATTAACTTAATTTTATAATTTATTTTGAATAATTTCCGGAAAATACAAAACTGGAATATTGTAACATCTTGAGACCTGGCCTAGAATTTTTAATTAATTTCGGTAAGTAATTTAATTGTTCATTGTTTTATATAATTTATTTGATTTAATTATATTTAATTGTATTTTAACCATGAGGTTAAAATTAGTAAAACTGAGATATTTAAATATTAAAATAATTTTTACATATTTGGGTTCACTTCTGAACCGGGGTTTCAAAAATATCTTCGTTGTTAAATTTGGAGTTAGTTAGGTCTAACTTAATTATCTGTGAACCTAATATCTTGTACTGTGTTTAATGATTTGGACTGAAAGGGGGAGAGGGTACGTTGGTTTGTAGTTGGGCATGTGTCAAATTGTTTTTTTTCTCCTCTCCTCTTTACCAGACACGACACACACACACTCACTCACTTTTCTTGAGTTTTCTCCTAAATTGAAGATCAATCCTTGAAGATCTTGCCTACTCTTTGTGATTTTAGGAATTTGAAGCTAGATTAAGTAATTTGTCTTCTTTCCTAAACTAGGGTTCATGTTCTTGAGCTTTGTTTAAATTAGGGTTCTTGAGTTAGTGGGTTTTGATGGAGTTCTTGTTGAATATTGCTTGTAATTCGAAATTGATGCATGATTTGGTGTCTAATTGAGTTCTTGCAAGTTATATGTGTTGAATTGTTAGTTATAGCTCATTTGGTGAAGCTTTCATGAAGCTCCATCCATGGTGTTCTAGGGAAGAAGATGGCTTTTTCCCTAATTTGATGAATTGTGTATTTTTGTGTTCTTGAAGTTTGGTTAGGTTAAATATGCATGTTAGAAGTGATAATTGTTGTATAGGTTGAATTGTAACGTGATTTGGTTGCTTTTGATAGATTAAAAGTAGTGTTTGGGTGAAATTTGTAAAAATCCCGTAAGCACAAAAATATGGCAGATTTTGACCATTTTGTAAAAATCATATAAAATCAACCGTAACTCTGTTTTTGGCGTGCGACCAGTCATTTCGAAGGTCTATGAGTCTACTTTAATAATATAATATTTTCCTGGACTGATATGGTTATAAAAATGAGCAGATTTTTGAGTTAGTAACAGGTGGTTGAATGTATCTTTTTCGGGTTAAACTTGTATTGATTATTTGGGGGTTAAAAGTATAGCTAATTAACATGAAGTTGGTTATTATATGGTAATTGTATAATTGATGAAATGATAATTAAGTGTTTGTAAACATTGGAAGTTAATAAAACGATTTTTGACCCGTTTGGGCCTTACATGATGAAACTTGACTTAATGCATACTTTTAACATTTGACTTATACTTTGAATGTTTAGTTGGAATTAAAATGTCATTAGTATGTTTAGGAAAGTGTTAATTGATGAATTGATCATTATATGGTAGTGTTTGGATGATTTTTAGGTAAAAGTCATGAACTAGTCAAATTGGTAAAATGAGACTTTAACTTGGAAATTGTTAGGCATTATTGTAGTTCAATAAGTTGATCATATAAGAGTTTTTATAAAGTATATTAACATGTCTTAAATGGTAGTTTGTGGTTTTGACCCGTTTTCTAGAATAGCTAGTTAAATTCATGAATTGTTGACTTTGGTCAAACCTGAAAGTTGACTTTAGTCTTGGATGACTTCTAAACTTGAGACTATCAATTTCATGTCATAAATGTGTTACTTGATTAATTGGAAGTATGTTTGAGGTAGTTTCGGGTCTTGATCCGTTTGGTTGTCAAATTGTGCAATTTGACCTAAATAAGGTCAAAGTTGGTTAAACTTGCAAGTGGATGCAAGTAACATGTTAGTTATGTGATTTTGATGTTAAGTAGTAGTATAGCTCATTGGAAGGTGTTGTTTATATTCCCGATTCATTATTTTCATTTTGACCCGTTCGGGCCGAATATGTGTTACTTGGATTGAAATGCATGATGAATTAACTAGATGGAATTCTAGACTTTGGTAATTGTTATATGTGGAAATGCAAGTAATTAGTTGTAAGTTGTGGTATAAAGAGGAAATCTTGAACTTATATTACTTGTTGCAAAATTGGTGATTTCGGGTGACTAATTCGGTGTTCGTTTTGTACAAGAAAAGAGAAGGAGCCTCAGTAATATAAGTTTACTGAGCTCGACACTAAAAGGAAGCTAAGGTGAGTGGATTTAACCTTCTTCTTGTGTGATGTACAAAGGTTTTGGTATGGTAGGCTTGTAGGAGAAAAAAAATGCGGTCTGGGGGAGATAGCGGCGCTATCTCTAAGATAGCGGCGCTATCTCTGCTTCGTATTTGGAAAATTGAACAGCGACCCAAAATAGCGTTTGGTATTTAGATAGCGGACGCTATCTTTTGGTGGATAGCGGCGCTATCTCCATGAAAGATAGCGGCGCTATCTATGATAGCGGCGCTATCTATGATAGCGGCGCTATCTTGGCTGGTTTTAGAAAAATTCATTTTTCTTGGTTTTTCATAAATTTTCCAGTAGTGCCATTAATTGTGGGATTGTTAATGGTAGAATGTGCACATGTTTTCTAGAGGTTAGCTATGAGTGAGTTTTGGCTAGGCTTCGTTACTATTGGATGGGGTGCTCGGACTCCTACCAATGTGTTCCGTCAGGGGTGAGTACCGTGCTAATAGTAAAGTGGCCATCGGTAAACTGTTGTTCGGCCAACAACAGTTGTAGGTACTTTGCAAGTCCGCCGATACTCTCATAACGTCCAATTGCTTGTGGAAGTTTGGACGGGTTTCCAGATTGATTTCTCTCGTCTTTAATTTGTTGTGGTTATGCAAATTGATTGTTATTTCTATTCACTTACCTTTGTGCTAATCCCTCATTTGTTGACTCTTTTCAGGTTGTGGATTTAGCTTGACTAGAGTCGGGTTTTGGAAGTCTGACCGTACTCTGATTTTGTAAACCAAGTCGAGCCTGTTTTTCAGTAACACCTTAAATGTTTTATATATTTGGTTAATATGTACATGGTTTTTATGTTGTGTAATAAGTAGGGGTTATGGTAATTCTTAATTCTCTTCCGTATGCATATTTAAAAAAAAAAAATGGCTCTAAGATTGTGGTGTTACAAATATGCTTTGTTGCTTATTGTAATCAGGAATTACAATCCTTTTGCTTTTGATTGTTAAAATTTTTTCATTATATTGTTTCATCACATTTTTACTGCTTTATTAAATGAAATTAAAATGAATTGGTTCTTTGGAATCTAACGGATTATGTGCCCGCCAACTGTTTGATAAAATCATCGACACATATGTTAAGAGTTCTTTTCTAATTGGGATTTTGGAATTCATTGGCTGAAAATGTGATTTTGGGGTTTTGTTAAGGTTTTCCTGTTGATATAAATTCCAGATACAAATTCATCAACACTTTTATTTGGGTCAAAAATATTATTCATCGCCAAATCTAATATATCAGACAATCTCTTTCTTCTACATACAAATGATTTGCCAAACCTGCAACTAAAGAAATAAGACATCAACAAATAAACAGTACATCCAAAACAAAAATTAATAATTGAATTTAAAAAATTAAAATAATAGGAAAAAAAAAATATCTGCATTGAGGAAATCTAAAACATTTTTGAAGTGTCCAGGTGGTAATTTAACCTCATTTGACTGTTTACTTATTTGACCCATTTCTTTCCTCTTTAGTTAAAATTTCAACAAGAATAGAAATTAATGGTTTTCTTATAATGTTAGTTTTTATAACAATGGGGCTTTGTAAGTTTGCAACTTTGCATCATCTTCACAAGATTACTGAGTCTGATTTTTTTGCATTTGATTTAAATTCAAATTTATGATCATTGTAAAACATTTACTTATTTCTTATTTGATTTTTATTCTTTGTAGCAGGGAATGCAAAGACCATGTGGTTATGAGCGAAATATCTAGGATGTGTCATTGTAAAAGGCTTAAACGGTTTAAAAAATTCTTAGATTTTTAATAAGATTTTGTATTAATGACTTATTAGTAATATATAAGGCATGTCATGTGAAATGATAATATGATTGAAATCAACTAACATTTTGCAATATAATTGAGGATGCAATTACTGAATGATAACCTTTTAATTGTAATTTTTTTCATTACGGCTACACGTACGACCAGTTTCATGTGTCATCATTTAAACCTGCTTATTGCGCGGGCAAAAGACTAGTTAATTTAATATGCATAAAATGTAAACCATCACCTTCACCTTCACCCTACATTCTACCCTATACCCTATTTTATTTTTTTTACTAATTTGATCAATATAAGTATTTAAATCAAATAATAAGATTAGTAAAGAAAATTATTGAATTCTACATATTAAGCATTTTATAGGTACGAAGATGAAATAACTAAGATTTATTAGAAACATTATAAATTCAAATTTCTTAAACAAAATGATGGAGAATGATTGAAAGAGAAGCTTCATTTAAACCAGTGTAATTGACTGATTGGTGGGGATTTCATCACTAAATATTTATAGAAAAATAGTCAGTCTATTAATTACTCAACTTTTTTTTAACGGTCAGTTAGTAAGTTAGTGGTTCGAGTTATACAGTGACATATACAAGGGGCAACATATCTTTCCTCGAACCCTCCACCTATAGGGAATAAACTCCACCATTTGTCCACGACGGGACTTGAATCCATGACCTAACAACACCTTATCTTTTTCACAATACCACAAGGCTAGATGCCTTCTGTATCAATTACTCAATTATATAAGGTATTTGAATATGTTTTATACTAGTCAATAATAACGAGTTGAAGTCCTAATGCGAACAATATGATGTAGATATATAAATAAGTAAAGGAGGTGTATATTGTCATTAACAAAAGTTGTTTTATAAGTTTATATTAATTGATCAAATAATCAATAATATAAAATAACTGATTTCTTTTTTCAGCATTGACCTTTGCACTAAAATGCTAACTTATCAAGCATCACAATAAACCCATATTAAATTTACGTTAAACGTTATATAAATTTTAAATTATAAGCAATGCATATTTTCAATGGATCAATTGTGCTTTCTCATTCATGCTTAGGATATACGAACCTTTTAAACATAAAAAGAAATCGTGATATTGCAGTTTAAAAAAAAAAAATTTAATTGTACAAAATCGTACATAATAGCGTAAACACATGGCTAATATTATATTGTCACTAGTTAGTTATGACAAAAATGTTTTGTTTTTTCCCTTAGTTTTATTGAAAATTCACATGGAAAGGGGTCTTCCTCTTATTCATATAATACTTATAATAATTTGTTTTTGTTGGATATTGTTTTGTTTTGGGAATCATAAGGTAAGTCGGTATTTAAGTTCATGAATCGACATGGAATCACAAGTGTCACAGAACCAACCGATAAGGCGATAACACTGGCTTAGAGAGATGTTTTTGATATGCTTTTAAAACAATTGGTTTGCTTATTTCATATACTTTTCACGTTTTATCTCTTTCACCCGTTGTTATTAGAGGTCTTTCGTAAAACAATCTATTTACACTCGAGTAGAGGTATGAAAATATACAATTTACCACCTCCATATCCCGCATTTGATGGGATTAAGTATTCTTGTTGTTGTTGTAAGAGGGAGCAATATCATCATGCCGCCATATGCAAAAGCCTATGTGGCAACTCAAACTCACGGTGGCGCCACACCGTCCGTGGGTGTGAGTGAGTGACCAAGCCATTTCAGTGGCGGAAGTCGCTTGAGAGGTGTTTTTCGAGGTATTGTGAGTTGAGGGTACAGTATTTTGAGTTTAGTTATGGGCGAAACGATTTTGAAGGATTTGAAAGGGAAATTGAAATATTAATGCACGCTGATTTGACAAAGTTCGTGAGCTATGGACTTCGTCAATGCAACCCAAACAATCAAAATTTGAAAGGGAAATTGAAATATTAATGCACGCTGATTTGACAAAGTTCGTGAGCTATGGACTTAGTCAATGCAACCCAAACAGCCAACTACCCAAATACGTACACTTAGCTTTGAAAGCCCAAAATCCAAAGTTGTTGAAAACCACAAGCCCATGAGTTTTAACCCGATCACAAGTGATTCTTAAAAATATTTGTTAAATTCATGTTTCCAAACATATTTGCCAAATCATCTTATTTTCTTTTTCTAAATTTCACTTTCTACTTATTGGATTTCTTTTTCCTTTTTCAAATTTGTTCTACTCGCAATACAACAACATATACTTAGTAGATATCTTTTAATTATATTGTGTGGTATCAATAGTCATGATCATGGTGGCAGCAATGAAGGTACTAGGTGGTGGAGCATAGTGATATGGGTGGCAATAGTAGTGATTGTGGTTGTGGTTGGTGGCGGTGATGAGTAGTGTTTGTGATGGTGAATGCTGGTATGTAGAATAATATGAGTTTAATGATTAATAAAGATTATATGGTAGATAATTAATTGCAGTTAAGTATTAAACATCAATATAATTGCTCAGTTGGTTAGAGTCTCTTGTTAATAACATGAAAGTCGAATGTTCGAGTAAGGAAACTGTGAATTTTTCAGAATGCATATATTTACTGAAAAAACAAATGTCTCGTCTGAAAAGTAACTTTATAAACAAATCACATATGTGCTCAATCGACAAATATGCATTTATAACCTGTACAAAAATGACATTCTAACGACATTTGAACAAAACCAAGAGAGTCGCTTTAAGCATTTATTGGTGGCTGGTTCATCACCATAGAAATTAAGACAACATTAAAAGTCATGGTAGTCAAAACTTGTTTCATGAGATTGATGACAAACAAAAGTTGACATGTGGGGATTAGATGTTGACATTCCTCCTATATTCTTGGATTGGTAGTCGGGTTATTCTGTCCTCATGTCGAGATTGGATAACCTATATTGAGAGCAGTTAGTTAACAAAGTAAATACCACGGTAAAATCAACATTAAACATTAACATACAAGAACGTAGACAACTTGTTAAGATAATCCGAATATTACTGTCAAGATCGATTAACTATAGACAAGTTAATAAACACCTTAGATCTAATTGATGATAGAAGTTGCAGCGGATCAACACTATATCAATAATTAAGAACAATGAACTGTATGAACAATATGATAAATATTAAGAACACAGTTTCACAAAAAGCTTCAATGTATATTATCAAGTTAACAATACACACGTACGTTTACAATTCGTAAGGAACTATATATAATAGTCCTTGAAGCTAAACTATTTACCCTAGTTATTCTAGGATACGATTTACATCTAATTATAAACGATATACATTGATTTACATTCTATAACTATCTCTGCGAAGATCTCGGACTTGATATGTTCCATAAACGCGTATCAGTAGTAAAACCAATCACCAGTAGTAAATAAGTAACATCAGTAGTAAACTTGGTGATCAGTAGTAAGTCCATAATCATCGTCAGTAGTAACTACAATGATCAGTAGTATCTTCAATCTTTGTATGATCAGTAGTAACTAAGTTATAGAGAACACCAGCATCAACTTCATCAGTAGTAAATGTTTCTGCCCCATCAGTAATAAACATAATTATCACTAACTGCAGCATCAGTACTAAGTTGATCTGTGATTTGCTCTAACAATCTCCCCCTAAACTTATTGATTATCCTTTAATCAATCAAGTTTTCTTCTGTTCTTCTTCTTCTTTCTTTCTTCTTTCTAATGTTCTTTGATTTTGTTGAAGTCTTTGTTCAATTATGTATTTGCTGTTCTTCTTGGTAAAATAATTCAATTTATTTTGGAACATAACTGCATCAAAGGGCTTCATTAGAGTGTTGATGAATATCTGATACATTTCCTTTTCTGAGTGAGGATATTCTCTTTCATATAAGTACAACTCACAATGTTTACTTGATCTTTCAAAGAAATACATATTGCAAGTTGGGAGAACATTCCATGCATACACATTTTCTGGATTTGTAAATAACTCTGGATAGTTATCTGGATAAAAAGCTGCATCAATCATTCTTGTTAAGTATCCAGCTCCAGATTCTTTCCAAGATTTCTTTGACATTCTTGGTTTTCCAATGATCAGAAGTTTAATCACATCACTTCTTGTACAGGATCTGATCAAAGGTAACCATCCAGTAAACTTTTGAATGATTTTATCTTCCCTTACAACTAATAGAACATTATTGGGCAAGACTTTCCAGTTTAGTATTGGGTTATTTTGAAGTGGAGCAACAGGTACTTCAAGAACAGGTATAATTTTTTCTTGTTTTGCTTTCTTTTGAAAACTCTGTTCTTGAGCTTCATTCTTTCTTTTCTTTGTCTGAGCAGATGAGGATTCACCAATAGTAGACACACTATTATCTTTAATTAAATTTGGACTTATTGGGATTAAGGTTTTTGCTGATTTCAATTTCTTTTCTTCTTCAGCCTCTTGTTCAATTAAATCTTTCCTTTTTGCAGTACAGTATTTTTCAATTATGGTTGTCATCTTCATTCTTCCAAAAGATTTTGCACTGTGACCTTTTGTCTTTAGAAAGTCTATCATAAGAGACTTTTGTTCAAATATATCATCTGGTAAATCACCTTTTGTTCTTTTGCATTCTGCTACAAGATCTTCAAGACAATTTAGATGTTCTTCTTCTACTTTTCTAAGCCTTTTGAACTCTGCTTCTTGGGCTTCTATCTGAACATCTTTAACTTGAACAGGTAATTTAACAGGAATTTCTCTTTGATTTTTCTTCTTTTCAAGAGCTTGATATTTAGCTACTTTCTCCCAATATCTTTTATCCTTCACCTTCCATTTATCTTGTTTATCAGCTCTCACCAGATTAATCTTGTTTACCATGTAATGACCAAGAGCTCTGTTAGGGTAATCTTCATCATATACTTCTTTACCCTTTCCAATATGTGCTGTAGGAGGAGGTGGAATATACTTCATGTCTGGTACTCCTCTTATTATAACAGAGGGAGAAAATGATCTAATTTCATTTTGTTGAAGTATTTTTGGATGTGGAGGAAGTGAGCATTCATCAACCTCAAACCAATTCACATTATCATCAATGTCAGGTATGATAAGTGGTTGATCAGGTGTTGGTGGTTTGGTAATGATGACATGTCTCCTAGCATCAATGAGTTCAGGAAATTGTAGTTCTTCCTCATCAGTAGTAACCAGAGTAGTTACTACTGGTGTTATTTCAGGAGTTACTACTGATAGGGCATCAGTAGTGTTTAGTTCAGTTAATTCCTCTTCTTGACTTACTACTGCTATATCATCAGTAGTAGGAGTTACTACTGGTGTCTCTGTTTCAACTTGTTCTTCTATTGTAGCAGTAGTAATTGGCTCATCTTCTGTAATCATCATCTCTGGGCCTTCATCAACTTCTGTTTCTTTTAAATTCAAGAGGGAGGAAGCTGCTGCTGCAATAGATTCATCAATCATTGTCTGTATGTTATCCTTCTCCCCCTTAGTGAGCTCAACTGGAGGAGCCTCACTATCATCAATCCTCTTTTTCAATTTTCTGATAAGCTTTGATTGTTGATGAAGCCTAAGTTCATATTGTCTCATTCTTTTGTTGATGATATTTACATTTCTTTTCATAGCAGCCATAGTTTTTCCTTGATTTGTTTGGTAATAAAGACAATCTTGTACAGTGGATTCCAAGGAATCCACTTTAGCCGTCAATTGTTGGATTTTAATACTGCCCTCACTCCATCTAGCAAGATCATCGGGCTTACTAACAGGTACATTGGTTTTAAGGTTTTCCTTCCTTTCCATCAATTCCACAGATCTGCCCTCATCACTGCTTGGTGATTCATTGGGTCTTTTAGACATTCTCTTCTTCCTAGAAGAAGCAGAGATGTCCCCCCTTTTGGTTTCTTGGCACCGGGGTCCTTTGAGTAACTCCTCAAATGAGTCATCACTCAAAGTTGCCGAGGTTTGGGTCCTAATGATGTTTTCACTGTCCTGTGCACCCACCTTTGGGGCATCAGTAGTGAAAGCCCTCCCCTCATGTCCTCTCTCCTCCTTGGAGGACAACTCTTTGAGCCTGGGGTGTGACTCGATTTGTCCCCTGGTGTCCTTTAAAGATTTCTTTCTTTTATAGATTGTAGATATATTTTTGGTTTTGTCTGGTAGGTCTTCCACAGAGTGAAGAGTAGCACTCTGCAGATTTATATCAAGTTCCTGGGACACATTCAGGACTTCTGTTTGAGTTGGTGATTGAGTGACTATATGGGGTGGTGTTTGGGCTGTATGTGGGGGTGATGGAGTGGGTTGAGGTTCAACTTGGGTTGTAGCAATGGTTGAACCTTCTCCAATATTTGATTGATCTTTGATCATGTTTGGAAACAAAGGGGTTTCCTTCCCTGAAAATTTAAATTGTTTTCTCATATTTGAGAAAACTTTCTTGTTCAACTCAGGTAGTACAAAAATGTTTTTAGGAGTTGACAAGTTTTGTAATTCACAGTTTATGATATGTTGTAGAAATCTGGGATACATTAAAAATTTAGAAGAACTAAGATTTCCCAACATACCATCAAAAATCATATTAGAAAAATTGAATACTTGGTCTGTGCATAAACATACAACAGCAGATGCTATTGCCTTGTTAAACTCATTCCAAGTACTTCTTTTAGGAGAAATACAATGCTGAATGGTATGAACCAGAAATTTCCATTGTGGGGATAGAAGGCCTTTTTGAAAAGTTACAATATTAAGTCTGCCTTCATACCCCATTTTATTTAAAGTATCAGCAATGTATTCCTTAGGAAGAGTATACATACCTGAATCATCATGAAGTTGTAGATGATGTCTGATTGATTGTTCAGTTACAGTGATGTACTTTCCATCTACTTTTGATTTTATCATTGATGATGTTGTTCCTTCTGTTCGCTCAGCATTGGTCCAGAAATCCACCAAGTGCTGTTGATATGCCTTCGGCTTTACAGTTAAGGCAAACTGTATATACGAATTTCTCAAGAATTTTACGATTGGACGGAAATCTTTTGTTCCGTCGGGATTTTTTAAAAATGCAATCATGTTGTGAAATTCTGAGTATTTAAGATCGGTTTGCACATCGAGAGCTTGTAAAGTTGCCATTGTTGTTGAGATTTTGCAAGAATTTTGTTAAGGATGAAGGGTTTTTGATCGTAAACTAGGGTTTATCGAAAGGTGTTTAGAGAATCGAAGTGAAGATAATGCTAAATTAATCATCTGCCGCCTTTTATATCTTTCGATTAAACCTGCAAAACTACGAAAATAGCCTTCGAATCATAACATAACGGTTATTTTCATGGGGGTTAGTTTGGTAATTGTGTTTATGAAAGACCAGTAGTAAATAAGATATCAGTAGTAAAACGTCAGTAGTATCTACTAACATCAGTAATGACTAAGAGTTTTGACATCAGTAGTAATTATAGACATCAGTAGTAACCATTACCACACAAGACCAGTAGTATATGTGAATACCAGTAGTACTGACTAACCAGTAGTATCCGTGTAAACCTAAAATACACCAGTAGTAATGAACTATCAGTAGTATTTTGTACATACACTTTCACACCAGTAGTACAGCAATACCAGTAGTAAAACACTTAAAAAAATATTTTATAACACTAAATTTACACATGATTTTAAGAGAGATTTTAAGTTATTAAAATCATTCCAATACTGCTAACCAAGAAGTTGAATCTTCCTACATCAAATGCTTTTGTAAAAAGATCAGCTAATTGATCATCAGTATGGATTTTAACTACTTTGATTAATTTCTTTTCATTACAATCTCTTATAAAGTGAAATCTTATTTCAATGTGTTTAGTTTTTGAATGTTTTACTGGATTATTCACAATACTAATAGCACTTTGATTATCAATAAAAATAGGAGTTTTAAGGATAGAGATACCAAAGTCTAGAAGCTGATTTTGAATCCATAGAACTTGAGCACAGCAAGCAGATGCAGCTACATATTCTGCTTCAGCAGTAGATGTTGATACATTTGTTTGCTTCTTACATTGCCATGACACTAGTCTTGATCCAAAGAATTGACATCCACCAGTAGTGGACTTTCTATCTTGACATTCACCTCCATAGTCACTATCTGTATAGGCTATTAGTTCAAAGGGTGAGTCATGTGGATACCATAGACCTAGTGATGGTTTGCCTTTCAAGTATCTGAATATTCTTTTAACTGCCTGCAGGTGTAGTTCTTTGGGTCTAGCTTGATATCTTGCACACACACAAACACTATACATAATGTCAGGTCTTGATGCAGTTAAGTACATCAAAGATCCTATCATTGATCTATATAAGTGTTCATCTACATCCTCCCCCTCAACATCAGGATGTAGGTGTTTGTGTGTTTCCATTGGTGTACTAGCACTTTTACTGTCTTTCAAGTCAAACTTTTCCAAGATGTCTTTGACATATTTTGATTGATTTATCAAAATACCATCAGTTCTTTGACTGACTTGGAGTCCAAGGAAGAAGTTCATTGGACCCATGGAGCTCATCTTGAATTTAATCTGCATCAGCTCTTCAAATTCTTTGCACAATGTATCATTGGTTGAACCAAAAATGATATCATCTACATAGATTTGTACCAGTAGTATATCATCTTTGACTTTCTTTGTAAACAATGTTTTATCAATGGCTCCTCTTTTGAAATTGTTCTTTAATAAGTATGATGATAGTGTGTCATACCATGCTCTTGGTGCCTGATGAAGGCCATATAGAGCTTTATCCAATTTAAACACATAATCACCATGTTTTGGATCTTCAAATCCTGGAGGTTGGCAAACATAAACTTCTTCTTCAATCTTCCCATACAGGAAAGCACTCTTCACATCCATTTGATAGACTTTAAACCTTTTGAATGAAGCATATGCTAGGAATATTCTTATTGCTTCAATTCTGGCAACAGGAGCATATACTTCATCATAGTCTATACCTTCTTCTTGAGTGTATCCTTGGGCTACAAGTCTGGCTTTATTCTTGATCACTATACCTCTTTCATCTTTCTTGTTTCTGAATATCCATCTTGTTCCAATGGCTCTTTTTCCTTTGGGAAGAGGTACAAGTGTCCAAACAGCTTGTAATTTAAATTGAAGGAGTTCCTCTTGCATTGCCTCAATCCAGTTTGAGTCCTTCATTGCTTGTTGGATCTTCTTTGGTTCATCCTGAGACAGAAAGCATTCATACATACATTCATTAGCAATTAAACTAATGTTACACATATTTGCAGTTAAGCTTTTATTTAATTTGCTTCTTGTTTGAAGTGGTGAGTTGACATCACTTAGAACAAGGTCTAAAGGATGGTTCTTTTGAGTCCTTGTAGTTGTAGCTTTTTCAACCACTAGTTGATTTTCAAGATTGGACTCATTTGTCTCAGGCAGTTGTTCATCTTGTGATTCTTCATTGTCATGGATGTTTGGTTCATCATCATCTTGGTCAGAATTACTACTGCTATCATCTTCATTGAGATCAGTAGTATTGAAGTTGTTGCTGGTATCAGTAGTATCTTGAGAATCTAGGTTATAGTTGGGACCAGTAGTATTTTCAGTACTATTACTGGTACCAGTAGTAGTGGAATTACTACTGACTTCATTCTCAGAGTTACTACTGCTTTCAAAATTTGAGTTATTACTGACATCAGTATTAACTATGGGAGGAGTATCAACAACTATGTATCTCATCTTTTCTTGACCAGTATAAACAGATGATGTTCCTTCTTTTTGATTAAGACAATTTGAATTACCTGCATTGAAATTCATATTAGAATTAAAGGATTTGGTTAGATTGTCTATGTCAAATAGCCAATCTGGACCATTTCCTTGTTCATTAGGTACATTTTCATTAAAGGATACATTGATGCTTTCTTCAATTATCCTTAGTCTTTTGTTGAATACTCTGTATGATTTACTTTGAGTAGAGTATCCCACAAATATTCCATCATCAGCTTTGCAGTCAAACTTACCAATTTGTTCTCTTGTAATCAAAATAGTACAAGGACAGCCAAATGATTTTAAGAAACTTATAGAAGGTTTTCTTTTATTAAAAAGTTCATATGGTGTTTTAAAATGTGGCTTAACTATTAATACTCTGTTTTGAACATAACAGGCAGTATTAACAGCTTCAGCCCAAAAAGTGATTGGTAATTTTGAATCTGCTAGCATTGATCTTGCTGCTTCAATGATGGTTCTATTTCTTCTTTCAGCTACACCATTTTGTTGTGGAGTTCTAGGTGAGCTGTATTGTCTGTCAATACCTTTAAGATCACAAAAGTTAATTAAGTTAGTATTTTTAAATTCTGTGCCATTATCACATCTTATGGCTTTCACTTTTTGATCAGATGTGTTTTCCAGTTTGACAATTAAGTTCTTTATGAGTTCACTTGTTTCATCCTTTGTCCTGAGAAAGAAAACCCATGTATATCTGGAAAAGTCATCAGTAATAACAAGACAATATTGTTTCTTTCCAATACTCATTACATTTGTAGGTCCAAAAAGGTCCATATGTAAGAGCTGTAAAGGAACAGAAATAGAGTTAACAATTTTGGACTTATGAGAAGTCTTGTGTTGTTTACCTTTTAGGCAAGCAACACAGTGATGATCACACATGAATTGTTTTTGGGGTAGTCCAATGACCAGATTTCTTTTTACTAAATTATTCATGTTTTTAAAATTTGTGTGACACATCCTTCTATGCCAAAGTTCTGATTCAGTGGTGTTTGCCTTGGATATAAAGCAGTTGACCTCATTTGAAGAAATGAGTTCTCCCCCTATATCTAGGCAATACACATTGTTTCTCCTTGGGGTTCTTAAAACAACATATTTTTCATCTAATATAAAATCAGGAGAAAGAATGATGCACTCAATGTCTGTGAAAAGAATTTTATTCTTCTTATCACATACTTGAGACACACTGACAAGATTGTATTTTAGCTCAGCTACATAAAATACATCATCAAAGGTAATCTTTCCATTTGTAACAGTACCTTTACCTGTGATCTTACCTCCCTGGGGATTCTCACCAAAAGCCACAAATCCACCATCAAAGGACTTGAAATCTTTAAGAATTTGCAGATTTCCAGTCATGTGCCTTGAGCATCCACTATCAATATGCCATGTTCTACCTTCTTCTGGGATCTGAATGCTCTGCACAAGAGAGTAAAGGATTAGTTAAGTTTGGGAACCCAAGCTTTATATGTCTTGGGTTCATCCTTTGAGAAATGAGCTTTTGGGGATTTAACTTTAAAGACTTTTGGTACCCATACTTGTTTATTACTGGTATTTTGTTTTACTACTGTCCTTTTGTAGTTATTACTGGTGTGAGAATTTCCTACTGATCTTGGTTTATACCCATTGTTTTTAGCTTTTGAATACTTTACTACTGATGGACCAGTAGTATTTGGGTACTTACCATGTTTAGAATGACCAGTAGTGTTTTTAGGGTTAACACCAGTAGTGTTTTTGAAATTTGTTTTGGGAGCAGTAGTATTTTTGAAATTAGGGTTATTACCAGTAGTATTCTTGTACTGGTACCATACAGCATTATAATTAGGGTTAACACCAGTAGTAAATTTGTTGGAGTTTCTACTGGTGTTGGAAAATTTAAAATATTGTTTATTTTGATTGGATTTTCCATTATTCTTGAAGTAATTGCTGTTCTTTGGGCTTCCAGCTCTTCTGTTTTGAACAAACCTTGGTTTACTTCTTCCAAATCTTGGATCTTCAACAATTGGATTTTTAATTTTATTTACTACTGAATGACCAGTAGTAACTTTTAACTTTTGAGTTTTAGCATTTTCTTTAAGAACTTTAAATTCTTTTAACTCTTTGCAGTTTATTGGATTGTAGTGACAATCCTTTGCTAAATGGTTCATTTTATTGCATATAACACATCTTAGTTTCTTATTTTTAGCACCTTCAGGTATTCTTTGGTCTAAGAGTTGTGTTTTATTTCTTTCATTCCCCCTTGTTAAAATTTTTGGTACATTATCTGCATTATATTTGGGAGATTCATTTGGACTTTGAGCTGTGTGAAAACTTGTATCAATTGATTTTGGTGATTCACTTTGAGATATATTAAATTCAATTGATTGTTCATCATCAGAAGAATTATTTGATTCAGATGTTTCATTAGATGATTCAGTTTGATTTTCAGTTTTTAATTCATTAATGATTCTTTCTGAACTGTTTTTAAGAGGTGGAATGATTTTATATGGAGGTGGTACAGCATGATATCCTACCCCATGAACAACCTTTTCTGTAGTTTGATTATTCGTTAATTCATCAAGAATTTTAGTGCTTCTTTCAAACTTTTTAATTGTTAATTTATTTTGTTCAATTTCAAGTTGACATTCTTCTATTTTACTTGTTAGTTCATTATTTTTTGTTTCATAAAACTCTTTCTCATCCACAGCTTGAAGCAATTCTTCCTTGATCCGTTGATCAATCATCTTGTACACCTTTATTTGATGTTCTTGATCAGCAATCACCCCATCAAACTCATAATTTCTTCTGATTGCTTTTGCTAAATCTTCATTTAATTTATTGTTTTCTTTTTCTAGATTTTTAATAATTTTAGCACATTCAGGAGTACAAGGTTTAGATTTTACCTCAGTTTTGTTTTCAGTAAAGGCCATGAGAGCTTGATTTTGAGCATGCTCTTCTGCTTGGAAGCTCCAGTCATATCCTTGTCCTTGTTGTGACACAAGAGCAGTTGATTTTGATCTTTTGTCTGGTTGAGGACATTCTTTTGCAAAGTGACCAAGGTTGTTACAGTTGTAACATTTGACTTTAGTTTTGTCAAATCCTGCTTTGTCACCTTTGTTGAAATTGAGGCTTGTCCTTCCAGTTCTTTTTAGGAATCTTTTGGTCCTTAGGCTCAGCATAGCCATCTGCCATTTAAGATCCATCTCCTCAAGATCATCTGGATTCAGTTGTTCCAAGTCATCACTAATCAATGCAGTATGCACATGACTAGTGAAGAAGGATTCTCTTGCAGTATCCTCAGAATCTGCAGCCTTTCCTGCGGGGGTTTCTTGTCCTTGACCTGTACTAGACATAAAAGCAGCATTGTTAGAAGAAATAGAAGGGATTTTGTGATTTACCTCAGTTTCAAACACTCTGAGATCATTATAGAGTTCATCTAACTCCTTTTCTTCTAAAGCATCTCTTTGTCTGTACACCACTGTGTACATGGCCCATTCTTCACTAAGAGACCTTAGAAACTTCATGTTGACATCCTCTTGATCCATCTTTACACCAACTTGGTTGAGTTCACCAATTAATTTGTTGAATCTGTCAAACACTTGAGTGAGTGTTTCATTGGGCTTTCCTTTGAAATTTTCAAAGTCTTGTTTGAGAACAGACTTCATATTCCTCTTGGTGCTCTTTGTCCCAACAAATCTCTTCTCCAGTGCTTCCCATAGTATTTTTGCATCATCATATTCAACAAAGAGATGTTGATAATCATTAGGAATGGCCAGTAAGAGAGTGCTTAGAGTTTTGAGTTCGATGCCTTTATCTTTTTTCTCCTTCTCACATTTAAGTTTGTCTGCCTCAGTTGCAGAGCTACTTGCTTGAAGTTGACCAGTTTTGTTTCCTTCACAAACGACTTCCCACATGGAATAATCTGTAATAAGCATGTATTGCTTAATACGATTCTTCCACATCCCAAAGTTATTGGGTGTGAGTATAGGAATTTTGTTGGCCTGAGTGCTTTCATTATTATCAGTCATGATTAATAATGTGTGTGTTTTAAAGATTAAAACTTTTTGTTGTTCTTAACAAATAGTAGATCTAGAACCAATAAGCTCTGATACCACTTGTCAAGATCGATTAACTATAGACAAGTTAATAAACACCTTAGATCTAATTGATGATAGAAGTTGCAGCGGATCAACACTATATCAATAATTAAGAACAATGAACTGTATGAACAATATGATAAATATTAAGAACACAGTTTCACAAAAAGCTTCAATGTATATTATCAAGTTAACAATACACACGTACGTTTACAATTCGTAAGGAACTATATATAATAGTCCTTGAAGCTAAACTATTTACCCTAGTTATTCTAGGATACGATTTACATCTAATTATAAACGATATACATTGATTTACATTCTATAACTATCTCTGCGAAGATCTCGGACTTGATATGTTCCATAAACGCGTATCAGTAGTAAAACCAATCACCAGTAGTAAATAAGTAACATCAGTAGTAAACTTGGTGATCAGTAGTAAGTCCATAATCATCGTCAGTAGTAACTACAATGATCAGTAGTATCTTCAATCTTTGTATGATCAGTAGTAACTAAGTTATAGAGAACACCAGCATCAACTTCATCAGTAGTAAATGTTTCTGCCCCATCAGTAATAAACATAATTATCACTAACTGCAGCATCAGTACTAAGTTGATCTGTGATTTGCTCTAACAATTACCCTACTGAAAACATGATTAAGAAATTTCTAACAGATAAGCACTTTCAACAAGAGGTGGCAACTCAGCCCGAGTTCAGATTCGTGAGTTGACAGGTCAAAAGCATTCAACCTGAAACCAAATGCTTATATAAACGAGTCAGATATCTCAACTTTAATTTGTTTACTTGCAATCAGAACATGACACATATAACTCATTTAATGAAACATGTTAAACAAGTTAGCGGTTTGAATGAGTCAAATGAGTCAAGCATGTCAACCTTTTATATGTATATGCAAAACCTACTAAAGTATATTTAATTTTCAAATATACGGAGTATATCTATAAACTATAAAAGTATAAATATGTCTATTTTTGAACATGTTTCAATAATTAATTTGATTGACATGTC
Organism: Calendula officinalis; assembly: GCA_963853835.1. Taxonomy (NCBI): domain Eukaryota; kingdom Viridiplantae; phylum Streptophyta; class Magnoliopsida; order Asterales; family Asteraceae; genus Calendula; species Calendula officinalis. The sequence goes on along the minus strand of OY970830.1, from coordinate 28,873,399 downwards.
AACTCATTTATATTATCATGAACCCGAACCTAACTCGTTTAATAATTGATTCGACCCAAAACTGATCCGAAACTTGTTGGCCTCAACCTAACATGTTTATTTCCGTGTCAGTCTCCTATCAGATTTCAGGTAGGGGTAGAAATTATCACCCCTACTTTCAACATATGATAAAAATAAGGGTGATTTTCAAAAATAGACCTAATAAAATTCAAAATTCCCAAAATAACTTCACTTTCAGATCTTCCTAAAATATATTGTGCGATGTATGTGACTCTACACAAAATTTGACAAGTGTTATATGGTGGCACAAAGAATAATCTGGTTGTAAATAAAATGGCCTCATCGTACAGTTGCACAAAAAGTGGTCTGGTCGCACAATAAAAATCCGAAGTCGCACAGGTCGCACAAAAAACATCAACTCACATAATATATTTTAGTAAAATTTGAGTCGGTAAGTTATTTTTTTAAAAATAATGCAGTTTTAGTCTCTTTTAATAATTATCTCTAAAAGTAAATAGAAACAATTAAAAGAAATTATATACACGTACACGTTTTGTCCACTTGTCATCAAAAGTAGATTAAGGGCACACATTGTTGTAGCCGGTAGGACTGGTACTCACCTCAACTCGAAACAAAATATAATAAACAAAATCGTAACAAAGATACGATTATATTTTATTATAAATTAATATTAATATAGAATGTAATGTAGTCTCACATGTGCTAGTCTAGACAATGAGAAAAAGGTCCCATTGTGTTTGTCGAACTTCCCATTAAAAAGATAGCTTGCAAGCACTAGTAAATTTGTTTAAGTTATCTCTGATCGAGAAACTAGATAACAAATAATAAATATATATTAATTTTTGTAACGTGTGATTTTCATGTTTTCTTACTCGTTCAAATGTAACATGAATATATTCTATCACATTAGTATTGTGCCCGCACAGTAGTGGCTAGATTTAATTTTAGGGTTTTTCTAGAAGTAATTAGAGGCGTCTGGTGGCCAATGGGCTATTTGTAATTACGATAATTCATTCTCTTTCGCTTACATACATTACCCGAGATCCTTTCATTTTATTCCGACCAACCACACCCTAAGCTATTTCATTTACATTTCTGATTTGAGGGACAATAAATATCAATGTTTTAAAACCTTGGTCGATCCGGTCAGTTCAAACCGGCTAACTTGAGAACCGATGAAGAGAGCAGGTTGAAAATCTACAGGTTCTTACAACAAGTAATTACCCATTGCTAGGGGTGTTCAAAACCGGGTACCCGAAAATTTGGGTAGTAGATTTAGGTACCCGTATCAGTACCCGAATTTTCGGGTACCCGGATTTTCGGATACCCGGTTTTCGGGTACCCGGTACCCGGAAATATAATTTATTTGTCACAAAAATTACATAAATGGAAATGGAAGTCGCCATTATTTATATATTTAATTTCTTTTAAACTTATTAATAAATTTGTTATTAAAAATTTACGTTATGATTTTCTTTAAAGAAAAATCGTTACTAGTAATGAATCTAACCAAATTTTTAAAGACATCCAATGATTTAAAACTATAATTCAACGACGGAGGTGAGAATTAGATGGTTTGTACGTGAGAATTGAGACATGGTTTTAAATTTAAGACATTTGTCAAAATGAGTCAAGCATATGACCATATCTAATGTAATTAATGTCTAATAATAATATAAAAATATATATATAATTAAGTTGGAAAAATAAAATTCGGGTACCGGGTACCCAATTACCCGGTTTTTTAGAAAAACACTACCCGTATTTGATACCCGGAAACCGGTTACCCGAAATCCGGGTATCTGGATTTTCGGGTACCCGGATTTTCGGGTATCCGGATTTCGGATATCGGATATTTTTTCGGATACCCGTTTTTTCGGTTATTTTTGAACACCCCTACAAGCCATTGCAACCTGGCGACCTGAAAATCGTTTGTGATCCGGCGTTAAGCTTCTTTTAAAAGAAAATAGATTTTACTTTAGTATTACATAATTACCTTTTGTTAAATTTTTTAATTTTATATTGTAGAAAAGGAAAGTGATTATATTCTTGTAGAAAAAGGAAGTTAATTAACCATAATTTGGATTAAATGTTGTTCATACATTTTAACAATGTTTGGTATTTGAAGAAATTTTATATATAAAAAATTCTATTTTCAGTTGATCCTCTAGATCAACTGGTTGACCTGTTACCGGCTTATTGTACTGGGTTGAATAATAACTTCGAGTTTTACAAACATTGATAAATATGTTGGAAATGGTGTCCAACGTCATCAAATAAACGGTTTGACTTGGTCAAACGTAAATTAAAGTCCTACCGGGGTTGCTCTTGGGGCGCAACCGAACACGAGAATAAACGAACCGGACTTTGATTAATTGTATAATCACATGTGTAACGGGCTAAATGGACTGAATAAGTTAATGAGTAATTAACTAGTTATTCAAGTGGGCTTTAGTTTAATTAATAGTTTAATTAAATAGAAGCGGACTTGGGCTATTTGAGTCCAACTCAAATAAGGAAACGTTTCCTTGGCGAAACCTATAAATAGGGTGCATGGGTATTGACCTAATACACACAATCAATAGCCTTGAGCTTGCACCCAAGTTTCGGCCGCCCCTCCCCTTGTCCGTCCGACCGCCGCCTGCCGGACCACCGTCATCGCCGCACCGCCGCCGTGCCGTCGACCTAGGGTTCGACCGAAAAGGGTTTTTCGGTTAGGGTTTCGTTTGGGCTTTCTCAAGGGTACTTTACACTACGTTGTGGTGTATTGTCCCGTTCGTTGTCAACCTCAAGTGTGATCAAGTAGAGGGGTTCTAGTTTGAATCCTCATTCTTTATAAGTTCTGGCTCGTACAAGATCTCAAGGATTCGCATCACCAAGTGTTGCCAATGTAAGTGATTTATTTATTTTATTCATAGCTACCTTAGACTCGTAGATCTAAACGATCATTTATCGTTTCGTCGTTTATCGTTATGATTTGTTCGTAAATTCCGCGACGAACAAAGTGTTGGTAAATTGGTACAAAACCCAACAGTGGTATCAGAGAGTTGTTCTACGAATCTAAGAATGTTAGATCCGAAATTCGAAAAAGAGAAAAAGTTTTTTTTTGTATTGTTTATTTCGGAATTTCTGAAATTCGGAAATTAATAAATAAATATATATTTTAATTTTGTAAAATTGTTTTTAAATTAAAATATGGTAAGTGGATAATTTTAAAGGGGTTTAAAATTATCAAGATATTTTTCCATAATTATCTTGCCTATTATTTAAAATTAGATTAAATAAAAGAATGTATTTATATATTAAAATTTCGGTTTTATATATAAATATATATTTATTTAATGTTTTAAATAAATCAAAATTTATTGTGCATATATATATTTTTCGGATATATATATAGATGTATTTGAATAAAAGATTTGAATAAGATAATATTTATATTTATATATATATAATCGGTATATATATATATTTATATAAATCAATTTGGTAAATATATAGATAATTATTTAAAAGGAGTTTTTAAATAAAGATATCGAATTTAAAATAGGGATATACACAAAGTGTGTATATCCGAATTTTTAATAAAAATTTTAGGGGTTTCGGATTTTTATAATTATTTAGATTTGATTTTGTATTTATATAATGTAATATAATATATCTCCAAAGAGATAAAATCTTGAATCTAAAATATAATTATAATATATATTATATATATATATATATATATATATATATATATATATATATATATATATATATATATATATATATATATATATATATAGTGTAATTAAATATATGTATGTATATATTTTTCGAAATTCGAAATTCTCATATATATCAAAATAGTTTTGATATATTCCTCCGTTATAATATTATGTAAATAAAAGTATATTTAAATATTTTAATAAGATATAATTAATTAATTATTAAAAGGTGCGTCCTCGCATTTTAATGGAATTAAAAGAATTATATATATTACTTTAGTTGAGATAAATTAAAGGCTTAATTTGACATATTATAAAAGTTTATATATGTACAACTAAAGTAAATACATTAAACAAAACTTCCGGTTTGATGTTAAATGTGAAAGATTGTGCTCTCCATGAGAGACACGCACTCATCTATAATCTAATTAACGAAGCGCGTGCAATTGAGCCGGTACGTTAATTTTGAGATTATAATCGTGAGTGAATAGATTCTCGCGATACCCAAGCGAACTTGAGCCGGGGATCTTCGTGAGTGCTTTCATGGTAGATTCACCGTCAAATTCATGATCCACGGTATCCCTGTCATGAATTATGTGACGAGCATAGAATCGAGATTAACATGCCATTTTAAAAGTTTAAAATGAATCTAAAAGATCTAGGGATTTCATGGTGATTGAAATTAACAATAGTATGTTTCCTTATGAAATTATTCGGTGTGAATTACGGCATCCCTCTTCACATCAAATAACGTAATGTTGGATCCTAGCCTTAATTTGATTATTGGGTAAATAATGTTAATGATTATCTAATAAATAAACTAACAAAGAAATTGTTTCTTTTGTAGATGTCTAATCTAATCAATAACAACAACAATCAAAATCTTCCACCACCACCTCCACTTCCACAACCACCTCAAAACTCTAACTTCCATCTACTGTCGGTGTTATCATGAGAAAAGCTCACCGGACCCAACTATATTGATTGGGTTCGTACTCTAAGAATTACTTTAAGGTACGAGGGCAAGGAGTATGTCCTTGACGAAGAAATTCCTGAGCTCACTGATGACTCGACTGAAGATGACATCAAAGCTTATGAGCAACATTATGCTGAATCGGAAAAGGTTGCTTGCCTGATGCTAACCACCATGTCTTCTGAACTCCAAAAGGGTTTTGAGAAGCTAGGTGCTTTTGAGATCAACCAACAGCTCAAACTGATGTTTCAGAATAGAGCTAGGCAAGAACGTTTCGATGTTGTAAGTTCCCTTGTGGCATGTAAGTTGCAAGAGGGGCAACTTGTATGTGGCCACGTCCAAAAGATGAAAAGCTACATAGACAGGCTGGAGAACTTGGGTGTCCCACTACCGAAGGAGTTGACCACTGACATGGTCCTGAACTCGCTTCCACCGTCATACTCACAATTTATAGTTAACTATAAAATGGGTGATATGGACAAGACACTCATGGAATTGCATGGTATGTTAAAAACTACCGAGGCAAGCTTGGCAAAGGCAAGGTTTTCTTCTCCAACTGCTCCCGTGCTGGCTATTCATTCTAATGGTTCTAAGAAAAAGAAACGACCTCCTCCCAGTGGCAAGGCCAAAGTGGGATACAAGAAAAGGAAGGTCGATTCTGATGTAGCACCATCTAAGAATCCGAAGGAAGCCACTTGCTATTACTGCCAGGAGAAGGGCCACTGGAAAAGAAGCTGCACAAAGTACCTGTAAGATCTGAAAAATCAAAAGGTCCAAAAGTCTGGACCATCAGGTACTTTTATGATCGAACTTCATAGTACTTCTATGTCTAGTTCTTGGGTTCTTGATACAGGGTGTGGTACTCACATTTGCACTGATATGCAGGGACTAAAGAATAGCAGGAAGCTGAAGCATGGTGAGCTGAATCTAATCGTGGGAAACAGAGTCTCGGCTGCTGTCACCAAGATTGGAGATTTTGAGCTCATGCTTAGTAGTGATAGTTCGATTACTTTATTAGATGTTTGTTATTCGCCTTGCATGGCACGAAATATTATTTCATTTTATGCGTTGTTTAAGGATGGTTTTACTTTTAGTTTAGATAATAAAAATGGTTCTATTTTAGTTCATAAAAATGATGTTTTTATATTCAAAGTTATTCCTTGTTCTGGCATATATGAAAGTGTTGTTTGCATTAACAATAGAAATCTAATATTGAATGTTGATTCATCCAAAGGTGTGTTGGATAAATCATGTCTATGGCATTGTCGCTTATGCCACATAAACAAGAAAAGAATCGCCAAACTCCAAAAGGATGGAGTGTTGGAATCATTTGACCTCAAATCGAATGATGTGTGCGAATATTGTTTGCTTGGCAAGATGACAAAAGCGCCATTCACAGGGACTTGTGAAAGAGGCAAAGACTTATTGGATCTTGTACACACTGACGTGTGTGGACCATTCAAGTCAAGCACTAGACATGGTGAAAGATACTTCATCACATTTATTGATGATTTCAGTAGATATGGTTATGTTTTTTTGATTAAACATAAGTTAGAAACTTTTGAAACGTTCAAAGTATTTCAAAACGAAGTAGAGAATCAATTGGGCAAAAGGATTAAGATGCTCCGCTCTGACAGGGGTGGAGAGTATCTTAGTCAAGAGTTCATGAATCATCTAAAGAGTTGTGGAATAGTATCCCAACTCTCGCCTCCTAGAACTCCACAACTTAATGGAGTGTCTGAGAGGAGAAATCGAACATTGTTAGATATGGTTCGATCGATGATGAGTCGTGCAACTCTTCCAGTGAGCTTCTGGGGTTACGCCCTAGAAACAGCAGCTCATATCTTGAACCTTATACCAACTAAGAAGGTTTCCAAGACACCCTCTGAAATGTGGACATGGAATCCTCCCTCGCTCCGACATTTGAAAATCTGGGGTTGTGAGGTTTACGTGGGACACGAAACTCATGACAAACTGGAAAGAAAATCAGAGAAGTGTCATTTCATTGGCTACCCTCGCCAGTCTTTTGGATATCGGTTTTACAAACCGGCTGAGAACAAAGTGTTCATAGCTCGAAGAGGATTTTTCTTGAGAGAGAGCTATTATCCAAAGAAGCTAGTGGGAGCAAAATTGATCTTGAAGAGTCTCAAGAGTCAACCAATGAAATTGAATCGGAACCTTTAGTTGACACTAGTACTCAACCTGAGGATGAGACTCCTGTTGAACAAAATGATATAACTCCTACCATTCCACGTAGATCCTCTAGAGTTGTTCGCCCTCCTAAGCATCTTGGTGATTATTATGAATACCATATTGCTGAAGGCGATGCATCGACTGATAATGGTTTACCAGTTGATGATGATGAGCCATCAAACTATAAGGAAGCTATGGAAGGCCCTGAGGCCGATAAATGGAAAGAGGCTATGGAGAGCGAGATTCAGTCCATGTATGACAATCAAGTATGGAACTTGGTTGACGTTACACCTGGCATTAAACCGTTGGGTGTAAATGGATCTTCAAAAAGAAGACAGACATGGATGGGAATGTGCACACTTATAAGGCTAGGCTGGTTGCAAAAGGTTATACTCAAACTCATGGGATTGATTATGATGAAACCTTTTCACCAGTAGACAAGATAAATTCTATAAGGATATTGCTTGCAATAGCTGCAATTCATAACTATGAAATTTGGCAGATGGATGTGAAAACTGCTTTCCTGAACGGAAAGTTAACTGAGGATGTTTATATGGCACAACCAGAAGGTTTTGTCCACAAGCAACATCCTAAGAGAGTGTGTAAGCTTGAAAAATCCATCTATGGATTGAAACAAGCATCTCGAAGTTGGAATCTTTGCTTTCACGAAAGAGTCAAACATTTTGGATTTTCGAGAAGCGAAGATGAGTCCTGTGTTTATATCAAAACTAGTGGGAGCACTGTAGTCTTCCTAGTATTATATGTGGATGACATATTGCTCATTGGCAACCACATTCCTACACTGCAAGATGTGAAGTCTTGGTTGGGAAAATGTTTTGCAATGAAGGATCTAAGAGATGCAATGTACATACTTGGAATCAAGATATATAGAGATAGAGAAAAACGTCTAATAGGATTAAGCCAGAGTACATACTTAGACAAGATATTGAAGAGGTTTCATATGCTTGAGTCTAAGAAAGGTTATTTACCAATGAACCATGGCATAATTTTGACTAAGAGTCAATGTCCCAACACTGAGTTAGTGCGGGATAAGATGAGTCGAATCCCATATGCTTCGGCTATAGGTTCGATCATGTATGCCATGATATGTACTCGTCCTGATGTTTCATATTTTTTGAGCATGGTGAGTCGATATCAGGACAACCCTGGCAATAATCATTGGATAGCGGTGAAATCGATTCTCAAGTACCTAAGGAGAACAAAAGATATGTTCTTAGTGTATGGTGGGAAAGACTAATTGAAAGTGGAAGGTTATTGTGACGCGAGTTTCCAAACGGATAGAGATGACTCGTGCTCACAATCTGGGTGGGTATTCTTATTGAATGGAGGAGCTGTCACTTGGAAGAGTTCCAAGCAGAAGTCAGTTGCTGATTCCACATGTGAATCTGAGTATATTGCTGCTAGTGAAGCAGCAAAAGAGGCCACATGGTTAAAGAATTTCATAGGTGACCTTGGTGTTGTAACAAGCATCAAGGACGCAGTGAAAATCTACTGTGATAATGAAGGTGCAGTCGCCCTGACTAAAGAATCCAAAGATCACAGTCGAACCAGGCATATACTCAGAAAGTATCACTATGTGCGAAACCGTGTTGAGGAAGGGGACATCATCGTGACTAGGGTATCATCGGATGAGAATCCGGCTGATCCATTCACAAAGCCACTAAGTCGATCCAAGCATGATGAACATGCTAGGACGATAGGAATTAGATTTCAAAGTGACTTGTACTAGTTTATTTATTGAAACTGTATTACAAATATTAAATTGTATGAATGGATGATTTATTTATGGTGATTAAATAATTTGCAAGTGTTCTATCATTCATATAGTATTTAAATTTGTGTTTCACCTTTTTGCATGTTTAGAACAAATTCCAAGGTGATCTAAAAGATCATTTAAACGTCCACAGTCGATCATTCTCATGGGAATGAGAAGTAAATTAAGATGTCATGCAGAGGTAGTAGACTGTTCATAGAGATTGAACATTGCATAGAGATTGCTACTACTCTCGTGAGCATTTAAATGGAGATTTTAAATGTTGGACCAACCCATGCTCAGAATATTACCTCATGGACAAATTAAAAGGTAATAGTGAGACGGTAATATCATATAGGTCTTAAAACCTAGATACATTAGTCTCCTAGTATGAGTTCGTGATGCATTGGTTTGCTCCAACGTTATTCGTAAATGGTAGCTATACAGAGTACTTCCATGTGTTATGTAACGATTATGGCAGAGACGATGTAAGTCGAAGTTTATTCACTCCTTCTTTCAAAAGTATGAAAGAAGAGATATCTTTGGGCCCCCTGTTGATTTGATGTGACAATTAAAACCTTCGCAGGTCATGACTAAATTGAAAGTTCAATTAGTAGTCTTAATCAGTCATCATAAATCTCAATCAGGAAACATAGTCGTGACTAGAGATTGACGATTGTCCGTGTCTCTAGTAACGGGATATCGCGAAGTGAAGGACATATGATCACTTATCTTAGGAACTGTATTCTGATGAGATTCAGAGTTCAGCAGCTGCATTATTTGCACACTTTAAAAGTATGCTTGACAGGCGTTTATAGTTGATGAGATGTCCAAGTGGGAGACTGTTGGAAATGGTGTCCAACGTCATCAAATAAACGGTTTGACTTGGTCAAACGTAAATTAAAGTCCTACCGGGGTTGCTCTTGGGGCGCAACCGAACACGAGAATAAACGAACCGGACTTTGATTAATTGTATAATCACATGTGTAACGGGCTAAATGGACTGAATAAATTAATGAGTAATTAACTAGTTATTCAAGTGGGCTTTAGTTTAATTAATAGTTTAATTAAATAGAAGCGGGCTTGGGCTATTTGAGTCCAACTCAAATAAGGAAACGTTTCCTTGGCGAAACCTATAAATAGGGTGCATGGGTATTGACCTAATACACACAATCAATAATAGCCTTGAGCTTGCACCCAAGTTTCGGCCGCCCCTCCCCTTGTCCGTCCGACCGCCGCCTGCCGGACCACCGTCGCCGCCGCACCGCCGCCGTGCCGTGGACCTAGGGTTCGACCGAAAAGGTTTTTTCGGTTAGGGTTTCGTTTGGGTTTTCTCAAGGGTACTTTACACTACGTTGTGGTGTATTGTCTCGTTCGTTGTCAACCTCAAGTGTGATCAAGTATAGGGGGTTCTAGTTTGAATCCTCGTTCTTGACAAGTTCTGGCTCGTACAAGATCTCAAGGATTCGCATCACCAAGTGTTGCCAATGTAAGTGATTTATTTATTTTATTCATAGCTACCTTAGACTCGTAGATCTAAACGATCCTTTATCGTTTCGTCGTTTATCGTTATGATTTGTTCGTAAATTCCGCGACGAACAAAGTGTCGGTAAATTGGTACGAAACCCAACAAAATATTGAGCATAGGTACATCTCAACAATTAGGTGATAGTGATAGACACGCCTACACAATTATTTTTGTTACATGTTAAACAAATCGGTAATAAAAGCTTGAAAAGCAAAGGTTTGGCTTGTCCCTTCTTCACGAATATTTTTAGTAGGAATACCGGCCCGCCTATGACGGAGGACGGACTTACTTTAAAATAGCACAGTAGGTAGCTAGCTAGGTTACACACCCACTAGTAGCCCAACTAGAAATTCCAATCCACAATCACTAGCACTATTGTCTATTGCACGGATAAAAAAGAGGGGATCAAGGGGATGTACACCCTTACGAGGTCTTAGGAACAACCCTCTAGAGAGTAGAGACTATATTAATGAAACATATTGTTTCATTATATACACTAACAAATCTCACAAAATCAATTTCATAATACAAGATAACTATTAATTTAATAAACCTAAAAGTTAAAAAAACCTATAAGACCCCTGCCAACCTATGTGTCCTCCACCCGTCAGCACCAATTTTGAATCCATCCTCCCATGTCATCGTAGGCACCAACGCGTCTGTAGCAACCCGTTGGTAAATTGCGTCGTGAGGGAGACATGATGTGTACGACCGTCGAGGGAAGAGTTTAGTGATGTGTTGGTGTTGACACGACCTCGTCAGTAACCCGTCGATAGGGAAGAGTTTAGTGATGTATTTAGTGACGCGTCACTGTTGGGAGAGGCCTAAGATACACACTTTTTTTACAAAAAAAAATTGGCTTAGCTTTTGAGTTGAGCTTTGAGTTTAGATTCTTTGGACTATTGACACACCTCCTGCCGAGCTAGAAGGATCACCTATTTAGCGGAGATAGGATTAAAAACACTTAGGCCCCGTTTGTTTTGACGTAATCCTCCGTAATCTTCCGTAATTGTAATTCAATTACATTACGGAGGACGTTTGGATGAACACTTTTTTTCGTAATTCAATTACGACGTAATTTCGAATTACGATATTCGTTGTAATTGAATTCCGTCCCAAAACCCTAAGAATTCAATTACGGTCCTTTAGTAAAGTATCAAATTTGAATATTTATATCCTTCAGATTTTAAAATCGTTTAAAAAAATTAAAAATATTAAAAAAAATTAAAAAAATTAAAAAAATTAAAAAAATGTAAAAAATTTAAAAAAAATTTAAAAAATTTAAAAATTTTAAAAAAATTTAAAAAATGTAAAAAAATTAAAAAAATTTAAAAAAATTTAAAAAAAATTAAAAAAAATTAAAAAAAATTTAGAAAATTTAAAAAATTTAACAAATTAAAAAAATTTAAACATTTTAAAAAAATTTAAAAAATTTAAAAAAAATAAAAAAGTTAAAAAATAAAAACTATTTAATTTTTTTCTAAAGTAAACAAATAATAAATAAAATAAAAAAAAATTTAAAAATAAAAAAATAATAATATAAAAAATAAAAAATATTAAATATTAAAATTTTTTTTAGAAAAAGTCATAAGTATTGATTTGAATTACAACTCAAAATTTTGGTAACCAAACGCGTAACCGTATTCAATTACAACCCAATTCAATTACAACTGAATTCGATTACAACCGATTTTAATTACATTACACAGGATTACGTTGAGCCAAACGCCCCCTTAGGGTACGTTTGGTACAGAGAATGAAATTGCAGGGAAATGGTTGCAGAGAATGGAATTGCAGAGAAAGGGAATTAGTCTGGAAAATGAGAATCAAATTATGTATAATAGATAAAAAATTGATGCTGTTCAAAAAGAAAAAAAAAAATACAAAGTTGATACATAGCATATGCATAAAACGAAAGACATAGATACATAATTATAATAGATGCATAATTAATAGATACATATATATACAATCAAATTATGTAAAATAGATAAATATTAATACTCATTATCGAGAGACATAGGTTTGGGTTTGCACAAGTCTAACGGAAGATAAAGATTGAGAGACAGAGAGATAGAGTTCGAGAGACAGATATCGAGATCAACCTGGAAGAAGCGACGAATTGTTGCTGGACGAAATTGCAGCGGATGAATTGCAGCAGACGAAATTGCTCGGACGAATAGGGATTGACAACGACGACGACGGGTTTGCTAACGTATAGAGAAAATAAAAGAGGGCTTTGTGGTGGGCTTTCTAATCTCCGTATTTTCTTTTTTAATTCTCATTTTGTGATTCTCTTCTTTTCCCCTTATTTATTAGGGAATGGAAATTAGAGAAAAGGAAAAGATTTTTTCTCCATCTTCTTTTCTCAATGTAACCAAACAAGAGACTTTACCTTTATTTCCCTTTCTCTGCCTTCAAATCTCTGTACCAAACACACCCTTATATAATGATGTAAAAACTTTTCGCTAGTTTTTGTGTAAGAGCCCGCTTGGTTAACATAATTTTTTTTAATGAACTAGAATATGTCAAATGAATTGGAATTTGAAGGACTGGAATTCAAGAGAATTAAAATATGAATGAAATGTGCTTGGTTAACATAATTTTTTTAATGAACTAGAATATGTCAAATGAATTGGAATTTGAAGGACTGGAATTCAAGAGAATTAAAATATGAATGAAATGTATTTGGTTAACAGAAAATGAAATTGAATTGGCACTAATAAGATAATTAATAATAATAATAACTCATAGAGTTTTTTGTTATGAAAAAAAAACTTGGCTATCGAAATAAAAGAGCGTGTATTTGATTTGAAAGTTTTGCAATTAGGGAATGGATGTGAAAGTATTAAAGTGTTTGTTAAGACCGGTGCAAACGCTCACTTCCTCCCCACATCGGTAGCCAATTTTGGCACGTCAGTACATGACGCCGTTGGCACCGGCTCGTCAGTAGCGGGCGTCGGTAGAACACGTCTTTGTGACGACGTGTTGGGTGTTGCGTCGGTAGCTTTGTGTGTGTGGGAGGGGATTAAGTGTAATATTTTAAGGGTTAGTGATGAGTTAGTGATGGGTAGGGTTGGTACGACCGTGTCAGTAAGGATGTGATGATGTGGCGCTATTGATGTGTTTACTGACGCGTCACGGTTGGGAGTGGCCTAATGTCTTATTGAAACTATGAGATGTGGTCCATGTGGATAAACCTAACCAATTTGGTGGATCATTGGTACCGTAAATTTTAGGAAAGGTTTCGAATTTAAGTGGCAGGTTCATGACGTTTACAATAATATGAACACACACATATATAGCTTTCTTATTAATTGTGCAATAATTGACGTTAATGAGACAACATATTAGCTTGTATATGGATCCTTATACGCAACATAGTCCTTTCGATTCATCATTTCATGGCCATCCTTCCCCTTCTTTTCATTTCAGACTGTAGTTATTTGCTTTTTTTTTCGTATTTTTCAAAGAAATTTAGGCCGTGTTAGATAATGCTAACATATAATCCCTTTTTAATTTGTGTAGGCAGAGATATAATAAGGTTAAAAGTTGTCTGATCAATAAACTCTCTTAATAAATCAAAGGGTCAATGATCTAGAGGTAAAAGTATTTGTTCCCAACCTTAAAGTCCCGTAGTGGACATAGTTAGATTTAGGAGTAGATTATGATTGACGTTCAAAAAAAAAAAAAAAAAAAAAAAAACTCTCTTAATAATCATTAATCATAAATTTTTAGAATTTTTGAAAACTCTCTTAATCAGCTCCTCAATAAAAAACTAAACCAATTTCTCCTCTTAATCGAACAAATCTAAAAGGAAATATGAATCATTAATAGCTCGGCATTATTCAAATATTAATCATCCAGTTATTATAAAATAACATCCCTAAGGCAATAAAAAAGAAAAAGAAAAAAGAATACCCATTTGGTAAAGAATTTGTCTTAATTAATCTCCAAATGGAAACATTGAATGATCCTGAACCAACTTGTCTCGATTGATTAACCAACCGATCCAATAGTCTTCTCGTCGATCATATCCTCGATAACTTTTAAAAAATACTCCTACCCTCGTTCCAAATACTTTTAACAATTTTTTCATTTGTTTAAGAACAAATAAAGCAAAAACAACACGATCCACTCGAATTAAAAAAAGAAATGAATTTGTATTATAATGTGATAGGTTCTTCCCAACGGGATACAAATTATTAGCATATGGAACTTTGTCAATAATTAGCATTAACCAATACGTAACATTACCCACCAAATTGTATTATTATTTTCCACCCAAAAAACAATAGTTTTTAACACATTAAATTTTGTTTTCATTGTTATCTAGAAGAACTATGTTTATTTTAAAGGGTTTATATCCCTAGTGGAGGAAAATATTTTCTCTTATTATAATGAATTAAATATATTTCATCTTAAATATTCTAATTGCATACTCGTTTATATCAATCACTTATATATAAAACACAACTAATAGGTATAGAACATTACAACTGGATTTCCTAACAAGCAGAGGCGGATTCAATTATTAGCACACAGTGGTACGGGATACTGCTCAAATTTTTTTGGGTAGCACAAAATTTTTAATTTTTTTTAATATTATGGTGCTACTATCAGATTAAAAAACCACTCAATAACATAAAACAATATTAAAAAAAAACCCAAATATTAGCAATAGTCTAACACAAAGCCCAACTCAAAGCCTAAACCAAATTAAATAAACCTTTTTCCCCACTCAGTCTGACACGCCGCCTGTTCTGTCTTCTTAGTCGAAATTTGTAAAAAATCATTCTTTATATACTTTTATCTCCTAGGTTATTTGCGTAATGCCTACAACTTTTTCTCTTTGCCTATGATTTGTATAATACTCCATCCGTCCCATAAAAAACTGATCCTTAAATTTTTGTTCCACAAAAAAGTTCTTATTTCTCAAACTAATGGGGTCTACTTAATAAAATAATATAATTACCAAGACCCCACCACTAACTATCTCCAAACTAACATCATATTTTAATCAAATTTTTTACTAATGACCCTACCACTAACTATCTCCTTAAAACGTGTGCCCAAGAAAAATGAGAACTTTGAGTGAGTGTCTATTTATCTCAATCGGCTATAAAGGCTACAAAAGAACAAATGATGTACTGATTATGTATCTATAATCTATTTTAATATGCCAATGCTAAATTGTGATGTACTTTGTGTATCTGTAATCTATTTTAATATTATTTTTGGTGTGATGTGTTTTCATAAAGCACATGTTTAGGTTGTGATGTAATGGATCGTTTTCAAAAAAATGTCTAGATAGAGATGTCAACTTTAGAACTCAAGATCTTATACTATTTTTTTTATATTTGATACAATTGTATTTTTAGAACTTTTATTTATCTTCATTTTGTATTCAGAAAAATTTATTGTGGGTGCTACTACTATTGAAAAGTTCTAGTTCCGCCTCTGCTAACAAGAGCGTAAAATGTGGTGGTTCAAGTCAAACACACATTAATGATACCTCAACATTTCTCATTTCGTATATATCGATCTTTTACGCATAACTCAAGTCATTATACACATTTTAGAACTTACTAAAATACCATTTGTTCACGCCACACACCAAAAACACAAAAAAGAAAACATAAAAAACTTGAGAGCTGGGGCTCAGTAGTTTGGCGTACACTTTGGCGCAAGGGAAGACCGGTTTCATGATTTGGCATCACGGCGCTCAATGGAAGATGACACCTAGACTTGATGCATGTTATGCGTGACCACATCGTTTCTTATAAATATATTATATTTTATAATAAAAAGAATTACTTTTAATATCTACTCACACATTTTAATCTATCCATTTAATTTAGTTTTAACAATTTAATTACCGAAGTAGCTCATATAATATCACCGTAGTTTGTCTCAATGTACATGTTAGGACTAGTTTTGAGCTTAAATGATGTAATTAGCCTTAATTAAACTAGTTTAAGTGTGTTTAGAGGTTAGGGTATAAATACCCCTTGTTAGGGCTGTCAAATCGTGCTATCGTTTCGTGTTGCTGGATAACACGACACGACACGACACGACACGAATTTGTTCAACACGAAAACGACACGACACGAAGTCGTGTTTTATTTTGGTAACACGAACACGACACGATTAAAAAACGATAAACACGACAAACACGACAACACAAAATAAATAACAAATTTCTTACTTATTACATGCTAAAAACACGAAAAACACGACAAACACGACAAAATCATAACTATCGTGTCAATTTCGTATTAATCTTTGAACACGAACACGACACGACTTCGTGTTTGTTTTACACAACACGAACACGACACGAACACGAATTCAGATTTCAGTTTCGTGCCAATTTCGTTTCGTTTCGTGTATTTTTGTCGTGTCGTGTCAGGTTTTGACAGCCCTACCCCTTGTGATGACTAATGATGTAAGCTTTCCTCTCATTATTGAATTACACTTTTGAAAGCTCTTCCCTCCATCTTCATTCTCTCTCAACTTACACACACTAAAACACACACTTGATTCTTCAATCTCACTCAAATCACCATGAAATAGCTTGAATTCAATCACATTAGATCTCTCAATTGGTATCAGAGCAAAAAACTCTTTCAGAGTAGATCCAAATTCAAGCTAGATTCGTTCAGATCTGAGATTTTTTGAAGAAAAAGTTTGTTCGTCACTTGAAAATTAATGTTGTAAATTTTTGTTTCGAATTGAAGGTTTGATTGAAGATTCATGTTTCTCCATCAATTCTAAGCAAGATAGAATCAATTTTTAATCCAATCCATCAACAATTGCTCTCAATTTGAAGATTTTTGTGAAAAAGTTGAAAAACTAAAAAAAAAAAAAAAAAACGACTGTAATTTGCAAAATTCGATCAGATGTGTTATGTTTTGGGATATATGATTGGATCAAAGTGTTAGCAAAAAGAACCAATGAAATCCGTCAAGTTTTGAGCCTAATCGAATAAAAAAAAAAGAAGTGGAGTTTTTGAAGATACGTACAAGAGTTCGAGCTCAAGAACACCCGAACATTGTTGTTCGGCTCTAGTTTGTTCTGTTGAATTTCGGCCCGAACTAACCAAGACTTCGGCCCGAAGATCAAACTGATCAATAGTTCGGCCCGAACTCCACATTGTTCGGCCCAAGAAGTTCGGCAGGAACACTTCGGCCCAATCTTTCAATAGTTCGGCCCTTTTAATTTCGGCCCAAGTAAGTAGTTCGGCCCGAGGACTTTAAACTCATAAGTTCGGCCCGAAGTGAAGAGTAAGTAGTTCGACCCTTTTAAAGCTCGGCCCAAGTTCAGCCCGAACTATATATGAATCTCGGCCCAAGTTCGGCCCGAACTACAAGTTTGATGCTCGGCAGAATTGCGCGACAAAAGGGGTATACTAAAACGATCATAACTTTCAGCTCGGGTGTCCGTTTAAAGCCCACGAGTAACCAAATTGAAGCTCGCGACGAAAGCTACGACGTGGTAAACCGCCAAACCCAACTTCTCGGTTCAAAAACCCTTGTTTTGAACACTTTATTTGCGTTTTTGTGATTTTTCGGTCAATTTCCAAACTTCGTTTAGCCCTAGTTTCCAACCTGATCGTCGTTTTTGACCAATTCGAAAAATCTAGGCCATATTTAAAGTGTCTTTTGTCATCTGAGATCGTTTTGAAAAATTTTCAAATTTAAATTTTTTTTCCCTCTTGGTCGTAACTCATACTAAAGCCGAATCTGATTAACACAAGAAATTTTACCCAAAAAATATAATAATTGCAAATATGGATAAAGACCTTCCCAATGCTAGAAAACCTGTCGAATATTATAAACAAATGAAGACTAACAAAGTGTTAGCTGAAGATAAAGAACAAATAGCAAATTTGTGCTATCCGCCAAAAGAAAATACTGCGGTTTCTGTTAAATTTAATGCAAAGGCCAACAAGGATGGCAAGGTACACAATTCTCTTCCCTCTAATGAAAATAATTTCAATAATTCTGATACTTGTTTTGTTCAAAATCAGACATCTGAAGTTGATTTTTTAAAACAAAACCTTTTGAATGCACAAAATTTAAATACTCAACTTCAAGATCGCTTAAATGATTTGGAAAAACAAAATGTACAAAATCTGAAACAACAACAAACAGTTTTCACACAAGAAAAACTGAGGTTACAACAGCAAGTATCAGAGTTTAAAGATAAATATGATCATAATTACAAACTTTACTCTAAAGTTTGGGGTGATTATCAAATTAACAAAAACAGTATTGCACGTAAAGAAAAAGAGTTTGATGAAATTGAAAAACAATTTAAATCTCTAAACTCTCAAATCAAAGAGTTAACAGAGGAATTACATGATCAAAAAATCCTTGCATTAAAAGAAATGAGAAATAAACGAAATATGATTCAGACGTTTAAAAATGAGACTCATAAATTGAATTCACATATCAAACATCTTGAGGAAATGAGTGCCACAATCAACCAAGAAGTTTATGAAAATAAAGCATTACTCTTGACGACTGAAACTCTAACAAACGATTCTGAAACAAAGCAACTTCAGATTGCTGAATTAACAAAGAACCTTCATGACACAAATACTATTAATAGTTTGAACATCGAAATATATGATTCTGTTTGTGCTGAAAATTGTATTTTGACTGATAAAATTAAACTACTTGAATGTAATTTTGGTTCTGATTTACAAAAACAAAACAATATTTTTAATATTGAGAAAACAAAATTGCTAGATACAATTACATCTCTTGAAACAGATCTTTCTTTGTCTCAAAATAAAAATGAAGGGTTGTTAATTAAGCTTGAAGCAAAATCTAAAATCTTTGACAATGACAAATCAGTTTTACAAACCAAAATTGTTGAATTAGAAAATAAAATTGATGAGTCAAATAAATCTTTCGATGAAGAGAAACTAAAGTTGCAAATACAAATTCAAAATTTAGAATCTAAATCAAAAGATTCTCCTTTCACTGCAAAGAAAACATGTAATAACAACAGAATGTTTTCTCCTGTCATGGCATATCGTGATTTATATACAATTAAGCACACTGAGGTTAATAGAGGAAATACTAAACCTAAACCAAACTCACAAGTACGTTCCTCTACCAAACCTAAGCCTAGGAGATCCACAGTCCCACCAAACTCTGATAAGAAATTGAATGCTCTCAAACAAGTTAATAGAGGGAATTCCGCACCTAAAACTCCAAATAAATTAGGTTCCTCTTCTAAACTTAAGCATTCTCAAATGGATAAGACCAAACCATCAACCGTGTTGAAACATTCTATTCCTTCAAAGAAAATCTTTTCCAAAACTAAAACTTTGAAATATTCAAGAAAAGATTTACTTTCATTGGCACCAATATCAACTTTTCATCAAGTGCCAAAAACAACTCCTAAAACACCAACGATCTTAAAAGCTAAATGGGTTCCCAAAACTCCAACATCTCAAATAATTCCCCGGAAATTATTTGACAGTGAAACATCAAGTTTCAGTTTTTCTTGGAACTCTCAATCTTTAAATCAAATTGATACAACTTATCGGTGGTTTAATTCCCACACTAACACTGTCAGACCCAAACAAAAATGGGTACCAAAAGTTGTATAATTTGTTTTGCAGGAAAATGACTTATACACAATGCAGTGTATAACTCGTGTGTCAACCGCTCTTCAATTAGCTGATTTGTTTACCAAGGCTTTAGACGAAAAACGCTTTAATTTTCTTGTGTCTAAGCTTGGTATGCTAAATCTCAAATCTTAAACCGTTTTACTGCTTTATTTTTTTTATTATTTTTGTTTTTGTTTTCATTTTTTTTTTCTTTCTTAATAAATAATAAAATGGCTTTCAAGTACCTCTGCTTGGAACCCGTTCTCAAATGACTTCATTGGTTGAGGGGGAGAATTTTTATTCACTTGTAAAGTAGGAGAAACTAGACATTCTTATGTCAAGGGGGAGCATAAATGCTTTATGCTTTTTGAAATTCAACTGTCGAGGGGGAGCATCCTTTTAATAATCGCTCAATACTGTTTCAATGCTCATTTTAATTTTTTTTTTTATAATTATCAATATGGGGTATCAATTTTTATAATATCCGTAAATGATCTCATTACCAATCTCAATTGGTACTGATTGCATCTGTTTATTACAAATTTTCTTATTCTATCTTGATAATAAATTTTTTTTTTACCTCAAACAGTTTTTCAACCTCTTTCAAAATTTACAATCACACAAGGTTATCAATGTTGAGTATTCGCTTTTGCAATATTCGTAAACGATCTCTTTACCAGTCTAGGTTGGTACTGATTGCATCTGTTTATTGCAAATTCTCTTATTTCTCATTGATACCTTTGTGTTTCTTCATTGTCAAAATTCTTCAACTTGTAAATCAAATTTTTTTTCTCTCCTTTCAAATTCGATTATCATGTTTCAAATTGATACTCAATTGCACACATTTTCTTTTACTCATATTGAGTTGTTGACATCACAATCTCATAAATTCTTTATTAATCTGTGATGCTCAACATTCCAAAATTTTTTATCTCACTTTGTGCTCACAATGATGTGTTCACAACGTAGGATACAAATTTTTGTCATATTCGTAAACGATCTCTTTACTAGTCTCGATTAGTAAAGATTTCATCTGTTTATGACAAATTTTTCGTATCTTGCGTTGTGGCTCAAATTTTTCTAAACCCTGATTTTGCACAACATAAAATTTTTAAATTTTTAAATGACTTGTTTGCAACACTCAACATAATTTGCTGTTAAATTCATCGATCTCTTTACTGATTTCAATCAGTACTGATTGCATCTGTTTTTAACACCATCTTGGATTGATTGTTCTTACTATTTTTCAAACGATTTTCATTCTTAAAAGATCAATGGAGAAATCATTTTTCATCTTCTCAAAAGTGCTCAGATTCAATTCTGACTTTCTCCAGTTCTCACACACACAAAATCGTTTTGCATGCACATTGTTATGTCATTGATCTTTGTATATCCGTCGATCTCTTCTCTGTACACGTTCAGAGAAGATTGCATCTTTGTAAGTGGTATACTTCACTGATCTTTGATATACCCAAACAAATTGATCTCTTTTAAATTTCAAATATTTGATTAACAATGTCTCTAATCATCGTGTTTGTCATATCCGTAAACGATCTCTTTACTGAAGTTCTTCAGTAAAGATTGCATCTGTTTATGACTTCACGTGATTATTGACACTGCTATTCTTCATTTTCAAATATTTTTCTCAAACATTCAAAGGATTAAATCAATTTGTCGCGTACTACATGTTTCTGGTTCTCATTCCGCTCTTGGCTCTCGATTTACACAGACACACCAT
Organism: Calendula officinalis; assembly: GCA_963853835.1. Classification (NCBI taxonomy): domain Eukaryota; kingdom Viridiplantae; phylum Streptophyta; class Magnoliopsida; order Asterales; family Asteraceae; genus Calendula; species Calendula officinalis. The sequence goes on along the minus strand of OY970830.1, from coordinate 28,851,834 downwards.
TCCTCTCTCTGTTTCCAAAACGCAACTATTCAGCTTTATCATGAGGACCCTGGTCTGTTCCTCGTGAGGGGGAGAAAAAGAGCAAGAAATAGTTCAAGTATCAACATCAAAAAGAACCATAAACATCCCATCAAAGAAGAAAATTCAGAACTCATGTACTCAAACCAAATGCAAAATCAGGAATTGTTAATATCATGTGACTAAGAGAAACAGAAAATGATAATCAGTGTACTAAACAGAAAAGCAAGTGAAGAAGAACAAAACCGATTCATCTTCAGAAATCTTTCTCAAAATCTCAACCACAACTATCTCAAGCTTAACCGTACAAATCATTCAATTCATTTATAAACTTAACCGTACAAATCATTTTTTTTTCCAAAATTCTAAAAACACACACATCGAAAGACTTAAACTTTCAAATCATTCTTTTTAAATCCAAAACATCATTATCATATTCTCACAAAAAACCTCTATCACAAAATCTCCAATCTCTAAAACTCCTAGGCAAATCCTAACCGAACTGATTTTCCATTTCCAGAACTGTCAAATCTTTAGTAAACCAGTTTTAGGAATTTCTTACACCAACAAATTCAACGATACACAATTATTTCTGTTGAGTGTTTGAAATCTCAATTTCTTCTTAAGATAATCAGATGTAAACATTGAAGAGCAAAACATTTTAGAACACATCTGAGCGTAAACGAACTTCATAACGGACTAAAAGAAGAAATTGAAGAAGGAAGACTGGGATGAAGTGCTAAAGCTCAAAAAGGGGGAGATTGTTAGGACTAGTTTTGAGCTTAAATGATGTAATTAGCCTTAATTAAACTAGTTTAAGTGTGTTTAGAGGTTAGGGTATAAATACCCCTTGTGATGACTAATGATGTAAGATTTCCTCTCATTATTGAATTACACTTTTGAAAGCTTTTCCTCCATCTTCATTCTCTCTCAACTTACACACACTAAAACACACACTTGATTCTTCAATCTCACTCAAATCACCATGAATTAGCTTGAATTCAATCACATTAGATCTCTCAGTACACTTAAAACTGACGTCTATCAACCTTAGGCTTAGGTTGATGGATGCCTTCATAATATTGCAAGGCTAGTGGCCACAACCTTTTAATGTTAAGGTACTTACAATTTTGCTATTTGATTTTCAAAATCCAGTCAATTAATTATGTTGTTTTAGCTTTATTATATGACTTAAATATAATTGTGTAGACAGATTTATAGTCTAGTATAATTTTTAATATATCTTTGAAATATATGTATAATTATTATATATAGCGTATAAATAATACTTCAACAAGAAATTGGTTGGTCCAAATATATAGTTTCTAAATAGCAGTCACTCAAAATATTTATTGATCTATTTGTACATATATAATTTTGATAAAAATAAATATCTAAATATTCTAATGATGAGTTTATCCTAGTGGAGGTGATGTGGATGGTTGAAAGGTGGCTAAAATTTCTTGGCTTGATTAATTATATGCACCACTATATACAATTAGGTACATCCCCATGTTAGTTTTCAATCTGTTATGAATTTATCTATATCTTACTACTATATAAAGCATTTAGGCCTACCACATTAGGTAAGTTTAAGGAGCTCCTTAAACTTGATTTTAAGGATCTTTCCACTTTTGTTAGTTAGCTCTCTACCTTAAAAAAAATAAATTGCAGCTAATAAGATTCGAACCCAAGACCTCTCCTAACTTATCACTATGTGTTAACCACTTGCTATACATTACACTTTGGTAACACCACCCACACTTAATAACAAAAGTCTGTTACTCGAAAACCATTTTACCTAATAACATTAAATATACGACGCTGTAAATCATCAACTCTTACCAAAATCCACATTTCCGTTTAATTATTTATTTCTAGAAACAATTATTACCGTCTAAACGAACAATACTTGTTCGCCACGAAATATGGTTTCTGGGTACCCGCCGCCGCATTGCGCGGATACCCTGCTAGTATTGTTTAACGACTTCGAAAAAATTTAAGAAAGGAATCGACACCAAATAATATTCATCATTCATTATATGCAATTAGGCGATGTCTCATTTTATTTTATACACAGTAAGCATACTCGTAGAAATACAATCACTCGAATAGAATACAACAAAAAGAAGCTACAATTGATCGCTAAATAGCAACATGATATTTTAAATTACAAGCAAGGTGTATTTCACAAGATTTAGTACCAAATACTCCCTCTGTCCCGTACTCCCATAATAAAGTTTACATTTTTTCTTACAATTTTGTGTTAAATAAAGTTCTAACTCTCCTTATCTTTTTTTTTTTTTTTTTGTGGTTTAACATTTTATCTCTCTAAACTAACATTATATTTTAATCAAAGTTATTATCAAAAACTTAGCACTAACTATCTTTTAATAATTTGTGCAAATAAAAATGAGACTTTAAATATTATGATACGGAGGAAGTAGACTTTAGTAATTGTAATTATAACGGAAATTTAGTTTTTTTAAATATGTATTTGATTTTTGTTTATTGAAAAGGTTGGGAGTTTGAAAATATGAGGTCATATTGGCTATAAATAATGGTGAGTGAGAGCCTAAGAGAAGCATTATCTAGAAAGGAAAAATGGCACCATCCAACTCTCCCATCTTGTTTCTTTTTTCGTGTTCTCTCTTCATTTTTATGGTCGTTGCAAGACAAGAGCTTGCTTTGGATACAAGTGAAGAAGAAGCACAGCATTATCATACCCTTCAATTAAGCTCGCTCTCACCATCATCTGTTTGTAACCCCTCCACTAAAGGTTGGTTTTCCTTGCAAATTAACAATCTCTCTCTCTATATATATATATAATATGGCATAAGTTTCACTAAAGGATGAGAACAAACTTTCACATGTGAAGGTTTGTAATATTCACATAATATAAAACTATTTCTGTCCAATATAATTGAAAGTACTTTCACATGTCAAGTTTTGCTCTCACTTTCTCACCGAAAGAGGTCAATTTCATTGGAACTCGACCGTATATACGTTTGTGTTTATATATATGTGTGTGTTTTTTATACATGTATGAGTGGCCGGGCATTTAGATAATTAGATGGCATCTATACATATCTATGTACATAATTATATAAACATCTACCGACATAAATTTTGATCTAACGAGAAGTATGTGTCCGCGCATCATGACAGGTTTAGAAAGACATATATTGTATTTATAAACTAACATATTTATAACATTACATTTATCTGCTTTTATATGTAGAATGCATTATCGATAAAGCAGGCATAAATAATACGCAAAGTCGAATCTATTAATGTGAGTATAGTATGTATACATTACACACATGCTTCATATATCATTATCAGAATTTGTTACCTTCCAGAAGAACTTTTTAATTGCCTACATGATTCTAATAAAATATTAGTGAACACACTTTGTGAGGCTAAAAGCAATTATCATAAAATTTTAAAGGTTTTAGTTTTTAAAACTTTTAATTTCCGTTCAGTTAGTTATGGACTTATGGACATTATAAGTTTATAACCAAAGCAATTTTGTTGTGTTTTTTTCTGCATTTTTTGTTACTCATGCTTTTTTACGGTGTTTTTGTATATTTTAAACCCCTTTAATGGATAGTAAATATATTCAACTTTCAAAAATATGTGGCAAAACCCACCCAATTAAGAGGTTATAGGCAGGTTCAACTCTCACTAGAGACATATCATGTGTAAATGTAGAATATATATATTAGTAATAATCTTTTACGTATATAAAGGTAAGGACTTTATATTGATTATGTCTAAAGTATTAGAAACAACTATTAATTTGGAATCCATTTTGTCAACATTAAGTTGTTTTTCAGTTGAGACATCAATATGGGTAAATAATTCTAGACTTAAAGAATGTGCTAAAATATTGTATAGTTGGGGAGGAAAGTTTACTATAAAAGTATATATTGAACTTTCACGTCTCATGAAGTCTCATTGAATGATTAGAACATCGGGTGTGGAGCTTGTGAAGCTTGTGGTCAACACCGATGTGGAGCTCGAGGTCAACGTTGATGTGGAGTTCGTGTGGTGGCCATACTCACCTCTTCATGGTGGGGATCGGAGCGCAGACGCTAGAGAAGAGATGTGAGGATAGTACCTTTTTCTTTTTACCTTTTAATTAAAAAAATCTGAGTATTGATGTGTGCGTAGGACTTAAAAGAGTTTTTGTAAGTTTTACTAGTGGTGAGTAAAATAGTTAGCGGTTTAATAGTTCAATTAATGAATCAAATCTGATGCTTTTAGTATACCCACGACTTACACAACCTCTTAAATCGTCTGTCATATATGTAAATTCAAAACCATAATTGTTGTACTCTCAATTTCCATTAGATACATGACCAACCTCGTCAAATTATTTATATACTAACATATGTAAAAATTGTTCAACTTGACATTAAAAAAATTGTCTCATGATCACGTCTAGTAATAGTAGTATATTTAAGCATTACCTAGTTCATTACCCTCAATTTGGTGTGTAATGATGCATTACCTAGTTATGAGTAATGATTGATTACTTAGTAACAAACCAAGCATCTTCAATGATAATTACTCTCATTACCTACCCTTCAATACATCCAACCAAGCACACCCTAAATAATAATATGTTGTATGTTTAAAGAAAGTTGTTTGAGATAATATCTTATATTAATGGTATTTTAAATTTCTTTAAATAATTAATTTTTCTAGACGTAGATAAAATTCGACTTTATTGGAAGTGTTTGTCACCTTCAAAATTACCTTATCATTCAAGAAATGAATTGGACCCCAAGATAGGTAAGGGCAACCACCATTAGTAGATTATGGGGACTTGGGGACCATGGATGTCCGCACCAAATTGTACAAATTATTTGCCCACACACTGTAGTTAACGATAAATATGAATTATTATGTTTTTTGTTGTAAAATTATACAGGAGCAAATCAATTAACTAATCTATTTAAATTATCTTTTACAGTATTAGTTATATTTTTAAGAATATAATCAGATTTAATAAAAGAGAAATAATATTTAATCCTACCATTTGGTCTTATACATAGTCCTATCCACTTAAAAAATACATTTCACAAAATTTATTTGTCTAGGAAATAAGGTAATCTTACATATAAACATATAAAATAATAATGATAAAAATTCAAAAATGAGTACTCCCTCCGTCCCAAAAAAAAGTTCTCAATTCTCTTGGGCACATGCTTTTAGGAGAAAGTTAGTGGTGAGGTCCTTGGTAATACTTTTGATTAAAATATAAGGTTAGATTGGAGAGAGAAAGTATTTTATTGGTGGAAGTATTGGTAATAATTATATTTTATTAAGTGGAACCCTTACATTTGAGAAATGAGAATTTTTTTGTGAGACAAAATTTAGAGGAGAAATGCGAATTTTTTTATGGAACGAAGGGAGTATTATTAATTTCTTAAGAGTGATGATATAATTTTTAACAAATCTTTCTACTTATATTCTTTCTCAATTGATTAATATAACTATTTAAATTAAAAGATGTGATCAGAAAGAAAGTTAATAGATTCTTTATGTTAAACACTTCATGAATATGAAAATGAACTAACAAATTTATTAGAAGCAGTTCAATTTTTAATTTCTTACTCTTATTCCTGTTCCCGGAATGCTTTTTCCCCACTAACTAATTACGTAAACAAAATGATGGAGAATGATTGAAAGAGAAGCTTCACTGAAACCGGTGTAATTGACTGATCGGTGGGGATTTCGTCATTAAATAGTTACAGAAAAATAACTTTTATAAGTATTAAAAAGCTGATAGTTTAATTGTATAAGGTGTTTAAATGTATTTCTTACTGATATGTGGTTATGAGTTTAGTCATGATATCCACATTATGATTTAAATCTAGTAATTGAATTTAGAGGATTTATACTTTAATTCAAAAAATTTACTTCCTCCCATTCAAAGTAAGTGATACATTTTCTTTTTTGGGGTTATTCAAAATAAGTGACACACTTTGAAAAATTACCTTATTTGGCAAAAAAAAATAATAGGGCTCACACCCACTAATTATCTACTTTAACAAAGTAAAATGACTCATTTACCCTTACTTTTTACTTTTAAACATCATTAGCCCTACTTTATTCAAAAGGTGTGAGACTCATTCCCCACTAACCATCCAATTAATCTAGTTTAATCACCATTATAATTTTTTACCTCAAAAACCGTGAAACCAAGTGTATCACTTATTTTGAATCGGAGGAAGTATAAGTTTAAATTAATTGATCATCTAATCAATGCTTTGAAATAATTGATTTTTTTTTTCAAGCATTGACCTTTGCACTAAAATGCCAACTTATCAAGCATCACTATAAATCTATATTAAATTTACCTTAAAGGCTATATAAAATTTTAAATTATAAGTAATGCATATTTCAATTTTCACTTTTTTTTGAACTTTTTATTTTTCAGAAAGATAAGATAGTGTCAAACGTGACATTAACTGACACATTCAGTTTTTGTTAAATCAGCGTCACGTCAGCTAACATTTTAACTGACACTCAGCTCACATGCATTCCAACAATACCCATTATTTTTAATTTTTTGAGTCCCACCATTATATATAAATATACGTACAATACCCTATAAAATACCCTCCCACTCCTCTCGCCGTCCATCCCTTTGGCTAGCCAAAGCATTTAAACGAAGGTGCCCCACGACGAGGCGTGCCAATAGTGCTAAAAAACCGACGGCACTTCGGTTTTTACCAAAGTGTCCATTAGCACCAATCTAATAAGATTAATTGTACGTTAGGCTGCATATTTCATTTATTTATTTATTACTTTGTCTAAAATAATTTATATTATCAGTAACAAAGTAAGCTAACTTAAAAAAAAAATCAGTGGTTTGTTAATCATGTCAAAGCAATAAAAAAAAGCTACAATGATTGTATTTTGAAACTTTTATAGTGACAAATTACATTTCTTTAACTAAAAACCTATTATTTCGACGACATACGAAAATGAGATTTTGTTTTGCACGAAAGAACTATAACCTCTCATTTACTATTTCAAAATCATGTTTCTAAAAAACTTGCATTCGCTTTGTCATGAAATCATAAGATCCAGGGCTTGACTATGCCGTCACACAATAGTATAAAACTTGAGTGTAAAGTTTGTTGTATGCTAAGGTTCAACTTAACGTACATTTTTACCCGCCATAAATTGTATTTCTAGGCGTATTAAAGGCACCGAGTCATATGCAACAGATATATATTAATTTAGTTATAAGAGTAGTTGTATATACCGAAAATTAAAAAAGATTGAAAAACTATGTTATAGATTTATAATTATATATTTTTCTTTGTTTGGGTAACTGTATATATATAATTAAAATTTATATACAAAATTTTCATTTTAAATCAAGCTTTAGGAAATATTATAATTTTCAAAACTTAAGACTTGCGTACGTTTTATGTTATTTATAACGTTAAAATCCATCAAACCTTTCAACTTTTAAACCTTTTTTATATTTGAATGAGAATAATGTACATGTGGACGTTACGAAATCGCAACAGGTAGATCCTATACACGTCTACAACACTTTTTATTTAATGATTTCTCATTAATGCTTAGGGTATATGAACCTTTTAAACATAAAAAGAAATCTTGATATTGCAGTTTTTTTTTTTTTTTTTTTTTTTTTTTAAAAAGTACAAAATTGAACATAATATCGTAAACACATGGCTAATATTATTTTGTCACTAGTTAGTTATGACAAAAATGTTTTTGTTTTTTCCCTTAGTTTTATTGAAGATTCACATGGAAAGGGGTCTTCCTCGTATTCATATAACACTTATAATAATTTGTTTTTGTTGGTATAGTTTTGTTTTTGGAATCATAAGGTAAATCGGTTTTAAGTTCATGAATCGACATGGAATCACAAGTGTCACAGAACCAACCGATAACTCTGGTTTAGAGAAATTTTACTTGATATGCTTTATAACCATTAGTTTACTTGATACACTGATTTAGAGATCTTTCGAAAAGTAGTCTTTTTTTACTCCCGAGTAAATGTATGACTGTATACAATTCACCTCCTTCATATCCCGCAATTGACGGGATTAAGTATTATTGTTATTGTTATTTTAAGAGGGAGCGGTATCATAACGCCGCCATATGCAAAATGCACGTGGCATCTCAAGCTCACGGCGCCACCCCACTGTGCGTAACGTGAGTGAGTGGCCAAGCAAATTTCAGTGGCGGAAGTCGCATAAGAGGGGGTGTTTTCCGAGGTATTTTGTGAGTGAGGATAAAATGTTTTGGGCTGAGTTATAAGTGAAGTGATATTTGAGAGTTTGAATGTGAAATGCTAATATAAGATTTGACAAAGTGATTTGAGCCATCTTACTTATCCCTAAGAAAGCAAGTTCCTGAGCTATGGACTTGTCAATGCAACCCAAACACCCAACTACCCAAATACACTTAGGCCCCGTTTGTTTTGACGTAATCCTCCGTAATCTTCCTTAATTGTAATTCAATTACATTACGGAGGATGTTTGGATGAACACTTTTTTCGTAATTCGATTACGACGTAATTTCGAATTACGATATTCGTTGTAATTGAATTCCGTCCCAAAACCCTAAGAATTCAATTACGGTCCTTTTGTAAACTAACAAATTTTGAATATTTTATATCCTTCAGATTTTTAAATCGTTTAAAAATATTAAAAAAAATTAAAAAACTTAAAAAAATGAAAAATTTTAAAAAAAAATTAAAAAAATTTTAAAAAATTAAAAAAATTTTAAAAAATTCTAAAAAAATTTTAAAAATTTTAAAAAATTTTAAAATTTTTTTAAAATTTTAAAAAAATTTTAAAAAAATTTAAAATTTTTTAAAAATTTAAAAAAAATTTTAAAATTTTAAAAAAATTTTAAAAAATTTTAAAATTTTTTAAAAATTTAAAATTTTTTTTTTTAAATTTTAAAAAATTTTAAAAAAAATTAAAAAAAATTTAAATTTTTTTTAATAAATTAAAAAATTTTAAAAAAATAGAAAAAATAAAAACTATTTAATTTTTTTTAAATGTAAACAAATAATAAAAAAATTTTAAAAATAAAAGAAATAAAAAAAATACTAAATAATAAAATTTTGAAAAAAATTTTAAAAAAGTTTTTAAAAAAAGTCATAACTATTGATTTGAATTACAACTCAAAATTTTGGTAACCAAACGCGTAAGCGTATTCAATTACAACCCAATTCAATTACAACCGAATTCAAATACAACCGATTTCAATTACATTACGGAGGATTACGTTGAGCCAAACACCCCCTTAGCTTTGAAAGCCCAAAATCCAAAGTTGTTGAAAACCACAAACCCATTTTTTGTGAGTTTCTACCTGATCACAAGTGATTTTTAAATATATTTGTTAAATTCATGGTTTTTCAAACATAGTATTTGCCAAATCATCTTATTTTCTTTTTATGAATTTCATTTTCTACTTGTTAGATTTCTTTTTCCTTTTGATGTAAACATAATAATCCATGCATAAAATGAAGAATATGTGTCTGCGTTTCACGATGAGTTTATAAAAATACACACCATATTTATAAACCAGTATATTCATAACAATACATTTTATTATTAAAAAGTTGTTAATGAAAAAAAAAAGTTCACGAACTGAATAGTAATATTTCCAAGGAAAATATTATTGTAGGCAATTTGTAAAGTTACACTCTTACGACCATTGTCTACTTTTTAATCTCACGCTACATTTTTGTTAAAATAATTTTAGATTGTTCACATATCAAAGATTCTATTACTATTTTTTTTAAGGAAAATGGTAATGACAGTCGTAAGGGCTGTCAATAAGAAGGTAAAAGTAAAGTAAAAACATCCCCTGAATTTTAGGATCAATGCCTTATTAGTAAATGTACAAACTTTTTATGTATGTTAGAGACAACTCTTAGACCATGCGTATCGCACGACCTCCACCTCGGTCGCGACCTCCACCTCGGACGACTCCGACGTGTCGCCCCCGTTACACGCCACCCACCCCGACGCGTCGACCAAGCCCAACGGTCGACTAGTCGACCGATACTTCCGACCGTTCAACGTTCCAAAACACCCCCCAAACGGCTATATTTCCACCACCAACACCCCTTTCAAACTAAATTTTTACCCTTTTTTTCCCTTATAAAAATACCCAATCTTTTTCTAAAAAATTTCACACTTCTCATTTCTTTTCTTCATACTTACTCAATCACACACACTATCTTAAAAATGAGTTCCGATGATGAAATGAATGTCGCTAATTTCATTTTTGGCGACGAGGAGGAGGACAAGATTATACATCTTGGTTTTTTACAAACGGCGGCCGCGTTTCTTGAAGGTTCCAGTTCTAGTATACCTAGAACTCCTAGAAGATACGTGCATAGGGACCGTGGCGGTGCGAATGACCGTCTCGTGGCAGCTTACTTCGCTGAAAATCCGACATATAACGAGCAAGATTTTCGTAAACGTTTCAGGATGAGTCGTGATCTTTTCACACGCATTGTTCGCGATCTCACTAATACCGTTCCATTATTTGCGCAACGTTATGATGCACTTGGCAACGCAGGTACTTCTCCGCTAATGAGGTGCACGTCTGCAATTCGTTAGTTAGCCTACGGCACCGTACCGGATGCTCTAGACGAATACTTACAAATTGGTGAGAAAATTAGCCGTGATAGTCTCGCAGAGTTCTGTAAAGGGGTTATGCACTTGTATGGAGATGAGTTTTTGCGAAAGCCTACTCATACTGATGTGGCGAAGCTATACGCTTTTCATGAGGAGAAACATGGGTTTCCCAGTATGCTAGGAAGCATTGATTGTACTGATTGGCCTTGGACTCAATGTCCAAATGCTTATCGTGGGCAATATGTTAGAGGGGATCACGGGAACGAACCATTCATTTTACTTGAAGCGGTTGCCTCACAAGATTTGTGGATTTGGCACGCGTTCTTTGGTGTCGCCGGGTCGAACAACGACATCAACGTGTTACGAGCATCCCATATTTTCAATGATCTCAAAGACGGGAAAGCACCCGAGGTACCCTTTTTGGCAAACGGGGTGTCTTACAAATGGGGATATTATCTTACTGACGGGATATATCCGGATTGGTCTGTTCTTGTTAAGTCTATTTCACACCCAAATGCGAATGATGTTAAGCGGGTGAACTACAAGAAAGCACACGAGGCTGCAAGGAAAGACGTAGAACGAGCATTTGGCGTTCTAAAGAAAAAATGGGGTATAATAAAAACGGCTGCAAGGTCCCCAAATGTTAACAGAATAAGGGATATAATGTACACTTGTATCATATTACATAATATGATTATCAAAGACAAAGGCATAGCGATATGTCCCGACTTTCATCCGGAAGAGCGACATAGTGAACTTGACCCCGTACGATCACATGAAGAAGTATTGCAAGTTATCAGGGAGATCCATAATCAACAAGCTCATCTAAATCTTAGATCTGATTTGGTGGAACATATTTGGAATTGACAAACCCACCACTAGTTTTTTTTAATGTTTTTTTAATTATTTTTAATGTAATGTTTTTAATTATTTTTAATGTAATGTTTTAATTATTAATGAAATTATAAATAAATAAAAAATCCGATCGGTCACCCATTACGGGCTAATGGTCGCTGTGTGGTCATGTGTTTGATCAGGAGAGAGAAAGCTGATGTGGCGCAGAGGTGGCAGGGGTGACCAAATTTTGAATGGTCACCCATTACGGGTAGTCTTAGGCTGTTATTAACAAAACTTTTTTTTTTAATTCATATGAACCTATTTGTACATGTAAAAAATTTAAAATAATAAAGAAAACGATTACGATAAGAAAAAAAGGGAAGCGTGAATAAAAACAACTTTAAACTGGTCCGAATGATTATATATTTGAATAATAATTAACAATTTGAAAATTACAATTTATTTTCATGTTAATAGAGAAACGTTGAAGTAGTTCATCTTTTTTGTAAGTTCTAAGAGATAAATCTTAACATCTGGATCAAATAATCAAGATCAATCTTAAACCACTACCACCATATATGATTTAATACATCAACAACACGACCACGGCCACCCACTACCGCTGCCCACCGCCCACTACCGCGGTGGTCGGTGGCGGTAGTGGCCGACGATGGTGGTGGTGGCTGGCGGTGGTGGTTGTGTATTCAATCACATATGATTTGATGATGTTGGTTAAAAGATTGATCTTGACCGTTTGACATTTTTTTATCCAACGACTAAGATTTGTCACTTATATCTTTGTTTTATTAATGAACTTCCTAGTACATACCCCCTTTAAATAATGCAAATGATTGAGGTCGTCATCGACAGAACATGCATCACTCAGAAGCTAAAGTAAAATTCTTTATCTTCTATTAGAAAATGATAATTTGCACTACTTTGTAATATACAAATACTCACTTCCTTAAAATTAAAGGTATGCTAAAAGATAATCATTAATTTATCCAGAATTAAAGAGATTACTTTTAGAGAGATTTTTGATAAAAATGTGAGTAGAATTATATGAGAGTATATGAGGATTTTTTTTTTCAAAAATAGGCATGATCGCAGATACATTTTCACAAATAGGCTTTTTTTTCGTTTTCAAAAATAGGCTTTATGGGGTCCCCGAGGCCGGCTTCCCCATTAAAACCGGCCTCCTGGAGACCGGCTTTGGCTTCTCTGATGTGACCACCGGATTGTGGTACTCCCCGAGGCCGGCTTCATGAAGCTTGCCTCCCCGAGGCCGACTTCACTTCACGCCCACCATAACAAAAACCCAAAACCACCTTTACCAACCACCGCCACAAAACCACCGTCAAAAATAGGTAGAGGACGGCGGCATGTGATTACCGCTAAAAATCAAATATTGATTTGAGTTTATTTATACCACAAATCAATTGGTAGCTAGCGATTATCTGAAAATCGAATTTCAAATAAAAAATTGGAACATAGAGATGGTAGTAAGTTCGTCAGATTCTTAGAAGTATAGGGACATGAAAGATTTTTATGTTGATCTTGTTTAGTTACGATGAACTTGAATTTCATTTTGACGGTGGTTTTGTGGCGGTGGTTTTTGATTGGTAAAGGTGGTTTTGGGTTTTTGTTAATGTGCAGGTGGGCGTGAAGTGAAGCCGGCCTCGGGGAGGCAAGCTTCATGAAGCCGGTCTCGGGGAGTACCACAATCCAGTGGTCACATCAGAGAAGCCAAAGCCGGTCTCCAGGAGGCCGGTTTTAATGTGGAAGCCGGCCTCGGGGACCCCATAAAGCCTATTTTTGAAAACGAAAAAAAAGAAGCCTATTTGTGAAAATGTATCTCCGATCATGCCTATTTTTGAAAAAAAATCGTATATGAGATGTATTTGTATATTATAATATGAGTAAATTACACGGACGGTCCTTTAAGTTTATAGCAAATTTCACAAATGGTCCTTTAGTTTCAAAAATTACACCGATGGTCCTTAATTCTGAAAAGTTTTTCACCGATGGTCCTTTACACTAACTGACGTTAATTTTTTCTGTTAACTTGCACATGGGGGTAAAAAAGTCAATTTTCATTTCTTTTCTTTTTATTCTAAAACTAAAAACTTTTATTTAAGATAAAAAAATTAATTTAAGAATGAAAAGAAATGAAAAATGACTTTTTTACCCTCATGTGCATTGCACATGGGCTAAGTTAACGGAAAAAATTAACGTCAGTTAGTGTAAAGGACCATCGGTGAAAAACCTTTCAGAATTAAGGACCATCAGTGTAATTTTTAAAACTAAAGGACCATTTGTGAAATTTGCTATAAACTTAAAGAACCATAAGTGTAATTTACTCTTACAATATTATTTCTCAATCATTTAAGTTCTTGTAATAATATACAATTTTGATATTTCACCCATTGACTAGTATACAATGAGATTAGAACTTTTTATAACTAACGACTAAACAAAATAAAATCCATGAATTATAGGTGACAAGAAAAAGGGAACATTGGAAGTAGTTCACAAACATGGACCATGTTCGAAGTTCAACGAAGACATGGTTAAACCGTTGACAGTTGAAGAAATCTTCACCCATGATCAATCGAGAGTTGACTCAATCAGGGCTAGGTCAACCATCCTCAAAGGAAAAAAAGACACATTCGGTTCCAAAGCGACTCTCCCTGCAAAATCCGGTAGCACCATTGGATCCGGTAACTACATTGTGACCATCGGATTAGGTACCCCAAAAAAAGACTTCTCAATGATTTTCGACACGGGAAGCGATCTAACATGGACACAATGTCAACCATGTGCGCGATCCTGTTATAGCCAACAAGATCCGATATTTGCACCTTCTGCATCTACCACGTATACCAACATTTCATGCACCTCAACAGAGTGCTCAGGACTCAGTTCTGCAACCGGGAACACTCCCGGTTGCAGCTCGTCCACATGTGTATATGGCATCCAATATGGTGACCAATCTTTTTCGGTTGGTTTCCTAGGAAAAGAAAAACTCACACTAACTCCAAAAGATATAATCAATGATTTCTATTTCGGGTGCGGTCAAAATAATCAAGGACTTTTCGGGGGTGCGGCTGGCTTAATCGGGCTCGGGAAAGACAAACTCTCGATTGTGTCACAAGCCGCTTACAAATACGGGAAAGTTTTTTCATATTGTCTTCCTTCACGGTCGAGTGCAACCGGTTACTTAACTTTAGGAAGTAGTGGGACTTCTAGTAATGTTAAGTACACCCCAACCTCACAAGGGAGCTCTTTCTATGCTCTTGATCTTTTAGCTATATATGTTGGTGGAACTAAATTAGCAATAAGTCCAACCGTTTTTAAATCATCGGGTATGATTATAGACTCGGGAACGGTTATCACAAGGCTCCCACCTACCGCTTACTCGGCCTTAAGTAAGGCGTTTCGCGCGTTAATGACAAAATACCCGTTAACTAAACCGTTATCTATACTCGATACTTGTTACGACTTTAGCAATTCTACATCGGTTACAATACCGAAGATAAATATGGTTTGGGGCGGGAATGTAAATGTGGATACCGCACCACAAGGGATACTTTATGCAAATGGTATTAGTCAAGTGTGTTTGGCGTATGCCGGGAATGGGGATGATTCCGATATCGGGATATTTGGGAATACTCAGCAGAAGACACTTGAAGTTGTGTACGATGTGAAAGCAGGAAAGGTAGGGTTTGGATCCGGAGGATGTGCTTGAACACAAATTAAAAATAAATTAAAAACTATTAAAATGATACATTTTTAAAGATTGTTGAATAAGGTATATAGACATAGGTTTTGTTGATGACCAGATACCACTGTCTGATATTTTAATTTCTGCAAGTAAATGTAAATTGATTGCTTTTGAATTCAGGGTGTCGTAGATAGTTGTCAAACTCGGTACAAAATTTGGTTTGATTCTTAGAGTAAACAATGCAAGTGTTCAAAATTGTATGAAACATCTCCCCATTGTATCACTGGATCAAATTGTATAATACGATTCTATTAAGTTTACCTATGCTTTTCTAGAGTTTATTTATGCGCTACTTATCTGACATAAGCTAATAATCGGTACATTGGATCAATGCTTTAAAACCCGGGTCAACCCGGTAGACCTGGGGAAATGACCCTAAATCTAATAACGGGTTTGCAAACGGTGAAACCGTTGAATCAACCACTGATCCAGCTTCGTGAAAGCAACAACACAAATAGAGAGAATTCTTTTCATATTCATAGCTAATAATCAGCTTTTCTCGTTCTCGCGTTATGGAATTCGACTAATTATTACTCCAATTACTTCTTTATTTAATTGATTCTGATTCTAATAACCTTTAATTCTCAACCGTAGCGTCCTAGCCTCCTTTAGAAACGAAATAAATTGAACCTGCTTCTTTTAATCGCTTTGGAAGAGCTGATGAATCTCGTAACCGATTGAGATAGGAAAGCGATCAAAAATTCCGAGAAAAATGAAATAGGGTGAAGCAGTCAATTGAAAACGGCTCCCGATGTTTTTCTTGTTCAACCATCCCAAAGATTTTGTGATATATTTTGAACGGCGTAGATGGTTTTGGAGCTTGATCCAACGGTGAAAGAGTTTGTTATGTCACAATTTTTTTCATCTATTCTCTAGTTTTAAATAATATAAGAAAAATGATAATTACACTCTTAAGAGTTTTTAATAAGAAGATAAAATTAATATAAAGATAATCTTTGAATTTTATGATCACTACTTCATCAATGAATTTATAAATATTTTATGCATGTTAGATATACCTTTAAAGGCTGTCATTATCAAATCCATAAAAATAAAAGGGAATAAATATATAAATTATAGTAAAAATAGATATTTAGAAGAAAATATTACTCCTTCCATCCCAAAAAAGTTCTAATTTCTTCTTAAATTTTTGTCCCACAAAAAAAATACCCATTTCTTAAATTTATGGGGTACATTTAACAAAATAATATTATTACAAAAGACTTCACATTAAATATCTTCTATAAATACTTTATCTCTTTATTCTAATCTTATATTTAAATCAAAATTATTATAAAGACCTTCACCATTAACTTTCTTTTAAAAACTTATATTAAAGAGAAATGAAAAAATTTCTTTGGACGTAGACGGAGTAATAATTTTATATACTCGAGTTTCATGATTTTACTCATATATAGGTAAATGTGATGTTAAGGCTAAGTTAAGGTTAATTTGGTATAAAAAAATCAAAATAATTAATAAGTTATCTCTCCAAAGTTTTACACTTTTGAGAGGAAATTATAGTAATAGACATTTTTGCAAGAATTTTTTTCCATCCTCTTTTTTCTTATTTAAAAGAAATTTTGAAATACAAAATTCCTTTTATTTTCTTTATAATTTTCTGTATAATTTTCTTTTATTGTCTCTAAATTAGAACCCGAGAATACATCGTTAGCTCTAGGGGTGGCAATTCCTGACCCGATACGAAACCCGACCTGAAATCGACACGAAAATAAACAGGTTTAAAAAATAATTGGGTCAGTCTCGGGTTGAGCCAACTGACCCATTTATTAAACAGGTTAGGTTCGGGTCAATGATAATTTAAATGGGTCGACCTGCCAACCCGTTTAATTATTAAAATATATTTTAAAAAATATATATTTATACTTAATTTATAATTTACTAGTTAAAACGTAATTAATAGTTAGATAAAAATTAATAATGTTATCTAGTAATTTAGTGTTTAGTATTTTGTTATGAATTTGTGTAATAATAACAACATTTTAACCTGTTTGACCCATTTAACTTGTTTGGCCTGATAACCTGTTTAACCTGTTTTATTAAATGGGTTATATGGGTTAGGTTTGTGTTGAAGTTAAACAGGTTAGGTTGAGATATCTAACCCGCTAATATAAACAGGTCGGTTTCGGGTTGAATGTTTCTGACCCGCCAACCCACGGGCCCCGAACCCGTCAACCCGAACCCAACCTGAATTGCCACATGTAGTTAGCTCTCTGGGTCATATATATTGAATAAGACCCAAAGCAGATGAAGGGAAGTAATGAGTTGAAAAAGCCCATTGGGCTAGTTGGTAGATCATTTGTTAGTTTCTATATATCATTCTCTGTATCTTACGCATGTATACGTAATTTTTAATTATTACTCCCACCATCCTATAAAAAAGTTTACATTTCATTGTTATAATTTTTTAAGAAATACTCTCTCCGTCCCTAAATAAAGTTCTCATTTCTAAAGTTGATGGGGTCCACTTAATAAAATAATATAATTCTCAAGTACTACACTACAAACTATCCACTAACTATCTTTCTCTCTCCAAACCAACTTTATATTTTAATCAAATTTATTACCAGTGATCCCACCACTAACTTTCTCCTTAAACATTATGCCCATAAGTAATGAGAACTTTATTTGGGGACGGATGAGGTAGTTAATGGTGGGGTCTTTTATAATATGTTTGATTAAAATATAAGGTTAGATTGGAGAGAGAAAGTGTTTTATTTGTGAAATGATTGATAATAATATTATTTTATTAGGTGAACCCCCAAATTTGAGAAATGTAAACTTTTTTATGGGACAAAATTTTAAGTAGAAATGTAAACTTTTCTATAGGACGGAGGCAGTATTTAACTAGCAAATGTTTGACAATGATAAATAAAGAATCAATTTGCATACGACTATAAATGTTAATGTAAGAGGATAATGTACTTATAGGTAGTCTCAGAATTGTATTGGGTATAGGGATGTAAATTTAACCCGCGGGTTTGGGTACCCACGGGTACCCGAGTCTTACGGGGCGGGTATTACCCGTCTAAACGGGTAATGGGTCGAGGATGGGTTTAAATTTCATACCCGAGAGCGGGTACGGGTCGGGTACGGGTTTTATAATACCCGCACCGTTTATAGCCGACCCGAATATATATATTAATGTGTAATTTTTTTAGTACATGTTTAGTCCACGAGTCACTAGTCAAACTTAACCCAACACTTAATCTCTCATTAGCCCAATTTAATAATGGTTAAAATTTGGCTCGTCTCCCGTTAGTCCATTACGTATTGAACGGAATAAGCCTGAACGAACTAAGAGTTTAAATGTTTTACCTATTTACCCGTACCCGACGGGTATTTTTCTACCCGAACCCGACGGGTATTTGACCGGGTACAGGGCGGGTACGGGTATAACAATAGCGGGTCGGGTACGAGTACGGGTTTTGCAGTACCCGCTATTACCCGTACCCGTTTGCATCTCTAATTGGGTCTAAGAGTTGTTTTGATTAACATTAAGATTTAAGAGCAGCAATATTTTTAAAACAATAAGTTAGACCCTCAAAAGTATCAATATAGTTTTTGATGAAACATGAAAATTCCATACCACATTCCTTAAAACCTTACTTGTGAAACTTTGATATATTTATAATATGAAATAGGAGTTGTATTCTAGGGAGTCCAAAGGATTTGTCTAGTCCTAAGGGACAAATCCTAGCCATTGGATCAAGATGGTCAAGATCAAATCCCCCACCTACAGCCACCGCCGGCCGCCGCCTCCGGCCACCTCCGGCCGCCGTCCGCCGCCGCCGGCCGCCGTCGGTGGAGGAGGCGGCCGGCGTGGTGGTGGTGGCTGACAGTGAAGGTGCTGGTGCTAATGGGGGTGGTGGTGGTATTGATGTATCGAAGCACATGTGCTTCACTAAAACACAGCATATTACTTCGAAGCACATGTGCTTCAGGTTACGAAACACATGTGCTTCAAGTCACTAAAAACATGAGTTTCTAAACACACAAGGGAGCATACGAAGCACATGTGCTTGACGTTATGAAACACATGTGCTTCACTACACGGAAAAAAAATCAAAACAAGTGACGAACATATCATTATGAAGCACATGTGCTTCATAAAACCAAGCACATGTGCCTCATAAAGCCAAACACATGTGTTTTTGTTCCTGAACACATGTAACTTACAAGCAAGTCATTTGTGTTTGAATCACGAAACACATGTGCTTGACGTTATGAAACACATGTGCTTCACTACACAGAAAAAAAATCAAAACAAGTGACGAACATATCATTATGAAACATGTGCTTCATAAAGCCAAGCACATGTGCTTCATAAAGCCAAACACATGTGCTTCATAAAGCCAAGCACATGTGTTTTTGTTCCTGAACACATGTAACTTACAAGCAAGTCATTTGTGTTTGAATCACGAAGCACATGTGCTTGAAGTTATGAAACACATGTGTTTCACTACATAGAAAAAAATCAAAACAAGTCACGAACATATCATTATGAAGCACATGTGCTTCATAAAGCCAAGCACATGTGCTTCATAAAGCCAAGCACATGTGTTTTTGTTCCTGAACAAATGTAACTTACAAGCAAGTCATTTGTGTTTGAATCACGAAGCACATGTGCTTGACGTTATGAAACACATGTGCTTCACTACACAGAAAAAAATCAAAACAAGTCACGAAGCACATGTGCTTCCAGTCACGGCCACCACCACCGCCGGCGGCCACCTCCGGCCGCCGTCCTCCGCCGCCGGCCGCCGTCGACCGCCGCCCATCGCCGCCGTCCGCCGCCATCTCCAGCTGCCGGAGAAGCACATGTGCTTGTAGTGGTGGTGGTGGTTTTGAATCTTGATCTTGACCATTAATTTTTCTTGATCCAAGGGCTAATAAATGTTTCTTGGGACTAGATAAAATTAATGGACTACCTTGAACATTTCACTATGAAATAGTATTGGTGTCTATTATTTATGTCTATTTATGTGTCTACCCACTTAATCAAGAAAAATATCAAAATTAAGGAACAACTAGCCGGGTACCCGCGCAATGCGGCGGCGGGTACCCTATAACTATATTCTTCGGGGAACAAATGTAGCCTGGTAGCAACATATCTTCTTTAATATTTTACTTTGTAAGCTTTATTGCACAAGTGAATGGTGCAAACAACGTCGAAGGGTGAAAGATCTTCTACAACTCTCTAGAAAAACTGAGGTGTTTTGACTTAGTACTGAGAATGAAAGGAAAACTATGAGTCCTCCTTTAAATTGCATGATAAATATATTGATCATTTAAATTGTAGAGAAGCTAAAAAGACTGCGTTTTTGATGTTAAGGGCGAGTCTGTGCTGCTTACAAGGACAACAGTCTGATTTATATTTTTAACTGTTGTATAGATTCAAATTTTGGTTTTTTTTGTTGTAGTGAGTATTTTGCTTGATTATCTCGTAACATTATATATTAGTTTGAATTAAATGATCATTTGAACTATTGGGAATGTTTGAAAATGGATTAGGTAGTTGGTATCGGGTTCTCTTGATAAACTCAGTAATTAAATTAGCTTTATAAGGTGAATGGAAACTGTTTAGCATCTACATTTGACAACATTTTCACAACAACAATTATGAGTAGGAACTTTGAGATTGAAGAAAAATTCCCATCAAAAGTAGTTCTATTACAATTCACAGAAAGCTGTCATTTGACATTAAAAAAAGAAGAATTTAATAGGCAATTCAATATAAACATATTAATAATCAGTATTGTCTTCAATAGACTGTCGAATAGCAATACTATGAAATCCGGTCAGTCGATACACTCAAGTCAGTCAATAAAAATACAGAAACCTTAAAACAATTTACAGTATTCTCATTCCCGGTTACTGTAATCAAAAATTTATAGCACCCTCAAAACACAATCACATTTTATACATACATAGTTACATTACGACAGAATCAGTTAAGTATTCTATTTTGAAAGGGTGGTAGAATGGTGAACGGTTGGTTCTAAATTCTAGTTATGCCAATGATACAGTTTACAGAAAATAAAGCAAGGCTCCTGATTTTCCGGTTGCATACCCGAAAAAATCAGAACTTACCCAGGCCAAAATCGGTAAACCAGAAATTGCCATAAAAAAGGGAACACGCAAACCAGACCAAAAACCGAAACTCGAGTCCACTTGGTTCCGGTTGGGCTTTTCAGTTTTTCTGCACATGCCTAAAATTCATCACAATATATATATATATATATATATATATATATATATATATATATATATATATATATATATATATATATATATATATATATATATATATATATATATATATATATATATATATATAACAGAATACAATGATCGTAAACAATAACGAATAATCACACAAATGACAACAATGGTACCTTTAAACATTTCTTCTACATTCGTTTATTTATTAGAAACGCCATCTTCTATATCCAATTTTTTTCCATTGTTACCTTGAAAATCACAAGTCTTTTAATAACCATCAGTAAATTCATCTCAAAAATATATAATCACATCTGGGTGACTTACATATGAAAATCCATAAATCATACTAATGAATCTTTTGAAATTATTATAATAGCTAAATCAAAATATGCGATAAGCGATACGTGATCGTAGATCTCTGATAAAAACCTCGTTATATAAGAAGGATTTACATCTTTGTCATCTTCCGAATGAGTAACAACTACAGTATCGAGATTAATAGAAACTAAACTGTAATGTTACATTTTTCTTAAAGTTTAACTGGCCTTATCGATTCTCTACTTCCATGGGGTGATTGAAGTACCCGAGAAGGCTTTATGCGGCTGTATAACAAGGGATGCCTAAAATCTGCATGTGGAATAGCAATGGTCGACTGGTTATTATTATTATCATAATTAGTTTAAAAGGAATAAGAACGAAATAGACAAGTGAATGATTATATGCACCTTAATCAAAATAAGTGTACAGGAAACACAAGGGCATAAGAAGTTGAAATCATATCCACTATTAACTGCCCAAAAAGTGTTGAGAGTGACGTTGACCACCAATACTGTAATTGAGAAGTAGAATTCGACTTCTTATATGTAATATTCAGTGTGCTAATTATGTAATATTTGATTGCTTGAATAAACAGCCAACAGAAATAGTGAATATTATTATCTCTGCTTGAATGGTTAGTATCACTGATGAGGCAAGGTTGAACGTTCATCATGTATATGTACGACACAAGGTTGAAGGCACAGAGGGTTTTGCATAGACCGAGTGAAGTTTGAAGTAACCGAGGCAATGGAATCGAAGAGGTTCCGTGGAGTTGAAGAGATTTCGTGGAATCGAGGAGGCGGATGATTAGGGTTACGGGGAACTGGAGTTTGAAGCAATCGAGGCACATGACTACGGGGTATTCAGGCAATGGACGGTGGATGGGCATCTGATTAGGATATATTTATTTCGATTTGCGTATTGCAGACAACCGTAAGCCAGCGCAGTTGGTTTGAGTGTTTGCGTGTGACCTGCAGGTGCTGGGATCGATCCCTTGGTGGTTCATTTTTTTGAGCAAAAGTTGAGAATTCTGAAAATGGAAAGAAACTGGCTGAATTTTCAGCTGGCTATTTAGGAAAGGTGTTAAATGCTTTATAAGTAGTAAAGATATGAGAAAGTAGATTACGAATTTTATCTTTTGATGAATAAACATATAAATTATATACCTAACATTTACCATCGGGTGAATAATACGGTCTCCATAAAACAATCGACAGCTCCTGCTTGAACAACAATCGCCAGCTCATGCTTCACTTTGTTTACACCTCTATTCACATCTGCTGAACCTATGAATTCTTGACCTACACCCGATTCATTCTTAGCCATCCATGACCATCTTCCATTCTTCTTCAGGTGATCTTTCGCTCCCTCTTTATTTTCCTTTTTCAAATTAGGGTTTCGTTTTTCACTCTTTCTACTTCATATCACCTTCTTCAGGTAATTTTAACTCGAATTTTGTTTCCCATTTTCACGGTTTCGATTTACAGTTTTGATTTTCAGGTTTGGTGGCGTTTCGATTTTCAGGCTTCAGTTATCCTTTTCAGGTTCACGTAACGTTGACTCATCTTCTACAATTTTGTGATGGTTTATTTTTCAGATTTTCATTATGGATTCTGAGGTTTCTTGCTTCAATTATTTATCTTCAGGTAAGTTTCATTTACTTCTTCAAATTTGGGGTTTATTTTTTTGAAATTAGAGCTCCCAATTTCAATACACATATCCCGCTTTTGGCTCCCCAAGTTACATCTCCTCTTCTAAAGGTAAAACTTACTAACCATATAACTTTTGCATTTTAAATTTTAGAGCTCCCAATTTCAATACATACTTTCTTTATTGATTCTTAGAAACCCCGCTTTTTCGATCATTAGGGGTCAAATTGATTGTTTTAGAAGCTACTTTTATTCTGATTTTTATAAGAACAAACATGCTTATACAACAGTCCTGTATCAACATATTCAAAAATACCGTACAAAAAACCATGAGGAAAATAGATGGTAGCTGAGCCCAATTCAACTCGGCCAATTGAACCGTCACCCCCTGGTAAGAGGGTGGTTCAAGACACACCCGTTTAAAATTCGCCTGTTTCATTCCCGGCGGTGTTGTGAAAACCGGTGTTGACCCGTCGGACTGGTGGTATTTTGTTTGCTACATCAATTGCACAAATGGAATGTACGAAGTATATATTTTTAAGAAAAACAAAAACAAAACTTATGAGCAAAAAGACATGCTTTATATAAAGTTCACCAAATAAAACAAAACTAGACCTACACGTGTATAAAAAAATGCTGGAAAAGCAGATTTCTTTTGTTATAAAATGGACTTCTTGGTACGTTGTTGCTAATTGTGGGAGAATTCATAGGTTATGATACATATAAAAGAGTTGTGTTTATGATGGGGTCAAAACCATCTTTACATTGGATGGTTTGGTGTTTTGATGATCCGTACCTTATTGACCGCAAGCACTTAAGGAAAGTATTATGAGAAGCAGATGGTTGTGAATTAAAGTAACTCCACTTAGTTTTTTTTGAAGTTCACTTCAATATATGATAGTGCTAATTGCATGTGTTATTGGAGAAAGTCATTAGAAATTTAATGGGACATAAATCCATAATAATTTCCATGTAGTCAACCCACAAATAGTGAACATGGGTCAATGGGTGGTTTTTGGTGGGTCGGTGGTATTATAACATATCGGGTCACTGTAGAATACAACTACATGCTTGCTCTGTTATGAATTTTTTTTTTACCATTTCTTTCTTCCTTTGTTGGGTAACTATAACAAGTAGATTTCGTTGATTTAATTTGTTTTCAATTTTCCCTTAACAGGTGTATCAAGTATTTAAGGTATGTTGCGGTGTTATTTAAAACCATGACGACACGAACAACCGCCACAAACCGCCACCGAACCAACTAAACATCAATAAAGTTACTAATATTTTTCTTTTCACAAACCGCCACAGAAATTTACTAATATTTTTCTTTTCACTTATGCAGATATTGATGCTGAATCAACCAAAAGAATCAAAACCTCAAGTATCAAGTCATAATAACCAAACTTACTAATGTAAACAATCTTTTTGTGGATCATGCAAAACTCGAATTAACAATCTTTTTGATGTAATGTGAATTAAATCAATAAATAATATCTTCGGTATCATACTAAAATCTACGCGGCAACGCGCGGGGGTAATACCCGCTAGTTAAATACACATGATAAGTATAAATATCATTTTTTTATTTATAAAGTCCTTTTACCCATGACTAACAAATAAATCAATTGGGCTTAGTGGTGGGGTTAGGCTTGTTTGGGTTAGATAGCCAAAAGATAGGCCTTGGGGCTCTTGGGCTTTAATTGAAAATTTGGATTATTTTTTAGTCGATTTCTGAACTGCCACAAAGTTTCATTATAATGTTTTCTTTATTTAACAGCTGCAATTTGCGACTGGATTTGAAGAGTTGCGTTGGTCAATTGGTATCTTTTCAGATTCTATATAAACGACCACATATTCATGACGAAAAAATAATATTCAAATTCGTCAGAGTTATATAGCTAAAGGATCGTTGAATCCTCAAACAGTCCACCAATTATAACGTACTGTTTTCAGACATTGCTAATCGCAAGTTATTGTAATTTTTCGATTTCTGCTTATACACCTTGGCATTACTATTTGTAATTCCTAACCGTTTTTTGTATGTATATCTCGTCTAAAAATTGATAAATGGTAACTAGGCCGGTTTTTTAGCTGCCAATGAATGGTGAAAGACAGACAGGTTGTTCGTGTTTGTACGTGTGTATTTTTAGTGCGTGGTGATTTGCACAATGAATGCATTCATCATTGCATTGCAAAGAATTTTAAAGGAAATAGACAATTATACCCTTCAAATTTAATATTTTCATGTTGAAACAAAATTATGTTTAGGATAGAATTGTCCATTTGATTTAAATTTCCTTGCAAGGATGATCGCATTCCTTGTGCAAATCACCATCCATTTTTAGTGAGAGAAGGATAATAGTTTTTTTTTTTTTCAAAACTCTATTGACAAACAAGAAATTACTCTCAAATCAATAGGATTATAAGTTTACATTTCAAACAAATATAGGAGTTCAAACCGGATTTTGTATTGAACCGAGCAATATCTTAAATACGGTTGAATCAGTTGGATCAGATTAGCCGCTTGGTTGAATCAGATAACAATATCGTTGATTATTTATGATTCCATAATTATGTACAAATGCAAAAAAAGTTAGAAAAATACAAAATTAAAATCATAAAAAATCGAATAATTCTAAAAACATATTTTTCAACTAAATACGAGTATATCATTTTTTAGTTAAAAAATCTATATAAAAAAAATCATATATCTGTTTTATTTGTCTAATTTTTTAAAGAAACCTTTTTTTCCGGCTCAACCATGTTTTTACGTTCGCCGGTTCCAATCAATTTATAATCATCGATCTAACCGGCTCATTCCGACCAACTACCTTCTCGTTTCCCGGTCCAACCAATTCAGCCGAATTTCTAAAACAATGCATACATGGGAACTTAATTAAGCGTTCATGTCCCTTTTTTTTTAATTTATAAGAGAATATAGATTTTCTTTTTCTTCAGAATTATGTGAAAATTTAACATTCATTCTTATATTATAAGAATAAGAAGATCAAACTCCAAATCATATTAATCAAATATACTTCTATATTAATTTATTACCCACGTTAAGAAATTTAAAGATCTGCGATAAACTGTTTTTGACAATGTCATTTTTCAGAAGCCATGACCTTTGAAGGAAAAACTATTTTCAAATGAAGATTAAATGTAAAATCAACAAACAAATTACAATTCTTTATTAAGAAAAAGAATACCAATATTTATGCAGCATAGCATTGTTAAGCATGATTAAACAAACTAATTGTGATTAAAATATGTCTAAACTGCCCATAGTTTTAAGCCAAACACATATAATATTCTTAAACCACTTCATTAAGAAATTATTTTAAAAACAAAACTAGGATTAGACATCGATAACAGAAAAGGTGTGGGCTTATAACCCTCCTAAGATAGTGTTAAATAATATATAATAGTAACTTTATGATAATGTTAGACTGATTCTTTAATCACACTCATGTCTCGATAAAAGTAATATAACAAGTTATTAGGTCCACTACCAGGTTTACAGTGTCTTCATTCACAACGTTTAAAATGATCATTGGATGTTGAACGTGATCGTATGTAACTATTAAAATCCCGAAACAATTATCGATCTTCACATGATTACATGTGCCTTAGTGAAAGATAGTTATTTTTGTGTCAAGTTTTCCAGATTATGCCCAAATTTTATGGTTTGATACCCAAATTTGAAATCCCAAACCATTAGCCAAACATATTATGTAAGGAATGAAACTCATACATTTATTCTTATACCCATAATTCCATAAACCAATCACAAATTCACAATCAATTTCAATGTAAAAGTGAATGGATCTTGAATCCTACCAAATGTAAAAGTGCATGGGTCGGGAGGTTTTTTATTTAATTTCTTTTATAAATTGCTTTTCATAGTTTTTTATTAGTTTTTTTCAAACAAAAATCATATTGCAATTTTAACCGAACCTGAATTCGTACTGGAACCGGATAGACCCGATTTTTGGTTTTCGGGGCTGTTCTTGGTTCCCTTTTTTGTCGGTTCTCAATTTTTTGGTTCCAATCCAGTCCGGTTTTGGGTTTTTAGTTCTGAAACCCGAATTTGAAAATTTCAGCTCAATATTTAGTTTATGTTTATGATACAATTTTCGATTCTAACCAGTTACAAATCCGAAAAAACCAGACTGAAGCAGACACGATATCATTATTTTCGATTCGATTTTCAGTTCATATTTTTGGTATTTTTTTGGTTTCGTGTTTTCGGTTCCGCTCATTATTTGTATTAAAGAATTGATTTAGAAACAAATACAGTTAAATTAATTAACAGGTAGCATAAATCATAAATTATGAAAGTAATGACCAATGGATTATTCAAGGCTGTCGAATTTAATAAAGAGCTATTGATAGTTACATGTACAAACAAATCAAATTAAGTTCAGAACTTTATCCACCTGAATATTCTGTTGATTCCTTTTTACTTTCAATAATTTACATATTTTTCCATAAAAAAAACTAAAAAAGGGTACACTTATATATTTTAAATTGATCTAAATACATCATTTTGTTTTCACAAAGTTCCTTAAACAATTATTTTGAATATGCATAAGACTGATTATGAGACTTTATATTAATTCGTTAACTCTATCTTACATTACTTCTTTGAAAGGCTATTCGATTAAAGAAAAACTTTTTTTTTTAACGTCAAGAAATGATATTTGTGTCTACAATTTGTGTCTATCCATAATCATTCTCATTACTAAAATTGACATGTATCATCCACTAATTTTTTCTCCTCATATCATCACTTAATTTTGACATTTGTCATGATCAAATTGATAGGCACATATGTATGGAATGGCTAGATATAAAAGAT
This sequence comes from Calendula officinalis, assembly GCA_963853835.1. Taxonomy (NCBI): domain Eukaryota; kingdom Viridiplantae; phylum Streptophyta; class Magnoliopsida; order Asterales; family Asteraceae; genus Calendula; species Calendula officinalis. The sequence continues at coordinate 28,823,460 of OY970830.1, read as the reverse complement.
ATGGAATCCAGATTCGGACTGAGCCTAGATATCTATACCATTTGAATCCAGATTCGTCCTTGTTTTTTTTTTTTGAACAGCAAAAAGAAGGCAACGGGTGAAGCTTCGGCATTGCCATCACCCCCCGAAGACCTCCAAAAAATTTATTAAAACGAGAGTCTAGCCATAAGCTAAACTAAAAAGAACACAAAGTTACAAAGGATTAATTAACCAATCTACCCACGGAATACTACATTTAAGATTCCTATGAGTCAACCACGAAAAAGAGAATAACTTAATACTATCAACAATGTCCGACCTACGCATTTTATTAGAATCAAACACAACCGAATTACGGTATCTCCAAAGCACCCAACACGTCGTAAAGCCGATAACCTGCATTTTGGTTTTTCGATGATTCACCATGGGTAGATTATTACAATGCGTCCACCAAGAATCAAAGGAATCACACAACCACCCCTCCAAACCGCACCAACGATATATAGAGCTCCAAACCGCACCAACGATATATAGAGCTCCAAACTTCCGTAGCCAAGACACACTGAAACAAAATATGCGACACCGTCTCCATATTGGAGTTGCAATTCGGGCACCGGATACTCTCGATCTCCAAACCTCGTCTAGATAAAGTTTGTCTCGTAGGTAACCTGTCTAAAAAAAACACGCCACATAAAAATATTAACTTTAATCGGTATAAATTTACACCAAACTAAAGCTCTATCCGTCCCGGGAAACATAGCATCATTAATAACATTTTTTGTTCCGCCAACCGAAAATTCACTCAACTCTCCCAAACTCCAACAAACTTTATCTCTTTCTTCACCCAAACGTACATCACTAATAAGATCAATAAAATTATCAAATTGTTCCTTTTCCGCCCCATCGCGAATGTTGATCAATAAAATTATTAACAATCGATCGAGATATTCTCCAAGTGTTCGATGTTGATCTTTTTCGGTAAAAATTTATTCCATCTAGTTATTAAGAAGCATTTTTTAATTTATTCTTACTCACCGAATTATATTTTGTTGTTTTGTTAATATTCCAACATATTTTAATATAACCAACCAGCGGTTTTTTTATTTCACGTTTTCTGTTTAAATAATGTTAAAACAATCTCTATCCGTGAGAAATTTGTCTTTATAACGGAGAATCTTTTACATTAAACGTGTTCACTCTTTTTATCTACCTGATGAAATTTTATGATACTATGAGTCTATGATATGAAAGTGGATTTTAATTACTCCCTCCGTCCCACAAAAAATACTCATTTCTCATGGGCACAAGTCTTAAGAAAATAGTTAGTGGTGGGGTAATTGGTATTAGTTTTGATTAAAATATAAGGTTTGATTGGAGAGAAAAAGATAGTTATTGGATAGTTAGTGGTGGGGTCTTTGAAAATTATATTATTTTATTGAGTGGATCCCTATCAATTTAAGAAATGGGAACTTTTTTGTGGGACAAAAGTTTAGGGAGAAATGAGTACTTTTTTGTGGGACGGAGGGAGTATTAAATAATCCATTCTGTAATCTGTGATGTCACCCTACTTAAGCATATTTAAGAAAGCTTATTTAAGAGGCTTTTAAGTTTATTAATTTATTAAACTTGAATATTGCTTTAATATTTAAGCATAATAAGTTAATAAGCTCCTTAAATAAGCTTTCTCAAACATGGCTTTAATACTAATTACTACATCTGTATCAAAATAAGTGATATATTTGAAAAAATCACGGTTTTTGAGGTAAAATATTAAAATGTAGTTTAAGATACTTAAAGTGGATAATTAGTGGATAATGAGTTTCACTTCTTTTGAATAAAGTAATATTAATGATGTTTAAAAGTAAGGGTAAAAGAATAATTACACTTTATTAAAGTAGATAGTTAGTGGTGAAAGTGTCTTACTTTTTTATCAAATAATATAAGTTTTAGAAGTGTATCACTTATTTTGATTCACCCCTAAATAAAAAATGTATCAAATATTTTGATACGGAGATAGTATAAGTTTGATGGCCGGGCCATGCAGTGAGAAAATAAATAGATCTAGCAATAAAAGGACATGCCCACTTCATATAACTTGAACTTAGTTTCTTTGTAAAATTGTAATTTAACCTTTTTTTTATCTTATTAATTAATTTACCTTTTTATCTTGCAGCTCAATTTTATTTTATTTTTATATATTTTTATCATGTTTTTTAAAGGGTATTCTCATACATTATAATTCAGGGGCGGATGTAGTATATAGCACACGGTGGCACGTGCTACTACTCGAAAAAATTCGGTACGATAAATTTTCGGAACTTTTTTTTTGTTATTGTATTTTGAATACATTATATATATCCGAAAAGTCATAATGATACATGTATGTTGGCTAGCATAGTTGGCTAACACCTTGTGCATGTATAGAGGAGGTTTAGAGTTCGAATCTTGTCCTTCTTACTTTGATAAATCAATTTTTTTTCCTTTCTTAGCCTCTATATTACAAGGGTTTTTTTTTCTCAGCCCATACATATATTTCAACCCTATATATTTCAAAAAAAAAAAAAAATTATATCACCACAAGGGTGCTACCACTGGTGGAAATTTCTAATTCCGCCCCTGATTATAAAGTCTCTCGAGATGATTGAGTTTTGTTCGTGATATACGTAAACTAACCATTATCAAGTCCCGTCGTGTACGTGGGGGTTTATTGCCCATATGTGGAGGGTTTGAGGGAAGTCATATTGCCCCTTGTGGATGTCACTGTGACACTGTCTAGGCTCGAACCACACTAACTTACTAACTCGCCGTTCAAAAAAAAAAACTAACCATTGTTGAGACTGTTTACATAAATTCTCTTAATTATCTGCTAAATATTTTTTAAAGGGTATTCCTATAATATACAATAGCGATTCAATTAATCGTTTATTTACTGTTCACAAAATATGGATGGCGTTAAGATTGAAATAGAAGTAGAGGCACAAAAAGTTGACGGAGTTAACGTTTTGGTTGGTAAACAAAATTGAAAAAGGAGGCAAACAAATTTCTGTCTACACATGACAGCCACAAATTTCATTATTAAAACAAATTAATTAATAAAATTTCTAAAATATAATTTAAAATAGCATATACAAATCTAGAAGTGAGATCGGGTGAGGACTCAAATTTTGGTAATGACTGTAAGGACAATTCTCAACCAATCATTTTATAAAATATGGATAATTTTCAAATATTTTGGATCATTCTGTAAGGATAATTTCCAACTGATCATTTAAAAAATATTGGTTTATTATCATAAATTTAAAAAATATTGGTCATTATCATGAAATATTTCATCATTATCAGGATAAATTAGATCATTATCAGTCCTTACTGTTTAAGTAATAAATATTTAAAGATGATGAAAATGTTAGATTATATAGAGTTAGATAATATTAAAAGTGTATATATATATATATAATAAAAACAAGTAACAAATGTATTCTTAGTTAGATCGTTAAGGATTTGAGATGATTGACGTGTAAGCATGAAGATTAGAGTTTGGATCCTTCTAGTTCTCATACATTACGCAATAAAATTTTACTTAAAGAAAATTGGTTTCCACATAACTTAGGGCTCCACTCTCAAACACTTCTATATGTTCTTCCTCCAACCCAAACCCTATCTTTACCTAACATTCTCGTTCTAGCTCTCCCTCTAAATATGCCGCATGCTCATGTTAGCAGTTGCAATCCAATTTTCTCTCTTGTGGCCGACTTTTCTTAATTTCTCTTAGATTCTAAAGTTGCTTTCCCTTCAATGACTTAAATCCTTTTCAAATCTTTCATCTTTATATATGTGTATAGTAAATTTCTTTCCAGTGATCAAAACACAGATTTAAAACTATTTATGACTTCTAAATTCTCCTGGTTGCGTTGCGTTGTAATTATTGTTATAAACCGTTTTCTTATGCCAGATATTGGATCATCTTTTATGTCAGATCTAATATCTTTGTTCTAGCTTCTTGCTAGATGTTTATATAATACGCAACTGTTCAAAAAACAAAAGTTACATATATTCTTGATCTGAAGTTTTGAAGAATAAAAAAAAAGTTAGTTCATGATACCATCATATATTTCTGATCTGTATGTTTTCTTTCCATTCTGGTCTTGGTGTGTGAAGATTAGGGTTTCTGGTCTAATTGAGCTAGATTTGGATCAGCATATAATTTCAAAGGGTTTCCGATTTCGATCAAACCAATTCATATCTATACCCACATCAATCAATCGATGATTATCGTTGCTTACTGGTGCGGCATCTTCAAGATTCACATTACTACCTGATTTTAACTTTCGGGAAATGAGAATCTTGATGATGCTGCATTAGAAATCAATTGATTATTTAATAACGTAGGCTCGTATGTGATGGTGAATCTCAATTAAACAAAGTTATCCCATCCGAGTCAACCTTTTTGACTTTGGAAATGTGGAGCTCGGCGAATACCCTGCAAACATGTGGAACTGGGAAAAGAAATTAGGTACGTGTACCAGAGAGGTCTTGAACCCAAAACTTGTCAATCATGCACGCATCATTTAACTTAATTAACTATCAAGCTAAGCTAGGTTCTATGAACGTACAAGATTAGCACTCTTCAAACACTAATAACTGTATTCTATATATAAATGTTTACGTGTTGATCCATATTACGTGTTTACGTACTTATGAAAGTGTAATAATTCCTCCGATTCAAAATAAGTGATACCTTTTGGATTTCACATTTTTTGAGGAAAAAGATTATAATGATGATTAAATTAGATTAATTGGATCGTTAGTGGGGAATGGTCCCACACATTTTTAATTAATAAAGTGGGGTTAATGATGTTTAAAAGTAATTAAAAAGTAAGGGTAAAAGGGTCATTTAGTTTTGTTAAAGTAGATAGTTAGTGGGTGTGGGTCCCACTATTTTTAAGTAATTTTTCAAAGTGTATCACATATTTTGAATAACCCAAAAAAGGAAAGTGTATTACTTATTTTGAATCGGATGAGGTATAAGATTATATAATCCTGTAATTCTATAAAATGATATATATTGCCATTCTGTTTGTCAACAATGTGATTTTTAGGGTTTTATTTAAATGTCAATATGCCTGTTTGGTCCCTTTCACTGCCATTAATCTAACATTTTATTTTATTATCTTGGTATTATAGTGATCTATACCTTTGTTTTATTTCTTGTTTGTTTTTATTTTCTTATTAGTTTTTAACTTTTCCTCCATAAAATGAGGACTACATATCTTTTATTATTATTATTATTATTATTATTATTATTATTATTATTATTATTATTATTATTATTATTATTATTATTATTATTATTATTATTATTATTATTATTAGGTTGCCGATTTGCACAAGGAGGGTAATTATTGGGCCAAGGAATTTTATAGGCAAAGACGATAATACCCTTAAATTGTTTGAGCTAAGATCTATTTTTGGTATAACTTTCCAAAATCCAAGCAAAATATATTACTCCGTATTTTTTAGTTTTTAGTGGGAAGTGAAGTCATTAAGCTGTGAAGGAATTTGTTATTTTGGTTAAAGAAAATCATCTCATTTGTGTCTATCTTATATATTATGACTATTACGTAATTATTGATATCTGTTTGTAGATCTTCTTATATGAAATCTTACACGATCTTCAAGCTATTTTTTTTACAACAAATTCTATTTAATATCAAATATGCTCATTTGATTTCATTTTTAATGGTATTGTTAAGAATATTCAATTAGTTTTTAAAGCTCTTTCTAAACAAATGCGATGCCAGAAAATTAAAACTGCACTTTCTGAATGATTCAAAAGTTACAAAAATAAACTTCAAAGTTTAAAACTATGAAGATAATGACAAAAACAGTTGGAATTTATGAACCCTTTTCATTTTATACGAACAGGATGGGGGTATTGTGTTCTGATAAAGAGGAAATAAAAATTTTAAACCAAAATAACTAAGGGTATTATTGTCTTGTATTTTAATTTCCTTGTATTAATTAAAACATTCCTTGAGCATATCATCTCCCTATTTATTATTATTATTATTATTATTATTATTATTATTATTATTATTATTATTATTATTATTATTATTATTATTTATTTTGATATAATTCAGCATAGATCGGATTGGATCTAGATCTTTTCCCTTGTGATCACTCTCAGTTCTGTGTTTTGCGAGTGTCAAGCACGGATCAAGATCAAAGTATGTTTGTATTAATATTATGAGTTAATTACACAAATGGTTCTTTAAGTTGATACCAGATTTCATGTTTGGTCTAAACTTTCAATTTCGACAAGTGTAGTCTTTTAGTTTGTCAATTTTATCACGTTTAGTCCTTTAGGCCAAACGGCGTTAACTTTTTCTGTTAAGTCCCCCACGTGCAATGCACATGAGGGTATTTTCATCTTTTCCTATATATTTTTAAATAAAATTAAAAATTATATATAGATACAATTTTTTATGCATTATGTACAGCCATATAAATATAAATTACAACCAGAAATTTATGTACAACTAAATTGCACAATGTGCAACCTTAATCTTCATACTCTCCCTTCTTCATGATCTTTTTGCACAGACATGATCTTCTTCATTAATCGAATTGATGAATCTTTGAACACAAATTCATCTTAATCACCTCTACCCCTCATTTTATAATAATAATTTAATAAAAACAGAATAATAAGTAGTGCTGTAATTAAAACAAGATGACTAAATTAAAACTGAAGCCACATTGTACGGATGGAATCCGACTGTTCTTGCGGTTGAAATTGAAGGGTTGAATCTACAATGAAGTGGATTAGATCAGCAAATCAAAGTAAATCTGTATAAAAAAAGTAGAAATCAAAGGGAACCCATGTTAGGGTTTATAAGGATTTAAAATACCCACAAACAGAAACATGCGAACTTGTGTTTATCAAGATCGAAATCGAAAGAATATGTGTGTGGGTTTGAGTGGTATCTAAGTGTGAGGCAGTAGGTGATACGTGTACCACGCCTAGAAACCAAAAAGAACAAGTCAACATGCACGTTTATTATTATTGCATTTCATTTTCTTTTATTAATAGTAGTTAGTTAAGTCACACGTTTTCTTTTCATGCATATTTCCTTTAATTGTGGTTAGTGGATAAACAGTTAACATTAGTGGTTGCAAATGTTGGCCTTATAAATTGTACGTATTAGTTTTGCTTTAGGAGATTAAGAATGAAAAATTGAAAGTAATTGCTTCTTCTATGTCTATTTCTTTGGGAGATTAACATCTCAAATTGGTTTCTATCAATGGTGCTTTCATCGATTCGTACCATGCCTCCAACGTCTACCCATCTTGAACAAGTTTTGGCTAACTTAGCCGATACGGTGGCTAATCTTAACGAGCTTGCTAATTGTTGGAAAGACTTCGCGACCTCTTTCGCAACCTTTGTTACAAGTTTTGTTCACACTTATAACCAAAGGGAAGCCATCACAAAAACCGCTACCACGCCACCACCTCCCGTCGTTGCTCACATCATCAAAACCAACAATTCGATCTCAAACCTCACTCCACCGTCGGGACAACTCAACCCCGACATCTTTGCACATCCGCCACAATCCATGGAATTACCACTATGCGGCTTCGAAAAGATTCAACCGGGTTGCCATACTAATTTGTTTTGGTTTTTGTTACCCATTTACACCGACACTAAACCGGGACAACCCAAACCTCCTCCAAAACCACCGGACGAGAACTCCGACCTTGAGGACAAGGTCGTTTTTTAGGCGCGGAGTATTGATACGTGTACCACGCCTAGAAACCAAAAAGAACAAGTCAACATACACGTTTATTATTATTGCATTTCATTTTCTTTTATTAATAGTAGTTAGTTAAGTCACACGTTTTCTATGCAAGACGGAATAGTTTTGTATGAGTCACTTTGGATTGGAGGCTTCCCGATCATTGTGACAGTTTGGGCCCTGATGGATTGGAGGCTTTCCGATCATCTCAGTGGCATAGTTAAGTTGATTTGATGTATCAGGAAGGTGAGGTTATATCTGTTGTATGTAGAACTTTATGGTTAATTATCATTATAATTTTATGGAAAATGAGAAATTGTGTTGAAAACGCGGGTCGTGTTTAAGTAAGAGTATGAGTAGGGGATACCTACAAGTTAATGGTTCATGAAAAAGGAATGCTTTAGAAAGCACAGTGGTTAGTAACCAATGAGTGGTGAAAGATGTATATCGGGTGGTTAGGCCACAATTGGATATGATTGAGGCTCTAGAGCCGGTAATCGGGAAATCCAAGTATGGTATGAGGATGCTTGAAGGAAATTATAAAAGGTATAAGTAATTGGATGAAAGTTAAAAAGTAATAGAGATTTGGTATTGATTTAAATGGAAGTTGTTAATCGATTGTGGAAATTGAAATCGAAGAAAAAAAGGAACAATTGAGAAAGGAAATCTGAATAGGAAATCGGGTATGAAAAGCTTGGGAAGCGATGCCTTAGTAATAAAGAATATGTGGAATTTAGCAAGGTAAGTTGACCTTATTCATTAAGTCAAGGTTAGTCAACTAGTAGATTGTTGACTTTAGTCAAAATTGGGTTTTGACTTTCGTTTAAAATGGTTAGCCAAGGGTAAAGGCATAATATACCATCTACATGGGTATAATAGTGGTTAATGGATTAATGGAAATAATAGTAGTCAAAGAGTACGACTTCGACCGCTGGGTGCTTCGGGTTGAATTTAGGAATCGGGTATGATTGTTGTCGGACCATGAATGTAAAGTCGATTGTTAATTAAGGAATTGATGATTAATGGAACCACTAGTGGGTAAGAAATTGTCAAGATATGGTTGACTTGTGCTTAAGTCAAAGATGGGACAATGTTGACAATTTGGTCAAAGCGAGGGGTTGACTATCATTTTGGTCAAATGGTCATTAGTAATGATTGGGTCATATCATCCCAATGGGAGTAAGGAGTTTGGTTAAATGATGAGAAAGGTTAAGGTCAAATTGTGAAATTTTGACCCGTTCGGGTATTAGGAACTCAAGTTTGGATCTTTGGCCCGTTTGGGTATAACGGGTCGAGTGGGCGATTAAATGCATAAGTATTATTGAATCATAAATTGGGAAGTGGAATGAGGATTGAAAATCCTTGAGTTGATTCCGAGGACGGAATCCTTTTAAGGGGTGGATAGTTGTAACGACCCGAAATTTGAATAAAAAAAATTATGGGAAAAATATGATAAATAAGGATAAATCGTTTAAAACACGTAGGAATTGGTTTCGTGTCATTTGGACATCGTACGAGGAAGTTATGGGCGAAACCGGGTCGAGATAAAGTTGTAAAGTGCAGCCCTGCTGCTTTGGAAAGTTCGCGACGCGAACTAGTGTTAACGATCGGGAAGTCGGGCCAGGTAGTTTGGCTTTAGGTCGCGAAGTAGTTCGCGTTGAGTTAGCGATCGCTAAGTATGCGTACGATATGCAGAGTTAGCGACGCGAACTTAGTTCGCGCCGCGAAGTCTGGTCGGGCAGCAATAAATCGGGTTTGAGCTAGGGTTTCTTCATTTTCCACCCAACTCTTGTGCAGCCGTTTTAGAGAGAGAAAGGGGGCGATCTTGGTGTTCTTGAGCTCAAATCTTCACCATCTTGAAGGATCTAAACATCAAAGGTAAGATTTCTTGAGTGTTGATGTTATCTAGCTAGTTATGAACTTTGTTTGGGTAGAAATGGTGGTTTGGGGAATCATTCATGTCATCTTTGGGGAAGATGACTAATCATGGGTGTATAACACTCATAGTAAGCTTGTAAATGATGTGTACAAGTTGGATTTGGGTTTATTGATGGAAATTTGGAGCTAGAGTTTTGGGGTTTCACCAAGTTGGATGAACTTGGTGGCCAAGAATGTTGTTATGGGTTTATTGGTAGCTAGTTATGGATAATAACTAGATTTTATGATGATATGGGTGATAGGTCAAGAAGACCTAAAGATTGGTGACATTTCACAAGTTGGAAAGCAAGGATTCGTGTTGATAGACACGATTTGGAGTTAGCTTGGCTAAGGTGAGTACATGTGACTTTTAAACTGGGTACATAGCTAGTAAATGTTTTTATGATCTAATGATTTTGTCGAGTCCTTAAGTAATTTAGTCATTTATGTGATTTATGATGAATTGCTTGTTTGATAACGAAATGATAGATTGATTGAGAAATGATGGAGCTATGAGCTCATAACGATAAAAGATAAGTAATGATGATGATGATGATGATGATGATGTCCCTAGGGCCGTAGTAGATTGGAGGCATTCCGGTTACTACGGTACCTTAAGGTTAGTGGTAGATTGGAGGCATTCCGATTACCCAATACCTATGAGTCCCGGTAGATTGGAGGCATTCCGGTTACCGTGGATATGATGGTCTTGATAGATTGGAGGCATTCCGATTATCTTGACATTGGCCAATGATGAAAGTGATAAAGTGACCCAAAACAAACTTAGTAATATTATTTTAAGATTAAATGATATTATATGACTAATTGTTTATCGGGTCTAAAACCCATGTATCTCACGAGACTATTTTGTCTCACGTACTACTTTGTTTTTGGCTATGTACTCAGGATTCAGGATCGATGGATTAGAGGGTCGCGTTAGAAGTGGCCTTGTGTTGATTAGCTCGAGAGCTCGTAGGTAGTTCTCGTTTATCCTATGGTTATGATATTGCATTGTAACACCGGTTTTAATACTCTGATAAACTCTTATTGGTTTTTGTTAAACCGTATTTTGGAAATGTTGGACTTGTAATATTTTTATTTAAAAATATGATTTAAAAGGTGTTTTAAAAATTGAGGTGTTACACCTTATGTGCATGGGGGACTTAACAGAAAAAGTTAACATTGTTTGGCTTAAAGGACTAAACGTGACAAAAATGACAAACTAAAGGACTACACTAGTACACTTGTCGAAATTGAAAGTTTTGGACCAAACATGAAATCTGGTATCAACTTAAAGGATATTTTGTGTAATTAACTCTAATATTACTATAGTTTCGAGAGTGTGATTTTGAGGGGTGTCCTTTTTTTAGTTATGGTGTTTTTTGTTTCTATTTTCTTGATGCATTGTAATTCTCAGTAGTTATCAGTGAAATTTCTTTTTGAGCTAATATTATACAGTAAATGATTATGGGTTTTGTTCTAGATAGTCCATCTTTAAAATAAAGTATTAAGGGATAAATTTTAATCAGTGAATTAAAAAATCTATTAACCATCATCATCTTAACCACCACCACCGGCCGCCGATTACTGCCACCGCCGCCCACCACCGCCAGTCGCCAACTGTCGCCGCCGCATGTGATTGGATACACAATCACATGTGATTGAAAGTAGCCAGCGGTGGCGAGGGTTTGTCGGTTGCCGACAGAAGTTGGCGGCGGTGGTGGTGGTTGACGCTGTGCAATCACATGTGATTTAATACACTTGAGTGGTGGTGTTAATGTATTGAATCACATATGATGGTGGTGGTGATGGTGATTTGAGAGTTGATTGATCTAATGGTTGATATTCATCCTTCAGGACTTTATAAAAAATATATATTACCTTCAACCTTTTTCTATTTAAGTAATCATATATTACAACTTTGATTCTTTATTTTTTAAAATTCAAACTTAGTCTTTTATATACCATTGTATTATATGATCTATCTTTTTTTAATAGTACATATAGTTTGTTAGAAGTACAATTTTATTGCATGGGATGTTTAAAAGGACTGATAATGCAATAAAATGATATATAAACGACTGAGTTTAGAATAATGTAAAAGAAAGTACCAAAGCTACAACGTACATGTGGTTTGTTAAATACGGTCTATTATTTTTATGAAGTTTCGATCGAGAAATAAATCTCAACCATTTATCAATAAGATCTAATGGTCAAAATTAATCACATATTTTATACACGAAGGGGTATTTTGGTCATTTGACACTTAAAAAAAATTTGATTTTTTTTATTTTTTATTTTAAATTTGTTTTTTTTTATTATTATTTTTAGAGTTAATTACACAAATGGTCCTTTAAGATGATACCAGATTACAAGTTTGGTCCTAAATTTTTAATTTCGACAAGTGTAGTCCTTTATGTTTAACAATTTTGCACGTTTGGTCCTTTAGGCCAAACGGTTTAAAAATTTTCTCTTAAGTGACCTCATGTATAATGCACATAAGGGTATTTTTGTCTTTTCACACTCCATCTTCTTGCCCCACTTCATCTTTTTCCCCCAACCTTCACACTCATATCCACCATGAACTCTCGCTCTCAATTCCGACCGGCAACTCTCTAAAATCAACCAGACGGCAACTCTCGCTCTCAATTCCGTCTCTCCATCTTCATCTTCCTCATACAATTTTACTTTCGCTAAACCCTTTATAAATTCATCCTCATAAACCCCAAATCGGTTTGCCCCAACCAAGAATCTCACCAGCCCCCCATCTGATCCTCACATGGACGCTAAATCCGCCCCAAAGATTACAACTTTTACTTAATTTATATCACTAATCGGCTTTTAAATTTATCGTTTGTATTAATTTCTGTATTTTTTTGTTATCTTGCAGCTCGATATGGAGTTACCGGAAGTTATGGTGCGTTCTAAATTTTCGTTTCCTGTTGATTTTTTTCATCAATTGTTGAGTTAGCAGCTTAGCTACGTTATATGCAATCTATCATGTGAATTTAAATGAACTACTTTAAACCGAATTATTAAAAATAATTTTTTTTGTTATTTTGGGCATTATTGAGCTATTGATGCAATAATCTGATATTTGGATGTTCATGTGATGCAAGTATTAACCTAATACTTGCAGACGGCAGATGCTTCAAATCCAATTTGGCGATAATTAAGGCCAATCCAAACCCTAACATTTGTGACATTTTAAAATTAATTTTTGATTCATGTAATTATAGACACAGTTCATGGTGGATATGAGCTGTGAAGGTTCCGGGAAAAAGATGAAGTGGGGGAAGAAGATGGAGTGCGAAAAGATAAAAATACCCTTATGTGCATTGCACATGAGGACACTTAACAGAAAAATTTAACACCGTTTAGCCTAAAGGACCAAACGTGCAAAATTGGTAAACATAAAGGACTACACTTGTCGAAATTAAAAGTTTGGGACCAAACTTGCAATCTAGTATCATCTTAAAGGACCATTTGTGTAATTAACTCTTATTTTGATTGTTTTTTTCGTTAAAAAATATATTTAATTGATAATTACGTGTAGTACTTAATCAAATGTGATTTTAGTGTAAAATCAAATGTGGTTGTATATTTAATCACATTTGATGTTTTAGTTCAATCGCATATGATTCAGTACACATGTGATTTAGTATTCAATCACATTATGTATTATTAATGAAAAAATAATAATTTTTTTTTTAAAAATAATAGAAAAACAAAAAATAATAATTCTAAAATAAAAAATAAAAATAAAAAATAAATATATTTTTTTTTAAAATGACTAAAATACCCCTCAATGTATAAAATATGTGATTAATCTTAACCATTAGATCTATTGATCAATGATTGAGATTTATTCCTCGGGACTTCGTAAAAATGATGGACCTCCTTGAACGCAACTCTTGTTAAATAACTATTTACAAAATTAATCCGTTTATTTTCAGTTAAAAAAAGTTTGTACGATAGTTACGTACTCTTGCACGGGTTGTGCTTACACTGTTAAAATACGAACCCAAAATTCAATTATGAAATCAACTTTTATTCTCATAATACATAACATAACTATATCATATGTAAATCAGTAAATGGCCGTCCATGTTGTCCCTCACCATCGCTGAATCCCGGCCCAATTTTGACTTGAAATTGACACAGGTTGTCAATTAGTATCTTCGGTTAAAAGTAGCGCTAAAAACGTACTTTGATATCTTTCAGGTTAATTAATTGGTGTTGTAATTCTAGAATTTTATGTAACCGCTTGTCTTATCCTTTTAATTCTCGGGACTAGTTTCTTGCAATTACCCTTTTTAACGATGATTTTTATAAAAGCAATCCTAATGAGAGCAAAGAAAACTATTAAAAATCTCATGTTAAGTATGATTACATAATCACGGGTGTGTTCGGAACCGGTAAATCCAAAGACTGTTACTAATAGTGTTACAATTCCTATCATTTAGTGATCTTGATGAAGATGTGATGGTAGAAACATAACCCCCAGTGACTCTTCAACAAAAGAGTTTATAACGATAAACAAGAGATATATTGGTTGATCGAGTTGATGTTTAATGGTGATTTCATGGAAGTGTAAAGGGGTTGGGGGCATTTTATAATTATAGTTAGGATATATAGTGTGTATTCAAACAATACACATCCCGATTCTAAACCCGAAATATCCGGAACCGACTCGGAATAGAACCAGTAAACCCGAAGATTGAATTTCTGGAAAATCGAGAACCGAGATCCGGATAGAAAAGCGAAAACCAGGTCCAACCGGTCCCGGTTCCAGTTCAGTTTTCAGTTTTTTTGCACATCATCATACATAACTCATACCTCACACGGGCACATATGGGGAATTTTCCTTGGAAATCCCTTTGGGGGCTGGGTTTGCCCGCTTATGCGGAACTCGAACTCGGGGTGCTCGCTGAAAAATTGCGAGTAGGCTTCCGTTATTTCATTTGCCGTTTCCAAAAAAAAAAAACCATACATAACCATCGGGTTCAATTAATTTTAGGCCGTTTGCTCTTATTAGATATCCAATTATAATAGGAAACCATTAATAAATCAAAAAAGCCCTCCTTATTGGGCTACTTGGGTTACAGCTGCAGATTAGGAATTTAGGAGAGTACCAATCGTTTTAATGATTTCTAGAATTGATGTTGGGGCTTGAACATGCAATTTCAAATAAATTAGAGTTGATCTCCAAAGATGATTAGCAATTTAAATGTAGTGAACATGTGAGATTCTGTATCAATTTCATCTCCAAAGATGATTATAGCAATGTTACAATATATTATCCTATTAATTGTATAATCACCACCGCCATTTTAAAAAAATCAAAATATTAGTGAACAGAATATTAATGAGTATTCGATCGTCACTTATAATATCGAATATATGTTTGTGTTGGTTATAAGATCGCTTACGTAAGAATTTTTCTATTTGACAAACTGTTCAAGAGGGTAATTAAGTTAATAAATTTGTTGATTTCATGTACGGCCTATAGCAATACGTAACGATTGTAGTACACATTAACGATTTTATGTTTAATTAGAGGATTACTATGGAATTGATTATATGAAAAATCATAACTGTTATAATTTCCTGATATGAAGTGTTTACACATGTGATTTGTGTGGTCCTCTGTGGTGGTGTGGTCATAGACATGCTTTTGCCAACGAATGATATTTAGATATGTTGTATTTCAGTGACAGATCAAAACTTTATGGTATGTAATGTTTATCTGAGCTGTATGCCTTGTTGTTATATGCTCGAGGTAGTACAACCGGTTTGTCTTGATTTGTCCTTATATTTTAGAGTTTATATAGTAAATTTCATTTAACCCTAATATTCTTGATCAAGAATATATATCAACCTAAATGTGATCAAGTTTCTTATATACTTATAAGATGAATTAAGTGTGATCAAGTTTCTAATTCCAACTGGGGCAGAGCCTTCTTTAAATTGATAAACTTGATTCAAATATTATAACTTCAAATATTCACATCATGAACATAATAAATTAAGTTAAGTTTATATGACTAATGCAAGTATAAATAGAGGTTTTGATTGTAAAGCATCACAAAACATATAGTTTTAAAGAGTAATACTTAGAGTGGGTATTAATTAGTGGAGGTCTTTCATAAAATTTGAGTTAGTGGACATTTCTCTTTGTAATCTTGTATCACACATATCCAATTATTTTTTTGAACGGTCTATCATAATTATCACATATGTTCACGATGGGACTTGAACCTAATCTTAAGGATGGGGGCAAACTCCATACACACATATCCAAATACCCCTACATTTGGATTAGACTTCCATTGAAACTAATTACTCCGTCTAGATAATTATGTAAAAATTTTAAAGATTTACACGTAATATATTGGTGCTAATAAATAAACCTAAGATCTACTTAATTGGTTTCAAACTTTCAATTGTTTAATGTTTGAATTCCCATTATCATTTCTATAGTATAAATCTAAGGAACTATTACTTGAAAATATCGTTAAAGATATTGTGATCAACAACACATCAACGATAATTTGAGCGAATTCAGGTGGAAAAAAATCCTTCCAAACAAAGTAAAAATATTCTGACATGGAGGTCAACAGTGAAAAACTTCCAACACTTGTGAAAAAAGTAACTATTTCTTCCGTGTCATATTGTGAAAAAAGTATGGAGATATATTTTTAGATGGTGGAATATTCAAATGTCGATAATCAATCCCCTTCACAGTCTAATTGATGTCTTGAGTTCACCTTAACCAAAGGAGGACCAAGCAAATCATTTGGATGTCATAATTGGTACCACCAATCCACCATTCGGATCACTTGGAAGTATATAAATGAGGTTACTGATATAAACTAAAAACGAGATAAACACAAATTGAATTTGTTGACTCATAGGAATACCATAAACAATTCTTCTAATTATCGTTGAATTAACGAATAGCAGTAATTAATGTGATTTTTCCAAACAAACACGGATTATGTGCATTGAGATAAAAATATGAAATTTTATAAAAACCAAAACTAAATGTTGCATCATCTCAATAAAACCACAAAATAAAGCTAGAATTTCGAATGGATCTAAAAATACAAACAAGCTGAAAAGTGTTCCACAAATAAAGTCCAAAAACTAGCTAGGGTAGAACTTTAAAATATAAATAACTCATAAAAACAACATTTTTGGTGCCCGTAAGTTCCGTAAACCACCTATAGTTGTTTATCACGGCATTCTCCCTGTTGCAACTTGCAAGCTTCGATTTAACTGGTCGCAGACATGGAACGGAGCCTCGTACTCCAAGTTATGCTCATTTTAGCATATAAATCAGGATTAAACTCTAATTAACTGAAGTTACAAAATTAATCGGTGGAGAGATATATGAAATCTGACTACGTACACACTTGCAGCCTTGCAGGAATGCAGGCAACTCAATTGTGTATAAAAAGAAAAGTATGTGGTTGTAATATCATATTTACTAAATTATTGAATGTACAACTTCCATCTTACTATATTTGATGGTGATATATGTCTTCCTCCCCACCACCAACAGCTTTCCTTTTTGCATAATATTTGGGCGGCCAACAAGTGTAGTAACTACTAAGGGTTATAATTAATAACTATCTTATGGTTATATTTTACTATTTATGTACGTATATGTTTTGTAATACATAATCATAAATTAGTTGATAAATACATATTTTTGTCTTAAAATTGTGCAACTATAATGTTATTAACCATAACCTGACACAATATCGTCATGCATTATTCATGCTATATGTTTAGTATTTGTCTAACTTAGTAACTTTGGCCCTAATGGGATAAGGTAAAAATTGTTTTTTAAAGACAAAATACCTATAGTAACACGGGGTAAATGTTACATTCATCTAAATTGTGTTTATTTTTATTTTTTTAAATGTGGTGTTAGTTTATAAATACAATGTATATCTTTGCAAACCAATAATAAAGTATGACACATGCTTCTCGTTTTCATACACATAGAAACTAATTCACTCATATTTTACACGAGACTTATGAATAAGGTAGTGATTTTTACACCATACTTATTAATCAATGTACCACGATTATTGCATTATATGTTTGTCCAGTCTACAATAATACAAGTCAATGTTTTGAAGAACTCGCTACTCGCTACCCGTTCGTTCGACGACCTTGTAGCGAGTACTCGGTTACTCGGTGAGTACTTGAATCGGGAGTTTTAATGTATAAAGTTATAAAAATATATAATATACATGTAATTTACCTAATTTTTAAAATAAATAGATATTAAATGATAAATTTTAAGTTAACTTATGCCTTATTTATAAGATAAGTAGCATAGGGCAAGTAACATAGCTCAATTCCCTTGGGCCTAACATTGCATATATTCCCTTTAATTTTATGAATTTAAAATTTTAAAACCTAATTGGGCCTAAACTGATTTTCACAACCGTTGACCGTCGTTGACTGAGTAATTAACCGATAAGGACCAATCCGACTCAGTAGAACACCGGGTTACCTAGCGAGTACTCAGGCGGGTAGACCGAGTTTTACAACAATGATATTAATATTGTATTATGTATACATTAAAAGATGTGATACACAAACTAATTCATTCAAAAATTTATGATCATGTAGTATGAGGATAGGGGGCCATAGGCCCATAACCCCAATGACCCGTCCATATTCACTAGTATATGCAATTCTAGTGTAAGATGGTAAAATCTTTGAACTTTGAAAACCCCTCAGCCCAAAGTCTTGAGTGCCTAAGCCCAATAAAATTCTGAAACATTTGGCCATTCGGGTAAAAAACATGAGCAGATCAGCTTTTTCATTCCTTTGAATTTATGGATTTTTTATTTTCTACTTGAAAATTTCCTACTGAATTATGTGTATTGTGATCTTCTAATTGTTTAACTGTAATTAAACGGTTCCGAAATATGATAACAGTTATAGGGCGTATCTGCTTGTTTAAGGCTGCAGTTATTTTTTGCTCGGGTAGGTTGCTTTTTGTAATCCGATGATGTTCTAATTAACTTTTGGCCCTCTAGTACCTAGTTTTCTGGATTCGTGACTGTGAGACTTAAACGCACAATCTTCAGGTTGATGAGTGACTCATATAATGCTAAGCTAGATACTTTTTGGTGTAAGGTAAAGAATATTTAATGAACTTAAATATCCCGAATTGTGTAGAAGTCAACACCATTAAGTTTATTTTTCTACTCAAATTTAGGAGATGTATTGAATAAATTTTGTAAATTGGTAAGAAATTTCAAGTTTATTAAATGTGTTTTAACTTGTGCTCGGTCTTATGACATTAGTTTGAAACACTCATATTTTGAAGCCAAATCACATTTGTAGGGAAATATTAGTTCATACGTAATTTGTTCATATTTAAGTTAGAAGGTTTTGAAGCACTCGACTCATATTACCAAAATTTGGATTTCAATATTTTAATTAATTAAAATAATACAAAATAATATTAACACAATTTTATTTTAAAACGTTAACAAAACTTTTTCAAATCGTTAAATTATTTAATGTGTTTATTGTCTGTAAAAATTAGCCAATTTACCTTTTTATGCGTTTTGAAGGATAGATTTACTATTCTAACATCCATAATTAATTAGGACAATTTCCATATCAAAATTAAATGCAAAATTGACCCGATTGGAAAACTTCTTCGTCTTCGACACGAAATTCAAAGGGGGGGAAAGCAAAATCAAGAAATCAAGAGATGAAATGGAGAAAATTTATATCGTTACCAATTCTAGCGGTTTTGGTACTAATAGAAATGGTGTATTACGGCACCGTTTTCATATTTCTTGACGATTGGGTCGGGTTACAGAGCTCCACAGGCTTCACGAATCTCGTGATCTTCACTTTGCTGGCGTCTTTCGCTCTTTTTTCATTTTTGGTTTGTGTTCTTACTGATCCTGGTGGTGTTCCATCTGGGTTTTTTCCTGATACTGAAAACAATGATGGTTCGGATCAGGAATCAAGACAATCTGTAAGATTTTCCCTATAATTTTTTTTGTTAGATTTCAATCCTGTGTAGAAAGTTTTTGATGACACCCATCTGAATTTAGTCTTTAAAATTGGTAATTTCATTGAGTTGGCTGTTATTGGTGTTTAATTTTGACTTTTGAAAGTCAAAGATATAGTTTCTTACTTATAATTGATTTCAGGAAGCACTTAAAAAACGATGTGATAAGTGTGGTGCATACAAACCTCCAAGAACACACCATTGTCGTGTTTGCAGAAGGTGTGTCTTGAAAATGGTGGGTACGAAAATTTGATAACTAACTTAACTGACAAAATACTAATATTACGTAGTATAAAATAATGCAAAAACTAATATGATTAAATTTTGTATTTTAGGATCACCATTGTACATGGATAAACAATTGTGTTGGTCAAAGGAATTATAAAGCCTTTTTTCTTCTTGTTGTCTATGCAACATTTTCAAGTCTTCATTCTACGGTATAATTGTTAATTTAATTCTATTATACAACTTCAATTTTTGTAATAATATTGAATTTATATAGGTTATAATTGTTGGTTCTGGATTTCAAAAGGATTGGGACTCTGCTGAGGTGACTCACCTCAAAACCTTTTATGTAAGATTCTACCTATTTAGTTTACTTTTTTTTTTGTGTAATTAGTTAATAACAACGTACTCTTACATTTTTGTGTGTTATTAGTAAAACAGTTTTCTTTATTGAGTAAAATAACAATGTACTCTTACATTTTTCCATGTTTAATCACTGTACACATTTTGCCCAATTGAGTTATTAAAAGATGGTTTTGTACTTTTGCATGCCATTTTCGATCATTAGAAACTTTTTAAATCAACTATTTATATATTACAGTTAAAATTATATATAAACGTAATGTTATATATAAGTTTAACTTACATTTTTTATAAATTAATATCACTTTGGAAACAAAGTTTTTATTGTACAATCATCTTTTAGTGATTCAAGTGTGACAAATAAACCATATTTCCATGATCCAATTGGTACACAAAACCATTTTCTAATGACCCAATTGGACAAAACATGTACAATGACTATATAGGGACAAATGTAAAAGCACATAGTTAATTTAAGAAAAAAAACATTTAAACAGATTTTTGTTATGCAGAAATAAAATTTTATTTGTTAAAAACTTATGAGCTTATGTTTGATCAGATTACATCCGGAGCAATGATTTCTCTCTTAACTTTAACAATTGGAACTCTCTTGGGCTGGCATATCTACTTGTTGACTCATAATATGACCACAATCGAGGTAAAAAATAAAGTAAAATAAAATAAAATTTGCCAGCTCATCATCACATTTGGTCAACAGTTAAACATTTTGATTTACTAAATACGTTTTGTGACAGTATTATGAAGGAATTAGGGCAGCATGGCTAGCAAAGAAATCAGGACAGATACATAAGCACCCATACAATGCTGGTCTATACAGAAATCTCACTGTGGTATGCATTTCTTCATTTATGTAATGCTTATTATGTGAAGGTACAACTGTTTTATGCATAGAGTACATGTAGTGAGTCTAATTTATGGTTGTTTTTGTTGACAGATTTTAGGGCCAAGTGTGTTTAAATGGATATGGCCATCTGCATTGAGTCATGTTAAACAAGGAACAAGCTTTCCTACTGTTCGGGATAACTTATAGTATCATTTTCGTAACATATATTTATTTCTCAAGTTTTGATTATATCAAGTGTTCAATTTATATGTCATCCACAACAACAAGGATACTCAATCCCTTCAAATGAGGGTTATAGAAAAAGCGGCGATATCAATGGTGCTGAATTTGTACTTTTTTTTTGTTATTATGTGACTACTGTAGATCAAGATTATTATTCTGAAATCCATGAAGTATTAAATTGTAACTGCATAAAGTTGTAAAGTTTATAAGAAGGGACAGGAAATTATAATAGGGAAAACAAATATTGTTATTGTCGTTGGTGTTAAAATGTTGGATTGAGATTATCTCCTCGTTCAAATCAATTTGAAAGGATAAAAATGTGGGGTTTAACCATCAAAAAATAATCATTTGGGGATGTCAAAATATGAGCTATGAAATTGATTCCAGATAATTTCCGTCCATTCTCTTTTAAAATTTACTGTTTTTTGTCCCTTTACTTTTTTTTGGATTTGCTAACTAGGGTAATAGTTAAAATATACAAACTTTAACTTTTTAACGGGGTATGATTAACATTTTGCTTTTTTTCTTTCACATACATTTAGGGACATTTATCTTAAGTAATATCCCTCAAGTTTTCTGCATAAACGCCATAAGCTAGAGTCATAGAGATGGGATACTCACATGACGATCAAACGGGTTGGATAACAAGTCAGATTCAGAAATTTTAAATTTGGGTAAGGTTTAGGTTACGCCAAGTTGATTACTAACACTTTTGTCTATTTTTTTTTGAAATTTACAAATATATCATTCTATATATACAATTGTGATACGATTTAATGTTTATAAAAGAAAATAAATAAATTCACTATTGTAAATAACAAAAGTGTTCAAGTAGCCAAGTCGCTTAACAAGTTAAAGGCAGTGTAGACCCGAGTTCCATTTCCACTTTCTAACAAAAGTTTTATTTTAATTCTATTTTTTAAATTTTATTAAATGACAGTTTCATCCTTAAACTTTTAGTTTTTTTTTTCAAATTGAGCAAACAACATATATAAGGATTTTGATAATGACAACTGTGAAATTTTCAGCAGGTTTTTATTCTCTTTACGGGTGAAATTCTCGGTAGGTTTTAGGTTCAATCTCTGTTGGGAACTAATAATCTCTTGTGGTCACGGAGGTTCACCCGCATCAACTCTGAGTTGCCCAAAATCAGGCGGTTGCCTTGGGATTAGTGGACTCACAAAACGAGGCGAGACCCAGTTTAAATTTTTTTTCTTACAACACCACCTCAATTAATCATGCATGTTACTGGATACAACTTAAAAGACAATTGTAATCGAATAACCAATTTTAAAAGCTATACTTTTTCGTCATAGTGTCATCTAAAGTAATATGATAGCTATGAAACATCGAGTACGCTACTTTTAATCGACAATAATATTTTCTTTTATCATAATTGAATGAGATTTATGACTATCATAAAAATAGGTATTGTTCAAGATAATTACTCGAGCTAAACCAAAAATGATATTAACACTATTTATAAGGGTGATCAAATTCGAGTTTGGTCACTTGTGTCACATGAACGTCACATTAGTTTCTCTCGTCACACCAATCACATGACAAAACCTCCGTAGTGGTAAACAAACTCACGACCAAATCTTAAAATTCATTTTATTAATACATGTACCACTTATCATGCATAATATATAAACAACCATTGCATATGTACA
Organism: Calendula officinalis; assembly: GCA_963853835.1. Taxonomy (NCBI): domain Eukaryota; kingdom Viridiplantae; phylum Streptophyta; class Magnoliopsida; order Asterales; family Asteraceae; genus Calendula; species Calendula officinalis. The sequence continues at coordinate 28,800,357 of OY970830.1, read as the reverse complement.
AGAGCCGACTATCAGTCGCATGCATGATCAAATCAAGGAAGTAGGTTAAGGAGTCGCGGTCTCCGATTGTCATATAACCGGAGGGGCGCGTCCTAGGTGGGGTCGCGGTCGCCAGGCAACCTCCCATCACTTTCAGTATAAGACAACCGTTGTCATTGTTTATCCTCTTCCGACTAAACACATGACAACCCCTGATCAAACTCACATATTAGGTGACCAAAGTCATTCCCCTTCTAAATCAACATCTTTCTCTTCCTCTTCCTTTCCTTCCCTTCATATTCACAAGCAATCTGCAAAGGTTACCGCAACGACCAAATGTCTTTTGTGAACGCATGGGGCAAGGCTTGCGTAAACAGGCGAATTGTGTGAGAGACGCATCCTTTACGGGTAGTCTAAGACGACACCATATGAAATGATGGGTTTGGTCCCTTATGAACTCATGGATTGGGGTTTGACTTAGGTCATATTAATGATCACTACACACACATGTGACATCATGATTAAGAATAGGAAAAAAGGTTCACTTATTACATAAGATTCACTTTGTTTTGGCTTTTGAAAGCGAGTGCTTTTCTTTTGTTTTCAAACACTCGCAAAGAAACATCATATTTGATAGACCTTATGATGTCCTCTAGTACCTTTACATAACTATGTATAAATCATTTCCATATGGGCAATTTTGTCTTTACCTTTAACATATTGTAGATAGAGATGATATTGTTTCTTGAGGTGATCCGATCAATTTTTAGGCTCTGAGCATAATCTTAAAAATATGCATCTAACTAATTTCTTTCTTCCAAATAAGTAAAATTCATATTCATATAAAAATATATGCATCCTTAAAGTAAAGATTTTGGAGAATAAAGAACTTATAATTAACTGGTTAGTAACAATGTATATAAACCCTACCTCACACTCCATGACTAGAAAGTTGAAACAACCATCTGAAGAGGTCATGCAAATGCTTATATTGGGCCCTTTAATTATTAAAATCATGTATGTTTATATGAGTTAAAATATAGCCAAAGAAAAATCGTGTATATCTATTTGGTGTTTTTTAAGTTTATAGTTAAAAAGTCCCATTGGGCTATATTTTAAACTTAAGGTTCTAAAGTTTAAGTTGATTTTTAACAGTTAACGTCCCATGTCTTATATTGGGCCCGTTAACAATTAAAGGTTAATACATCCCACGTTCAATATTTTTTGGGTTCCAGACAGTTGTCCCGATAGCTTAGACTCACAGCCGGTCCTGATTACTTATTACTAGATCTTCATACACAAATTACAAATACACTTTGACGATACCAAAGGAATGTTCCAAACTGGAATATTTGGAGATTAACACCATGTTAATTTTTAGGAAAAGACAATTTGTTGAATCCATTTTATCTGGTTAGTTAAATATCTTAAACTCAGATCTTGTCCCCTAATGAGGAGTTATATTTATTTCTAGTAAATTTTTACTAAAATATGAGTTTAGCAAAAACGAAAAAGTGAAAAAAAATTAACAAATTGGATGTCAATAAAAAAGTTATCGGATGTCAATAAAAAAGTTATGCAAAAATTCTAGCTACCCAGTTGTCTAGAGTGATTGCATTGGTTGTGAGTGAGGTCCAAACGACATACGTTATAGAAAGATAAATCATTAACGAGCACTTATTGTTAATGAAATCATTGCTTGGTGCAAAAAGAAAAGGATAAAAATCATGTTCTTTAAAGTATTAGATTTTGAGAAATCATTGGTTAATCGGATCTTTCTAGCCTCGATTATGAATTAAATGGGTTTTGGCACCCAATTGAGATATTGGATAAAACATGAATTAAATGGGTTTTATGACATGATCTTTTAAATGGGTGGGTGAAAACCAAAACTAATACTCCTTCCATCCCATAAAAAAACTTCTCACTTGACTTTGGCACAAGTTTTAAGATAATAGTTAGTGGTGAGGTTATTGATTTTGATTAAAATATAAGATTAAAATATAAGATAATTAGTGGATAGTTAGTGGTGAAGTCCTTAGTAATAATAATATTTTATTATATGAAGTCCATCAAATGTAAGAAATGAGAAGTTTTTAGTGAAACAAAAATTTAAGGTGAAATGAGAAGTTTTTTTTGGATGCATGAAGTATATTTTACCCACAATTTTCAGAATGAAGATACAAATTGAGACTTTTACTCCTTTTATAAAGAAATGTCACTATCAACTCAAATAAAAGACATTTTTCATATCGCTAAATGTTATTTCTCTCATAATATTCAAAGAGTGCATTGACTAGGAGCGGTAAACTTTAATTCTGTAGGCTCCAAAGTGGTTTCCTAATTGTGGCCTGTGGGTGTCATTTTGGATTTGGTTTACAGGACACCAATTTTCTGTTGTCAAGATTGAAAAAATTAATCTTTGCTACAAATTAAGGTAATTGATTGTTTGCATTTTTTGGCTAGATATTAATTTTTTTATTTTAATATATACACTAGGGATGGCAAATGATTTCAGCCAAAACTCGATCCAAGACCGATACGAAAATAAACAAGTTAGGTTGAGGCAATAAATTTTGAGTCGACTCTACTGATCCGTTCATTAAACATGTTAGGTTCGGGATAATTTTAATATGTCGACTCACCAACCCGATTAATATAATTTAAAACATGTTTAAAAATAAATACATTAAAAAATAGATACATTAAAAAATAGATATCTTTTAGTAGGTTGTGCATACACGTTTAAAAAGTCAACCTATTTGACCCGTTTGACCCATTCAGACTGCTAAGATGTTTAACCCGGTTAATTAAACGGGTTATATGAGTCGTGTTCAAGTAGAAAGTAAACATGTTAGGATTGACATATCTACCCGTTTATATAAAAGATCGGGTTTAGGTTGAATGTTTCTGACCCATTAACCCGCCAAGCCAAAACTAATCTGAAATGCCACTCATACTATTAACTATCTTAGCTTTGTATTATCAAATGCTTTACATAACTAACAAGTGATTCAAGATTCTCAATGAACTACAACAGAATTCTCTTGGGAGGGAGGAAATATAGTTTTCCTTGAATTTATGTGTGTATTGGGGTCTCCATCGGGTTATCGGGCCGGGTTTGTGCTCTTATCGGATCGGGTCGTCGGGTTTGAGGTAAAAAAACCTAACCCGAAACCCGACCCGATAAGGATTCGGGTTAGTCGGGTTCGGGTTGTTCGCTTTCGGGTTTGTCGGTTTGACCCGATCGGGTTGGTCGGGTTACACTTGAATTATGAATTTTAGGTTAAAATGAAAAAGCTTATCTAATAATTTGAACTTTATGGATTTTGATTTTATAATTGTTTATTGATTTTTATTGAACGATTTATAATTATTTATGTGATAATTCGTTGATTTAATGGTAAATATATCTTAAATTTTAAAGAAAAAAAACACTTAAATTTCAATCGGATCAACCCGAAACTCGACAAACGTAAGTAATCCTAACCCGAAACCCGACCCAGTAAGCAATCGGGTTAGTCGGGCCGGGTTCAAAAACCCGATATTAACAAAAGACCCGGATAGACCTGACAAGACTAACATAATTGGGTTTGGGTTCGGGTTTATGTCGGGTCGGGTTGACCCTTTGGACACCTATGTGGGTACATGACACTTGACAAGTACATAAAAAATGGTGATTAATGAAAGTATAAAGGATAGTGGATGAGGAGAACTAGGTTCAGTTGGACTCATGATACGAATAAAGAAGTAGAAAAAAAAAAGTCAGCTTTCTAGTTGACTTCACCACTCTATAAAAAAAGTATGTCAAGTTTTGAGGTGGTTAAAAGGAATCCTATCCTCTCTCTGTGTGTGTGTGTGTGTAAGATACTTACAATTTGGAGGTCATGTTAAAAAAAATTTGTATTCTCTCAAAAAGAGGGTGAAAATGCCAAGGAGAGAGAGAGATGGTTCTTTCTTGATGTTGTTTTGTGGGGAGAGGGAATATTTAACTTTTGAAAACCTAAAAAGATGAAGCATTTTCTTTAAAAGTCTTGGCTCTATGAATGAGCTGAGTGAAGTGGGAATAGGAAACTCCACTTAATTAAAGGCTCAAGAATAATGTTGTAACCACATACATATACATAACATTGATCGCTCTTGTGTCATGCACATGCATGTATCATGTGCATTAGAGTTTTCGATATAACCCGAAGTATTTCTAAACTTATTTGTACCAAATATCGTTGCATTCCTGAATCGCCACAAATTAATGTTTATTTGGTGGCATTTTGAACTTCAGACTTTTAACTCTTAGAAAACATCAGCCGTAGTTTGAATAGGGATAAATCGTGATGAGTTCTCCTAAGATTTATTTGACATGTATGACGATGCAGATATGCATAGATACTTAGATAGAGAGCATGTATGTATGTCAGTATGTGGGTAGTGCACTTCAAAATTGACAAAATTGTGGACTTTGGCCATGATTCTTGTGTTGAGTCTACCAATAAGAGTCAAAGTGAATCATTTGATACCCTCATTAATTCTTTTTTCAAACAATTCTTCACATTGAAGAGAGATTCTTTCACCACTCAATGTATGCATGCCTTCATATGTCTATTGGCCGATCGCCTAATAGGCCTAAAACATAAATCCCACCACTTTTATATTTTAGATGATAGATTTTTATGCCATTAATTTTAGATCTATACTACCAACCAATGCTTTAAACTCTTAAACTCACATCTTCATGAAGCATAATAGGTGGTGTACAAATCACTAGTTTTTTTTTTTTTTTTTAAAGGCTAACAACATTTCCTTAAATTTACACATTTTTATCCATAACATGAAAAAAAATCACAACCTTGTAGAACATCTAAAAACCCAATACAATTTGATTATAAGCCTTTTGGTACAACAAATCACTAGTTTTACATTTTCATCAAAAAAATAACTTCTTAAAAATTGCAAAAATACACACACATATATCGAAACGGGATGAGTTGAGAATTTGAAATTTAGTGAGGACGGTCAAAACTGATAATACTTTAATATTTTTTTATAATGATCCAATATTTGCTGATGATATCTTATTTTCCTAATGATGATTAAATTTCTTCTGATGATATCTTATTGGCTTCTCAATAATCCAACATTTTTTAAATTGTTGGTTTAGAATTATCCTCAGAATTAGAATAAATTAATTCCCTAATATGGCACGTAGCAGAAAGTAGGGACTTGGAAATAGGATGACTTATGATAAGTGATAGTCCCATCAATTTATTTATCTTTTGTATTTTTTCACTTTTTTATTTAATCAAAAATATAAATAAAAGTCCACTATTCTCGTTACTAGAAAATTAGGTATCACCGAAGGTTAAATCCATCAACAATGGATTTCTGATGGAATTCGTTCATCGAAAAAAACCCTTGTCGTCGAATTATGTATTTTTAATGCATGTTTGTACAAAAACTCGTACTAGACTATAAACTAATTAATAATATAATGTGAAATGAAATTTAATAGCTTGTGTTTTTTTTGGAGAATATAATCCAAGCATTGTACGTATATGGTTGACACAACTTGGAAGTTGATTAACAAAACTTTTATACGAAGGGAATATATTCTACGAGTAACATATAGGGTATATGTTAAGAAATATCAAATAAACTTTTGTTATTATTTATATTTAATTTATTAGGTATTCAAGAAATGTAAAAGATAGACTTTATTAATATATAGTAGTTAAATACATATTTTCAATTTATAAAGAAATTTATGTTAATTTTAAAAGACCTTAATATTAAGGGCACATGTTGACAACCATAATAAAAAAATAATGGTATTTTCTACTTATCTCTACTATCTATAATGCATTTAGGACCTTTCCCTAAATAGCAGGCTGAAAATTCAGCCAAATTCTTACTATTTTGGGAATTTAATAGTTTTGCTTAAAAAAATGACAATGCAAGGATTCGAACTCATGACCTACAGGTTAATAACGAACGCGCATGCCGGCTGCTCTGGCATACACCTGCGTTTTAATCTCTAAACATAATTTATTAAATGGAAAGTGATATTAAACGGAATGGCCTTCGGCCCACTAAAACACTTCATTCTCTCTGGCCCAAGTTGCATCTGCCTATTATCCGTTATCGGCTGATCAATCATCAAATGCTCTATCGGCCCAGCCATTTGCTTCATCCGGCTGTTCACATACCCTCCTCGAATCCGTCATTTCACACGAATAGAACCGAGAAGCCATGGCCAGTCATATTCATTCGTCTCCTCGATTCTGCAATTAGCCTCGATTACTTCAAGCATGTGTATCTTCCTTCACCCTATAAATACACCCCATCTATTCGAGGTATCCTTTCAGTTTCATACGGATTTTCCATACAAACTAAATTTCGTTCTGTTTAATATTGTAAGTATGTCTAATTCTCTATATATTTAATTTTTGAAGTGAGTGAATTTTGAAGATCCCAATTATGTTTCGGGAAGATGGAATTGAAGTTGTTTCAGAAAGGTCGAGCCACTAATTTGGATGCTGTTATTGATGCTGGTGAGATTCTGCACACCATGTGTTTGATAAAATGTCTCTTTGGGGAGTCAAATATGATTACAAAATCTATAATCTCTCAATAATAACCTTTTTTTTGTGTGTGAATGAAATCAGTTTGTTGGAGATAAAAAGTAAATGGGTTGAAATTGCTTATACATATTTGCAATGACTTTAACTTCAAAATGAGTCGATCAATGTGAAAATGTTTAAATGAAGGCTTCATTTCAAAGCACCAAAGCCTGTAGAGTAGTAAGTTAGGGGTCAGTCGGTTTGGTATATGTTCATAGAAAAGTAATTTTGGATTTGGATTATCTACAAGTGATTTTTATTTTTTATTAAATTAGAAGTTTTGATTAAATATGTTCGGTACTGATTCAAATGAACTGTCCCTTTGTAACTACTTTCAACTACTAATCATCATTTGTTTATTAATTTTTATGTAGGTTGATATAGTTGTTATCCATGTGAGAAGAAGAGATTACAAGGACATCTGTTGTAAACATTTCATCCAACGACTCTCTACATAAATCGTTTTTTATAAGTTGTAGTTGGTTATCGTTTGAAGACAGTTATGCTGTCTCTGTGTTGTCAGGTCTTTTTGTGGTGGATGATGACGGTATCATGGATTTTTCTTCATGAATTTTTCTAGAAGTTGTAGTTGGATATTGTTTGAAGACAATTTAGATGTCTTTATTGTGCTCTCATGAACTTTTCTTCTGTTTTAAATAAAATTAATTTTAAATTGTCTTTGAAACCCCAAGTAGTATGATTATTCGGATCAGTGTTTTGTTGGTATACACGTAGCTTGTAATGGATGCAAGACAAAATGTTCATCTTTTCGGAATTTTCTCTTTATTAGTTGCATCTTTTTTCATTAGTTTTGTTAGTATACACGTAGTCTCGAAGTTGGGAATTTTCTCTTCATTGTCATGAATGTTGACTGCCTTGTGAAGTGTAATGAATTGTTCATTGCCCTCTAATTCTTCAATTGGTTTTATAAGGTGCTTTTAGACCAAGGGGACTGCAACGTATAATTTTTTAATGGATGGCATTTTTAAGGCTCGGTTATCACATGTATTTTTGTGTTTGAGTACGTTCACATTGTAGTAGCTTATATTAATAATAGATTTTTTAAGGCTCAGTTTATAACGACTTCTGTCTGTTTATTTATTGGTTGACTTATTTCACATTGTAGTAGCTTATATTAATAATAGATTTTTTAAGCGACAGATCTTAATTTACTTAGTAGTATCACCTATGTTTACAACAACTCCTTATCCTATCAATGGAGTGCAAACACCATAAGGATAGGCCAAAAGCCTTTTAATGATGATATATTTTTTAAACCTACAATATTGCATGAATTGGCTTTTTGAGCAATGCCCAAGTTTTAAAGTCTTCACAATGCCGTCACACCACACAACACTTCAAGTCATTTAGAATTTTGATCTTAGGATTTCTATAAGCTATCATGCATTAGCACAACACCCACTATCACCACCACTGCATTCACTACAACTACCTGCCACCCTTAATCACTATGCACCAGCGCACTACCGTCCACCATCATCACTATCACCACCGCAAAATATAATTACAGGGTACCCGCCGCCGCATTGCGCGGGTACCCGGCCAGTTATGTTATTAAGTGAATATGTGTTTTATGTAGTTTAAGGGATAAATTCTAATTATTAATTAATACTCCCTCCGTCCTACAAATAAGTACCCATTTCTCCCTAAACTTTTGTCCCACAAAAAAGTTCTCATTTCTCAAATTGATGGGGGTCCACTCAATAAAATAATATAATTTTCAAAGACCCCACCACTAACTATCCAATAACTATCTTTCTCTCTCCAATCAAACCTTATATTTTAATCAAAAGTAATACTAATTACCCCACCACTAACTATTTTCTTAAGACTTGTGCCCATGAGAAATGGGTACTTTTTTGTGGGATGGAGGGAGTAATAATCAATGGTTAAGATTAATCACATATTTTATACATGAAGCGGTATTTTGGTTATTTAATACTTATAAAAAAATTGTTTTTTTTTAATTTTAAAATTATTTTATCTTTTGTATTGATTTTGGCATTTTAAGAAGCCAATAAATCAATAAGGAGTTTTAAAAATCTTATACAAATATGCCCTAAATCTTAGCTGATATACAGTCCAAGGCTAGTTTTTTTTTTCTTCAATAAAACATTATGATTCAAGTGATATTTTAGTGAAATAGACGTGAATCAAAATCACTAGTTCAAAAGTTAGAGTCTAATTCTAATAGGGGATGATTTTTATACCACATCTTTTAAGCATTGTACCACAACATGTACTTTATATACTTGTACAGTTTGCAGGAATTTTATACATTGTGATAGGGGAATCAAAATTTATGATATGAAAATTAATTCCCAATTCCAATAGGACCAATATTATATGTTCTAGGCCTAGGCCTGAGCAAGATATAATAAGTGAATAGAACTACTTGGAAGCAAATTAGACTGTGAATCGAGAATATGGTTTTAGCTGAACTGATGACATCTTGGACCGAATCGGACCAATAACCGTGTTTTTTTTTTGTTTTTTCGACTTTTTCGGTATTGGACTGGTCCGAATCGGACCGGGACCGGATTTTGCATAAAAATTGAAATCGAGAACTGGTTTGGTATAGTTCAGTCTGTCTGGATTCCAGCCGATTCTCAGTCCAATTTACACAAACCTATTACTCTATGTTCTTCGTTCCAAAGTCTAGAATTTTCAATTTAGATTGAGTTCAGTTTTTGAGTTACACATCATTAATTGAAGGGTTTTCAAATATTAATTAAATTAAAAAAGAGTTTTAAGAAAAATACATGCGAATTTATTGGACTGGTCCGAATCGGACCGGGACCGGATTTTGCATAAAAATTGAAATCGAGAACTGGTTTGGTATAGTTCAGTCTGTCTGGATTCCAGCCGATTCTCAGTCCAATTTACACAGACCTATTACTCTATGTTCTTCGTTCCAAAGTCTAGAATTTTCAATTTAGATTGAGTTCAGTTTTTGAGTTACACATCATTAATTGAAGGGTTTTCAAATATTAATTAAATTAAAAAAGAGTTTTAAGAAAAATACATGCGAATTTAACCTAAAGTTTTTGTCCTATTATAATATTCCCACCACAAACTCAAATCCCAAAATGTCAACAAAAATCCCCCATAAAAAGAAACTAGAAATACAAGGAGTAGCGCATTCTTCCTCCCAAATTCTCCCTCTAAAATTTAATCAACCCCATCACCATTCATTGTAAAATTCCCCAATTTCTTTAAAAATCCCTTCTTGAATTTCGTGCAATTCACCTACTTTCCCCAATTTTTCTCCACCCATTTCTCAACTTCATATTTCAGCTAATCTTGCTCAACACCCACTTGGTGATCTTGTTTAATTTCAACAAATTATTGCTATTTTTGGTCAAATGGGGAGTAAATGGAAGAAAGTGAAGATGGCTTTGGGTTCCAATTTATGTGTTTACGTGCCTACGGCAGATACAGACGTATCGCCACCGCAATCGGAGAGGTGTTCCGACGCTGCTTTGTTGTCTCCGGCGGCGGAGCAATGGAACCTTGGACGCTCTGCCGCTGCTCCTCGGCCGTGGTCTCCAGCGTTACGCTTGTCTAAAAGCTTGAGCAGATCTTCTAAGGTTTGTTCTCAAAATCCCTCTTATTATTTAAAATTTTGATTATTAAATATTGAAATTTGATATTTTTTTGTACTAATTTTTTCTCAATTAAATTGTCTTTCACATACGAAGTATATATAGATTTTGTGTCAAAATCAATATTTTCTGAAAACTTGTGCTTTATGCATTTTAATAATTGAAATTGATAATCTCGTAAATTTTTATTTATTTGATCGAACCTGTAAACTCTAATTATCATTACGGAAAATAAAACACTTTATTGTCTCATGCCCGTTTTATACCATGATGGCTTGATGTAAAAAGAACTAGAAGTTATGCTATATGTATTGTGGTCTTGTGGATACCGTATTACCGTTTGTGCATAGTATTGAAAATAAATTAGATTTTTCGCACAAATTGTGTGAAGAGGTCTAATTTATCATTTACTACAAAAAACTTGGTATACTTTACGATCAACATGACATGACATAATTAACCATATTTTGATGTTTTCTATTGCGCAAAGAGAAACTATATTCACTTGAGATAGTATTGCGTATGATACCTTTTTGTTAAAAAAAAAAGCGTTATATGTATATAACTAAACGTGTATTAAAGACTGCACACCCATTAGATTGGTCACATTATAACGACTTCATCTTAAGTAAAAAAAATAATAGGTTTGGTATTTGATAAATTTTAATGGTTTATTGAAAAGGGCTTATTATATTTTTCTCAAAAGTTTGATTTTGTTAACGTATATTCTTTATTTTTATTTTTATTATTATTATTATTAATTGGACTACTATTGAATACTAAACTTTTTAAAGGCATACATTTAGGTCACCAAATGATCTACAACATGTTAACAATAGATTACCACCATTATATATTAAAAAAAAAACCAAATTCAACTTTTTTGGAAAGTACAATAACCAAATTCACAATTTGGTTTCTCCTTCGTATATTTCTCATTGAAGATGAGTACAAAACTTCAAAATTACATAGCATTAATAATATTAAGTTTGAGACTGTCTTGAACAAATTTGAAAGAAAGTAATTAAGTTTGTGGCTTTTGGACTTATGAGATATTGGTAAGTTATAAGAATCATATTAATGAATTGAATAGTTGTAAGATTGTTAAAAAAATATCATATATATTACTATTCGGTTTGTTTAGACAATCTAGTCCATACAATGGAAACCGAAACCAATCCGAAAATCAATATATTTATTCGGTTCAAGTCCAAACCAATCCAAAAAACCAAATATCCTATGAGAAAGTGAAACAAAACTGCTTTTCATTAATGTACATTGTATCGTATATATACACATGATGAGATCCAATGAGATAGGATCGAATACAATAAACTAGTGAAAGTTAGTTGAAGGATATTATCTATACTTAAATAATCTAACTAACTATCTAAATAGATAAATACAAGATAATAAAACATGACTAAGTTATTTTATCGTTAATATGCTCCCGCAAGATGGACGATCGGGAGATAAGTCCAATCTTGGATAATAGTGTATGAAACCGATGTTTTAGGAGCGGCTTCGTGAGAGCATCAGCAAGTTGGTCATCGCCTTTGATGTGAGTTACCCGGATGGAGCCTTCTTGGACTTTTTCACGAACAAAATGGAAATCCAATGCTAAGTGTTTCATTCTTGAGTGGAAAACCGGGTTTGCGGAGTAGTGTGTGGCACTTAAGTTATCACAAAAAATAGTTGGTGTAAGGCATGAGTGATAACCAAGTTCAGAGAGCAGTGAGACGAGCCATTGAACTTCAGTGGTGGTAGAAGCGACAGCCCTGAATTCTGCTTCGGTGGATGATCGGGCCAAGGTAGGTTGGCGTTTGGAGCTCCAGGCAATAGGATGAGAACCGAGATACACAATGTAGCCGGTTGTGCTACGATAAGTATGTTTGTCGCCTGCCCAGTCGGCGTCAGTAAAAGCGTGTAGTTGTAGGGGCGAGTTTCTGCGAAAAAGAAGACCATGATGGATGCTCCCGTGAAGGTAGCGTAGTAAACGTTTGAGGGCGGACCAATGGAGATCGGTTGGGCAGTGCATGAATTGGGATAATTTGTTGACTGTGTATGCAACATCCGGACGAGTAAGAGATAAGTATTGTAGACCACCAACAAGAGATCGGTATTCTTTGGGGTTTGGAAGTGGAGTACCTGTATTGGGTTCGAGTTGAAGTGGTGTTGTGGATGGTGTGGAAGCGGGTTTGCAATCGCTCATATTGGCTTTTGTGAGAATGTCTAGGATGTATTTCGCTTGAGAGAGGAAAAGGCCATGTGCGTGAGGGAGGACTTCGACACCAAGAAAGTATGAGAGATTGCCAAGATCTTTTAGAGAAAAACGGTTAGCGAGAGTTTTGATAAATGAGGAAACAATGGAGGAAGAAGGACCGGTGACGATAATGTCATCGACATAGACTAAAAGGTAGATTGTGGATGATGATGACTTATGAACGAAAAGGGAAGAGTCTGAGATGGTGCTTTTGAAATTGTTGGAGATAAGAAAGGATTTTAATTCATTGTACCAAGCACGAGATGCTTGACGAAGACCATATATGGCTTTGTTGAGTTTACATACATGAGTAGGGAAGGAAGGGTTAATGAACCCGGGTGGTTGAGACATATAAACGTCTTCGGTGAGTGTGCCTTGTAGAAAGGCATTATTGATGTCTAGTTGACGTAGACACCAATTATGTGAGGTAGCAAGAGATAAAATGAGACGAAGAGAGGCCGGCTTAACGACGGGACTAAAGGTTTCGATGTAGTCAAGACCGGGACGTTGGTGAAACCCTTTGGCAACAAGTCTAGCCTTTAGACGTTCAACGGTACCATCAGGTTTGAATTTGGTGCGGAAGACCCATTTACAACCAACGAGATTGGATGCTTTGTCGGGAGGAACAAGAGACCAGGTGTGATTGCGAGTTAAGGCATCATGTTCGGCTTGCATGGCTTCACGCCATTGAGGTTGTTTAAGAGCTTGAGTGATGTTTTGGGGTTCGGGAAAGGGTTGAGCGACGGCTTGATACAATAAGAAATCAGAGTTATGGTAACGTGAGTTTGGTTTTGGATCTGTGCGAGTAACACGAGAAGATGGTGGAGGAATTATATTGGGAGGGGCAGAGTTATTTATAGGCGTTGTAGGAGAGTTATCTTGGGGAGGGGGGGTTTGGGACGTAGCAGAAGGTGGTGGGGGTTGAGTTGCATGAGATGTGGATTCAAAGGAGGTATTATTTAGTGGTATAAGGTTTATTTGGAGCCAATCATTAAAGTTAGGTTTGGCAGTGGGAAATTTGTGAGTGAGGGAAGAATAAGGAAAAGTGTGTTCGATAAATTGAACGTGACGTGAGGTATAGATTTTGTTTGTGAGGGGGTCAAGAAGATGATATGCACTTTGAGAGGATGAATATCCTATAAAGATGCAAGGCTTGGATCGAGATTCAAGTTTATGTTTGGAGTAAGGGCGAAGCCACGGGTAAGCAAGGCAACCGAAGCTTCGTAGTTTGTCATAGTTTGGCAATTTTTGAAATAGGCGAAGATAAGGGGAATCGTTTTTGAGTGTGGCGGTGGGTAAGCGGTTGATGAGATAAGTGGCGGTGTTTGTTGGATTAAAGAGAGCTCATGGTTAATGAGTTTCTCATGTAGTTCATGAAAGGAGATGGGGGTATCCCTTGCATGGATGGCATCGATGATTGGTTTGTATGAGGCGGTGTCAAGACCATTGAGAACGACATCAGAGATGTCTTCGGTATCCATTTTCTTTCCAAGGATGTTAAGTTCATCAACAATAGTCTTGACAGATTGCATGTAATCAGTGATGGATTGGTCGGTGGTTTTGGTTAATTGTTTTAACCGATGTTGAAGTTGTTTGATGTGGCCTCGGGAAGGATTTGCATAGGTATTTGAGAGAATGGTCCAAGCTTCTAAGGAAGAAGTTGCGTTTGTAACCAGTGGGACAATAGAGGTAGAAAGTGTCCCAACGAGGGCACCGAAAAGGAGTCGATCTTGTCGAAACCAAGTGGGATAGTCCGCATGAGGGGTTGATACACCGTTAGTGATTGTGGGTGTAGGAGATGGAAACATACCATCGATGTATTTGAAGAGATCTAGACCATGCAGGAGGGCTTCAATTTGTGTCTTCCAACTTAAGTAGTTGGTGGAAGAGAGCTTTAGTGATGGAGGAAAATTGACTAGTGTAAGTGATGAAGTAGTAGTGAGAGGGATGGTGGGAATCGTAGTGGACGAGGAGGATGAATTTGTCATTGTGATTGGAAGAAGAAAGAAAATATAGAATTTAGGAGGATTGTTGCCTGCCTGATACCATATGAGAAAGTGAAACAAAACTGCTTTTCATTAATGTACATTGTATCGTATATATACACATGATGAGATCCAATGAGATAGGATCGAATACAATAAACTAGTGAAAGTTAGTTGAAGGATATTATCTATACTTAAATAATCTAACTAACTATCTAAATAGATAAATACAAGATAATAAAACATGACTAAGTTATTTTATCGTTAATATATCCAATCCAAATGGTTCAATCCAAATTGTCCAATTGGACAATTTGATTATATCTAAATACTGAATACCTCTATATCTGATTGCTAGTGACTTAAATGTTTAGTTTTATAAATACCATCACTTCCGTATACAAAAAGAATACAGTGACTAAATTCAATCTTTTCGAAAAGTACAACATTAGGGTGGATTTGCCTTTTATTGAATGGTATTTGGATTAATAATTAAAAAAACCGTTCACGTGTTACCTTTCGTTGTCAATTTATTAGGATTAAATCCAACATGCAAATGGTAAACGGCCCTTTTTGTTGACTATCTAAATTTGACCCTTATAAGCAACTAGAAGATTTTAGACAATAAAACAACCAATTAATTGGGTCAGACCCGGGTTTTGATTTGGATTTTGCTTCTTTCGTTTCGTTTTTTGACTTTTATGACACCATGTAGCAGCCAAATCGTTCTTGTATTCTTATCAAAAGAACAGTCTTTTTATACAATATTTAAAAAAACAAAAATTATATAACGACTCTCCTAACTAAACTTTTTAAAATTTTTATATATTTATGGTTTTTAATGTATTTATAATTTTGACTTTTCAGAAATGCACAATATGTTTAGCATCAATGAAACGAGGTGAAGGTCAAGCCATTTTCACAGCAGAATGTTCACATTCATTCCATTTTCAATGTATTGCTTCAAACGTTAAACATGGAAACCAAATTTGTCCGATTTGTCGAGCAAAATGGAAACAAGTTCCATTACAAGATAACCCCGTAATGACAGTAATCCGCCAATTCCCGCCAAGACAACCCTCCAACCGCCACATCACCGCCCCCGAGCCAGCTGTCTTTAACGATGATGAAGCCCTAGATTTACAAGCATCAAACAAAAACTATAACAATGATAATAATAATAATAATACGTCAGATGGATCGTATTTCAAAAGGGTATTATTGGAAACATACACTGAGGTGCCAGCTGTCCCACGGTTAACCGTTGTTGATGATTTTACGGTTTTGGTCCATCTTAAAGCACCGGTTTCTACTTCGGGGGTTAAGACCCCGCGGGCCCCGCTTGATCTTGTGACAGTTCTTGATATAAGTGGCTCAATGGCGGGCACGAAGCTCGCGTTACTTAAACGGGCCATGGGTTTTGTGATACAGAATCTTGGCCCGTCGGATCGGCTGGCTGTGATTGCGTTTTCTTCCACCGCCCGCCGCCTGTTCCCGCTAAGGAAAATGTCGGATTCCGGGAAGCAACATGCGCTCCAAGCGGTCAATTCGTTGGTGGCGAGTGGCGGCACGAATATTGCCGGAGGGTTGAGTAAGGGCGGCAAAGTGATGGATGACCGCCGTGAGAAAAACCCTGTTTCGAGTATAATATTGTTGTCAGACGGGCAAGATACTTATACCGTTGCTGGAGGTTTGAATTTAAACAGTGGTCAAAACCGGTCAAAGTCAAACCTTCAGTTGCTTGTTCCAAACGGAATCAAGGTTCCGGTCCATACTTTTGGGTTTGGGACGGACCATGATGCTACATTGATGCACTCGATTTCTGAAACGTCTGGCGGGATGTTTTCGTTTATCGAGACCGAAAGTGTGATTCAAGATGCATTTGCTCAATGTATCGGTGGACTTTTGAGTGTTGTGGTCAAAGGTCTACAAGTGATTATCGAGAGTGCAAACCCTAATATTCGGTTAAGATCTTTAAAAGCCGGTAGTTACAAGAATCACTTGATGCCCGATAGGAAATCGGGGTGTGTAGATGTCGGAGATTTGTATGCCGATGAAGAACGGGATTTTCTCGTCTCGGTCAACATCCCGAAGGAGATGGATTTGACTTTTCTCAACGAGACCGTGTTATTGAAGGTGAATTGTTATTATATGGACCCGTTGACAAAAGAAACGGTTAAGTTAGCGAGTGAAAATGTTACAATAAAAAGGCCGAAAAATCTTGGAAAAGAAAACGTTGTATCGATTGAAGTTGATAGACAAAGAAACCGGTTACAATCAGCCGAAGCCATGGTACAAGCAAGAACCGAAGCCGAAGAGGGTGATTTAACACGAGCCATTAGTACACTCGAGAACTTCCGGAAGGTTCTCTCGGAAACTGTATCGGCTAAATCGGGAGACCGTCTTTGTATGGCATTAGATGCCGAGCTCAAGGAAATGCAAGAGAGAATGGCTAGTAGGCATGTGTATGAGCATTCGGGGAGAGCTTATATATTATCGGGTCTAAGCTCACACTCATGGCAAAGAGCCACGGCTCGTGGGGACTCAACCGATGGTTCGAGCCTGGTTCAAGCCTATCAAACTCCATCGATGACCGAGATGCTAACTCGGTCCCAGGCTGGGTCATCTTTTGCATCACAACCAAGGCCAAGGTGAAGCTTTTCGCGTGATTTTTGATGTCGAAATATATGTGTAAAGAAATAAAGTTTTGGGAGTTAAGGGGTGAAAGTGGGATTAGGGTTCTTGATTTTGATTTTTGGGTTCAAATGTTATTTCTTGGGATGATGTACATAAGCTGAAATAGCTTTTTGGGGTATATGTTTGTCGTTTGTTTATTGTTATACAAGAATACTTGCCAACATTATTCTTTCACTACTTTTAAGATTTTGTATATCAACAACGATATTAAATTCGAAAGATATAAGGGAGATATATAAGATGTGACAGTCTTACTTCCATCAGAAGGTGAAATTTTAGAGAGAATTTCGGCAAATATACAAGATCTTTTATAGTATACAATTCCTTTACTTTTAAGATCTTATATATATATACAAACTTATTTGTAAAGCTTAATAAGCTTATTGTATGAAGTTGAATATAGTGAATGAAAAAGTCAATGGTGGAATCGTTAGAGCATAATGAAAAGTTGGTTGATTGACTTGAGGATAAGGATATATGACTGAAAGTTGAAACCTCTTTTTAGTGTTCACCTTTGGTCACACATTAATGGCCCATGCCACAATGGCATCCATCATGGTAATGGCCAACTTTGTGTAGTTGGTATTTCATTTTGATTATTCCTATTTGACTTTAAACAAAAAAGAAAACTTTTTTACTTTTGTTTCTTTTAGTAAAATTGTTATAATGATGCTAAGATGGTTTCACAAGGTTATTTAAGATGTAGGTAAATTTTCGAAGTTAAATCAGATCATTGTTACACATTTTTTTTTCTTTTATTAGAAAAAATTAAATACAATGTTTCACTTGGCGTAAGTTTAACAAGGATTTTTTTTTTTTTCAATCAAATATATAAAATAACTCTATATATATGACAAATATAATAATACCACCTTCGTATCACAATAAGAGCACAAGGTATGAGAAATCTGTTATAGTCATGTTATAGAGTTTTTACTTTTAACATGATTTTAATACGGGGGAGTAAAAAGTGGCTCCATGATGTTAAATGGTGTTAAAGTCAAATGAGTGTTAAATTGGTCCCACCAAAAGGGGTAAAATTCAAAAAATTGGTTGTTGGCCCCTTGGCGGTCCGCCATACCCACGGCGAAAATGATATGACGAGCAACTGGTGAGGATGTTGGTATGGCTTTTACTTTAAGCATTATTAACATTACCTTATTAAAAAGCAGTGAGACTCATCGACAACTAACTATTCATAATTTGTTGTGAAAGTTGTCTCGTGCAAAGTGACAAAACACGAGAAAGCATGCATTAAAATGACATATATTTCTTCATTTCGCATTTGATACATTTGGTTACCTTGCACCTGATGCAGTGGAGTTACTGAACTGAGTTCAATGTGTTATGCATATATGACGCCTAAATCCACTAATATTATTTTCAAAAAAAATTAATTTTGAAATCTATATTGTTCGTTTATCTTTCTGCCCCATGTAAAAATAGATGTTTCATTTATTTTAGAATTGAATTTATTCATATACCTGCTTAAAGCGGGAAAATAAACACTTATTTGATTTTCATCAGAAATGTCAAAATGCGTATTTCAATATATAACAAACACCTATATCATCTACATCAATGGTCACATACTCGCATACTTTTGAACCTTGCTAAATGATCTTTTAAAATAAATGGTGTAACTTCCCGAAATTCGTAGATAATTAATAATTATTATACAAATATAATTAACTTTCAAGAAATAATTTAATGTAGTGGTTAGTCGTTTCCAATAATTTATTAGACGTTTAAGTTAATTTATTCGTGAATACGTGTGTTTCAGTTTACTCGATTAATTATCATAGGGTCGGATTAGATTATTTGGCTATTAAATATTATTACTTTATTAGGTCGACTATAGTGAGAATTTAATCATGAGTAATCGGGTTGGGCTCGGGCTCGATTTGAACTTGGAAGGGCCAAGGGCCAGTTTTGGAAAAAGAAAAAGGCCCAAGGGCTTTTAGGAAGGTTTTTAATATATGGTAAGTAGGGAAAATACCCCTTTTTACTTGCATAATTTTGTCCAAAGCAGCCTCCGTAGCCTATTCTCTGCGTTTTGAACTCTGCATAGATTTGGATTCGATTCTCTGTACATGTTGTAATAATATAATGTGTAGTAATCATGTCATGTGGTCGCATCTTAATTACGTGTGATATAGCCCAGTTATGATTTCTGGGCTCACTTTTTCAGCGTTCCATTGGGCTTGTTTGTTATCTGTCATTTATGTTGCAAGAGTTAGGTGTTTGATGTACTGTAGATATTTCTTTGAGACTGAGTTTCGGTTATTTTAAGTGGTTTTATATTTTTTGAAATTAACTAATTTATAAATTTGAAAAGCTTGTAAATTACTCGTTTAGTTAACACCTTATTAATATATGTATATTCTTTGTATGTATTGTATCAACACTTGTATTTACTGTTATATAATATTTGTTCGGCTCGTTAGGATCGACTCGTTAAGATTGTCTGGCTCGATTACTAGTTAAAGAGCTTTTGAACGAGCCAAGCCAAGTATTAAGTTATCAGACTCGGATCGTAAGATTAATCAAATACTGTTTCATATCCGAGCTTGACTCGAGGACGAATTATTATAGGTTCGAGCTTGATATAAACAAGCTCAAGCTTAAATAACTCATTAAAAACTCAACTTATCAACACACCAATTATATGTAGCCACATTGCACCGTTACACTACTAAAACTAATGAATAGAACCAATGTTCGTGATATTTAAGATTTTACATCTACGTGGAATCATTTATAATGAATCTCAAATCCCAAAGCTACATCACGTGACTGTGTCCTGACAATATATGCTGTGTTCTTGGCAGTTGCCAGCTGGCACACCGCATGAGAATCTCCCCACTCTGTGGGCTCCACCTGTAGCTCAAAAAGTCCCATCAGATGATTGCCACGTCATAAGAACATGGTGAGTGTAAAACAGTTGGATTATTTCTACCGACGCCGCATTGGGTTTTTTGGTGGACCCTACGATACAGTGAAGCGCGTACGTGACTAGGGGTGAGCATAACAGGGTACCCGCCGGTTCCGACTGGAACCGGAACCAGAACCGGAACCGCAGGTTCCTGAGATATAGGAACCGGAACCAGAACCTGGAAGACAGGTTCCTAAATTTTCGGATCCAGAACAGGAACCACCGGTTCCAGGGCAGGTTCCGGTTACCCTGTATCTAAATTCAAAAAAATTTAACATTATTTACTGAATAAACAAGACAATAAATCAGCGATTACAAATATCGTTTAACGATTATATATATATTCAAAGATTACAAATATGGTTCAAAAGAAATAAGTGAATAAGAATGACAAAAACATAGTAAATGTGTGATTCATATGAAAGTCAGTCGCAAAGATACGACATCACGACGAGTGAATGTCTTACTCTCACCCAATTTCTGACTTAATTATAACGAGTAAGGTCAATTTATATTTTTATTTGGACTAGTATATTACATTTAGATAAATAATAAATCTATTTCATTTAATCTTGTATAATATACTATATATTATATATATTTTAATAAAAATATACCGTGTAACCGTCTGTTCCAGGGTATCCACCGGTTCCAGGTTCCTTAATTTTGAGAACCGGAACCGGAACCTCTTAGGGCGGTTCCATGATTTTAGGAACCGGAACCGGAACCTCTTAGCAGGTTCCGGGTCCGGAACCTCCGGTTCTGAGACGGTTCCGGTTCCGATTCCGGTTACCCTCTTTTTCTGCTCACCCCTATACGTGACTGCTCGTTAATTTAGTACATGTAAAGATATAGACATCGATAACTTTATTGTCCATGAACCGCTCTTAATTTTTGTTGTTACAATAAAGAAGTACTTTATTCTATAACATAAAAAAATTCTCATTTAACCTCTCAATTCTATATTATTAAAAAATTCTTATTTATCAAATTTAAAAATCTACTTAACAAAAAAAAGGGTCTGTGATCTATATCAATGACATTACATATTACATATCTATCTATAAAATAATATAACAGAAAAACAGTAAGTTTTTTTTAAATCTTAATGTAGAAGTTTTATCAAGAAAAATACCGTAAAATATTCAACACGGTTTCGGGGTTTCGGATTATTTGCGATCGTAAAAATCACATTCAATGGATGATGTTATATTCATCCTCACAAATAATTTTATTCGCTCGTACATTCCACGCGTTGAAACAAGCTAGTTGAGAACTGCAGCCTCCGTACCTTCCCATAAATGGCAACGAAAGTAAAATACATGGCGGTTAAAAATTTACCTTTTTCACGCGTTCAATTACGTATATATACACCCCATATCATAACATAAATACATTCATCTTCTTCATATACGGTTTCTTTATCAAAATCTACACCTAGGTACGCTGTACTCTATTCTTAAAGAGTTGCACATTATTCCTTTCATGTTTATTCTGCACGTAAGAAACGTGAAACATTTGAATAATGCTTATACGGTGATCTTTGCTCGGTTTTTGTGTCCTTCTAACAACCGGATCGAAACTGATTAAAGCCATCGAACTAAAATGGAATAGACCGTACATAACCAAACCGAATTATATCAGATTCTTGTTTTCATGCAAAATCGGTTCTCGGTCATGTTTTGTTCGGTTTTGAGCGATTTGGTTCGGTCACCGATAAAAAAAAAACTTTCTTAGTTACCGGTTTGGTTCCGAGCCATATAGATTCGACACTCGTTCCTGCCGAAACCATTTTCTCATTTCGGTTCTTGAACCGTGCACAGTTTTAGTGTCTTTTTATTACTATGTTTGTCTATGTGACGTGTTTCTGAACTTGGTTTCAGGTTAATTTTAGAAAAGAAACGGAATACGTGTATATGAAGTATTTTATGTGTTTTGTATTCTTATTTTAACTGTTTTAAAATTTTTGAAAAAAAAAAAAGGTAGAGGTGGAGGGAGGTATATGGTGTAGGACCCATGAGAGAGAAGAATCACGACAGGAGAGGGGGGTGTTTACAGACAGCTAGCAGTGCCTCACCTACCATACAGCATCTCTAAATACACTCCACTTTCTGTTCAATTTAATCGGTTACGATTTCGTCTAGTTTAGGGTTTGGCCATTTCAATTTGGGAATATTTTTGTTCGTCAATCAAATTGAGAGGGCTTTTTCTTCCGTTACAGTTTAATGTGGCTCTTTTTAAACTTCAATTTCTTCAGAATAAATGTTAATTTGTTATCGATAAATTAATTAAAGAGGTTCTGATTGCAAATTGCTTTCGATTTTTCACCGAATTTATAGCAAACTGCTGCTTTTTCGTGTTGTTTTGAACCAATTTCGTACTTTCTGATTGCAATCAGCTACATTTTTTTGTTAATTCCATTGTATTCCTTGTATTTTATTGAAAAAACAGAACAGGGGAAAAAGAGCTTCTTTTTTAAATTGAGTGTAATTTGAAAACAAAGGTAATTTATATTCCTTCAAAAAAAATATTCATTTTATGAAGAAAGAATCTCAGTACTTTAAAGCTAAATTTGAAATTTTATTTTATTTTTGGTTTCTTAACAATGTGAGCTGTCTCACCATTATCATCATTATCACTTGCACGTTAGCGCACACAAAAAGTCCATTCACTTTCTGAAATACCACTCGCTTTCATCACAAACATGTCTTTGTTTCTTAACCCAATTTAAAAACCAATTTTCACAATGGTATTTTATACATTTCAATTCTCATAATTAGTTCTTACTCATTTGCTCATCGTATTTTTATCTCTGTTTTCTTCAATTCAGTTTCAGAACACAGAATTGAAATCGAAGATGGCGGCTAAAACATTCACAGATGAAATCGATTGTGGAAGCTTTTTTGATCAAATTGATGATTTGATTGAATTCCCTCCGGTGACCGACACGTCATTCAATTCAGTCGATTGCAATGATTTTGCAAACATTTGGACAAACAATTCCGATGAATTACAGGTTTCAGATCCCATTTTTTCCGATAGCAATTGTACCTCCACCTTGTCGGCAGAGCTCGCCGTTCCGGTGAGTTATTAATTTGGGATAGTATGATGTCACTGCTGGTGTCGGTGAAGCAAGTCTTCACATGTTTACTTCTTTAATTGTACTGTTTTTTTTATAATCTTCTCTGTTCTCAAAGATGAAAACGAGTTAAAAAGTTTGGAATTTTATTTTTTATTGGATTAAATTACAATTTATTCATACCGAAATTTGAAAAAAAAATTGTAGTCACGAAAATGTCGGTGGGAATTATTTTTTATATTTAGTATAGTTCGCTAAAATGTGTCACGAGAAATATTTTTTATTGGACCAAAGGGTCTTTGGTCCAGCGGTATGGTGTTTGCCTCTCAATCTTGAGGTCAAGAGTTCGAGTCCTGTCGTGAACATAAGTGGTAATTAGGAATAAATTAGATTTGTCGTTTCAAAAAAAAAAAAGAAAAAGAAAGTTCGCTAAAATGTGAGCTTTTTATATTTACTATCTTTTATTTTATTTAAATAAATATTTTAAAAGCTCAATTTTAATTTTTTTGTACATATTATAAATTTAATTTTGGTGATCAAGTGTTTATGTATATGATCGTTTTTCTTAAAATAATCCGTATTTGTTTTCTTTCAAAATAAAACAAGAGTATTTAATCCTTTGGTCGACCCCATTATAATTGTTACTTTGAATTCCCGTATAGATTGTTTGAAAATGACGGTTAATTTTTATTAATAATTATAGAACAAGAAGTCAGAAGAGTTTTATTCGATGATCACCGTAATTCTAACAAACTTCGATGTGAAGTTTGATTCTTGTATCAACTGAATGCATTAAAACTTGTACTTTTATTAGAGCATCTCAAATGGTTAACCTCATAAAAGCTTATTAGTTTTGTCACATTAACATTCCACTAACAAAAAAACATTTTCATAAATGACATCTCCAATGGTTAACATCTCCAAAAGCTTATTCTTTTATAATATTTCTAATCTACCTTTATCTATCTCAAATGTTTTATAAATACACCTATATATAATTTGACAATTTTTTTGACATCTTACTAAATATTATATCTTTTAAAATGTCTAATACAAAAATATTATATTAATTGACATTAAATATTATATAATTTATTTATTAAGTAATAAAAATATAATGAAGAATTTATATATAACAAATTTAAGGTTTAAATTGAAATGTTATTAAACATAAGGGGCTAAAAATGACAAACATTAAAGGATGATTAAAAGGTTAGTAGAGAATAAGTCTTTGCAATAAGCTTTTCAAAAAGCTAGGTATTTCAATGGTAAAAAGTCTTTCAAAGACTTATTAGAATAGTAATAAGCTTTTGAAAAAGTTACCATTGGAGATGCTCTTACTAAAGTGTAAAGTTTGATTCTTGGTTAGAAATTCAACTGACATGCTATTTAAAATGCTAATAATTGTACTTTTATACAGTATATTTTGTATTTTGACTGAAATATTAATGATTGTACTTGGTCAACCTTTTTTGTGTAATTTCAGTATGAGGATATCGTACAGCTTGAATGGCTTTCGACATTTGTGGAAGAATCATTTTCCGGTGCCGGAATGACCATGAACAAAGAGAATATTCCGGTGAAAAATGAGCCGCCACTGATGGTGGCAAACTATCACTTCCAAATGTCAAGTCCCGTTTCGGTCCTCGAGAGTAGTAGTAGTAGCTCTAGCTCATCTTCATACTCAGGTGGCAGCAGAATGATTCCACTCAGCCCAACTCATTGCGGGCCCCAACGGGCCCGAACCAAACGCCCCCGCCCGCCCACCTTCAACCCTCGTGCCGCTATCGAGCTACTTTCTCCGACAACAATCGTGGCGGTCTCGGTTTCCATGGAATCCGGGAACTTTGTGGAGTGTCGAAACGGGCTAAAATCGGGCAGTGGCGGGCCCGATCAGAAGAAGAAAAAGAAGAAGCTGAAGAAAGAGGCCGAGTGTAAGCCAAAAGACGAGATCGAAAACCGAAACCAGAACCAGACGGGAGGGCAAGGAGTAAGAAAGTGCGCGCATTGTGAAATTACGAAAACGCCCCAATGGCGAGCGGGCCCGATGGGTCCAAAAACCTTGTGCAATGCATGTGGTGTACGGTACAAATCAGGGCGGCTTTACCCAGAGTACCGCCCTGCCGCCAGCCCGACGTTTGTCCCTTCTTTGCACTCAAATTCCCATAAGAAAGTTGTTGAGATGAGAACCAAATGTATGCCAACCGAAATTATGATTGGGCTCCCCGAGCCCGTACCCGAACTCATACCGAACATGAACCGACAAACGGATTACATGTGATGAACAAAACTCTCAGTTAATTACTGTTTTTGGTATTATAATTAGCTTGTTTATATAGATATTACAGTATAGTAGTATTATATTTAGATGGGTAGAGGAGGTTAAGGAATGAATTTGAAGGGTTTAGAGAGATTAGGGTTCATGAGATGTTAGGATTCTAAGATTAAGAAGAATAGTTGAAGAGATCTTCTTCTCTTTATTTGTTTATTTATTGTCATGGTTTTTATATTATAAGAATTTTTTTTCTAGTATATATAATATATGGATGGATTGAAAAAAAATGAATAGAAATATTATATTTACTGCCAATAGTAGAATAAATTGCTTTACTTGCTTTAATATCGTATATTTTTTTTTTTTTTTTTATGTTTTGAATATTTTGGATTTGATATTAAAGGTGGATAAAAAAAACTAGTTTGAAAATGGACCCACAAACAGCACATGACCCCAATTCTTGTCGTGGTGATTACAATTTACAATCAGGCAAAACTCTTGCCGCATTCTTTACAAGAAAAACTCTTTGTAATCTAATCTAAAATTGGTCCCAACGGTAGGAACCGAAGGGTTCGGTTGGGGCAACTGATGGCATCACCCATTAGCATGTCTCATTAGTTTGTTTATGTCGGTTTTGAACACAAGCTAGGGGAAGACTTCGGTTGATAATGGGGTGGATGATTGTGGGGCCCATGTCAATTTAATATAGAATTTAGTATTTTATGTGAGTGTGTATTTTATAATGATGATGCCTAAAAAACTGAAGATAAGGGGTATTATTAGCATATGTATAATGTCGGTTGGAGTGTGAACTGACATGACGCTGATTTGGCAAAAACTGAAATGTCTTACTTAGAAGCAAGATAAAACGTAATAAGCTCTTTTCTAGCATTTCATGTGGTTGTTTCAGTTAAATAATTTGTTGCAAACTTTAGAATTTGTGATAGTAAGTATTGAGTTTGAGAAGAAATTAAGCGAAAGGTTGACATTTTCGTTGCGGATGATACCACAATAGCTCCAATTCGGAAACCATAGCAGCAGCTTCATCTTCTGCTGTATCATAGCCACAGTTGTACTGGATCTCTAATCTCAGCCGCCCATTTTCCTGAAACTTTTTACCAGAATTAACCTTCAACTTGGCCGCCATGGTCCGACCACTTTCTTCCTCCCGTTTCTCAACTTTTCCGACATTCTATTCACACTTTTACTTCTCAAATCATCTCTTGAGTGATTTGCAATTGTAACAAACTTCCTTACTCTTCTCACAATCACCAGTTGCATATTCATATTGCATTCATTGTAGTGAGGGTTTTGTTTTGTGCTCACTAAACTTGATTTTCACACCATAACTTTTATGTCATCTACCACAATTACTGCTTGATATGTTTGTACAGTTAGCTGTAAAACTTGTACAATGTGGTATATGAAGTAAAAGTTATGGTACGAAAATGAATTCCCATTTTTTAACTTAGTATATTAATCTTGGGTGGGACCGTGGGATGTATAGCTTTATCAAATTGAAGGAATATGTCATTAGCCACCCACCACGAAAAAATACATCACCACCACCTCATAAATTCTTTAATTTGCTTCGTTATTGATTTTGCAATCTGTCATAGCATTTGGGTCTACGAAATATGAGGATGAAGATGGTAAATATATAATTTTATGTTTAGGTTTCAAATTATTGTTTATTTGAAAATTCAATAAATCAAAAACAATTAGGTGGTCAATATATATTATGGGTTGTACGATATACACTTTTCTTAAACTGTTGTCTCTCGACAATAATTTCAATAATTTTAGGACAGAGAGTAGTTATTTGGAGTTTATTACCTCTTATTGGGCACCTCATGTTTGCCTTTGCTTGCAATTAGCATTTCTTAGACTTGACCACAAACTAAACAAAATAATTATTTAATAAAGAAAAAAAATAGAATTCATTAATCCATTTTAATGTAACTATATTAAATTTGTGGCAGCTCACTTTCTCTTCATCTATAAACTAAACATAAACGAAACCAACACAAGTACACAACGACCAAAAACTAAACAAACTTGCATAACAAAGACACCACCATGTTCATGTTCATCACAACCCAAAACAATGTACAACTACCACTGCATACAGTACAAGCCATTACATCATAAAAACAACCTTACCTAACCAACAGTCAATCTACTTGTCCAAATTCACACCATCTACCAAAAGCTAAATAAATAAACAACAAATTTAGCATAATTCAGTATCAAACTTGAGAGAAATCCCCATACTAAACAGCTCTTGAGACAGCAACTTAGCACCATAAGGCACACTAACCTTAATCACATCTTCAACCGAATCACAAATCCTACAATACGGCCCGCGGATCTTCGACCCGCCCGGGACCGATCTCTGGATCACATTCGCCATCCTTTTACACTTCCTACAAACATGCATTTCTGAGCTGTCACTCAGAGTGAAAAGACGTTCGTGTAGGTTAGCAGAAGCCCCATGGGCTATAAGGCAGTCCCGTTCCATTTCACCAAATTTGATCCCACCGAACCGTTTCCTGTCTGCAACGGGCTGGCGGGTCAACGGGTGAACGGGCCCCGTGTTTCTGAATTTGACTTTGTCTTCTGACATGTGGACCAGTCTTTGGTAAAATGTGGGCCCCATGAAAACTAGGGATTTGACTATTTCGCCTGTGCGCCCGTCATATAGCCTCTCGTTTCCCCATCTTGAAAATCCAGCCCTGTAATAATCAGTAAACGGGCCGGGTCAACTTTTTTTATCCATTTTCTTAATGATATTAATAATTAATGCATTCAATGTGATTATGATCACTATATTATTATACTTTAAGGGCACATTTTAAGAATTACTAAAAAAACAAAATTTTCTTTTTTTTATGTATATCTTTTTATTGAAATTAATGATCTCTTAATTTTGTATTTTATCACTATTAGTAAGAAAAAAACATTAATTGACCAAGGGTAAAAATGGTATAACTCTTAACATGTCTGCCAAAATGTTAGAAAAACCATTGAAATATATTATGTAGATTTAAGATGTTATAACAAATTGCTAACTTCATTGCAGTTTGCATAAAAAAAAGAATTCTAAATTTAAATGAGAATAATAATAATAATAATAATAATAATAATAATAATACAGGGGTAGTTAGTTAGTTACCTATGAAGCTGGTGAGTAATGGCATCAACAGAGAGAGAAGAAAAGGGGGTAGCATATCTTTGTGAACCACCTAAAGCAATCCCCTTGCCCAGGGCAGATTCCAGCATCTGCCCGGGAGTCTGTCTTGAAGGAAACGCATGTGGATTTATCACAATATCGGGCACTATTCCTTGTATTGTAAAAGGAAAGTTTTCTTGATTTTCCAAATAACCCAAAACACCCTTTTGCCCATGCATGCTTGAAAATTTGTCACCAAGACACGGTGACCGCACCTAAAATCAATAATAATAACAAAAAATTACTGAAATCCAAAATAAATTGATAATGGGTCGGGTTGGGTTGGGTCGGTTTGACCCATTTTACCTGTCTTAGAGACACCACAGCAAAATTCTTTCCTTCATCATTAGCAGACAAAACAACTTTTTGAACCATTCCTCTTTCAGTATGCTTCAATTTGACACTATGATCAGAGCCCGATTCTCTAAATTTCCCAATAACTATATCACCACTTTGCAGATTAGCACCAATAAACGGGAACCCGTCATCATCCAAACTATCGACCCGCCCAATTTTGCTTTGAATTTTCCCAAAATTAATGACATCATCAGTCTTGAACTTTTTCCCCACAGCTTCTTTATTCTCAACTTCCTCTTTATAACTCCTGATATGTTCTGACCGAAACATACCTCGGTCAAGTGAAGCCCGGTTCATCACCAATGAGTCTTCTTGATTGTAACCCAAATGCACATTGACCGCCACAATAGCACACTGCCCGTTGAAAAACTCGGGTCGGGGTATCATACCTTTTTGGGTTGTTTGACCAAAGGGTTGACTTTTTTCAAGGCAGTCGGAAAGGACGGTTTTGAAAAGAGGTCTTTGTGGGTAGAATAACTGGTGTGAGAGTGTATCGACTCTGATATCGGGATTTGTGCAGGAGTAACCAATTGCTTGCTGACTGTGTTTCTGTGACTGAAAAAGGACTCTTTTTGCATGATCATGATTTGCAAATGGGATTATTCCACAACTAATACCTAACATGAATGACAAATCGAGCTCACAGTGTGTGTATTTTTCAGGGGTATGTTGGTCATTTTCAAGAAACAGGTATTTTATGTCCCATGCTGTACAGCAATCTTCTTCTTCTTCGGGCCCGATTAGTTCAACAATCCCATGATCTAAGAGCTCTTGAAATGAGTGGGTCCCACCTTTTAGGTTTTTGATTTTGTGCAGGTTTTTAACTACTAAAAGTGGGCGTAAAACCCTTCCAGCATCACAAAATATCCTCACCTCTTTATGTTTACTGTCTCTTTTTATCTCAACCTAAAACATTGAATAATTACATAAATCATCCCTGTTATTTGTATGAAATTATGGATTTTAACCCTCAACTTTTTTAATTACACTGATAGTCCGTAATTTTAAAACCTGTAACACCAACGGTTCCCTAAAGCAAAATAAGCCGTCAAGTTATTAGGTACCACTGATAATACAAAGTCTCAAATTTAGGGACCATTCATGTTACAAATTTCAAAATTAAGGACCGTTGATGTTACAAGTTTCAAAATTAGGGACTATACATGTAATAAAAAAACTCAGAGGAATGAAACCCATAATTTCATACAAATCACAGGGAAGATATATGTAATTTACTAAAAAAATTAAGATAAAAGGAAAACACTTCAAACGGGTCGAAAGTTGGCCAAAGTGTAATTTCTTTCTTGTAGCATCCAGAATCGTTTAATTTTCATAAAAATAAAAATTACTTTTTGAGACCATATTTATTGTTCATGGCCAAAGCAACCAACCCTAACCCATTTTGACCCGTTACCCAACCCGCCCATTTTCCAATTCTATTTGGGTCAGTCTAAAAGCCCGTAAGAAAGACTGACCTGTTCAGGTACTTGATTTTTACGCCTTTTACTCCTGAATTTAGCAACAAAAGAAGCTGAATCTTTGCAATTTCCGACCCAATCACCATCAACAAAAACCCGATCCATTCCAGTTAGTGAAGTTTTTGTATCATCTATCAGTTCTTGCATCCCACAGGCTAGCAGAATATCAGAAAGTGGGCCCCGAACTGTAGTTGATACAAGAGCAGTGCCAGCTAGATTCTTTATCAGCCCACAGTTTTCACCATCAGGGGTTGAAAGAAAACATAGTTTTCCCCAGTGAGAAGGATGCCTACATTTATAAAAAAAGGCCAAAATACATGTTAGTACCCTCAACTTGGCTGACCGTGTCTTCTACCACCCTAAACTATTAAACTTGACAAAATAATTGATTTACTGATTTAGTACCCTGACTCACTAATTTGGTCTTGTTTTCTCACGAGATTTGCTTTTAAGCTCAGTATATTGAGATTAATGTACAATTTTTAGTCCGACAAAAGCACCAACGGAAGTAAGTCAAGTAAGAAAACAAGATCAAATTAGTGAGTCATGGTACTAAATCGATCATTTTGTCAAGTTCAGGGTACCATGCTACACCTTTAATAGTGCAGGGTAGTAGAAGACCCGATCAGCCAAATTGAGGGCACTAAAATGCATTTTGGCCTTAGAAAAACAAAAACAAAAAAGATTTTTATAGTAAAAATGTAAACAGAAAAGAAAAAAAAGAAACTTACGGGTATCTTGCATCGCCCGCTTTCCCAGCATATAAAACCTGCTGACGTGTCCTCCTCATATCAGACACCATTTGTAAAGGATTAGCTCTCCTAAGCATAGCCACAACACCAGAAGTCCTTTCCATATTCTTGTAAGGATGTGACCATGAGCCCGTTGAAAAAGCCCGTGAAAGCCCGTTTGTGATAATAGCAGCATCCAAATAATGCTCAATTTGATGAACCGTTCGGTCCGGATACAAATCTCTTTGCATAGATTTCACCATGCGTTTTTCAGCATGTTTTAAATGAATTTTTAGCTCTCTTTCTAACAATTCACCCGCAAGTTCCAACCTTTTGTTCCTAAAATCATCTTTATTATCAGCTTTTCTTGTATTTGTGTAACCTTCTAGAAGACATTTCACCATATAACCTAAAAACCGAGCTTTTCTTAACTTCCCACTAATATTAGGAAACAGGTAGTTATCAATGCACTCATCAACCGACTCTTGAGGTGGAAATTTGCTATTTTTTAATAGTTTTTCAATATATTTTAATGAATTATTAATTTTTCCATTATTTCCACGGAAATTTTCACACTCGGTTTCCTGATCAGCACTATGAATCGATGCCATTAAAATATTGGCAATTTTTTCGTCAGTAATATCGGCATCGATTAGGTCAACAACTTCTTTATCAGATTTGACCCCGAGTGCAAAAAAAAGTATCCAAATTGGTATATCTATCAAACTTAGGATATAAACGGTTATAATTTGTGCACCGCCCCCAATATCTTCAAATTTAGGAGCATCTGTTAGTTTTACATAAACGCGTTTTCTTTTGTGAATTGAACGATATTGTACACGCCAATTCGGTGTGCCAGCTAGCCAAACTCTGTTCAAACCGAGCTGTTCTTGAGCAATAAATATCTGCAAATAAACATTTTTACCAAAAACAAATGTGCTATTAATAAAAGAAATCAACTGCTTGAAGGTTTTTCATGTGAATTAAATTATAATAAATAAATAAATCACCTTCTCAGCTCCTTTGATGATGAAATAACCACCTTGATCATAAGCACAGTCATCTTTTTTGTCAGCTTTGCTCATCCAACATAAATTAGAATTAACCATCACAGGAATCCTTCCAATAAAAACGTCTCGATCTTCAGTTTCCAAGATTTTCTTGTCCAAAAACTTATCTTTTCCAGTTTTGAATTTGTCACTTCTAACAAGCTCTTGAGTATACACCTAAAATATTATAAGTTTATACCCATAAATTTCACATATCAAATCCACAAGAACAAGCATAATGATGCATAGTATACATGTAAAATTACCTGTGAGGTTAATTGAACTTTCATCCTTGAAGAATATGTCATATTCTGTAATCTTGCATGTCTTGGAAAAAACTCCAGATCATCTTTTCCGGTATCAGCTGAAAACTTTTCACCAGTCCAAAAACGTGGTCTTTCAAGTGTCACTTTACCGAATTTAATTGAACAAAATCGCCATTCATTGTCACCTTTCTTTGATGGATCATACCCTGGTTCAATGATTATCTCACCAATTGAGTCGAAAACATTTTGAATTCCCACTTTTATAAAGTCGTTATATGAGTTGATTTGATGACTTATTAGACCATAGTGTTTGAAAAATGACACGGATGCCCTTTTGGTAAAGGTCTTTACTGTCATTTCATCTAGACCTTGTAATGATTGTGTATCCATCATATCATCATCAGAAGAGAATTCTTCTTCTATATCCATGTGTACTCCATTTGAAGGTTTATCTGTACTCGGTCCGGCTTCTGACATTTTATCTGATGTTTCAAGAAACTTTGCAGTCAAACACACCGACTATTTGATCTCGATGTACTGTTTCTGTTGCAATAAAGTAATTTACCTCCTGAATATTAGGGTTTGTAATTATTTATCCAATGCATTTGAGGATCAGAAGAAAGGAATGAAACAATTATTAATTATATCAACATAACTAGTAACTATAATTACATAAATAAACAAATAGATAGTCTATGAGCATGTATATGCAAATGCAAAAGCAAATAACTAAAATTACCTGTTAATCGCACCCCAAACTCCACACAAAAACAAGCATATGACAAAATGCAACTAAAAGTCTAGAACACAACATATAATTACCAATTTACCATAACCAGAAGCAGTACTAAAATCTAGGTTATACTAAAATCAGGAACATAAATTAGGTCGCATGTACGTTTTAGGGCTTGTATAGCTCAAAAACCTAAAAAAGCGAAAAGATACGAACATGAAATTATAACTAACACAAAAACCCTAAACAAATTCAGCTTCATTTCTGATAAAACAACCACACATTCGCTTCAATTCGAAATGTCAAAAACACAAAGCACGAAAATCCATTTGTCATCTAGAAAATTTAAGCAACTTCTTCACAAATCATTTCAAAAACTTTAATAAATTTTTCTGTCAACGCGATCCGTGTAAGCCTAACAAATTTCAAACAAAACACGCAGCTATTCATGAATATTTTAAGGAGATACTTACAAGTAACTTAGAGCTTGATGATTCTAGGGTTTTCAGAGTGTCAGAAAACCGAAATGCAGCACCATTTTGGAATTTGAATTCTGAATAACTTTGCAAGGGTTTCTGGTGAGAGGGTTTTAAAGCGTGAAGACTGAGAGGTGCAGTTAGGGCTGTGCGTAATGGGTGACCGTTCGCAGTTTGGTCACCCCTGTCACATCTGCGCCACATCAGCTTTCTCTCTCCTGATCAAACACATGACCAGACAGTGACCAAATGCCCGTAATGGGTGACCGTTCGGATTTTTTTTTTAATTTAAATTTCATTAATAATTAAAACATTACATTAAAAATAATTTAAAACATTACATTAAACATAATTAAAAAAACATTAAAAAAACTACTGGTGGGGTCGTCGATTCCAAACGTGTTCCACCAAATCAGATCTAAGATTAAGATGAGTTTGTTTATCATTGATCTCCCTGATAACTTGCAATACTTCTTCATGTGATCGTACGGGGTCGCCGTCACTATGTCGCTCTTCCGGATGAAAATCGGGACATATGGCCCTGTCTTTGTCTTTGATAATCATATTATGTAATATGATACAAGTGTACATTATATCCCTTATTTTGTTAACATTTGGGGACCTTGCAGCCGTTTTTATTATACCCCATTTTTTCTTTAGAATGCCAAATGCTCGTTCTACGTCTTTCCTTGCAGCTTCGTGTGCTTTCTTGTAGTTCACCCGCTTAACATCATTCGCATTTGGGTGTGATATGGACTTAACAAGAACAGACCATTCCGGATATATCCCGTCAGTAAGATAATATCCCCATTTGTAAGACACCCCGTTTGCCAAAAAGGGTACCTCAGGTGATTTCCCGTCTTTGAGATCATTGAAAATATGGGACGCTCGTAACACGTTGATGTCGTTGTTCGACCCGGCGACACCAAAGAACGCGTGCCAAATCCACAAATCTTGTGAGGCAACCGCTTCAAGTAAGATGAATGGTTCGTTCCCGTGATCCCCTCTAACATATTGCCCACGCTAAGCATTTGGACATTGAGCCCAAGGCCAATCAGTACAATCAATGCTTCCTAGCATACCGGGAAACCCATGTTTTTCCTCATGAAAAGCGTATAGCTTCGCCACATCAGTATGAGTAGGCTTTCGCAGAAACTCATCTCCATACAAGTGCATAACCCCTTTACAGAACTCTGCGAGACTATCACGGCTAGTTTTCTCACCAATTTGTAAGTATTCGTCTAGAGCATCGGGTACGGTCCCGTATGCTAACTGACGAATTGCAGAAGTGCACCTCATTAGCGGAGAAGTACCCGCGTTCCCAAGTGCATCATATCGTTGCGCAAATAATGGGACGGTATTAGTGAGATCGCGAACAATGCGTGTGAAAAGATCACGACTCATCCTGAAACGTTTGCGAAAATCATGCTCGTTATACGTCGGATTTTCAGCGAAGTAGGCTGCCACGAGACGGTCATTCGCACCGCCACGGTCCCTATTCACGTATCTTCTAGGAGTTCTAGGGATATTATAACTAGAACCTTCAAGAAACGCGGCCGCCGTTTGTAAAAAACCAAGATGTATAACCCTGTCCTCTTCCTCGTCGCCAAAAATGAAATTAGCGACATTCATTTCATCGTCGGAACTCATTTTTAGTATAGTGTGTGTGATGTGTGTGATGTGAGTAAGTATGAAGAAAAGAAATGAGAAGTGTGAAATTTTTTAGAAAAAGATTGGGTATTTATAAGGTAAAAAAAGGGGTAAAAATTAAGTTAGAAGTGGGTGTGTTGGAGCCGTTGGAGCGGGCTGCCAACGGTCGAGTAGTCGACCGTTGGCCCTTGGCGACGCGTCGTGGGTCGAAGGCTGTAACGGGCGGGACGCGTCGGCGATCGATGATGTGGCGGTCGCGACCGGACTTCCGGTCGTCCATTACGCACGGTCTTACTGTCAGCGGACCACTGCCGCAGCTTCTGAGATGGACTAAAGGTCTGCAGTCTGTAAAGAATTTTTAACATCTGCAGACTGCTTAAATAAATTAAAATTTAAAATATACATGAAATAATAATATATACTTCCTCCGTATCAAAATAAGTGACACACTTTACATTTTTGGGTGTATCAAAAT
Organism: Calendula officinalis; assembly: GCA_963853835.1. Classification (NCBI taxonomy): domain Eukaryota; kingdom Viridiplantae; phylum Streptophyta; class Magnoliopsida; order Asterales; family Asteraceae; genus Calendula; species Calendula officinalis. The sequence goes on along the minus strand of OY970830.1, from coordinate 28,764,454 downwards.
AAGTGACACACTTTGAAAAACTTTCCTTATTTGGTAAAAATAGTGGGACCCATACTCACTAACTATCCACTTTAATAAAGTGAAATTACCCTTATACCCTTACTTTTACTTTTAAAACTCATTAATATCACTTTATTCAAGGAAAGTGAGACCCATTCTCCACTAACTATGTATTTTAATATATTTTAACCCCTACTTTAATCTTTTGCCTCAAAAAACGTGTAAGCCAATTTGTGTCACTTATTTTGATACGGAGGAAGTATTAATATAATAATGATAATATTAATTAATATATTAATAATATTAGTTAATATATTAATATTATATTATGGGATTGCCTATTTAGACACCCCATATTTCTATTTAAACACCCCTTATAAATAATAATTAGGTAATAATTAATTTCTACTTTATTTAATTGGGATTTGACTATTTTGTATTTTATTAAATATTTTTGTTTTATAATTTGTAATTTATATTTTGTAATTAGAAAAAATAAATAAATAAGTAAATATGATAAGTTTACTATTTTTTTAAAAATATATGATAAGTTTTATTTAAAAATATTCTAAATTCATAAAACCTTGATTATAAGACTTCAGTTGTCTCTAAAGTATGATTATACCTTATCCGTATAAAATGGTGACGACATTTCTCTGAAAAAAACTAAAGTTTTTCCAGTAATTGTTATAAATTATGAAAAAATAATACTTAATTTTAAATAAAAAGATAAATAAATTTAATTAAAATATTAATTTTAAAAAGATAAAAAAAGTAAAGATAAATAGTTGACAATTCATGTAATTTATTGTATGTGAACACAATTTCCAATTAAAAACATAATTAAACTTTGACTAAGGTGTGTTTTTGGTAGATAGGGGTGTTTGAATAGGAGGACCCTATATTAAATTTATATATAAAAGTAATATATATAAGAGTAAATTACAGAAATTATCCCTGTGGTATACCCGATTCTGCATTTTTGTCCTTAACCTTTTTTCTTCGGTTTTTTTATCCCTAAAGATTTTTGAATTTCAATTTTATGTCCTTCCATCCAAAATCCTCCGTTAACTGACGGTATTTTTATACACTCCCCCAAATTACCCCTATTTTAACTCTATTTCTTTTTATTTTTACATTTTTCTTTTTCTTTTTACTTTCTTCTCTGCACCATGTTCATGAAAAACCCACAAACCTGCAACCCCCGTAATTATTACCTGATGAATCTAGAAATCATTAAAGAAGAGGTTGATGATGAATCAAGAAATCATCAGATGATGCAAAATCTGTTCGATGATCAATCGAAAGAAGAGGTTGAATCGGAGCCCGATTGTGTTGTTCTTTATCTTTTGTGAAGATTGCAAGAACCCTAGGTTTAGCCACCTGACCTTTACCGCCCATTTTTCCTTTACCCCGTGCACCTTTGCTTTTAGCAACACGAATCGACATTACAATCTTCTGTTTGGTGTCTCCAATTGCAGCTTCGCAGGCCTTTTAGAGCTCTGTATCATCGACACTCGATTTCGCCATTTTTGCATATCTGTTTGTTCTTTCGAATTCTCTCTGAAAAGCATAAATTTTGTTGAAAATTTTCGATTTCTGTAAGAAGGGAGGATTGGTAAGTGAAATTAATCATGAAGACGGAGATCCATTCGAAAGCGACCTTCTTCGCAACAGAAGAATCATTGTGACAGATGTACGGATACAAATGGTTCCTCATTAACTGTTTCCGAATCCATTCCCCCGATTATGTTGTTACATCATCAATAAAATACATTTTAAATTCGGTACCTTGCTTGCCATAGAAAAGCAATCAAAGCTTCAAAAGTGGTGAAAGAGAACGAAGATGAAAAAAGCCCCTTTTGATCTGTTATTATCTTTTGAAATCATTTTAGATTTGTAAGGGTTTTTAAACAATTGCTTTTAGGGTTTTTTATGGAGGAAGATGAAAGAGGAAGTTTCCGGCCGCCGGAAAATTTGCCGGAGTTGACGGTGGTAAGTTGTTTCCGACCTTTATGCTGAGTTTGAATTTGATATTAGAGCAGAAGGATTCATGAAAATGCTTATAGGGTTTTTTTTTTTGAAGTAGATGAAGGATGAAGAAGTTGAAAAAGAAAAGAGTTAAAAAATAAAAATTAGAAGGGAAAAGGAAAAGGAAAAGGACAAAAATACCCTTGTTTTTTTTGGCATTTCACGTCAGTTAACGGAGGTTTTTGGACGGAGGGACAGAAAAGTGAAATATAAAAATCTTTAAAGACAAAAAAAATGGACAAAAAAAGTTTAGGGACAGAAATGCATAATCGCGTATACCACAGGGACAATTTCTGTAATTTACCCTATATATAATTTAAATATAATAATATATAATTTAAATATAATAATATTTATAATTTAAATATAATAATATATCTTATTATCAAATAATATAATAATATTATATATTAATATAATAATAATATTAATTAATATATAATAATAATAATATTAATTAATAAAATAATAACATTAATTAATATAGTAATATTATATATTAACATAATAGTAAAATATATTAATATTATAATATATATTAATATAATAATAATATTAATTAATATATAATAATAATATTAATTAATATAATAATATTATGTATTAACATAATAATATTATATATTAATATAATAATTAAAATTAATTAAGTTTGGAGATGTTTTTTTTTAAGTTTGGAAGACCCAAGAAGCTAATGCCCAAGTCTTCCTAGGGAAGACCTTAGGCAGACGATATAAGGTCTGCGGGCTTCTGAAAAACAAGCATCTGCGCAAGCCTTTTTCTGCGCGTTGTCTGCGCCGCGAAGACAACAGACCTAAGGAAGACCTTTTGTTAAAAAATTACACTGGGACAATGTTTATGCCTCTGAGTAAGAAAATATATTGGGTGAATTATAAATAAGTCCCTGATATATTTTATTTCTGTCATTTATTTCTGTCATTTTTGGTATTTTTTTTCATGTTTGAGAGTTCTTATTATAAAAAATTATTTAATTTTTGAGAAGTATAAATGAATAAGGGGGTGTTAGGGAAAGCTTATTTAAAAGGCTTATGCTTATTAGCTTAATTAAATTAATAAGCTTTTATTAAATAAAGTGTCTGGGAGGACTTATATAAATTTATTGTAAAATGACAAAAAAAGACATTTTTAATAAGTTAATAAGCTCAATTATTTGGTTTAGTTGAGCTTATATAAATAATGTTCGATTGATGAAATGAGGGGGTAAGGAGATAAAAATCGTAAATAAGCTCATAATCCCTCAAAAATAGTTTTCTTAAAACCCCTTAAATAAGCTTATAAGTTTGCTTATAAGCTTAACCAAACACTTAGTAACCCACCGCAGCCACCGCCACCTCCGCCACCGCCGCCACCCGCCACCACCGCCACCGCCGCCACCATCCACCATCACCACAACCCACCGCCACCACAACCACCGCCACCACCACCACCCACCGCCGCCTCCACCACCACCAACCGCCACCGCCGCCACCACCACCACCATCACCCACCACCACCGCCATCCACCATCACCACCACCCTCCGCCACCACAACCACCGCCACCACCACCACCCACCGCGCCTCCACCACCACCACCAATGCCACCACCACCACCAACGCCACCACCCGCCACCACCGCCGCCATCACCCACCGCCGCCACCATCCACCATCACCACCACCCACCGCCACCACAACCACCCACCACCACCAACCAACCACTACCAGTAATAAGGGTAAATTCGTCATTTTAGATAATTCCAATTCATGTCAACCAAACAAAATATTGAATTGGATTCCAATTCCCTTCCATGTCAACCAAACAGACTATGGAATTGGATTCCAATTCCTGACGGATTCCAATTCCTTCCTAGATTCCAATTCCATCATAAACATTCTGCGAACCAAACAGCACCTAAGTAAAGGAGTTCCTTGAATTAAGCATAGAGTTGGATCTTGTTCTTTGGATTTTAGTTGGGTTGATTTTGTTGTTTCTTTTTCTTTCAGTTTCTTGTTAGTTCATTTCTTTTAATAAAATTGTCATTAAAAAAATAAAAGAGTAAGGAGCTTCTTACTTATTCATTTCTCCTTCTCAAAATCACTTCTCCTTCTCAAAAAACTAATAAGTCAATAAAAAATTTTGATAAGCACTCTCAAATATAACCTTAATATTAGGGTGCGTTTGGTACAGAGAATGAAATTGCAGAGAAATGATTGCAGAGAATGGAATTGCAGAGAAAGAGAATTAGTCTAGAGAATGAGAATTGACTCTTATGTTTGGTAGAACAGAGACTTTAAAAGAGAATTGTAACAGAGAATCAATTCTCTTGTTTGGTACAACTAAAAAATCAATTGAGAATTGTACCAACTTTATCATTAACACGTACATTTTTCTTCACAAGCATTATTCAAATACAAAACATACAAAAATATGGATAAATTAATAATAAAATGCATTTAATAATTCCTGTTTTGATAGATTTTAAAAAGTATGACCAAGACTATTTCATAACTGTCTTCATGTTGTATGTCCTATTTCATATTCGTAAACATTAATCATAAACTAATCCACAAGCTAACTAACTAAAATTAAATTAGTTAACATCTCCTCGTAAATATCAGAACTACGACATCGATACACATAAGACGTCGTTATTAATCTTGTATATTCTCCAAACACAAGTCACTTGACACAACTTCCATTGGTTCGACACCTGGCTGCGGATTTACACTAGCTTGGTATATTACAGGGCCAAGTTGCGATGGAGAACTGCAAAAACAAGATTTATTGGAATTATAAACAATTTGGACGTAGATATGTAAGAGAAGAATACTTGTGTTTCAGAGTGATTTTATTTGATTCATGAATAACAACACTTGCAGCATATGATCCCATCTTTTTCACCTGCAAAATTATTATGATCAAGACCAACAAAATTTTGATGTTATCAATTAAAACCCTAATTGCTATAATAATTGGCCACCTTTAATTTATCTCCTTTGGTCTATTATGAGTTTTTGGAAGTAAATGGAATTTTTTAGTTAATCGGATGAATTCTTCAACATTATCAGGTGACACTAAGTCAAGAGCCACTTCAATACATGAGACATGACTGCATAACATAATTTAATATTTATTTAATAATATGAGGAACTTTGCATTTTGCAGCAACCTTCTTCACAAACAATTTGTTTAGTTGAACACAACTTTGTAACCAATTTTCAGATTCATTCCTATAATATGCATTCAACATAACAACCTGATAACCAATATTCAATATTTACACCAAACCCACAAATATGAACACAATTAAGATAGCAAATAGCAAGAAATTTACAAGAAATGAACAAGAGAAGTTTCATCAGGTGGGAGGTTTAGCATCAAAATTAGGGCTAAATTTCCCTTCTCCAGGATACAATCGTTATGTACTTTATGATGATGATTTTCCACAAATTAAACCATAGAACCTGAAAAAGAAGATGAACAAAATGAGAGAGAGAGAGTGTGAGGCATACCTTCTGTCGGTTTGTGGAGAAGACGATGATGGAGAGAACCTCATGGAAGGAAACATGTTTCGAAAGAGGGATGGAGTTTCAATTCTCCGTGTTCTTTTTTGTTTCTCGACTTTTCAATTCTCAGCAAATCTCTTCCTTTGACGGGGAATTAAAAACCGAGAATAGGAAATGTTTTTTTTCCTTTCTCTCCTTTTTTAAGTGCAAACAAACAAAGGAATTGTGCCTATTTCCATTTCTCCATCTTCATTTCTCTCTACCAAACAGACCCTAAAGTCCCTCCCTTCAAGTGAGCACCCACTTAATCTCCAACTCCAGAAAATTATGTTTAACTCCGAACAATGAATAGATTTTCTTTTGAACAAAGCAAATAGAGAGAATAAATTATATGGATAATCAAAATTTTATATGATCCTTTTTTTTTGAAACGGCAAATGAAATAACGGAAGCCTACTCGCAATTTTTCAACGAGTACCCTGAGTTCGAGCTCCGCATAAGCGGGCAAACCCAGCCCCCAAAGGGATTTCCAAGGAAAATTCTCCATATGTGCCCGTGTGAGGTATGAGTTAAATTACACTAATGCAACGCTCCCAAAGGGATTCGAACTCACGACCTGTAGCCCACATGTGTATAAACCCAGTGCCTCAAACCAGCTAGGCTGGCCATCATTGGCTGTATGATCCTTTTAACTTAAAAATAAAAGCACATGTACACACGGGTCTATATGGAGTTTTATCTTAAAAGATACTCCGTAATAAAATATGAAAGTGAGGATGGGATGAATAGGGGTGTTCACTATTCGGATATAACCGGATTGTCCAATTGGACATTTTGGATCAGACTATTTGGATTGATTATTTGGTTTTTTGGATCGGTTTGGACTTGAACCAAATTAATAGTTTGGATTTCGGATTGGATTTGGTTTCCGTTGTGAAAACCGGATTGTCCAAAAAAACCAAATAGTATTATATATTAATTGATTTATATACTAACACTTGTTGGTTTCCATTGTAAGCAATTATGGTACTCACTTTGTTTACATTTCTTATAGTAAATTGATTTATATACTAACACTTGTTCCATTTTATATTGTATCAGTTGACGATTTACCAATCTTTTTGGAGTTTTTGATGAAGTTTATGTCAAGATTTTTGCATATATGATTGTAAATGTCACAAACTATGAATTAGACTTGTTTTTATGTACAGAGTAGTTTATCATTTTGGAAGTTTACATATCAAACTTAGTATTATTTGTGTTATATACTTTTGTAGTATTTTAAAAATTTGAAGGAAAAACCAAACGGATAAAACCAAACCAACCAAATTGTTATTTGGTTCGGATCGGTTTGGTTTTCGAATTAGTTTGGACGGTTCGGTTTGAACTTTTGAAAACGGGACTTTGTTTGGTTTCACCTATTTGGTTTAGATAAAACCAAACCGTCCAAACGAACACCCCTAGGGATGAACCCACATGATTATAATTAGAAATTTAAGAGTTAATTTCATAAATGATTATTTAACTAATTATATTTTGCAACTCTGCTCATTTCTTTTTCAAAGTTTCAAACCAGAGAATTTATTTACCATTTTATTGCATGGAAGATTCTTTTAACAGAAAAATAAATGATCAAAGTTGCAATATGTGATTAGTTAAAATATCATTTATGAAATTAGAAAGAATCGTTCATGTAATAAAATCATTCATAGTTAGTTAAAAGACGATTTAACTCGAAATTTAATTATTTTATGCAAACCCTCATTTCAAGGGTTTTCCCCATATCTTAAATATACCAAACATATTCTAATACTTTCAAACTGATGTCCTTAAACACATATCTTTAAACCAAGTACACCCTAATTGTTGGCTTAAATATGTAACAATTTAAAAAGTATATGGACCAAGTCTGGGCACTGATAGATGACCTAGGGACTAAAACAGCAAATACCCTAAATACAAGGAGTCGATCAAAATCTTAAACTTGGCCAAAGAAAAGTAGAAAACCAACACGAGATATATACACCTCTCATCCATTACTCCTTGTTTGCCTCGTCGAATCATCACACCGATCTCCGATTCTCAGGTATGTTTTTCTCTCTCTCTGTTGAGTGGATCTTCGCTTAAATCCCTGATATATAGGTTTGATCTTAATTATCTACTTTGTAGATCACATTTGTTGTTGACTCTGTTCATCTCAAGTTTTGTGGATCTCAAATCTGTGATTGATTGATCTATGATCTCAAATCTGAATCTAGTTTATTCGTTGTATTACAGTTGAAGTCGATTATATTATTAGAGAGTTTTGAACTTTAATTTTGTTGATTTTGTGAAAACTAATAAATTCTGTGCAATTTCGATACTCGTTTGTCTGAAATTAAATTGACGTCCGATAACAGTTGTAACTTCCTCTTTCTTTTGTAGTAAATTTGGATCACAAGTTTACATATTTGATCTAATTTAAGCATTAGGAACTATGATAAATACATGTGACATGGATTTTGGTTTACAAGACTCTGGTCATTATAGAAGGGTAAATCAGACATTTGAAATAGGCTAATAATTTATTAAGATATGGCTTGCAATCCGCGGTGATCTGTTGAAGATGAATATTTGAGTCTTCTTGGATTGTTCAGTTTGGTGACTGATATATTTATTATATAAATTTCAGTTGCATAGAGCTTATTAGGGTTTGGATTAATGGTGCTTATCTATGTTCCTTTTAACACAGAAGTTAGAGTTCATAATTGAATACGCACACACATATATTAGTCTAATTTTTTTTGTGAACTTAATCTTTGGTGAAGTAGCTTTTCCCAACTAGTTTTTGGATAAAAATGGTCTTCAAACATGTTTATTCTAGTATTACAAAAACTATGGTTATACACATTTTATTCCTTCTTTTTTTATATTCATTTAAATTTGTGACATATTAAAATCATGTAGCCCGTTGGCGTATCATCTATCAGCAAACATGGATTCTAGCAGGGGGCAAAATGGAATTCAACACTTGTTAGCTGCAGAACAAGAAGCCCAACAAATTGTCAATGCTGCCCGAAACGGTCTCTACTTACTATTCTAATTTACTAATTAAAACCTTAAATCTTTTCAGATATAATATATTTGCTAACTTTGATAAGTTTTGATTATTAATGTTCTTTTATTATTTATATTTTCAGCAAAATTAGCTAGACTAAAACAAGCTAAAGAGGAGGCTGAGAAGGAGGTTGCTGAATTTCGTGCTCAAATGGAAGCTGATTATCAAAGAAAACTAACTGAGGTAACTCAACATTGAACTATACTTTAATAATCTCTTTAGTAACATATGATTTTTAAATTTACAAAAATAGTTTAATATCTTTAATATAAATATGCGTAAATTACAAAAATTGTCTCTGTGGTTTTCCAAATTCTTAAGTTTCGTCCTCCAACTTTTTTTTGCAAATTATGTCCATGTGGTCTTCAGTTTCTGCATATTACATCCCCGAGCCACCTAAAATGACCAACATACCCTTTCTTTATTTTTCCTCTCCACTTGGAAATTTCTAAACTTTGTATTTTTGAAATTGGAAATCTAATTCCTTTTTATTATACTATTATAAAATGAAAAGTCATATTTACTTGTATTGTTTAATTTAATTTTTGTAACAGACTAGTGGAGATTCAGGTGCTAATGTGAAACGTCTTGAGATAGAAACAGATGAAAAAATTAAACACCTGAAAACAGAAGCTGACAGAATTTCAACTGATGTTGTTGAGATGCTTTTGAAGCATGTTACTACTGTAAGGTACTAAAAGCTTAAAAAGTTGCACCATGCACAAATCTGCTTTTGTTTTTTCCATTTTGTTTGTGTATTTGTTAATTGGTTCTGTTATTGAATAAGGATGAAAGATTATTGTTTATTATACCTATTTGGAGAGTATGAACTCCAATCCTTGATATTATTTAATAATTTGAAGCATATTTCAGCGAGAATTGGTAAAATCTATATTTAGCTAAAAATAAAACTTGCTAAGCGGGTGAAATAAACTCCTTCGCTGATGTTGCAAAACTAAAGAAAGAAGGAATAAAAAACTGTCTGGCACGACCTTATTGATTTAAATATGTAATGTCTTGTAGTGACAAAACAAGAAATGTTTTGAGGCAAAGCTACATATATCAGTTACTCAAAACAATAAATCTGAATTGAAGACTACAATAAAAGAGGGTTATTTTTCACCACTTTTATGCATTTTCCACAACTATTTCTTAGTATGATTGTATAGTTAACTGTAAAACTTAGATCAGTGTCAACCCGACATTAACTGGTATATTCAGTTTTTGACATATCAGAGCTATGCCAGCTGCCACTCTAACTGACATTCAGTTCACACATCTATGTCAACCTTATCTTTCACTTCAATTTTTCAGATTTCACCATTTATTTTACCTTTTTTTATTTAAAACATACAATAATTTAAAAAATATTACATTAATTATATTACAATAATAAGAAAACATTACAATAATTAAAAAGATATGACGAAAATTTGGCGGGAGTTGTGAAATATGCTCGATTAGTGCATTGCGACATTGCGTAGTGTATGATGCACCTTTCGATCACGTTCGTTGTGTAGTATCTCTCTCATCCCCACGTTCGTTGTGGTGTATTTTTCCGGATTTTCCATTTAGGCCTCCTTAGGTGGACACATATTGCGTCCATTGTCCTCGATTATCATGTTGTGTAAAGCCAAACAATAATACATGATTCGGCGAATTTTATTGACGCTATACGGTTTTGCCAGGTTTTTGATTATTTGTCCATGCCTTGAAGCACATCGGATGCTCGTTCAATATCTTTTCTTGCAGATATTTGATATCTCTTAAACTTAATTTGTTGTTCCGATAGTGGATACTTAAACATCTTGACAAGAGTTGCCCATCCGGAAAAATTTCGTCAACATAATATTATCCTTTGGTGATTTTTTGCCCTGCAATCGTGAAACCTACTGTAGGATCTCTATCATAGGTAAGTCGTTGAATAAATCCGATTTATTAAGGACGTTGATGTTTGCTCGAACCCACAAGGCCAAAGTAAGCTTGCCAAATTTACATATCGTAAGATGCAACCGCTTCTAGCATGATTGTTGGACAACCTTGATCACCTCGTGTATATTGACATTTCCATGCCACATGGTTATTCCTCAAAGGCCAGTGCATACAATGGATGCTTCCGAGCATACCCAGATAAGCATATACCTCATCGACGTTGATGTAAACTTTGCACATCATGCACTGTTAGTTTTCTTAGGTATCCGTGCAAAAAAAAAAAAAAGATGAAATACACATTTGATGAGGTTTTCCGGACAATCATATAATGTGTGTTGTTCCATGTGTAAGTATTCATCAAACGCATAGGTGACGCAACCATACGCCAACTGGCGTATGACGAATGCACACTTTTGGAAAACATTAAAACTAGGTTTGCCGACAGCGTCTTCACGTTGATGAAAATACGAAAAACATTCGGATATCGAATGTGGGAGTAAGAAATTATACCATGACATATGGAGGTGCAAAGGTTTGCTCATCCGAAAGCATCGCATAAAGTAATCCGACGGGAAAGTTGGATTATTGGCAAAGTAGTTTTGAAACAAACGTTCGGCGGCAACCTCTCGATCTCGATGTAAGTATTGTCTATGTGCTCTCGGTGGCGGGTCGGAATAATCGGCATCATGTTCCATATGCATGTAAAAAGAATTTAAAATGTTAACCATTTTAGAGGGATTGAAACAATTTGTAATCCCAACGATATCTTTCAAATCGGAATCCTAATCCACCGGTAGTGAAATGAATGTTGTAGGGTGAAAGAAGAGTAAATAAGTTATGTGTAAAAAATGTATTTTAGTGGGTATTAATAGGGATGAGATAATTGGGAAAAGTGGGAATTTTTTATTTATTTAAATATATGTATTATTACCGTTCAACATTAACAAATTAAAGGGAAAATGATTTTTAAATTGGCACCACCTCCCCCGTCCTTCAACGCTTCAGATATCCGACCAGCATAACTAAAGGTAGCCTGATGACTGGGGTGTGCCAAAGGTGGAGGAAAACCAAAGGCATCTGGTCGCCAACCGAAGCACGCATTGACACTGGTTTTATACTATATGAGCTAGAAAAGTTATAGTGTAGAAATATAATAACTAAACAATTATTTGGGAAGGATGATCCTCTCAAATCTCGACCACCCACCAAAGTAGATGGTTGGAACCTCAACTGCTCTCCGGACATGCTTCACAATGTTGACTTTTAACTTTGAAGTTAGGTTTATGTGTCGTTATTTACGAAATGTGGCAATCTTAATTTTACATTGATGTACTTAAATGTGACTTGATTGGGGTCCTTACCTTAAATCACACAAATTAGTAAAACGTAAATATTTAGTTATGTTGAAATAGGTTAAATGAACTGAACTTGTTGCAAGTTGTTCAAAGAGCATCTAAATTCTAAATATTAAGGGTTTTAATAATGACAGTCCTTAGGGCTGTCTCTAAGTGCATAAAAGTTGTACATTAATTCATGGGAAGAAGTGGTTCCTAAAATTTAGAGAGTTGTTATAGATTGATGTACAAGCTTCTGATGCGTGTCTATTGACAGCCCTTAAGGCTGTCATTATCAAAACTCAAATATTAATAGTATAATTTTATGCAATGGCATTAAAAAGATTTGCTACAAAAGTAGTCGGTTGAGCGGGTTGGCTTAGGTAAATTGGGTGCTTGGTTAAACAAATCGGTTAGAATTTAACAACATACGATACGTAAAAGAATATATTTTAAAAATTAAAAAAAGGTTATAAAGCTATTAAAATGGTACCCGACAAGATCTCATACCTAGAAAAAACTTCTTAAATCACTTGTTACTAATATTATCTAAAACATTTCTTTCAATATCTTACTACCTAATAAAAGCCTAAATCACGACATCATCATCTCTCCAAATTTCATTCCATGAACAAGCTTCTATCAACAAGCAGGCGTCATTGCCGTTCAAAAAAAAAAAAAAAAACAAGCAGGCGTCATTCATTTCCATAATTCCCATTAAATTATTTTTTGCTTATGTCATCACTTTATTAAGGATTTCCGATTTTAGCTTCCATCAATATTTTATTTTTTCCCTCGTTCTTTCGGTTTGAAACTAGTCAGATAATATGGAATTAATCAAATAGTTCCATAATTCTAGGCGTATTTCGAATTTCAGATCACCAATTTTAATTAAAAAAATATCAATATTTATACTTCCCCCAATTCAAAATAAGTGATACACTTTGGGCTTCACGATTTTGGAGACAAAATATTATAATGATGTTTAAATTAGATTAGTTGGATGGTTAGTGGGGAATGAGTCCTACACCTTTTGAATAAAGTGAGGTTAATGATGTTTAAAAGTAAAAAGTAAGGGTAAATGAGTCATTTTACTTTGTTAAAGTAGATAGTTAGTGGGTGTGGGTCCCATTTAATTTTTGCCAAATAAGGTAATTTTTCAAAGTGTATCACTTATTTTAAATCACCTCAAAAAGGAAAGTGTATTACTTATTTTGAATCGGAGGAAGTATATACTTCTATTTTCATAATTTCTCTCTTTGGTATGTATATTTATCATTATTTGTTCATAATACTACAATAAATGTTGTATACAAGGAGGTCTTGCAAAAAACAAAAATATGAATTCAATATACTTTTGATGTTCATTTATAATGTTTACAAATTAGTGGCAAGTTATTTACAAAATCCAAATTTTATGTAGAACACAGTAGAACTTGTTTAAGCCAATTAAAATCTAAGTCAATCAAAATTTAATAAATAAATATTCAAACCAATAAAATTTAATCCAAATGAATCATATACTTTAAGAAAACATTAAAAATACTGAAAAATATACATGCACAAATAACATTTATGTATATATACATGAATAACATACATGCGCAAATAACATATATGTATACATGCATGAATAACATAAATGCAAACCAATGTTTGTGGGTGCCTCATTAAATCTCTTCATGTATCTTATATTATTCGTTTATTTCAAAAATCAATAATTTAGATTGGGTTCAGCTGAGTTTCACTCAAAATTTAGGTTCCGTAAATAATTATATTATTTGCATTTTGTTAACTTGTTACGTATATAAATATGTAATTTGTAATTGCATTGTAAGTAATCTATGTAAACTGAATCACGACTCTCATATTTATTGGGTTTTTTCTTGGCTCTCCACTTGGTTGTGTTCGTATATGTGTATGTTTACAGTAAAAATAACAATAATGAATTGAAAATTTTAATATGTTTATACGATTATAAGATAATAGTTTGTTGTTGGTAAGTCACCTAGTTTAGGTTTTGCTTCATATCTAATTTTGGTAGTTAAGACATAATGTACATGGATACAATCAAATAATTTATTCACCACGATATAATTTCTTATAATAGAAATCCTAAGTTTGTTTCAAAAGGAATTTAAACAAGTTCAATTGTAAACGAACATGACAATTGAACTAGGATTCAATATATAAAGAATACTTAGACTAACAAAAATATATAATTAGTGTATATAGCGTGCATCACGACCACCAAGTAACTACCATATAAACTATGGGTATTAAACTTAGATATTTGAATTACGAGTTCAAAGCGTATTTTTAAAGTTATGATAGATAGTTTGTAAAATTGTTTACAGAAATGTGATTTTATATTTGAACCACTACTACAGAATAGGTTTGTTGATGCGGTTAAAATGGTTAATTGGTGCGGTTAAAAGACCGCACTAATAAATATCGCACCATTAAATCATTACAACCGCACCATTAAATGATCGCATCAAAAAATATAAAACCGCACCATTAAATGATCGCACCAAAAAATCAGAACCGCACCATAAAAGGTATTTATATTTTTTATTAATTAAT